>RCWM02000018.1:3600000-4257500 GCA_003667255.2 Euschistus heros
CTTACATGCGCAAACGTTTGAATATGAATTAAACTGCGCAAAAATGAATAGGGATATTGCTAATTTTGTGTTATTTACTTTGCCTACCATTTTTGTATTATTTTTATTATAAACTGCATTAATATTCATTAGAAATTATAATGTTTTTTGCTGAAGTAAAATACAATTAATGGGTTTTAAAAAATAACAAAAATACAACGTTTTAGTTGCATAATTTGTTTTATTGAACAGATTAGTTTTTGGAAACAATTAATACCTTGAATAATGTCCTCTGTTAGCCAAAACCTGTGTGCACCTATTAGGCATACTATTAATAATGTTGTCACTGGTTTCTTGACGAATTTCACCCCAGAGGTGTTGCAATGCTGCACTCAGTTGTTGAAGGTCAATTAGCGGCGGATGATGATTAAAAAGCCTTCTCTGTAACGCGCCCCACATGTGCTCAATAGGATTGAGGTCTGGAGACAATGGGGGAAGGGGCAGGCGGGAAATTCCCAGGTTTTCTAAAACTTGATGAACAACTATTCCTCTATGAGGTCGAGCGTTTTCATCCAGAAATCGAAAATCTCTCCCAATGAGATCCCTAGTTGGAGGGAGGTATTCCTCAATAATTTCATGTGCATATCGAGCTGCTGTGAGGTTGGTTCGTCCTCCCGTGTAAATGCCAGACCATTGCACCACCTCCTCCAAACTGCCTGAAGGCACAATAAACTGGGTCATTGTTCGCATTCCTTGATCTCTGTAGACTCTTCGGCGTCTCCTGTCAAATACGCGACTCGTCGGTAAACATCACAGCATTCCAATTTATGTCCTCTTCTAGTCGCTCGCTGCACCACATTCTTCTGAGCTGCTGGTGGTGAGCTGTTGCTGTAGGTCGTCTCTAAGGGGCATATGATGTAAGGCTAACTTCCCACAAACGATTACGAATCATTTGTTTTGATAAAAGTCTAGGTAAAACACCTTCAACTTCATTGAGGATCTGGCGTGCACTATGAAAAGGGTTTCTCTTAGCAGTGATAACAATATTTTTATCCTCTCTTTCAGTTGCAATACGTTGTGATCCACTGCCCGGCCTTCTATTGGCACTCCCAGTCTCTCGGAATCAAGCTAAAGCCCGGGAGACGACACTCTGGGAAACGCTAACCGCCTCTGTATTATCAACTTGTGGTGACCTTGATAACGCATTCTCACTATAATTCCGCGAACTTCGGGTTCAAGATGATGTCTGTCCATGTTTATTGAAAGTACTACTGGATTAAAATTCGAGAAAAGCTGTTTATTTACAAATTGATTAATCTTCATGTTTACTTTTCTTAAGAATACTTGTTATAAATAAAAGGTTTAACAATTGTTTTGACTTTGGTTTGTATTTTCTATTTTGTTGTACCCTACTTATATTGAATAGATTGGCTAATTTAATTTAAATGACCGGATAAGGGATAAATAAGGCATATCCCTATTCAGTTTTGCGCAGTTTATATTGGGTTGTCCCAAAATAATACAGGTTCACGGTTTTAAAATATAAAAAGCATTTTTTATTGATCAAAATAATCTCCATTGCTCTGAATACATTTTTTTCAATGAGTTAATAACTCTTTTACATCCTATCAATAGACCTTGAGTTTTCGGTATTAAATTCTGAAAACACTTTTTGTATTGAATTTTGATTATTAAATTTTATTTCTTAAAAAGTGATCCAGATATCTAAAAATATTTTAGTACGTTGGCGAGAGGTCTGGAGAGTAGGGCGGATAAGGTTGAGTCCATTGCCAGATTTTCGTGACGCGATAAGAGAGACATTGGCTGTCAGTTAATGCATGAAGTGCCTAATTTTCGAGCTTTTATTACTTTTCCGATTGACTTGAGGTGGTCAGCGACGCTCGATTTGCTGAGCGAGAGATTCTCCGCAGGTTCTGAAACAGCTATTATTTTTTTTGTTTGACAAAGCTACAAATTAATTACGAAAGACTTATTTACATGGCAGTAATTAGACTTATTTGGGCAGAGTTAAGCTTTGAGGCTTCCAATTCCTCACATGTGACAATAAGGAGCTTATCCATAAAGATCTTAGTTCCATATGTTGCTGATTTAGCCCAAAGAATATACCTGTCAGTTTAGGACAAGCTATTTTCGTAGTCGAATCCACTAGTCTCCCAATTTGTTTTTCGTTCAATTCCAATTAACCCTCCGAAGAACACTGCTTAGAGATCTAATGTAGAACATTCATTGCAGTGCAACTAATGGGTTTTTACTTACAAGTTATTGTAATAATTTTATGGCACATTTACATGCATATATACATTTAGTATATATTGTATATAATAGTAAGTATTCATAAAGTATGAAAAAAAAAAAACTATTGTTAAATAGAAACTTTGTAGGGAATGCATAGGTAATGTGTAACCTGTTACAGAGGACTAAACTGTGACCGTTTGTCAAAGGGTAATTATACTAAAGGACGGACGGACGTTTTGTCTCGGCCCTTTGGGAAATTAGTAGTCTCCCTGCCTAGCCCTAATTGTAAAGTATGTTAGCCCTATGTCGTCACCAATGTCTGTTAATTTTACTTTTTTAATTTGTCTCTTCTCTTGCTCTGTTAACGGCTTTCATTTATAATATCGCCAATAATACAAAAACATTAAAATATATATAATCAACATATAGTTTGGTATGAATTTGAAGTTATTAACTAGCAACCATATGTTTGAATCAGCTGATTTAATTACTTGGTCTAGAAATAAAAATGGCGGCTTGGTGATCGTACAGTTTAGATGCTCTTTTTTAATATTGAACTATCTATCAATTTTGAGTAAGTTCTGATGTAGTCCCTCCAAGTCTTTTACTATTTTCGAAGTAGAGCTGCGTTTGGAATTTCATAAGACAAGTTCCAACAAGTTTTCTTTGAGTCAGTCATATCTCGTATTTAACTATTCGGCATCATACCTATCCATTTAATCTTATTATTTTTTATATATTTTACTAGGTTTTTTTACTTATAAATTAGTCTTTATTATTATTTTATATAGTATGTAGTAAGGTTCTTGAGATTCAGTCAATAAATAAAAATAACTATTTTAAAAACAAATTTTATAATTTACTGTAACTTTTTTTTTCACTGTAGGGCATGATTATGAGAACAATATAGTCTCGAAACAAGACAAAAAAACTTAACATCTTATCGTAACAGCCAAGAAATTTATTTTATTTTAAAGGCCTATTATTTTTCTGATTCGTTATTTCTATTCATTCTATATATTTTTTTTATCTTTTACTTTAGTTTAATCATATGGGGTAAGCCAAAAAAATCTCTTTGGTCTTAGCTACCATATCTGGTAAGGAAGTATTGATTACCCCCTTTAAAGAGGCTGGATGTGCCCAAGGATGTTCTACTGACCTTCGAAGTTGATAAGGCTGAAATAAAAAAAACAATTAACTGGGCTTGAAATCTCACCCGGAAGTTCAACGCCTTACCCTTATTAGCTTTTATCTAATTAATAAAAACTCGAGTTGAAATAAATTGCCTTGTTTAAGAACCATATACATTTTGTTTGAATTAGTTAAGAGTTGCCCGAAGTATGGGCTATCGTTTAATTTTCAAAAAATAATTCGAATTTTATGTAGGTGATTATTTTCATGTTCTGGTGTGCTAAAAACTAAAAAGGCACCATTTTTTGTAAAAAAAAAATTTGATGTACTTTATTTGAAATGTATATCCACTGTTATCCTAATGTGTCAAATTCAAAGGACCATCAAAGAATTCGGCCATTCGAAAAATAACTATTCAATTATCTGGTGTCAGCAAAATTAAATTAAATTTTGCATATTAGAACAGTATTGTGCACTTTTATATTTATTTTTTAATATATTGTAGTATTGGTAGCATAGCTCGTTCTATATTTTTATTTTATCTTTATGCTTCAAGAACAAAATAGCTTCGTCGTCTACGCTTTGATACCATAATAACCCATATTTTTTTCCACACTTTCACTGGAACATCTTCTTTATCCTTCTCCGAATGTCGTTTGGTGTTATCCTGTCTGGATGGATGTCCTTGGTCCATACAGTTTCTTCTTTGAACGACTTTAACGTCAAGTTTTCCTTATTCCATTCGTTCCTCTTTTCGTTACATCTTGTTATTTCTCATCTCTTCTTTTTAAATATTTTTTTCCTCAATTACCAACTAAATTGGACCATCATGTGCTTGTGACAGCAATCTTCTGTTAAAAAAAGAAGGATTCATAAATCGTCAAGCTCCGAACCATTTTTTAAAAACCTACTTATTGTATATCTCTGACAACTTAATTTAGGCAATGCACGAACATAAAAATTCATTCTACATTTTTAATTTAAAATTGTGGTTTAATCTTAATTATATTTTATGTATATAATTAACTATTAATACAAAAAAATTAATTAAACTCATTGGGACCTATGGACTCGCATTGTTTGGGAAATCACAATTAGAGTATCAATCGCATTCAATCCTTCCAAGTCTGAACTGTTGTAAATGCCCCATACTATGTCTCCAACAAAACCCTACATGATGATCTTAACATCGTCCACGGCCTCTTAGCAAGTTAATCGAACGTTTCAGTATTTTATATGTCATCTATTCAGTAGTTATTTTATTCGTATTAACCTCAAATTCTAGATATAGTCCAGTCAATAAACACATTGTAGAGTGCATGGAATATGCGATAATTTTTGACTTCATAGCTTCGTTAGGAATAGTTGGAAGGTAAACATACTAAAAGTCCCCGCCACTGGGGGGTGAGCTAACGGTGGGGGGGAGGGTAGAAGTTCCATTTTTTTGGTTTTTCCATATTATCTCGAAAACTGTTGACTCTAGAAAAATATGTTTCAAATAAACATAAAAGCTAATTAAATTCACTATAAAATTTATTATATATACATTTGTCGTAATTCTAACCGTTTACGAGATATACGTTATTGAAAATAGGTGATTTATGGGAAAAAACAAATGTTACCTCACTTTTTGTCAAACTTTTGCTTATATTACCTTCTACAATCGTTTCTCAGAAACAACGTCAGAATCAAAATTGTAGAGCATTAAATTTACTTTAATTTCATATATAAGTTTTTGGTGTTTGCTTCAAATGTTTAACAAAAAATGAGGTAAACATTTTTTTTATTCCTAAAATTGTCGATTTTTAATAACGTATATCTCGAAAACCGTTAGAATTTCTAGGAATACGTATATAATTAATTTTATAGGAAATTTGATGAGCTTTAATTTTGATCGGCTACATATTTTTCTAGAGGCCACCGTTTTCGAGATATAATCGAAAAACAAAATTGGGACCTTCCCCTCTCCCCCCACCTTTAGCTCACCTCCCAGGGGCGGGGACTTTTAATATATGTACCTTCTAACTATTCCTATCAAAGCTGTGAAGTCAAAAATTATCGCATATTTCATGCACTCTACACCCCTCATTTCGGCACTCTTTATCTGGGGTCGCACTTCTCTGAAAAAACACGTTTATTGATACTCATTCCGAAACTAAAGGTTCGATCCGAAATTTGTATTTTTTATCTGAAAGCTCCTTAAATTTACTATAAGAACCTATATATGAAATTTTGATTATGTCACGTTACACGCTCTAACCAGACCACTGAATTTGTGAATATCGCCATACTTTGCCAGAACATACATTTTTAGCGTTCAGGTTTGAGTGTATTACGTGGCATAATCAAAATTTCATATGTAAGGTCTAATAGTAAATTTAACCAGATTTTAGTTGAAAAAAAAAATAAATTTCAGATCTGACAAATAGTTTCGGCGTTATGGTGAAAATTATGCCAAAAAAACTTCGACTTAAAATAGTAAGCGGTTTTTAACGTGCTGGTATGGGTATTTAATAGGACTTGATCAAAATTTCATATATAGGTCCTTTTAGTAAATTTAAGGAGCTTTCAGATAAAAAATAGAAATTTCGGATCGAACAATTGTTTTCGGAATGAGTAACAATAAACGTGTTTTTTCATAGAAGTGCGACCCCAGATAAAGAGTGCCGAAATGAGGGGTGTAGAGTGCATGAAATATGCGGTAAGTTTTGACTTCACAGCTTTTTTAGGAATAGTTAAAAGGTAAAAATATTAAAAGTCCCCGCCCCTGGGTGGTGAGCTAAAGGTGGAGGGAGGGGGGAAGGTCCCAATTTTGTTTTTCGATTATATCTCGAAAACGGTGGACTCTAGAAAATATGTAGCCGATCAAAATTAAAGCTCATCAAATTTCCTATAAAATTAATTATATACGTATTCCTAGAAATTCTAACGGTTTACGAGATATACGTTATTAAAAATCGACAATTTTAGGATTAAAAAAAATGTTTACCTCATTTTTTGTTAAACATTTGAATCAAACACCAAAAACGTATATATGAAATTAAAGTAAATTTAATGCTCTACAATTTTGATTCTGACGTTGTTTCTGAGAAACGATTGTGGAAGGTAATATAAGCAAAAGTTTGACAAAAAGTGAGGTAACATTTGTTTTTTCCCATAAATCACCTATTTTCAATAACGTATATCTCGTAAACGGTTAGAATTACGACAAATGTATATATAATAAATTTTATAGTGAATTTAATTAGCTTTTATGTTTATTTGAAACATATTTTTCTAGAGTCAACAGTTTTCGAGATAATATGGAAAAACCAAAAAAATGGAACTTCTACCCTCCCCCCCACCGTTAGCTCACCCCCCAGTGGCGGGGACTTTTAGTATGTTTACCTTCCAACTATTCCTAACGAAGCTATGAAGTCAAAAATTATCGCATATTCCATGCACTCTACACCCCTCATTTCAGCACTCATTGACTGGACTAATAAGAAAATTTTCAAATTTTATTTTTAAATATGGGTTATAAAGTCGGAGATGGGGCGAGTGCCCGTCTTCAGCTAGGCGTGGGTTTGATTCCAACCTGCGCCTGTTTATATTTATTTCGCATTAGTTCTGCGAAATGAATCTTGAAACTCCCACTGACCCTGCTGAATATTAGGTGGTAACCTTTTGTTAGTCGTGTGGATTTTGTAAGAACTTGACGGAATAGTTTTCCTCAACAATACTAACACTGTTTCTCAAGAAACAACTCATTATATGAGGACTTCGTGAGTTATAAACTTTTTATTTTTTAGTTATGTTGGTTGTTGTTTATAGGAATAAAACTGTTTGTAAACTTACACAATGAGGATTGTAACGACAGACAATGGAGCTACGAGAAACAGTGAGCGACCCTCTACCACATCTGGTCCATGAAGCCATTCTTCATTCTTCTTGAGGTAGCTCTGGACTCCTGCCTCGAGGTCTGTGTAGCCATTGTCCTAGGAGGTCCTGGGAGGGGCGCTGTTGTGGGTTATGGTCTCCATTAGCAATATTTATGTCCTGTTGGGTACCTAGTTCTTTAGTGAAGGTTAACTTCAAGTGCGGTTAAAGTTTTACTATCTGAATAACCTTTCAGGAGGTTCTCCTATCAAAATATGTTAAAGGATGTGTAGCGGTTGAGAAAAATAAAAAATGATTACTTTAACCCTTGAAAATGTTTGGATTCTATAATATTTTCGATTTGATGCTCTCATATGTCTGTTTTGGGTTTCCTATATTAAAATTTTATCCAATATTCAACATCATGTAGGATGTTCAACGATTTTTTTTTTAATATTTCACAACTGGGAATATTCAGTATTTTATTCATCCTCTTCATCATACGCAGCCTCTCAGAGAGGTATTTTTCGTTGTTTTACTTTATTCAAAATAAACATTTTTTTTTTTTTACAATGGATTTTAGCCTGAAGTGAATGACGGGGAGTCCTGTTAACGATCGGTGCCTGAATGTCTGACATAGCCGGTGGGCAACATTCAGATTATCCATGATTTTACTGGAAAACGCTTGTCGGGGATTATTACTTTATTTTTTGTGTTATGCTGTAGCAGAACAGTTAAAATTTGTTTTTGCATTGTTTAAAAAATAACAACATTAATTTTTCGTATTAAATAACAGAGCATTTTTGTACATTCTCGATCAACACTGCTTGGCTCAGAATTTAAAACAAAATTCTCCATTTCATATACAATACACTTCATTCAGTTTAGCATTGAGGTTAACCCGGATAAAACAAAAGGTATCATATTTTCTTTTCAAAAAGGCAAAAAGAAACTTCCAACCAATTTCAAAATTAATAACTCAGTCAACAAACTTTCGAAAAATATTGTTTACTTGGGAATTAAATTTGACAGACACCTTACGTTTTCGGCCCACTTACTTAATAAAATAAGAAAATCGAGATTACAATCTCACAGACTGACCCACTTATTGTCTGCAACAAATTTAGCTTTACGTTTAAAATTAATCATGTATAAATGTGTAATTCGACCAACCTTGCTGTATGGAGCACCATTATTTTCATCGATTGGGAAAAGTACAAATTACAAACTCCAATCATTCCAAAATGGTATAATGAGAAAAATTTTAAAAGGTACTACAATGTAAAGAGTTAAAACTTTGAGAAAATAGAAGCAAATTAAAAGTTTAAAAAATTAAGGAGTTTTTGGCCGATAGAAGAGAAAAAATGTTTGATACTTCAAAAAAATATTGCAAATCCTCCGTACAGAAAAATTTCTTCTCCAGGAAAACCAAATCGATGGCAAAAATTATTTTAAATTTTATATTATAGATATAAGTTATTTAGTGTGTAAGGCGTATACACATAAATAAACGGTGAGCCCCATCACCTAATTATTACTTTAACTATATTAATTAATAACAAAATAATGATAAATCAAAAATAATAATCTACAAGCAATGAAGAAATGATAAAATACGAATTAAAAGATACTGTTTCTGAGGTTGAATGTTCTAAATGTTGAAACTGAAACATTAGCTAAATAATCGCAGTCAGAAGCTCATACTTTTTTTGTTATCCTTAATGTTTTGTTTTTTTGTTATCTCAGAATAAAAGTTATTTTTTATTTCATTTAATTCTCATACTAACTAACTCTCTCATACTAACATTCGAACCTTGATATACAATTTAATAATATATAGAAATGTCAGTATATTTTTTCATCTTTCGTGTTCATCAAACGTTTTTAGTAACATTAGCAATTCCTTGAGTAAAAAATTTAACACAGAAACTTTGGGATGTTTATCTTCTCAAAGAAGAATTTGCATATTTTTTTTTTGTACAATTTCTGAATTTTGATTAAGTTATATACTTACTTACTTACTTCCTACTGTTTTGCAGACAATAAATGGTATTTATTATTGGTTTCATAATTTATATCCTGAATAATAATTTTTTTAATTAACTATTTTGGTGAAGGATATGTAGTTTATTATCATTATAAGGCACAACTCCTATTTAATCATTAATATTTCACTCAACATGTTTCGGTTCCATCTTCAGGACCTATAAAAGACTGTGATTGCTTTCACTTAGTCCATTTATATTGTCTTACAGCCATACAACCATACAATGTTCCTCTTTTATTATTGTTTAATTCTTTTTCATATAACCATTTAATTTGGTGCTCATACAAACACTAATTTTTTTCTGTTATCCTTTTATTAATTGAAATTTACAACTGTATTAATAAAAACACATTTAGTAAATATACTGTATACAATACAAAATAATGGCGTGACTAATCACAAGTTCAAAAACTTGTAGAGGAACTACCCATTGGTAGAACTCTAAAGTAGTAATTACAAAAGAAGATCTCGAGGCCATCTTCTTTTCAGACGCCTCGGAGGTTTCCCAGGAATGGAATGGGAAGCAAGTTGTGCTACAAGTGGATTTGGATGGGGAGTAAGTTTATTATGAAAGGATAGGTATCTGGTTCGTGCCAAATCGGCGACATGTGGGATATATTAAGGTCATTGTAGATTAATTAATTTGTGACAAAGTAAGGAGCATTAAGGATTTTTCGAAGGATTTTGGAATGGAGTGATTGGATGCGGGAAGAATTCGATGGTTTGGTGGATCCCCATAACTCTATACCGTAAGTCCAAATAGGTCTGGTAATCGTCATATAGATGAGTTTGTTGTAGTGAATCGGGAGATTTGAACGTTTGTCTAGTAAGTGTTAAAGTAGTCTGTAACGACGAGCAGTTTCTTGTCGGTTTAGTCTTGTATGGGATTCGAAATCATCAGAGAATTAATATTATTCTTTTTAGTTGTATATATTCTCGAATAATGAGGAATGTGGTTATTTGATGCCATCCACTAATTATTAATTAACTATTTTGTTGAAGTAGATGTAATTTATTATCATTAGCCGAGGACTCCGAAACATGTTGAGTGAAATATTAATGATTAAATAGGAGTTTTTTTCTTTTTTATTAGGTGCGTTTTAATTTTTTAGCTTTCATATGAAGACTAAAACGACAAGAAGCTGCTCGTCGTTACAGATTACTTCAACATTTACTAGATAAACGTTCAAAGCTCCCAATTAATTACAAAAGACTAATATACATGACTGTGATTAGACCTACCTGGACGTACGGAGTTGAGCTATGGGGCTCCACAAAACCATCTAATTCCTCTCGTATCCAATTCTTAAAATCCAAAATTCTTCGAAAAATCCTCAATGCACCTTACTTTGTCACCAATAAACTTATCCATAAAGATCTTAATGTTCCATATGTTGCAGATTTAGCCCAAACCAGGTATGAATCCTTTTATAGTAAGCTCCATAACCACTCAAATCCCCTAATTTCTCAACTTGCTTCCCACACCATTCTTGATAATCCTTCGAGGCGTCTGAAAAGAAGATGGCCCAGAGACCTTCTAGTATAGAATTTTTATTAAAGTGCTACTAGTGAGTAGTACTTTTCAAGTTTTGTCACGTTATTGTAATAGTTAACAGCTAACTTGATGTATAAATATTGTACAGGTGTAGATTTCAATAAATTGTTATTAAAAAAAAAAAAAAAAAAAAAAAGCTTTCATATGAATTATTTTTTGTGATAATCGGTATCTAGAATCGATTTTTTAGTACCGGTAACATTATCAATAATCGATAAACGTTTATATCAACACATTACTTGCCGCTATAAAGTAGAATCTCTGTTATCTTGACCTTCCCACCATATCTAGAATAGGTTGGTAACCCGTCCTCCTGCCCTAGTTTTGGTACATAAGGACGTTAAAACCCCAATAAAAAAAAAAACTTAATTAAAACAAAAATCTGTAAAATACTTATCCCTAGATATCCCAGGATGTATAATATTTTATATTATCTATTTTTGTAGTGTGTAATACCTTAACAATAATAATTAAATAAAATAATACATTTTTTGAATTCCTTTAGTTTTTCATTGCCATGGTTATTGAATTTCAGACCTAAAAATTATAGACCATTTCAATGACAATAAGAAGGTTACTTATTGAGAAGGTTACTTATTGGTGAAATACTTTAAAGATAGAAGGAGGTCACTATTGTTTTGAATTAAATACCCAAAAGTCGATCCGACATTGGAGAAAGGGTTCAGAAATATCCTCTTTAGAATAGCCTGACTCCTTTACCTGCTCCTTTTGTAGTCAGATTTTTGCAGTCCTTGTGTTGCAGTCCTTTGTTCGTCCTTCCATATCCTTCTCTTTGTCCTGGCTGTCCTTATTACAGCTCTCAGCTTTGATAGTCATATCTATAAGCGTTTTTTTTTCTATAGACCAGCTTTGTATATTACTGAATAAATATAGTTATATTCAGTATTTTTAGTTTCGACTTCATCAACATTTACTAGAAAAAAGTTCAAACCCTCCAATTGATTAAAAAAGACTCGTTTACATGGCAGTTATCAGACCTTTGGGGCTCCACTAAACCATCCGATTCGTGTCAAGTCCTATCCTTGCAAACCAAAATCATTCGTAGTAGGTAGGCCTCGTATCAGGAGGAGAGATGTGGCTGAAAGTATGGCTGGCCAGGGATTAACGGAAAAGGAAGCGATGGGCAAAGAGGAGTAAAGAAACCGACTGAGGGGAGGAGTTGCGCTGAGGAAAACTTCGAATGGCGAAGAAAATCCTTACAAAGAAGAAGGAAATAGCTAACGTTTTCAGTCAATATAGCTTTTTTTTTTTTTTTTTTTTTTTTTTTCATTAATTGATATTTACAATTTTACAGAATAATATACAACAAGTAAATGTGTTGACAGTGAATACAGTGACATGTAAATAACTTGTGAAGAACAACGCACTAGTAGCACTTCAATAAAATCTACACTAAAAGGTCTCTAGGCCATCTTCTTTTCAGACACCTCGGGGGATTATCAGAGATGGAGGAGGAAGCAAGTTGGGAGACTAGTGGATTTGAGTGGCTATGGAGCTTACTATGGAAGGGATAGGTATCTGGTTTGGGCTAACTCGCCAACATATGGAACATTAAGGTCTTTATGGATAAGCTTATTGGTGACAAAGTAAGGGGCATTCAGGATTTTTCGAAGGATTTTGGATTGTAAGGATTGGATACGAGATAAATTGGATGGTTTAGTAGAGCCCCAAAGCTCAACTCCGTACCTCCAAATAGGCCTAATAACAGTCATGTAGATAAGTCTTTTGTAATGAATTGGGAGGTTTGATCGTTTGTCTAGTAAATGTTAAAGAAGTCTGTAACGACGAGCAGTTTCTTGTCGCTTTAGTCTTGTATGTGGATTCCAACTAAGACGTTTGTCCAAGTGGAGTCCTAGGTAGCGGATCTGTTCGACAGGGATTAGTGGAATATCATTGAAGGATACTGTTGGACAGGAAAGTCAATATAGCTAATTTTTTTTTCTATGTTTGTTTTACTAGCTTATATACAATAGATTTATTATCTATTTAATATAGTCTTTGCAATTATAGTATTCTATAAAGGCGAGTTCCAGTTGATTATAAACATACCCTATATGCACGAAATGAAAGAATAAAAAAAAAAGAAGTAAATTTTGCATGGTATCGACAACTTAAAAGATCTTCCAACTTTATGAATACCGAGAGTTTAACTTTGGATCAAGTAATCTCAATACTTTTTGTCCCATTCTCTCCTTCCTTATTATTTGGGCAACACGGGGTTTTCTAGGCCGTGAGGATGTGGTCGGGAAATTAATTCCACCCTGCCACTGACTGGATTGGAAACCAAAAATCTTTGGTTTTAAGTTGCTAGGGTAACAATCTTTGTTACGACTGGCTTACCTCTGATCTATGCCCTCTATTCTCGATACTAAAGGAATCGATTACATAAATAATTATATATTTTGAGTAGTTAAACAATAGAAACAATGAAATTAATATCGTTAATTGACGTGGAAAGAAATGGAATTGAATAATTCCTCCCTTCCAACTGTACAGACTGATCCCTGCCACACAGCTAGCAATGTACTGAAATATTAAATTCTGGCAGAGGGGGGATCCGCAGTGTATCATAAATCTTGTTATAAACGAAAGAGATGTTGAAAAATGACATAAAAAAATGGGGAGGGTTGTGACAATAAATAAAGAGAAGAGATATATGGAACTGGGAGGAAGAGCCGACAAAATCAGTGGCGGTAGTGGACAAGTGGAGCTGACTGATTGGCCGGCGCGGAGGGCCTGCTCTAATTGGTATGGCTGTGGCTACGCGATGGTGTCCCCATCTATATCCTCGCCTGCAATAATCATAACAATGCAGAGCTACTCCAGTGTCGGGTGATGTAGGCACGTCAACTTATAATGTGCTTTAGGAGGATAATGAAGAAGTATGGATGGTTAGGAACTGCTCCTGTTTATCACCATTGTTATTACGTAAACTAAACCACTGATTTTTTAAATTTAAATTCAATTTATTTGGATCTGTATACATGAAAATCCTGAACCTAATTACATGGAAATGCCGAAAAAAATAGGTGTTGTCCAAAGCGAATTTAAAGTAAAAGATCTTTTTGGAGGGCTTGGAAGATTGTCGGAAATCGAATGAAAAGAAAATTGAGATACTAGTGATTTCGCGTCAAATAAGCAACATTTAGACCATTAGGATCATAATGGATTTTCTTTTGTGGCATAATAAGGAGCATTGAGGGTTTTAGGTTTTTTTAGGGTATTGTTATATAATCCTTTGGTGGGGACATGATTTTTTATCCTCTTAGTGGAAAAATTTGGCTGAGAGCCAGACGTGATCATTTTCACAGGCATTCTTAATTGGAATTTTGGGATAATTAAAAGAATTTGGGATAATTTTGGGATAAAGATAATTAAAAGAAGAAGGAAAAAAATAAAAGACATGTTTTAATGATACTTCAGGGACATATGACTTGTCAGAATCAACATCATCTGAATGGTTTCTTGTTTCAACAAGTTCCATGATCCTCTTACAGCTTGCGGAAGAACATAGCACTAGCAGGTACTCAATAATACTGGCAGATTTACAAACTTACTATAAGTGGAATACCTTTCTCTGAAACAGACAAGGTTCTAGAAAAATGACGCTTACCTGAACTGAGAAGGATTGGAAGCAAAATTCACTCTTTCATACTGCAGGGAAGATGTTGACAGAAGCATTGTCCCCCAAAACCGAATTTCAATGGGCACATGATTTAGCGGTAATAAACTATAGCTGCCTCACAGACAGATTATCTCACTGAAGTGTTAATAAGAATAGTATTTATTGATATATATTTACATTTGTAAACAAAATATACAATTAAAGGTCTGGAAAAATGATTATAATAACTTGTAAAGGACTACCCAATAGAATCGCTTCAATAATATCGAGGCTCGAATGTCCGTTGGCAATCTTCTTTTCAAACGCTTGGAGAGTTATCTGGAATGGAGTAGGAAGTTGGGAGATGAGTAGTAGATTAGAATGGACATTCTGTAGAGTTTACTATGAGAGAATAGGTATTTAATTTGAGTCAAATCAGCAACATATGGAACATTAAGATCTTTATGGATAAGTTTATTGGTGACAAAGTAAAGAGCATTGAGGATTTTTCGAAGGAGTTTGGATTGTATTCAAGATGAATTGGATGGTTTGGCCCCAACTCAACTAAGTACGTACAAATAAATAAGTTTAATTGTTGTAAAGTAAATATGTTTTTTGTAATTAGCTAGGGAGCTTTGTCTAGTAAATGTTAAAAGTAGTCTATAACTAAATAGGATTGAGGAGTTCAAGGTCGGAATTTCGCTTATGGATTAGTGAATTCTTGTTTCTACGGTTTACATTTGCACAGAAATGGACATGAGATATGTGACAAATACGCTACATTCAAAATGTTATTTATATAAATAAATTATTTAGTAAATGAAGGTATTTTTAATTTCTTGAAAAATATATAACTTTGCATTCAATAAAACTTAAGAATCCTGAAAGCTGAATAAATTTTTTTTTGATGTAAACTAAAAATGGAGTAGGAAGCAAGTTGGGAATTGATTAGTAAATTCAGTTAGACGTAGAGATCACTACGGATAAGTTTATGTGTGTTATAATAAGGAGCGTTGATAATTTTAGATTGTGAGGATTGAATACGAGACGATTTTTTTTAATGGTGCCACAAAGCTCAAATCCACATACAGATATAGGTCTAAATACTGACATGTAAATGAATTTTTATTTTCAAATAAAAAGTTTTTTTTATTTCTATTCTTAATTGAAGTAAATTAAAAATTTCTTAAACTTTCCTGGCTACTCAAAAACAAATAAAACTGTTATCCAAGATATTACAAATATAATGAAATATATATTTAAATAATTATTATATATTTTGGAAATATGCTTAAGAAATCGTTACCATTTACCTCTTGAATTTTACGGTGTTTAACTCAATAAAAACAACTTCTACCTATCGATTTCAACGGATTTACAATACAATTTATTAAAGTGTTAAATAAGAGAACTGTCTTGGATCAAAATAGA
The DNA here is from genome assembly GCA_003667255.2 of Euschistus heros. Classification (NCBI taxonomy): domain Eukaryota; kingdom Metazoa; phylum Arthropoda; class Insecta; order Hemiptera; family Pentatomidae; genus Euschistus; species Euschistus heros. The sequence continues at coordinate 3,615,883 of RCWM02000018.1, forward strand.
AAAACTAAGATATAAAATATTACAGTACATTAACATTACAATACAATAGTCACTGATGCAGGCAGCTCATAAGTCAAATTGACAAGACTATCTTCGTCCCTCTTGTTTATGAATTATGTAAAGCCACCGTCGTATAATGAGGAACGGCGCAAGGTGTTAGGAACAAGTACGTCACGAATTACATAGTTTTGTAATTTGTAATTTTTGTCAGCGATTAACTATTAGAGAAATATTCATGTTATGACGAAAATTGTAAAAAACGTGAAATTACATCGAAGTTCATACGAAGATGCTACTAGTTTTTAAAGAAAAAATACCTTCAGCGTCTCATTGGTATTGCTGTTGTTCAGTACCCCTCGACGCCTTTAGTGCTTTAAAAAATGCATTTTGTGCGAAATTGTGTCTTCTGAAAAATATTCTTTGGAATATCCATATTCTCCAATATCTTACTGCTTACAAGGGGAGGACACACTCAGTCTCTCACGGATCTTGTTGGCAATTTTTTTGGAGGTTCCTGGTCAAAAAATATTAGACACATATTTTGCCGTTCCGACCAATGGGCCCTAGAAGCCGAGAAAAAAAAATTAAAATAGCATTAAAATCATTTATTTTTTATCTCGAGTTTAAAAAATGATATCGAGATGATTCTTGGACCAAGATGTTTAGTTTTGATTGCTAATTTAAGGAAAAATGGAGTCGCTCTATAGATTTTGGTTTTGGTTAATTAAATTCTAAAAAAATGATTAGATTTTCAAGCAAACTACCTCTATAGATTTTTTTTTTTACACAAAAATTGACGTCAGATTCTAATTCAGCACCCTCAAAAACATTAAAAAACGCTTCTTCAACAAAATCAAAAAATATCATTTTTTTCAACCTCCTCGAGGAAACCGATTATTGGTTACATACCTTTAAATCGCCATTACTTTGTCACGCAATTCAATGGTTGGTATCGCTGGAAAGAGAAGAGTCTCAGCTTTCTTTTGATGTATATAAATGAAAAATTCGATGAACAAAAACCTATTAATAAAATTGGAAAATCCGAAAAACATTTTGATTTTTAACTTGAGTTTGAAACCAGATAGGATGATAAAACCAAATACATTTCAAGCGTATTACCACCATATATTTTGTGTAAAAAAAAAATAAAGTTGATAGGTTAAACCTTTTAAGCGTAATTCATGATTTTATCAATTTAAACAAAAGTTGCCTACCATTTGGTCAATTTTTCTTAACTTTATTTATTTCAAATTATCATTGATTGTCAATTTAATTTACTTATTATTTATTATACACGTATAGGGGACCACGTGAAGTGCCTAAGTGATGTGTGAGTTTTGTCAGGCACCACACTTCTCTCATCTTCTCACTGTGAATTTTCTTCCTCTCATCCGACCAAGTTGTTCCTGTCTTGATTTTCTCGACCTCTTGGACCACTTTCCAAATCAATATTTTCTGTTACATTTTTGTCTGTCTGGTATTTTGGTATTTTCTGACATCGGTAATCCACTCCATGTTCTTAATGCTTTCTATGTACTCAAAGATCTTTTTAGTCAGTCGGGTGTCGGACATTCTCTTTTATATGCCCAATAGTATTTTAGTCGGCGTTTCATGTCATGTACTATGTCAGATATCTGTTCGGTCCCTTATCTACTCTGTAACCTTCTTTTTTTTTATTGGTCCCTAGGATTATTTTTATAATTCTTCTCTCTAATTTCTTGATATTTTCTAGTGCACCTTTCCGACCAATGAAAAACGTTTCTGGCATATAGTGTTTCTGGCTTGATGAGAGAATTTAATTATTAATTTAAGTAATTTGATCCTTTTAATTCTAAAATGTAAATTTAGAAATGCAGTTGGTCTATTTTTTTTTTTCCAATTAGTGAGAAATTGAGTTTTTTCTCTTATATTTTTTTCTTCTTTTTTTTTTTTTTTTTATTATATTTTGTCGCAAGGAAATGGGACAGAAGGCGACCTGAACTCGTTGTCGATCCGCTCCCTTAGGGCTGTTCTGGAAGAACGATGCTCAAGTTAAAGTGGCCATTATGCCAGGGACAGAGGAGAGAACTGAAGAAGGTAGTAATTGAAGCAATGTTACTAGCGGCTCCGACGATTTGTTCGGATTGGGTTGTTACCTCTGTACCTCATAGCAGTTAGTTTCACTTGGGCTGATCTAACGTCCTGCCTCACTAAGGTAGCAAGGACTAGCAGCTGACTGGCTACCGTTCTGTTCCCCGATTGGACCGCCGTTTATAATCCAGAAGATTCAGCAAGTTTTTCTTAAAATTGTACCTTTATTATTCTATTATTATGTCTTGTTCAATGAAAACTTATTATTATTAATAAATAATGTACTGAAGTTTTTTTGTCCTGTATTGTTGGGTCCGGAAAAAAAAAAAAAAAAAAATTGTATTATTTAATTATGTAGTTAACAAGATGATAACTTTTATATCCCCTGTAAATAAGAGTTTGAGTCTTACTTTATTCTAAAAACGCTTATGAGTTTCCTTTGAAATGACTTTTGAACGATCGAAAGAAAACGGACACAAATTAAACCTTCCTTTTATAAAGTTTCAATATTGTGTTTTGAATTCTGTTAAATAACGAAAACGCTGAAAGGAAACAACACGGCAGTACGTTTTGAATGACTTGATATTTTCTTTTATGTTAATTTATATTTTTCTTCTTGAAGCATGTTTTTATAATATTTCTAATATTTTTTTTCTTTTTTAGGTAATAAAAGAAAACAGTATTTTGGTCGCTTAAATTTGTCAGATGGTATGTACAAATTATTTTTATATTGAAGGAGGTTCTTTATATTTATCTATGACAAAATAATGTGCTAACATAAAAATGGTAGCATAAATATAAATGCAATGTTAACACAAAGCAGCATTGTTTGATCATACTACTAGAAAAACGTTGAAAGTTTCCAATCCAATTTTTGGACATATGGAGCTGAGCTCTGGGGCTCCACTAAACTTTCCAGATCTCTCCTATCCAATCCTTACAATCTAAAATCCTTCGTAAAATCTTCAGTACTTCTAATTATGCCACAAATAAATTGAAGCCTTTAGAATCATAACCTGCAGTGTCCATTTTTTTTATTTTTTATGTTTTTTTACCGATTTCATAAGTTTAAACGATTTTTTATTTATTGGCCTGACGATTTCTGCTAAAACCTGTTATACCCGCTTCAAGATTACCTTTAAAATTCAGCTTAGTCCGTAGTGAACCGGAGAGAAGGTAGGAGCGCTAAGTAGATTCATTAATAAAAAAACATTTCGGCGATGAGTGGACTTCAAATCCTATGTTGGGGTACTAATCTAACTTATTCGGACAATAAAGATGGAAATGAAAGTGTAATTTTGATTAGCAATATGTTGATCTTTGTGAACCAAAAATAATGTAAATACAATTTATTTTATCATGTTCAGATATATTATTTTGTCATACATATTTCTTAAGTCATCATTTTTTTGTTCTTTATTCTTTTTTTTCTATTTCTTTATTCACCATTTTAAGAAAGCGTAGATTCACAACCTCTTAAGTCTAATATTCAAATTTTACTTTAGCACACCTAAGCAGTCCAAACAATTTTTTGAAAATGTCAAACAAAAGCTCAAATTGTCACATTTTAATAATGTCAGATTTGTTGGGAAATATTAAACACTTTGGGTAAAATTTAAATTTTCGCGTTTTGTTGACTTGAACAGCAGGTTTTGACTCTTAAGACCTCAATTTATCTATAATGATCTGAACGTTCCATTCGGCGGAGAATTTGGCCCAAATCAGATCCCCTTCCATACCCACTCGAATCCACTAGTGTCTCAAATTGCTTCATAATCGACTCCCGGTAACCTTTCAAGGCGTCTGAAAAAACGTTGGCCTAAAGATGTAATATAGATTTTATTGAAATCCTCGTTATCAGTAGTTTCTTTACAATTGTTGTGTCGTTATAATCATATGTTCACATATACACTTGATATATATATTGTAAACAGTTGTAAATATAAATAAAAAATGTATAGATAAACATACAAGTAATTCTTTGATTTTCGTTATGTTTAATACTTATTATATTAAATTAATTATTAATATATTTTGTACTTAAATCATTGAGATCGCAGGATATATAACTGGGATTAGTTTAGACTAGGTTAGGTGCTAAGACCCCAGGATGCGCTGAGAAGGCTGAAAATAAAAGGACTGCAGACATGTCTACGCCGTGGGAAGGTTCCTGTTCCTATACCGGCCACTAATAAATTTATCTTATACCATCTGACACAACTTTTTTTTACCTTTATTTTATTTTTATATTTTATGATTTATGTTTGTATTGAAAAAAAATATATATGTTTATTGCATTTTTGCAAGGTTGGAATTATGCAAATGGATTAGTGAATTAATGCAGTTTAAATTTGCACAGTAACGGACGTGAGATATCTGAGGAACGCGATACATTCAAATTTTTATATACAACTCTATCTTAATATATATAAATTACGTGTCGCTGTCTTGGGGCAGGCTGACACCTAAACTACTGAACCGATTTTAATCAAATTTGCACACCGTGTGCAGTTTGATCCAACAAAAAAAATAGGACAACTTATATCTTAATTTATAGTCGCAATATTATTTGTATATAATCTGTAAGTCACAATTATCTGTTAGCTCTATAGGATTCTAACATATGGCGGTATAAGGTTATACTATTATATAAAAGGACAAGCAATTTTTCGTTTGTGATCACTAACCGCCAAAAACTACTTAACCAATCTCTACCAAATTTTGACTACATCATCTTTATAGGGTGGTTTAGCAATAGTAAAATCTAATGATTTTCAACTAATTCTTTATTGAAAAATGAATAATAAGTGGATAACAGTTCAAAAATGGCGGCAATTGCCATCTACATGAAAGTTTAAAAGGTACAGTGTTACATAGATGTGAACATTGATAATAAAATTTACTTATTTTCAATTAAATTGTTATAAAAACAGCTATATGGAGTGAAATATATCAAATTTTAACTACATCATGTTCATAGTTCTAGGTTTAGCAACAATAAAAATTTAAATATACAATGTTGAGTGTTAGAAACGGGTTTTGCCACTGCCACATTATTAAAATTCAAAATTCCGATCCTCAGCTGTTTAATATTGTGTGTAAAAATATGAACTTTGAACCTTTAGTTCACTGAGTTTTTCACAAGCACTGATAATGAAATTGATGATAAAATTTACTTATTAAACTATCAAGAAAGTTATTAAAAAAGATTTAAATATGGTGTGCGATATGTGGATCCCTTTGCTGTCCATATGTCGAGAAAATCGACCGATTGTGTATAGCGCCATTCCACAATAGAGTAAACAATGGTAAACTGAACCTATCTGTACCGACATCTAAATAAATAATTTTTATAATTCTAGGAAGGTTTTGCAATGGTAAAATTTACAATAAATAACATTCAAATGTACAATTTTGAGAGGCAGAATCGAGGTTTTCCACACTGTCATATACTTTTATAGTTCGAAATCAACACCAACCAGATGAAATCAATAAAGTTATTTCTGCCGAATACAAATTATTACTAAATCAAAATGTCGATTCTTTGCTTTTTTTATATCGTGTGTAAAAATATGATCCACGGGCCTTTTGTCGTAAGCACTGATAATGCAGTTTATTTTCCGCGAGAGTTTCTTAATAGTCTTTATCTATCTTGATTACCAATTCATACATTAAAATTAAAAATTTTATGTCTAAAGGTGCTTTTACGTAATCTTCAACCACCTAATCAGTGCAATTATAACTAGATTAATAATTACTGCTATGCGTGAAAAAATCATTGAAGAAATAATGCTGAACCACATGCTAAAATACAAGAATCTTATCGATAAACAAATAAGACTTTAATTTTTAGTTGAAATTATGTTTACTTATGAGGTCGGGCGAAGCCGCGACGGGGGTGCTAGTACTATTATATAAAAGGGCAAGCCTTTTTTTGGTTTGTGATCACTAACTGTTAAAACTACTGAACCAATTTCTACCAAATTCTAACTACATCATCTTTTTAGTTCAAGGAAGGTTTAGCAATAATAAAATTTACTAATTTTCCATTAAATTTCTGTTAAAAAAACAATAAATATGTGGTGCGCAGTGAAGTTTGAAATTAATTGAAAAAGGAAGCGTCATTCTAGTGAGGATACAAAAATAAGACGTTATATAGAGCTAGAAAATGGATAGTAAATAGATTTGTTAGGTTTTGTAGAAGTTATAGTTTTTTTCATGCATTATTTAAAATATATTTTATAGATTGATAATATTGTTGTAAATGAAAATTTAATCTTCTTGAAGGCTTTAAAATTGAACTTTTAATATCTTCATACTGCTTGTCCCAGTTAATGGTATTAACCGTTAATTAACTGAGTAAACACGGAACCTGTTCCTTATTTATAGTTCTAGTTACTAATTACTTTAGTTCTTCGAATCCTGGCCACGCCCCAAAAATAATTAACTATTAATGAATCATTACACCTTATATTAAAAGAAAAAAATACTTCTAAGGATTACCCATTGGTAGCACTGGATACAGATTAAGTATTTAAAAATCTTGGAATTAAAAAAAAAAAAAGGTACTGTTTTTTCAAATTACCTGAATTTTTGTTGTTTGGTTTTAAGGGCAAAAACTGCAGATGGTTATTATTGCTCTTATATTTGAACTTTGAATTAACCATATTAACTTTTTAAAATGTTGCAATAAGTAATTCTAACTTAAATGTTCGGTCTAAATTAAAATAATATTAACCTAATTAAAAATAAAATAAAATAAAATTATATAATTTTACTTGCATAAGGAATTTGATGGTACTACAAATGTAGTGTTCACTATTGGCCAAGAACATACACCAAGAGGACACTCCTAGATATGCATCACTGTAAGAGCGACTCTGCAGATCTGACACTGAGGGGGATCTCTCCTTGCCATCAGGTAGTCGTGTGTTATTGTGGCAGTGTCCAATTCTTAGCCGTGTGATTATCACCTCCTCCCTTCTACATTGTCTTGAGGATGAGGCAGAGCTGAAGAGAGCTGGTTTGATTTCCTTTATTTATTTCTAATGCCGACCTCGCACTTTGCCAATCACTTAAAATCTTCATGTCTGTCACGGACAAGAAATTGGGCGTTATCGTTTCTATTTGGTAGGCTTCTGTTGCTGCTTCATCATTTCTGGGTATACCGGAGCATCTGGTTAATATGTTGAAAATAATGTTAACTTCTTTTACAGCTGACATTAGTCAAGTGGAAATAATAAAATATCTATACTATTAATTTCTTCTTTTCCCATTTGTCCTATAATAACATACTCTCGGTCATTATAAAATCCCGCACAAATGATTATGGACCCGATAATATTCCATTTAAAATCATCAAATCATGCCTTCCCGCACTTATTCCTATCCTTCGCCATATTTACAACCTTTCCCTTCAAAACTCGATATTTCCTTCCTCTTGGAAAGCAGCACTAGTCCGCCCCTTGAATAAAATTCCCAATCCCGCCTCCCCTAGTGACTTCCGTCCGATTTCCCTCCTCTTCAACCTATCCAAACCACTGGAACGGATCGTTCAGTCCCAACTTTCAGATTTCCTAAAAGAACGCTCCCTCCTTAGTCCATATCAATCCGGTTTCCGTCCCGGATACTCCACCCGATCCGCCCTCCTGAAAATATCTCAAGATTTACACTCCGCAATTGATCGCCAAGAGATTACCATCCTTATCCTTTTGGATTTTTCAAAAGCTTTCGATAATGTCCTTCTATCCAAACTCCGAAACTTCTCCTTGTCTAAATCTGCCTTACTTTGGTTTAAATCCTTCCTTTCCGACCGATCACAGTATGTAGTCATTCCAAATAAACCTCCGTCCAAGACCCTGCCTCTCTCCTGTGGTGTTCCTCAGGGATCTTCACTGTCACCCACACTCTTTTCTGTTTACATTAATGACCTTCCCCTTTCCATCCATCACTGCCGATATCACCTTTACGCAGATGATCTCCAAATCTATTTATCCTTTTCCAATTCTGACCTACTGCAAGCTACTAGAAAAATTCAGGAAGACTTGGATCGAATCTATAACTGGGCAGTGACGAACAAGTTGAATTTAAATACTGAAAAGACAAAGCGCTTGTAATAGGTTCGAGTTACCTCCTGAAAACCATGCCTCCTATTCCCACCATTTTCCTGAGCAGTGATCCTATCAAATTCTACCCCTCAGTCAAAAATCTCGGAGTCATTTTCGATCAAAACCTATCCTGGAAAAACCATGTATCCGAAATTTCCTGTCGCACCATCCCAATCCTAAAACGTTTCAATTCCAACTTCTTCCTTTCGAATCCCGCAAATTACTTGTTACTTCCCTTATCTTCCCCCACTTCGACTATTGCTGTGCTGTGTACGGGGGCGTTTCTGGTGATCTCGAGGCCAGACTCAAAAGACTGTTTAACTGCTGCATTCGTTTTATTTTCCGGATTCCCAGGAACGCCCATGTTTCACAATTTTACGCGGAGTTAAAGTGGCTCTTTCCTTCCTACCGTCGCCAGTATTTTTTGGCATCCTTTCTCTACCAAACAGTGAAATCCCAACGCCCACTTTACATTGCTCAATTCCTTCAGCTCAAATCCTCTGTTCTCCTGTCCGATCCTCGTCCCTATGGAACTCCATCCCTTACACCATTCGCCACTCAAACACCCTTTCCACTTTCAAATATCACTTATTTAACCACCATAATATCTGGTCCATCCAGATCCATGAAAACCGTCATTAGCCACTTAATAGTCTTATAAAATATAAAAGTTTATGTACAAGAAATTTTTATTGTTTCTACACAAATGATTCACACAATGAATCATAATATTTCTGTTTTTGTTTTTGTCAATATTTCTAAGTTTAATCTTTATTTGTTATCATTATTAATTACTATTTTATTATATTTAATATTTCATAACCATTCATAATAATAATAATTCTTGAGGCTCTGTAGGCCCTCTGATTGTACATTATTTTTTATTATTAAGGGACTTAAGGTCCCAGAATAAATAAAGAACTTTTTTATTATTATTACATAAAAGGACAAGCCATTTTTCGTTTGTGTGTCGTAACCGCGAAAACTACTGAACCAATCTGTACCAAATTTTAACCACATCATCTTCATAGCTCAAGGGAAGTTTAGCAATAATAAAATTTGTTAAGTAAAGTTTGACAATCGACCGGTAGGTGGAGCTAGAAATTTATGGTAAATTTTACTTATTTATAATTCGATTGTTATTAAAAAAACTATAAGTATATGGAGCGATGTGTGGATCCCAGTGCAGTTTAAAAATTGACCGATATGTGGCCATTCTGCAACAGAGTTGGCAATGGTAGAACTAATAAACTCAACTGTACCTAATATGAACTACAACATATTCATAGTTCTAGGAAGGTTTATAATAATAAATTTTACTACAATAATGATTCAAATGTATAGTCTTGAGTGCCAGAAACGAGGTTTGCCAACCTCTCATGTACTTTTATCGTTAGAAATTAAAATCCAACCGGATAAAATTATTTCTATCAAATTGTATGTCTAATTATGCTTTCACGTACTCTTCAAACACATAATGAATGCACTTTTGATTATGTGTTTATACATTTGATTTAAGCGACTTTTTACTTTCAATTTAATACTAATTAACCTATTTAATATAAATAATTGTTATAAATGTTGCCTAATAATCGTAAGTAAAATTTTCAAAAAATAAATGGTTAAGTAAATAAAATTAGATGAATTTGGTTCAATAGTGCAATTTCGTGCAGTAAAACCCGAATTCGTGCAATTAAGCTCAAAAAGTCAAATTTCTGTAATTTCGTGCAAAATAAAATTTAAGAATTAAGAATCCTTATTATATAAATGAGATAACTACTTGGTTTAGAGAGCGCTAAATCAAAGCGAACTAAATGTGCAATAACACAGAAATCCGGTCTCTAGCTATAGTACTTCTTTTTTTTTGTATTGTTGGTTGATTGAAGCTAATATTTATTATTATAATATGATTGAATTAGTATTATTTATTCGTATTGTATAAATATATTTATATTAATGAGGGCCATGATATATTTAGGAAGGTGAGAAGGGCAGAGACCGCTGGAGTGGAGGTGGCCTAAGGAATGCAGGACTCCACTGACCTTGGCCAACCTCTCTCCTTTAACATTCTTGTCCTCTCCACACATTTATATATTTATACCAACACTCCAAATGTTAATGAATATATATTATATATAAATTATCGATATTACAATAACAAATAAATTATTTAAAACTTTTTTTAAAAAACTACTTATTAATTTTCACAACTAGTAAATTGGAGGAAAATAATCACAATGATGTGCCAATAACATGTTGACAACCACTCATCAGTAGCCCTTCAATAAAAGTTCCACATTAGGAGGTCTCTTGACCATCTTCTTTTCAGACGCCTCGGAGGATTATCGGGAATTGAGTGTGAAGTTGGGAGACAAGTGGATTCTAGGAGCCTAATTTGGAGCCTATGAAAGGATGGGTATCTGGGTTGGGCCAAGTCTGCAACATATGGAACATTGAGATCTTTATGGATAAGTTTATTGGTGACAAAGTAAGGAACATTGAGGCTTTTTCGAAGGTTTTTGGATTGTAAGGATTAAATACGAGATGAATTGGATGGTTTAGTGGAGCCCCAAAGCTCAACTCTGTATGTACAAAGGGGTCTACTTGCTGTTATGTAAATAAGTTGGAGAAGTTAGAAATGACGAGTAGTTTCTTGTCATTTAAGTATTGTATGTGGATTCCAAGTCAGTGGTTTGTGCAGATTTAGTCCTAGGGTGCGGATCTGTTCAACAAGGATCAGTGGAACATCATTAAAGTATACTGTAAGACAGGTAGTCGTAGGTTAACGACGAAGGGTAAAATTTATAAGATTTATTTAAATTCTCCATATTTTTACACCATTTATGAAGGTTTGTGACATGAGATTGGAGTTGAGATGCAATAAATGGATCAGTCATCTGCGTAAGTGGTGAGAACTATGGTAGTATGAGTCGGGATGTCAGCGGTAATATACCGTGTAGAGGATGGGACCTATGATACTACCTTGAGGAACACCGGAAAAAAATAAATTTAGACAAAATAAAAATCAGACGTTGGTTGACAAAAACTAAAAGGTGAAAGACTAATTTAAAAATATTTTTAGACTATTTCTATAGCAGTTTCTCATCATGTAAAAACAAAAAAAAAGTTTAATTAAATGTTTTTTTGTGTTGTGTTTTATGGTCTTTTATGGTTTCTCAGAAATGTTTTTTTTTTTTTTTTTTCGCTATTATTCCCAACAAATATGATGGTTTATTGTTTGTGAGTTGGGAACCCGCATCCTGACCGATCTTTCAAAAAGATTATAAGGCAGGGACAATAGTCATGGTGGATGATCAGTCATGCTTCTGGTTCTGCCTGTAATAGGGGTCGGACAATACCTATAGGATTGGACGTAGCTGCTTGGTTAAAAAAAATATTAGAGAAGTGAACACTTCTGAGACATAATGAAAAGTATGTATATAGTTTTAAATATCAATAAATATAAAAATAAAAAAAGATTATTAAACTAAATATAATAATATATCATAGCAGAAGATATTAGTAATAGTGAACTCGTGAATTCTGTAGGTAGTAATTCAAAAAGAGCTTAAAGGGGACTAACAGGTCAAGTCAGACAGGGGTGAGGGGAGAACTTAAACGGGAATTTGTTTCACTCAAGGGCTTAACACTTGACAGCTTAACCAATCTCAGCTTTCTTCTAATCGTTTTACCGGCCTCATTGTCCTCTAAACAGGGGCTCAGCGGCCTCATTGTCCTCTAAAGAGAGGCTCAGCGGCCGCCATTCTACAACGCCAATGTTCACTCCTTTCTCAACATAAATAAAAAAAAAAATGTACAGCAGTTCTGAACTAAAAACCGTCATACAAATATAGCTATGCGATCAACTTTCATTAATAATATTAAATGTTATTTATTCTCTTCACCAGTAACTAAATCACATCCTGATACATCATGAAAGGCAATATTTATGCTCGTACTAAAGACTTCCACCAAAATTTCGTTTTAAAGCTGTTTGAGAAATTTTTTTTTTTTTTTAAATACCAGATTTTATTTACATATTTTGCTATAACTTTTTATGCATGCTGTTCCCGTCCCAGGTTCATATAAACGTTTTTAGTTATAAGATCTTACACGTTGGATAAAATCTCTTATAAAATCCTATAATTTCTTGAAATACGCTTGATGGTATAAAAGGATCAATCCTAATTTAAATTTTCTTGAATTTTTCCCACCGTCAACATACATTTGAAGCACTTGACGCGTAAAAGTTATCTGATGAGATTTGCTTGAATTTATTTCAATTCTCCAATTTTCACACTATTCCCGCAGGTCTGTAATATGAGGTTGTACTGTTTAGAATGTAATTAAGGGATCATTATTTACTGATATCAAACGTGAGTCATTTTCGTATGTGGTGAGGACAGTGGTATGATGAGTCGGGATGTCAGCTGTATACATCGTGTAGAGGATGGGATCTCAGATATTTCCTTGAGGATCTCCGACATACTGAGTAAAGAGGGATGAATGGGCAAAAATATGACTTACTCTGAATGTTCTTTCATTGAGATAGTAACGTTTTATCAGTAAGTATGAAGGAAGCAGGAATTTATAGAGTTTGTAAAGCAGTCCCGAATACCAGATTCGGTCAGAAGCATGTTCCACGTCGGGAAAGGCTACCGTGCAGTACATTAACTGTTTAATTGTATTTATTTGAGTGCTCACCCCAATTATCTACTTCATAGTAAATTTCATCAATCAAATCAACCACATAAATATAGTCGTTATTTTTCGGATCCTAGGAATCGACTTTCGAACATTGATTCTTTGTACACTTATTTCTTATATTTCGTATCCAATCTTTACAATCCGAAATTCTCAATGTTTCTTACTTTGTCACCAATATACTTATCCATAAAGATCTTAATATTCTATATGTTGCTGATTTAGCCCAAACTAGATACCTTTCATTTCATAGTTAGCTCCGTAACCCCTCGAATCCACTTGTCTCCCAACTTGCTTCTCACTTAATTCGTGATAATCCTCCAAGGCGTCTGAAAAGAAGATGGCCTAGATACCTTCTAGTTTAGAATTTTTATTGAAGTGTTACTGATGAGTAGTTCTTTAATATGCTATTGTAATCGTTATCAACACATTTATTATTTATGTATATAGTTTCCACCTCTCTAGCGTTTTGTACAGTTACAAATTTCATCCGTCATTAAATATTGTAATTTTTCTTGATATTACTATATATATATATTTTCTCTTCAAAATATATATATATATATATATATATATATATTATATATATATATATTTTTTTTTTTTTTTTTGATAAACATGTACACCTAGCTTCTGATGCTAAACTTCATGTTTCATCTAGTAGCTATGCACATATTATAGATGTTCCTTGATAAAGGAATAAAACTTTGCATCGATAAAGAATAATAACTAATGAATAAACCCTTTAACAATGGTGTGCCTGAAATAATTAGCACTCTCTGGGAAAGGGTTAGGGGAGAAAGATAAGAGCCAATAGAAATTAATTGAATAAACTGAGAGTGGATCGGACGTGGCTGGATTCCAAGCGGACAGCTCTGCCTATTAGTTATATCTCCTTCCTTGTCTGGCCGTTCAGGTAGCAACAAGTATCTATACTCACTCTCCCTTCCTATATATATATATATAGATATACATATATATTATATATATATATATATATTTTTTTTTTTTTTTTTTTTTTTTTTTAAAGGATTTTTCAAAATATCAGTATGTATTTGCATTTTCTTTTATGTATTAACAATTTTTAACTGTCATTAGAAGTATGAGTTATTTAAGGAAATGTTTTGGATTGCGAAAGGAGAAAAAAAAAATCCTAACTCTATAGGAACTATTCTGTTACACGACGTTGCCTAATGGTTCAGGTATGATCACTATAACATCGTTTAAAGTTTTTTTATAATTAGGGCTGTGAAATATATGCATTTGCATATTTCTCCTAGCCAACTATAACACTTTATATCATCAACATGTATATGTTTCCAGGCATTTGGAACGAATTTGTTTTTTTTTATTTTGCATATTTGTGAATATTATGTTTATTTGTTTGTTTGAGGATTTTAGAGCGTGATACATTAGTGCCATCAACGCTCGTTCGATCTTTATAGAAAATAAAGTTTAAGATTTATTTATATTTTATGGAATAGTTTTTCTCTGTATACCAGGACTATCATTTTATCAATCATTTTTTCATCATTGAGATATTTCGAGGTATTTCCGATTCTGTCAACCTTTTGGTGTAGTAAAAAACCATTACCACGCTGTTCATCTTTGGGGAGTATCTCTCTGGTTATATGGTAAAGGTGTTCAATTCTTGTATGCCCAATTCTTAATCGTGTTAGGATTACTTCTCTATACACTTGACATCCTAACTCATCCTACCACTGTCATCACCACTTACGCAGATGAAATCTGTGTATTATCAGTAAACAATGATCCCTTCTTGTCCCCCCTGAATGGTGTCAAACATGGAGAATCAAAATAAATCCAAACAAATCTCACCAAATAACCTTTACCCTTCGTTGTAAACCTACGGCTTCCTATCCTACAGTATCCTTTAATGATATTCCTCTAATCCCTTGTTGAACAGATCCGCTACCTAGGACTCCACTTGGACAAACGTCTCACTTGGAATCCACATACAAGACTAAAACGACTAGAAACTGCTCGTCGTTACAGACTACTTCAACATTTAATAGACAAACGTTCAAAGCTCCCAATCAATTACAAAAGACTCACTTAGAAACCAGATACCTTATAATCGATTTCTCAACTTGCTTCCCACTCAATTCCCGCTAATCCTCCGAGATTTTTGAAAAGAAGGTAGCCAAGAGATCTTGTGTAGATTTTTTTATTGCAATGCTATTGATGAGTAATTCTTTTGAAGTTTTGGCATGTTATTGTAAACTTTTTTAACACATTTACTAGATGTACAGAAGAACCTCGATAGTCCGAACCTCTGTAATCCGAACGCCATTTTGGGAAAAATAAAAATTATTTTCTGAAAATCCGTGATTTAGCAGCCAAAAAAACGTTCTTCAACCTTAGTTCAGAAAAAAATAAGTGACTATTTTCCAAATGTTTAGTTTTTTCTGTTCTTTCTGTAAGGTATAATTTTTTTGTGTGTACAGCACTGTACTTTCTGTGTGTGTTTCAGATTGTTACATACTATGTAAAATATTACGAAATTCATGTGCAATGCATTGCATAAAATATAGTTACCTTACTGTAGCACAGTAGTATTTCATAAAACAAACTATTTACCTTTAACAATACAACGTGCTTCTTATTTTCTTTGGTAATCCGAACGATTCGATAGTCCGAACCACCCCCGGTCCCAATTAATTCGGACTATCGAGGTTCTACTGTATATTTGTACAAAATGTCAATAAATCGATAAAAATAAAAAGAATTACTTCTTCTCTTTTTACGGCAGGAACTGCTCCCTGGTTTTAAGTTCTTCTTGATGATCTTAAGTTTACTTGTAGATATCCCACAATGTCTGTCACTCCTGGGATATCGTTTCTCTAAGTGGATAT
Source organism: Euschistus heros (assembly GCA_003667255.2). Taxonomy (NCBI): domain Eukaryota; kingdom Metazoa; phylum Arthropoda; class Insecta; order Hemiptera; family Pentatomidae; genus Euschistus; species Euschistus heros. The sequence continues at coordinate 3,631,640 of RCWM02000018.1, forward strand.
TTTGCTATAAATACATATTTCGAAACGTTATTACATATTTATCTACATATCCGGCTTTGTAATTTGCATTTTTATGTTTCGAAACAGGCAAAAATATTTTCTGTATCTTAAATATCTTTGAATGAAATGTTTTATTTAATAATGAGTTCTTCTATCTAACGCTATCTGTAACATATCACAAAGTTAAAATAAGGTAATTAGAGTTTAATAAAACACAACAATGTAACAAATAACAAATATAAGTTTTGTTACTTAGCAACGAGCAGAGTGTAGCTGACAGGTACATTTGGAGCAAAGCGTAGCTGAAGCTGAGAGCGGTAGCGGTAGCATTACATTAGCTGCCTTTAATATCTTTCCCTTCCCTTAAATAGCTATTTATTATCTGTCACTCTTTCTCTTCTACCCTGGCCTCTATTCGTCTGGTTTTTGCTGTCATTGGCATGAAAAGGCTTAGTTTTCTTATTACCATATGATCTAAAATTAACATCAGATCTCTTCCTCCGAATCTAAATTTTAAATTTAAAAAAAAACAAACTCAATTTCACTCTGACTGAGAAAAACGAGTAGATCATGGATATATCTATTTATAATAGGTTCAAATTACTTTGATTTGAAGTGTTCAACCCTTACTTTTTTCATCAAAGCGATATAGCTCCTAATAACTAGCGACAAATTTTATATGACGAAAAACGTTTTCTATTAAATCCCAGCAACACCAACATAGCTAGTGAGTGCCCAATAAGCACAAAAAAAAAAAAAAAAAAAAAAAAAAATTAACCATTTATAAATATGCGGGCTTGAGTTACGGTTGAATTGGGCGATAGTCGATAGTTAGCACTATCGATAGGCCGATACTATCGGTTGAGAACTATTGATTGCTATCGATAGTTTTTCGATAGTTGCTTCCTTTTTTTTCTAAAGGTATCAATAAAAAATTTCAACTAATTTAATTTAATTCAATTATCTAAGTACTATTTGAAATTTGCAGAATTATTAATTATAAGATTATATCATAAAGATGAGAGAAAAAAAACTAATTAATATAATCATTTTAAAAACGTATTTACAATTTACATGGTTACAATAATAATGAACAAATCAAATCTTAAGAAAAAAAAAATAACGAAATAGTTAATTTCAAGTGTCAAGTGTGCTCCTTGAGCCACATATTTCCCGAAAGAAAAACTAGCATTTCTGCTTTCCTTTGGCTTAATCTTTGAGAGAGCCCTTGAGCTCTAGGAATTCCGAATTCAATTTCAAAAGAACTCGACACTGGACAGAGACAGATCAGCATAATTCCGAGAGTTTCAAAACTTGAGGTAGTTAAAGAGATCTATCGATAGTCGACACTATCGATAGTGACCATCGATAGGCGTGACCTATCGATATATCGATAGTAACTATCGACTATCGCCAAAACCTAAGTTACGGTACCCCTGACCATTTAGAGTCTCTAGGTAAAACAAATGCCCTTCCTGCAAAAAAATAAATAAATAAATATATTTTACTGTATTTGCTTATATTATCATAAAAAATTTGATTCGATATTATTTAGATGTTTTAACTAGAATTATAATTATATCTTTAAACTATTAGTTTATAAGATGTATAAACTATAATCTACAGCTTTTCCTAATTTTAATTTTATAATTAAAATTACCCAATGACTTAAATTAATAATCATATTTAATTATTAATTAATGATTATTCGAAATAAACAAAGTTGAGATAAAATAGGGGGTTGGGAACATACATTTTTGTACGTTCATACCATTATATCTTCTAAACGGTAGGTCGTAGCTGCAAATGTATAACGAAAAATATTCTCTATTAAATATCTTATCAGGAAACTCCCGATCCGAGAAACACCAATAGACCTAGAGGGTGTAAAAAAAGCTCCAACACAAAAAAATTAGGCGAAACGTGACTTCGTTCAAACCAATAAAGCTCCTAAACACTGTTACCTATTGCCCTTAATTGAGGCAGATTGTACATATATTTCAATTAAAAAAAAAATAATAAATAATAAAAAAATATCTTATGAGAGAACTCAAGATCCGAGCAACACCAATAGGGTCCTAGTGACAAGTGCACTTAGACAAAACATATTCTCCTTCCGTTTCTTATAAGGATTTTTGATCTGAGAAACACCATAAGAGCATAGCGTGCCAAATTGTTACATTTTTTAGGGTGAAATGTACGTTATTCATTTGAGTGTTAAAGAAAACGATACAACGTGCTTTTTTTCATTTAGACCAATATAGCTTCTAAACGGTAGGTCCTAGTAACATAATTTAAATAACAAAAAATATTCTCCATTTCATTTCTTAACAGAAACTGTAAGTTTATTTTCAATCCGAGCAACACCAACACAGCTAGCTAAAGCGAGTCAAAAAGTGCCAACACTTCAAAAAATGTAGTAAAAACAAAAACGGGTAGGTCTTAGCGATAAATATTATATGACTAAAAGTATTCTCCATTAACCTAGTCATCAGAATTCTGTTGGCAAATTTTCGATCCCAGCAAAACCAACATAACTAGCACCAATCAAAATGTTACATTTTCAAGGTTGAAAAAAAAGCTACACCAGAAAAGTATAGATCCTTCCTGCTAAAAGAAATATTCTTGCCAAGAACATCTATGTTAAAAGTGTGATGAATTTTGTACGGATCATGTACTCTAGAAATATGCCAGAAAAGGAGCTTGTGGGAATTCGTCGGATAAAAACCTTTAAAGAGTTTTTTTTTACGTTAGGTGTTTTTATTACATTTTGATTACTGTTCTTGTTTTCAGCAAAATATTTGTTTTGTTAGCAAACAATTTCCTTCAACATTTTTTTTTTTTTTAATTAATAAAACATATCATTTTTTATTATATTTTTGTACGAAGTATTTTCGTTTATCGAAGCCTCGGTCAGAAAATATCGAAGGTAATATAAAAAGACTAGCCGACAGGAGGACATGATATGTGGTGCCTCGAAGTGAAAGATCGTGAGATGCAGGAGGTAGATATGCTAATAATAATGACAGCCCCGGTACCCGAGGGTTCGACACTCACCTGCCTAATCTCGTCATAGGCCATTTAGTCTCCCTTTAGGACTAGTCGCTTCAGTCATCACTGGTCCCTCTTTATAACTTGATACCTCGACAAGCAATGTGAATAATAATTATTTGTGTTTTGTTCTCACATCAGTCCTTAGGATAGAGGAAAAGGTGTACTTATGGACACCTTTTTTTTATTTAAAGTTACTTTCAACTTGAAAACTTCCAGATTTTTGTCTTTTATTAACAATTATAACAAGTTTCTTAAATGTAAAGGGAAAATAATGATTAACCTAAATTATTTCATTTAAAAACAGCGATTTACAAAAAGCTTTCAAAATAGGACCAAAAAATTGGGATGTAAATATGAGAACTCTTCAAAAAAAGTTACCAAAAATAGTTTAAAACAATTCGAAATGGCAGTGAAATGACAATTTTGGTTTGTTTTGAAAGTGATGCTGGCTTTCTTGTTTTATTTTAATTCTCCATCTGCTTAGTGAAGTGTTGATATTTCGGTGATTGTCGTTAAGAATTTGATAAAGTAAAATATCTCTTAGAATGAATTAATCTGCTAATCTTCAATTCAGGACTTTTGACCCTTCATCGGCCACCCCTCGAAGCTTCTTTACGTCGGGCGTGGTGTGCCAGAGAGGCTCCCTTTAGAAAACTCTTTAGAATATTTCTCTTCTTTGCTTTTTTCATAAAATACGATTTTTGAACTTAACCGACTATTCACAAGTGCCTCGGAAATAAGCTTATATTGTATAAAACAGTTCTTCGATCTCAGATTACATATGCCTCACCCGTGTGGAACTCAACTTGCACAACCAACTACCGTAAACTTGAAAGGATACAAAACTTGTGTTTGAGGATAATCAATGATTACCCTCGGTATACAAAAATACCAACAATGCTTAACGATCTCAATCTTATCTCTATCCAACCTAGTATTTGATCCTCAATCCAGCTCATTTGGTAAATAACCTAGGTTCATAATATGAATTTTTTAATGATTATTAATTTGAATAATAAGATGCTGATAAATCTTTAACCATATCTTTTCGAGAACTGTAGTAACTTCCACTCAGCTCAAATCGAACACTTGGCCTTAGCCACGGTATAAACCAGGCAGTTGGAGTATAGTTGATATTAATCCTAAAGTTTCACGTGTTCTATATTGACCTTTGCGAGAGTACATATTTATTTTTTTTATTTTCTAATCTAAAATCCCCCGAACTATAGTGAATTATTATTATATCCCCAACAAAACTCAGTTCAATGTTCTCTATATACCTTACCTCCTTGACCTTATACTCTTAAGATTTTCGAGGGTTGTCTGAAAAGTTTCCGACCTAACAAAGATACAAGACATTTTTTCTGAAATTTTGTTTTAATTTTTTAACATAATTTATTTGTAACTCTACACACTTCTCCCAGCGATGCTCCCATCTCAGTAACCCGTCCAAATAGTACTCGGGTTTTTTTTTTTTTTGCAAAATAATTATTTACGAAGGTAATTGCCTCTTCATTTGACGAAAATTTCTGTCCTCTGAGCGCAATTTTTAGATGAGGATACAAAAAGAAGTCGCTTGGGGCTAGATCTGGTGAGTAAAGGTAGGCGCACACCTTTCGTCATCGGACGGATCGGATTTTTAGATTCGACCTATTATTTTAATAGGAAGTGCGCACACCTTTCAGCATCGTACGCATTGGCATTCTAAAGCAGTAACATATAAAATCCAAATCCGTCCGATGCGAGCCGTCCGTCCGATGACGAAAGGTGTGCGCCTACCTCAAGGCGGATAGATGGTCTAGCAGTTCAAACCGTGGGGGTCACCTGTGGTGTAGTGGTTAGCATAGCAACCTACTAAACCCAAGATCGCGGGTTCGCAGCCCGGCAGATGACCTTAGGATTTTTTAAAGGGAGTAAAAAATCCTCAGCTATGCCGTCCTTCGGAAGGGACGTAAAATGGGGGTCCCGAGCCTGTGCGATGTCAGGTACTCGTTAAAGATCCCTATCCTAATCATACCTGGATAGGCAAAATTTAGGACTCCCACCGTAGCATCGTCCGATTAGCCATAGCAGCATAAAGTGACGTTAAACGAAACAAACTAGTTCAAACCGTAATTTGTGGATGTTCGCCATGGCAACCGCTGAGTTGTAAGACAGTGCATTGTCTTGGTGAAACAGGGTTTTCTTTTTCTATAAATGTGGCCATTTTTCCGCAAGTTCTGCCTTCAGCTTGTCAAGTAATTATGCGTAGTATGCTCCTGTAATGGTTTTTCCTTTTTGAATATAATCGATTAAAATATGAAGTTATTCATATGACTATCTCAAAAAACAGTTACCATCACTTTCCCAGCTGAAAAAACAGTTTTTGCTTTTTTTTGAGCCATTTCCCCCTTTGCAGTCCACATTTTGGACTGTATTTTTGTTTCGGGCGTATAATGGTGTATCCAAGTGTCATCAACAGTAATTAATCGGCGCCAAAACTCGGATTTATTGCGCTTAAACTGCGCCAACAGAACTTTGGAAATGTTCATTCGGGCAGACGCGGACCCAACGTGCGGACAGCTCTCTCATGCCTAAATGTTGATTTAATATGTGTCAAACACATTCTTTTAACATGTTCATAACCTCTGCTATCTCTCTCACTTTTATTTGGCGGTCGTCTAGCACCATTTGGTGAACTTTTGCGATGCTTTCGTCGGTAGTTGCAGTTTTCGGACGCCCCGAACGTTCATCGTCTCCCAAGCTCTTACGGCCAGGTTTAAATTCAGCTGCTCAAAATTTCACAGCGGCAAGTGATGGTGCAGAGTCCCCATACATAGATTCCAACTTATCTTTGATTCCTTTATACCTTGATACCTTTCAAAAACAAATATTTAATGACAGATTTTGTCCATTTTCACAAAAACACTCACATCAACTCACTCAAACGACTGTTACATAACAACTGCTCATCCAAAATGCCTGAAACTTTGGTGAGTAACTGTCAACAGATGAAGAATGAATTCAATAGACTTTTATTTACGAGTGCTGCCATCTTCACGTTGAGGTCTGAAACTTTTCAGACTCACCTCGTATGTTGGAGTACTGGAAATGGCCAGGTTATTGAATACCCATCATGCATACTTCAAGTCATTTTTTTATTGTTTCTATTTGAAACAATACAAATTTAAATTCAAGTCTATTTAAATCAAAGTAATTATTACAATATTCTGTACATGTGTATGTTCTGTGTTTTTGGCATCTCTATAAAAGAAGAAAATATTCCTAGCATTTTGTAGTAATCAGTTATAATATTTAATTAAATGTCCGTGAATTAATTATATTTATAGCAATCAATAAATATTTTACAGGAAATAAGTTTTAAAAAATATTATTGCCCGTTGATGCAGAACTAACAGTAAACTGAGACCTCAACTCTCCTTGTTATTTCATTTTTACAGCGGCGGTATGCAAATGAGACGCCGTTCCGGGTCATTTAACGACAGGAGAATTAGTGTTTTCGGCCTTTTCTAAAATTACGGAAGGAAATGTGTTGTGCCTGTCAGTTTGCTTATTTTTATCACGCACTTCCTCGCCTCTCTAGTGGCATACTTAATGCAAACTGACTGGACAAAAAAATATTGTGGTTATATGTTTTGATATCAGGTATCAGCTGATCTTTTTGATTTTGATTTTGACTTGACCTTTTTGAATATTAACATTATGCCACAAGAAATTGTTCTATCAAGATGTAATATTCTTTAAGTAGCTTTAATGTTTGAATATCTATATATTTATGAGCTTATTTTTCTTAATAATCTTTGCCAATCGTTAAAAGTACTTTTAAGCCTGGCTCTTCTCCTCCCCATTGCTTCCTATTCATAAGCTGTTTTGGGGATTCTTTTATTATCCATTCTTTAAATATGGCCGAACTATCTCGGTCTCCTTCCCTCCATTTCCTTGGGGATATTCCTCTTAACTTCTATTATTTTTCTTGTATAGCATTATCTCTTCTAGAGGTCATTTTTCCGAACTGTATAGCATTATCTCTTCTACAAGGGTATTATATATTATTTTTTTAACATTGGTACATATTTTGGCACTCCAGAGAACTGAATTTCAATTTCTTTCCGTCCATCGTTTATTCTTTTCTTCACTTCCTCTGTCGCTCTCCCATTGCTTTCGTCTAGGTAGCAGCATTGGTTGACCCTACTTAACTTTGTTAAAACTGGGTCACTTACCTCATTGTTTTCTGATGGCATATATTTTGTTTTGTCATAGTTTAAATTATGCAAATTAATTTTTAAAATGTTATAGAAGAATTCAATTATTTTGTTACATGATTGATGAGGGAGCAAAACGAGAGTATTAAAATGTAAGGGGGTGGGTTAGTCTGTAGGGTGCCTTCAAATGGGTTGCATTCAATTTCCGAATGTTACTTATAGCCCCTACTGAGCTTCCGTATTTGATACTTAAAAAACGTTGAGAAATTCAATTTTGAAGCTAATTTATAATTGCTTTCTGAATATTTTCTGATGTTAGTTTCACTAAAGGAAAAAGAAGTCAACAACTTTAATTTGATATTCTGTATTTGATTCAGAATTGACAAAAAAAAAGTTAAACTGCTTCGTATTTTATAGCTGCTTGTTTTTTTTAAGTATTATTAATAGATGATTCTAAAAGTACAATGTAAACTCAGGAAATTGATCCAGTGGTCTTGAGAGACTTTTGAAAACGACTAAGTGATTAACGTTTACAATGTAGGTGGGATAGAGGATTATAATAAAAGAGTTGTTTGTTTATTTCGTTTAACGTCACTTTATGCTGCTATGGCTAATCGGACGATGCTACGGTGGGAGTCCTAAATTTTGCCTATCCAGGTATAATTAGGATAGGGATCTTTAACGAGTACCTGACATCGCACAGGCTCGGGACCCCCATTTTACGTCCCTTCCGAAGGACGGCATAGCTAAGGATTTTTTACTCCCTTTTAAAAATCCTAAGGTCATCTTCCGGGTGCGAACCCGCGATCTTGGGTTTAGTAGGTTGCTATGCTAACCACTACACCACAGGTGACCCCCAGAATAAAAGAGTAAACAATATTTTATGTAAACAAAGTAATACAATAGATATTGACAAACAACATATCTGATTAGGACAATTTTTTGATATTACTACGGACATTTGCCACTTTTATTAGAATTTAAAAGAATTATTATTTCGAAGGTTCGAATATCATCATTTTTATAACAAGAATTTTAAAACATCGGCTTAAGTGTTTCACGTGGGACATCATAGTTAAACGCATGATCGATATTTCAAATATATTTGTTCCCATGTTTAGGACAACGTGAAAAGTAAAAAGTATTTTGTTTTTTTAAGGTATTAATGGGCGGTCTGGAACTTCTTTGGACAGCGTTTGGCCCCTTTTAAGAAAATGCCGTATATAAATTTAAAGATAATTGACTTTAATGCTGCTCGTCCAGTTCCTTGTAGCACAATACTTACATTCGGTGTGATTACTAACACCATGGTTTATCCATTTATTTTCTGTCTCCTATTAATACGCTGTTTACGTTAGCTCCTGTGTGCGCGTGTAAGATCTATCCCAACAGCGTGGCTATATCAAGGAGCTTGTTGGTAGACTGCAAGACTGCATCGTGTCCTTGGCTCTATAGATAGTGGTCGAGGTCTTGTCTTAGCTCGCTCTGCCAGGTCGTCATTTTATACTTGCAAATCATCAGCGTAAAACGTTTAATTGTTTTTATATATATTTATATTCTTAATATTTTAAAAAGATATTAAATTATACAGATATTCATGTGCATGTCCTTGATGTATATATAAATTTTGTCATGTTAATATGATGTTTGTTCATAAGTTAGATTATCAACCATTTTTCATAGGATAAATTAATTGCCACTTCTATTGGAATTATTTAATTAGAATACTAGTTTCGAATGCTAAACATTCATCTTCAGTTCTAAAACATACAAAAACTTTCAAAACATCAGCTCTTTGTTACATGGATTATGGTTACATGGTTACATGGATTATGTATACTAAAGTTTTGGTTAAATATACTTAAGTTGGAAACAAATTTAACCGATCCAGATATTTGTTTAAAATACCAGATAAACATTTCCAATATGTTTAATGTCCCATGTTAAATTTGTTTCCAATACGAACGGAAAAATCGAATGAGTCATAGGGGAAATCCCATGGCAAACCCCAAAAATTTAACCTACCTGTCCCTTTCCCCGATGAATATCTGTTAGTTCTCTAAATTTTTAAAACATTAGTATACTTTAGAACTGAAGATGAATGTTTAGCATTCGAAACTAGTTTTCTAATCAAATAATCCTAATAGAAGTGGCAATTAATTCATCAATCCTAATTGTATTGATCCTTCTATACCATCATGCCTACCTCAAGTGAGCCCTTTTTTCTATTAGAAATGGTTAGAATGGTTAGGTTTTTTTTTTTGTTTTGTTTTTTATAAAATTTTACATATAAGGATTTTTTGGTGCGCTGAATAATGATTTGAGGTCAGTTTTCTATTAAAAAAATTTTCTACTGATTTACAGCGGATTTCATTGGAATTTTGTTATTTTTGGAGTTTTGGAGCATAACAAAAGTATTAGTATTTTAAATAGCATACAAAACTACAATTTTACGTGAAAAATCATTTCTCTATCTTGATTGAGAACTGAGAAAATAAATAATACGTGATTTTTATATATTTTTTTTTTTCTCCGCTTTCAATGCTCATTAGCGGCTATTTCTGCACTATTATAGGTCCCTACTACCCACACAAAACTCGGCATTCAAATCTGTGAGTTACTAGTCAAAACGTCTCCTTGTTAGTTTATTTATGTTTTCTTTTTATATAATTTATATAATAGCTTATTATTTATTTTTGCTGTACATACTGTATGAAATGATTTCTTGCCCTATAAATTGCTTATTGCCATTAACTGAGGCAGATGGTAAATGAAATAAATACAGAAACATTAAGGAAATTCTGTTGCATTATTCATTGTTTCTAATTATCTTGAATAAAGTGGTGAATTAAAACCGCAGAAGCGATAAGATAAAATATGTAACACGATATTGCGGTTTGTGGTTATTATTTTTTTTTTAATGTTATTTATAACTTTATATATAATATTTCACTTTTTATATTTTTATTTTATTTAACAATACTCCAGCTGATACCCGAAGGTCAACTTTCTGACCAGAGTGTTAAGGAGGAGATTTATTCTTTTAGCCCGGCCAACAAAATAAAAGTCGACCATTCCAGGCCGAATTAGATCCGGTGCCGCTTTTGACTGCTGAACTCCGAGAGGTGTAGCCGAAACACCACATCTTGTGGGCCTGTTATATAATTGCAAGTGTTGGACCAGCTGTTATAAATATTAGGTTACCTTATCGATTAAAAATTCATTCAATTCTAATGATAATAACAAAAGTATATTTTTATTATAAAATTTTTAAATTTAAATACATTTAACAGTAATAGTAACATAAGATCTCTATATTTTTTCCCTTTAATTGAGGCGTAAAATTCCAAAACTAGCCTAGTTCGATTTCCAGATTTTTTTAAAAAATTTATTTATTTGAGTCATCTACGCTCGTTCAATCTTTATTGAAAATAACGATCATGATTTATCTATATTTTATGATATGAATTTTTCTAGAAAACTGCTCTTTGTTACAGACTACTTCAACATTTACTAGACAAACGATCAAAGCTCCCAATTCATAACAAAAAACTTATTTTCATTACTGTGATTAGACCTATTTAGACTTACGGAGTTGAGCTTTGGAGCTCAACTAAACTATCCAATCCTTACAACCCAAAATCCTTCGAAAAATCCTAAATGCCCCTTCATTTGTCACTGATAAACTTATCCATAAAGACCTTAATGTTCCACATGTTGCTGATTTAGCCCAAACCAGATACCTTTCATGGTAAGCTCTATAACCAATCAAATCCTCCAATTTCTCAGCTTCTCACTCCATTCCTGATAATCCTCGTCTGATAAAAAGATGGCCTAGAGATCTTCCAGTGTAGAATTTGTATTGAAGTGCTTCTGATGAGTAGTTATTGTAATCGTTATTGACACATTTACTTGATGGCTATTTTTGTACAGTTGTAAATTTAAATAAATTGATATTAAAAAAAAAGAAAACCTGTGTAAAAGAGAATTTTCATATTTTTATCTTTTCATGGTGCCTCTGAGATGTCTCGAGGTATTTCCGATTTAGTTAAGCTTTTGGTGTAGTAAGGGCACTCGGTAAAAATATCGGATACTGAAAAACCACTGCCACACATTTCACATCTGGGAGGAGCCTCTCTGGTTATAAGGTAAAGGTGTGTAGTTCTTGTATGGCTAATTCTTAATCGTGTTAAGATTACGTTTTCTCTGCACTTAGTACGGCAGGAACTGCTTCATGGTTTTCGTTCTTATTAATAACGGGGTTTACTTGTAGGGCTGTGATCTCACAATGTCTACCACTCTTGGGATATCATTTCTCTAAGTTGGCGAGCAAATTCTGACCGTTAGAGTTGGGAGGACTAGAGCTTCTTTTGCTGCTTTATCAGCTATATCCTTACCTCTTATTCCGATATGGCTTGGCGACCAAATGAAGTATTCGGATTTTCCTCCTTCATAAAGCTTCTTGACTAGATCTAGAATGCAATGTATTCCTAAGTGATCTGAATACATGTTCTATACGGAGTTTAAAGCACTACGTGAGTCTGACACCAAGACAACATATTGAATGGGCGAGTTCAAGGAGTATCGTAAAGCCATTGCAATGGCTTTTCAGCCGTATAAATACTGCGAAGTTTGTGTAATTTACACTTATGCGTTGTTTGGGGAGTTACAAAGGCAGAGTCTGTTGATGTGTTCGACCTGGATCCGTCCCTGAATATTAATAAATGTTCAGGTAAGGAGGAGATGATTTCGAAGTGTTTTCTGTATTCTTCACAGCAGTAGTAGTTGTTAATTCACATAAAAAATGGCCATACAAAAAATAAGGCCTCCTAATCCAGTACTTTATCGACCAGCTGAGAAAAATGTTCAAAAATAGATTTGGCTAGAAAGGAATTCTATGCCTCAATTCTGTACCATTCCGGAAAAACTAGATAAGTTGATTTTTGTCCAAAATAAGATCTACCTATTATTTGAGTCCTTGAGCTATTTGAGCTACCCATATTGGAGTCCTGCACATCTTATAAATGTAGACAAGTTGTAATGTCAATAGTATCCTTTTATATCATTGACATCACAACTTGCCTACTTACTTGTACATGATGAGTTGGACTCCAATATGGGTTGCTCAAAATATTTATCTTACTGTGGACAAAATAAACTTATCTAGTTTTTTCCAAATGGTACGGAATTGTTCTACATCATTAGTAGAGCTTGCAAATAACACAGATAGGAATTATAGGTGTATCCTTTTCTTAAACGGAATTTGTTTATTAAAATATAAATATTCGTTTTTTTTTTTTTTTTCGAAACTTAATTTGCCAGTAATGGCATGTTTCCCATTGTCTATAATAAGCATAAAATTAGAGATATTGAAAAAAATGTTACTTTAAGTCTACTGACAGTTAGGATAAAATTTTTGGACAAATCATTGCCTGGCCATTTTGTGACCATTTGAGCATTCCATCCCATTTGATCAATAGCTAATAAATAAATAGAAGCTTTCCACTTAGTGGGATTCCCCCGATAATCGATATCGCCCGCACGATTAAGAATGAGTTATTCCCACTAAAATAAAATTAAAAATGTAATTATTAATTTATAAATAAAGAGACTTTAAAAGCCTGAAGGCTCAATGCTAATACACTGGATTTGGTCAAAATCCATACCCATTATACACTATCATCCAAATTTGCCCTTATTTGGTTATTTGCTCAGGTTTTCGAATATTATTAAATCCTACGATTTACCTATTTTAACCGCCAATCTATCTGAATAGTTAATACCGGATGTATGTCCCATAATTTGGCTAATATTTGACTTTTAAATTCTCTAGTTTACGCATCCTTATTTGGTCCTAATATTCTGAACAATACTTTATTTTCATAATCTATTAATTAATACGAGATAGTATTTATGGATTTTATATGAAATAATTTTTTTGTTTTTGTTTAGTTACAACGTTCACTCATCCATTCTTTTTCACTCCCATCTCTCTTTCACTGGTTTTATATTTATATATATTTTATTCTCTACCATAGTATTCATATGAATGAGTCCTTTATTCAAAAAGTAAGCACACTTCATGCAAGCATATTATCTGTTTTACTAATTACAAGACATACTTATTTAATGAATATAATTAAATTATATCGTAGTTACAAGAATAAAAATAAAACAAATGAACGAATCTCACGTCAGTCAATAGGTCACGTTCAACTATCTTCCTGTTACAGTTAGATATTTTGAACGAATTTCCTTGTTTTAGGAATGTAGTTGTTGAACAGTTTCTTTTCTGGAAGCGGCCTTTCTTCTCAACATAACTTTTTTTTTTTTTATTAAATGAAATCTGACCTTTTCTAAAAGTGGGCAGTTTTATAATCAATTTGTTTGTGTTAGATGTCCGTCGCAGTTACACGCTTCGTAGTCTAAAAGCTAAAAACGTTTTGGTAGGTCCATGCTATGTCAGAAATTGTGTCAGTTCATAATGTGTACTTTTGAGATAATGTCTGATATAAATTTATGATCTGGTCGTCCTTTGTTTGTTGACAGTGTGTGTTCAAATATCTGACTGTGTGGTTTCTCACACAGTCATAAATTAGAGTATACAACGGGTATAGTCATTTTTACTTGCCGCTTTGGCTAACTGTTCATTGCTATAAATCCAAGCATGTCTCATGGTCCTCATTTTTTTAAATATGAAGATTAAGCCTAAATGTTGCCTTTGAGTGGGTCATGTATTTTGAGGTGCTTTTATAGAGTCTATCAGTATTTTGTTATCTGTAAAAATATTAAATGTTTTAGTTGCGTATTCTACTGAAAATCGATACTGTTCGAAAAAATAACTTTTACCTTAATTTTTGTCAAACTTTTGCTTCTAGTGCCTTCCACGATCGTTTTTTCAGATAAAATGTCATAATAAAAGTTGCAGAACATTAATTTTACTTCAATTTCATGTATACGTTTCTGGCATTTGAAGCAAATGCTTGACAAAAAGTGAGGTAAAAATTTTTTTTTTTCTCGAAAAGTATTGATTTTCAATAACGAATATCTCGAAAACAGATGTATTTTTGACAAATATGTATAGAATCACTTTTATAGGAAATTTAATTAGCTTTAATTTTGTTTTGAAACATATTTTTATATAGTCTACCGTCTCCAAAATATAATTCAATAACCCCCAAATTTGACCTTTTTCTCTTCCTCCCGCCGTTAGCTCAGGTCTCCCTTGGGTCGGGGACTTTTAGTATGTTCACCTTCTAACTACTTCTAACAAAGCTATGAAGTAAAAGAAATTGCATATTTCATGCACTCTTTTTGAAAGCTCAAACTTTTTCAAAACGCCCAATTTTTCTGCATGCTTGAGCATTGAGGAGCTGTACGATATTATTCGTCTTGTTGTTCGCCCAGTATATTTGAAGATGAAATCACTACCTCTCTCTCTCTCTCTCTCTATATATATATATATATATATATATATATATATATATATATATATATATATAGAGAGAGAGAGAGAGAGAGAGAGAGAGAGAGAGAGAGAGAGTGAGAGAGATAATAAGGTTTAAGTAGGCGCCAGAAATACCTTAGACCGTAGACAAGCTGCTACAGGTTGGAGGACGAGATCTTGGTGACCTCGGGCTCTGGGCCGGCCTTGGGGGGCGACTGACCGCGGTGCATCCAGGCAGGTGCCACTTTTTTGGAACAGTCTGCGATACCTATCGATATCATCCTGCGTCGGTAATCGATACCTAGTTGTCCGCCCTCTAAGGTATCGATTGTATACTGTAACACCCTACCGCTATGCCGCTACATTATTTTTGTTCATTTTAGTCATGTATCCAACATTTTATCGCATTCTGGGCATATTCCGAATTCTGTACCCCTATCTTCGTTTATATCTTTATGTATTAATATAAATTTTAAAATTCCTACCCAAAACTAGATCACGTCCCTCTGATATTTCGTTCCATAAATAAGATTTATGAAACGGCAAAACGGATTGGATACACAGGTTGGAGGGTCTTAAAAAGGAGAAAGAGGTCCAGGTGTCCGAAATCTAATTTTCTATTTCTTTTTTTATTAACAGTTATTAACCGTACAATGCGTAAATTGGTAGCGCTTGATATAAAAAATATATATATTAGAAGGTCTCTAGGTCATCATCTCATTTTTAGATGCCTCAGAGAGTTGTCCAGAATCGAATGGTATGCAAGCTGGAAGATTAATGGATTAAGGGATTTGAGAGGTTATGGAGCTTATAATGAAAGGATAAGTATCTGGTCTGGGCTAAAGATTTAACACAATATACATATTTTAAATTGGTGAAAATAATAAAAATGACTCAAATTCGTTTGGTAATTTTTATATATATAAAATAATTATAATATATAAATTATAAATAAAATAAAAAATTGGTTTAGTAATTAATACCGATAAAACGAAATATATGGTTAGTAGTAGAAACGGTGAACATTTTAGTGATGTAGATATTTCCGGGATAAAGTTTGAACACGTTGAGCAATTCAAATATCTAGGGTCTAGTATATCGGGGAAAAATTAAATTAAAGAAGAAATAAAGGCCAGGTTAAGAGCCGGTAATGCTTGTTATTTCTCGGTCACAAAATTAATTAGTTCGCGCTCACTCTCGAGAAATTTTAAAATTATGATATATAGGACTATCATACTACCAACAGCTCTCTACGGATGCGAAACATGGCCGCTGACGTTAAGGGAGGAACAACGCCTTAAAGTTTTCGAAAATAAAGTACTGTGTAGAATATTTGGCCCAAAAAAGGATGAAGAAACAGGAGAATTTAGAAGGCTTCACAATGCGGAACTGCACGAGTTATATCCGGTAAATATAGTCCAAGTAATAGCAGCGCGACGCTTGAAATGGGCATGTAAAGTCGTTGAGTTTAATAATGATCGAATTCCGAAAAAAGTAATCAGTTATGAGCCGTCGGGTAAACGACCGAGAGGTTAACCGAGACGAAGATGGGAGGATTGCGTCAGGTCTGACCTAGGGGATTTGGGTTTTGGAGGAGTGGATTGGAGGAAAGTGTGCGGTCGACGGTTGGTGGTGTCGGCATCGAACCTTCGGGTTCGCTAAGCCTTAATTTATTATTTATTTATTTATAAAATAATAAATGAATCTTTCTTAAAATATTGGGTTGGCAAATAAGTCAGTTCGGTTTTTGAGGATAAAATAAAATTCTGTGTATAATAGACATAGAATTTATTTGAATCTACAATATATTCCCCATTATTCAGTATAACATGCTCTCATCTTTTGACTAATTGCATAATACCACGTTTATAAAACGTCTGGGGTTTATTGTCAAAAACAGATCCAAGTGATTTTTAATGTCCTCTTCGTTTTGGAATTGCTTTCCATTCATGAAGTTCTGCAGAGACCGGAATAAGTGTTAGACACTCGGAGCTAGGTCAGGTGAATATAGAGGATGGGGCAAAATGTTCCATCCAAAGCCTAATAATCTATTGCGAGTGACCTTTCGATTTGCCAGTTCGTGGCGTTTTTTTTTTTTTTTTTTTTTTTTAATCGGTTGAACCAACTTTGTTAATCGCGAACAGTAATGAGTTTAATCAATTGTTTTTCTTGATAGCAATAACTCGTTTCAATTTCCTGTTGGCGACCAGATCGTGGAACGCCATTGGTTTGAAAATTTCCTGAACGAAATTTGGCAAATCAATTTGACTGGTGCGTTCGGTCAAGGAATCATCCCTATAAACATGCATTTAAAAAAAAAAAAAAATTATGGGCTTCTGCAGCACGGTTACCTGTTTTAAAATAATACAGCAAAATATGCTGATAATGAATGTTATATTTAATTTTTTTTCCCTTGTTCACAGTGCAGTCACAATACTAAGCTAATGTAAACAAGAATTCGCAGAAATGTTTGTTGACATTTACAAACTGAGTAAACAATCCACTTAAGGGATTAATTCATCAGATAAGAAATGGACCGTAATAATACAAAAATAAACAGAAAAACCGGAAGGACATATTTTCCAACCTATTCCAACCATATCCATCCTATTATTATTTTTTTTTATAAATAAGAAATTATTTATTACCAATATTTATATTTAGAATTTTGTAAGCTAGACCGCCATTTTATTGTTCATTGTTATTTTTAAGGTGAAGTAGTTTCAGAATTAAGTGTGTTTTGATTTTATTATTTATACTACAGTTAAATGATAATTATTTAAATATTTACGGTCATATAAAGCTTATGTGTAATGTTTTACTTATCATTATATACATACATATATATTTTATATATGAAGCATGGCGTACATGTGATTGTCGAAGTTAAACGCAGTCGAATGTGGTCAGCATTTAAGGTCAGATAAATGCCAGACGGTCTGTTAACCCTGACGAAATATATTATTCAAGGATATTGGTCGATAGGTTGCTGACTTTGAATGCCATTGTTACTGTGAATTGTGTTGTCCGAGTGTAAAAAACGAAACGGTTGTTTGTAAAAAAAAAAAAAAAAAATCATAATGCAGATGCATAATAGTGCGTCAATGGACATAACCCTTCTAGTTTTATTTATTAGGCACCAACTAGTACTGTAAAGTAAATTTTTAAAGCAACAACCAGACAAACTTGGAACCCATTATGGACAAATTCAGCAAAAATATATATAAAACTAAAAACGATAGGTGAAAATTTATTGTGGAGGTTTCTTATACAGATTTAAGCTAACAGACAGCAGTATTTGAAACTGCGACTGAAACAGTGAACAAACCTGTGACCATCTTATTTATAACTGTACAAAATTTCAATGATACAGTCAAAAACTGATATCCCAAGACCTACTAAATGGAGACCAATAACCGCCTTCAAAGAAGGATCTCACAGACAATTATTTCGAGGAGTTGATGCATTTGTGGACCATATTGTGTTGTGGAGGGGGCTTTTCTTTTTTGAAAAACAATCACCACTCCAACTGAACGCTGGTGAAAAATTACTATCAGCCAAATGATGCCCAATTATAAATTAGAGAAGAAGAATAAAATAATTTTAGCAATTGACTGTAATTGAAAATTGGAAAACCTGAAATAAAATCAATAAAATGCAAAGAAAAATAAAACCGTTATAGAGGAACACCATTTGTAAAATAATTATATTTTTAAAAACTGATATAAATATATACATAAAAAGAATTAAAAGAAAGGTGGTGAGTAAAAAAAAGTAATATAATACTATAAATAATAAATCTCCTATAGTGAGTACAAATTAAAAATATAGATAAAAATAATAGAAATTGTGGTAGAAAAGTGATATAAACTAGAATAAAAAAATTTCTTATGATTATAAGCAGAAAAATTGAAATTAAACAAAAATTAATTAAAACTATTTTGATAATTAATGAATTGAGAAAATAGCAATATGAATTTAACTGTGACAGAATGTGGTTCAAGTTACGTAGAAGAATGGGATTTAAATACTTGGTAGATGTCTAGTGGAAGTCTCCTCAGCATTCGGTGGGCTCTCAAAAAGGCAGTGGTGAGAGACGATCCAGCAGAAGTGAGAGATCAGTGAGTAAAAGGATCGTTGTGCGTAAAAAGCACAATCTAACTTCCTTCCAGACAGATCTGGCTCAGACTGCCATGCTACTGTCGCTGGCGACGCTCATATGTTGTCTTTTGTTTTTTTATAACAGCTGTCGTAATTTAATATGTAACTTGATACACATAATAATACTTTTTTTTTCGTTCTATACAATGAGGTAATTGTTTGGATTACTGCAAAAAAATAATGGAAAACTGGAATAAAATAAGAAAATAATATATTATCATAATTGTAATTCTATTCAGTATGCATTTGATGAGCCCATAAGAAAAATAACTCTCGACCTTTTGGATTCAGCTCCTCTTTACTAAGAACCAGACCGACAGTAGGTGCCGTGGACTTTTCGTCTTGACATTTATAGGGTCGATAACCGGGCCGCAGAGTGGCCTGGGATTACCCCATCATCCGCTATCATCTGCTATCAGCCAGTGCAACCTCCCGGAACAATCTCTGTCTTTCAAAGACCACGGCCTCGCTAAGGATCTCTGCTATTCTACAATATATTAGCCAAAATGGTTTCCTATTAATAATATTAAGAAAACGCACTGAAATTAGGTATTTTTTAATTATTAAATAGTTATTCTCATAATACGATTACTTTAAATTTTAGTTATTATTCCTCTACATATCAGACTTAAAAGACAAGATACTGCTTCTCGTTTCCGACTGCTCAAATATTTATTATACAAGCGATCAAAGCTCCCAATAAATTACAAGAGGCTTATTTACAAGACAGTAATTAAACCCATTTGGACATAAGGAGTTGAGATTTGGGTTTTTACTAAACCTTCTAATTCTTTTCGTATACAAACCTTACAATCCAAAATCCTTGGTAAAATCCTCAATGCTCCTTTTTATGTCACAAACAAACTTTCCTATAAAGGTCTTGATGTCTCATACGCTGCTTATTTGCCACAAACCAAATAACTATCTTTTCATAGTAAACTCCATACCCACTCGAATCTACTAGTCTCCCAAATTGCCTCGCACTCAATTCCCGATAGTCCCTGGCGTCAGAAAAGAAGATGGCTAAGAGACCTTTCAATGTAGACCTTTAATTGAAGTGCTATGTATTTATTATACTAGTGAGTAGTTCTTTACATGTTATTGACATATTATTGTAATCATTTTCCTCAAAATTTACTTATTATATATGGTGTATAAAGTTGTAAATATTTTAAAGAAAAAGGATTTTATTATTTTGTAATTAGATGTAATATAGGAAGTATTTTCTTCCTTAATTAAATACTAAATAGAACAGGAAAATGTATGATTGGTTTTTTTTCTTTACTTGAAGACATGACTTTATTTTCAGTTTATCCGAGTAAAGAACAATGAATGACTTGGATGAGCAACAAACGTTTGTTGTAGTAATGGAATAAGGTCAATTTAAATAATGGAATCACCAGCAATAGATAGGAGAATATAGGATTGTTGTAAAATTGTAAAATTTGACATGGAGTCCTGACAATAACCAGCTTCTCACTCATGCTCTGAGGGATTGTTATATAACGCTCTAAACATTTTGTTCGAATATCCCTAGGCTGAGGTTATATCGTCGCCACTATGTAACACTAAAGAATATGAAAAATTCTTTACACTTTTTTTATATCGTTCGTTTACTTTTGTTTTCTACAAGACCTTATAGTCAAATTTCGAATCTGATAGGCAGAAGAACGATATCAGTTATGTCATTTTTACGAGTTTGTCACTTTACCACAGGTAGGCTTTGTAGAATACAATGGTAAACGGACAAAATAAAAAATGTGTCTTTTCATGTTCGTTAGTCTCACATGGTGGCGACGATATTTTATACACTGAGTATGTTTTTTTTTTTTTACTTCATTTATTGGTCCACACCTGTCAAAATATATATCGACAATCAACGAAATGTTTGGCTTGATAAAAATGTGTAAAAAGTGACATTCCAGGCATGAGAAAGAACGATATCCAATGCTAATTCCTTCTAATCATTACTCTTAAGAAAAGTTAAAAAAGTAGCTCTCTCATTGACCTTCTTTTCAGTCTCCTTATGTATTTTCCGATATATAAGTGATGGGTCATTGCTACTATTAGTTTGGTTCTGTGTCCTTATGTATTAGATTATGTTTGTGTGCCTTTTTTGTACCAACAAAATCTAAGAAGAGTAATTCCGAACGGGTTACTTTAATTTATTTATTTATTTTTTTTTAGGTATTTTACTTTGAATATACGAGGGTGAATCAAATATAAACGGTAATTTTCAAAATTATATTTATTGAATAATATTATACAGAAACTATACCTTCAACATTTTTCAATGTAGTCTCCTGCATTATCTACACACTTCTGCCACCGATTTGGAAGCTTGAATATTCCCTGTTCATAAAAAGACCGAGGGCGAGTTTTTAACCATTCGCGCACGTGCTTTTCGACGTCTTCATTGTTTTCAAATCGTTTTCCTCCAAGTGATTCTTTCAGGGGTGCAAACAAAAAATAGTCACAAGGGAACAGGTCTGGACTGTAAGGAGGGTGTTCGAGAGTTTCCCAGCCCATTTCTTCCAATTTATCCCTGGTCAACAATGCGGTGTGAGGCCTTGCGTTGTCATGGAGAAGGATGACATCTCTAATGGGCACACCTCGTCTTTTGTTCCGGTAACTGGTTTTTGCTGACTGTAGCACCTGGCAGTAGTAAGCCGCATTCACTGTTCGTTGATCGTGAAGAAAATCAATGAGTAGAACTCCCCTTGAGTCAAAAAAAATTGTTGCAAGAACTTTTCCGGCTGAGAGACGAGTTTTGGCTTTCACTGGGCAGCCTTCATCCTTCCTTTGCCACTCCTTACTTGCCATTTTCGATTCGGGGGTGTAATGGTGGACCCACGTCTCATCACATGTGACGATGCGCCTCAAAAAATCTTCACCTTCTTCTTGAAATCGTTGCAGAAGTCTCCCAGCAATCTCCGACCTGACCTGTTTTTGATTTCCGGTCAACAACCTCGGAACCCAGCGAGCACTAATTTTTCTGAAGCCAAGGTGGTCTGTGATTGCAGACTGAACACTCCCATAGCTGATACCAATTTCCGACGAGATTTCTTGAACAGTTAACCGGCGATCACCTTCAATAAGCTGTCGAACCGCACTAATGTTGTCATCTGTAAGACTTGACCTTGGGCGTCGACCGTGATTTTCGTTTTCAACACGTTCTCGGCCATCCCTAAATTCTCTGGCCCACGTATACACTCGATTTTGAGACAGAGTAGTGTCCCCAAACTGTGCTTGCAAACGAGTAAAAATTTCCGAAGGCTTAACAACTTCATTTGTTAAAAATTTTATGACGATGCGTTGCGCAACAGATGGATGTACCTCTCGCTCGGTCATGGCTGTACTGAAGGCAGAACACAACGCTAGTGTGAGGCAAGCAACTAGAGTCTGAGGACAAGATATTCCATGAGCCGAGGGATGGCCGATTCCACCCGAACCTACCCCCACTACATTCTCTCGCAGCTCTTCACCTTGTGGATAAGATATTCCATTCCCGTCGCCCGGCGACGGGAATGGAATATCTTATCGAAATGATTTCTTCAGGTAAAGTTGTATTTTTGTTTGCCATTTGAAATAAAAATACTTTCTTTATCCTCAAGACACGACCTGGCTTCAGGATGCTCAATAATTCGAAAAATATAGCTGGATTCCATTAAATCAGCTGTAAATCAATGGGAAATTTTTTTAATGGAAAACTGACCTCACATCTGGATTCATAGCACAAGAAAACCCTTACACATTAAATTTGATCAAAATCAGAAAATACTTTTTTTTTTTACCCCTTTCACCATTTTTCGGCGTTGAGATTTTAGCAACCACTTCTAGCGGCTGTAACATTTGCTGTGGTAAACTGATTAAAATAGTAAAGGCATCACTAGAATCAGCGTGCATTCCGCTTTCTATATGTGTATATAACATTGGGTTTATTTCAAATTTCAGTGGGAAAAAAGTAATTTTTTATAAAATTTCCGAGGTGAAATATAACTGGAGTTATCTCAGTAAGGAGATATCCTGCGACCTCCGGATTTGGGCTAATCTATGCACTTTTACGACTTCTATATGCCCTTAAAATTTGGTTGTAATCGGTGGCGAAATCTGTGAGATAGCGCTAATTATTTACGTTTTGAAGCAACTTGACAGCCCTTTGCCTTCTAAAATCTTGGAGGTAAAAAAATTTTAATTTTTGATTTCGACCCAATTTGGTTTCTACTTGTTTTTTGAGATGAGGAATCTGAAAATGAAATCAGTTTTTAGTTTAAAAATTTTCCTCACCAAAATGTTTGAAAAAAACAAAACAAAAAAAAAAACCTTCATTTTTTATTTCTACCTAATTTGGTTTCTAAATGTTTTTTGAGATGAGGTCAGTTATTATAGATAATGAAATCAGTTTTTAGTTTAAAAATGTTTACGTTTAAATGTATGTATGTTTACTAATACGTTTAAATGCTCAATTAATAAAAAAGACTAATTAATTATTAATGTTAATATATTGTATTAATTATTACATATTATATTAATTAATACCATACCACCATACTCTAGTCTTACAGTAGAAATAGTCGGGGCGAAGGGAATATCTTATCCGCAAGCTGCGAGAGAATGTAGTGCGAGAGAATGTAGTGGGGGTGCTTCGGGTGGAATCGGCCATCAGGTTCGGGTGGAATCGGCTAGCCTCGGCTCATGGAATATCTTGTCCCCAGACTCTAGTGAGGCAAGCAGTTCCCCCCACTCCTATTAAGCAACACTCCAATCGCCCACAGCCGCATCACGTCCGAACGTGTTTGGTACAATCAACAGCAAAATTACCGTTTATGTTTGATTCACCCTCGTATTTTAACAAATGAGGTTTTTTATCTTTTTTTATTTTTTTTATTATAATATATTTCTTATTTTGGTATTCCTAGCGAACTTAGTACTGGCCCCTGCTCCCGCGCAGAATACACTTGTCACCTAATTCTAACCTTGCTCCGATCTTATGACGTCAGTAATCGCAGCTTTAGGAGGGGAAGTTTCTCTTCCCCTCCTTCCCCCACCATACCTACCTTTCTAAGGTGGAGAAATCTCTACTTTAAAGTTCTCAGTAGTTTAAAATCCACCACCGCTCTTCACGAACTCGTCTCAGAATGTTGATTTTTTTATTCTTAATCACTTTTAACATAAAATCAATATGTTATATATTATTTATCCAGCTACCGTCATAAACTACACTTGTGGTTTCTGATACTATTAACAACATAATATTATTCTAATATTAATAACGTCGTCTTATTAGTTTACAATTATATTATTCTCACACCTTGCAACTTATTTATTACTCACTTCTCAGACTTTTTAGTTTTCATTTTATTATAAATTTCTCGTTGTTTCATGTAGAGACTCTTCATAAAAAATACTAAATTTTAACATTTTTATTCATTTCTTTTTCTTGCTATTGGAAACATGAAAATAAAATTATAAATGAATTGAAGTACAATTTCCAAAAGTATGAAGTGAGATTTCCCTTAACATCTACAATAGCATCAAAAATGAGTACACAATTTTAAAGTAAACTGCTGTAAACTATTTAATTTTTCAATATCGTGTAAAAAGTATTTCTGTTAATATCAAAAGACAAAAGCTAAATTCACTACCATTTCTTCCTCTTTTAACTTATTTTTTTCTGATTTAACTTTGTTTGAATAAAATTAACATATTAGCAAAGGAAAATAACAAACATTTACAGTATTTCCTGACCTTAGTCAGAATTGGTAGTGTATCAAAAATATTCTGATAAATAAATGTATTATACAAAGCATTTACTCCTCTTTATTAATAGTAAAAACATCTGAAATGTTTCGGGAAACAAGGTCCCATCATCAGACTTTAAAACAATCTCTTGGTGTTAACACACTGTGTCAGTGTCATTTACATGATTGACAATGTAAATGACACTGACATGGTGTGTTAACACCAAGAGATTGTTTTAAAGTTTGATGATGGGACCTTGTTTCCCGAAACATGTCAGATGTTCTTACTATTAATAAAAAGGAGTAAATGCTTTGTATAATACATTTATTTATCAACATATGTGACCCCTTCATTGGAGAAATATTCTGATAATAAAATAAACAAATAAAGAATGTCAATCTGATGCATTCAATAATAAACCTTTGTAAGACTCCAACTGAAATAATCATTATGGGCTAGTTTTTTATTATATTACATTATATATATAAAGAAATTACATTATAAATATAAAGAAAACTTACAAGAGGGTAAAATATATTGCAACACTAACCAGATGAATAATAAGCAAATTAAATAATGAAAATTTTAAAATTAATGGTGTCCTATATAATAATTATAAAATCAAATACATAATAAAACACACAGACAACACAGATAAGTAGAGCAAAAAGACTTAATTTATAAAATAAATTGCAAAAACTGTAATATGCACTATATTGGGCAAACTAAACAAAACTTAATAAAAAGAGTATACCAGCACAAATATGGTTGCAATAAAAAAGTAAAAAAGAACAATACTGCACTAAGTGATCATGAAAATAAAGCAATTAACAGAAAATTAATGGAAACAATCTACATAAATAAAACAATAAACCAAGCAGTAAATTATAAAACAGATATACATAAAATTGGTACTTGTTATGCGAACATAATAATTAAATTGAAAATATAATTAAATGAAAAAATTCATTAATATTAATAGTAATTAATAAAAAAATGTAAAAATGTGTAACAACACAGAAATAGATAATATTGAAGTTTATATAAGCACCAAGCCATATTGTCTTTAAGAATAATATTAAAATAAACAATAATAAGATGAACATTGCCCAGCTGTATGTCAGTAAGACAGAATAAGTGACCATGTGAAATAAATCACAGTTCTAAGTAGAATTTTGGCATAATAAAATAAGATAAAATTGCATAATTGATAAGATTTTGTAAAAGATATATTTAAAGGTTTTTAGATCCTGAAGATGGAGCCTGACTCTGAAACATGTTGATCACATTTTAATAAATAAATAGGAGTTATGCTTAAAATTGAAGATTAATTACATCTCCTTCAACTAAAAGACTTTTAATAATTCCTACCTCTGTACCAATACTTTATGTTCAGACTGTATGTTACACAACCATTACATCAATGAAAGTACTAAACCAAAGATCCTTCCTTCATTGGTTTTATTGATACATTTTTTATAATACTTTGATAGAAAAGCTTTTTGCCATAACTTAAGATTTGAAATTAAAGAATTAAAATTACAGTTCATTTATTTTGAAAAACTAGCCCATAATGATTATTCCAGTTGGAGTCTTACATAGGTTTATTATTGAATGCATTAGATCGACATTATTTATTTGTTTATTTTATTATAAGAATATTCTGATGCACTACCAATTTTGACTAAGGTTAGGATATACTGTAAATGTTTGATATTTTCCTTTAAATTTATATGTAATCCTACATACATTCCTTTAAATTCCTATGTAACACTCCAACTGGAATAATCATTATGGGCTAGTTTTTCAAAATAAATGAACTGTAATTTGAATTTTTCATTTAATTATATTTCTAATTTATTTATTATGTTCGCATAAAAAGTACCAATTTTATGTATATCTGTTTTATAATTTACTGCTTGGTTTATTGTTTTATTTATGTAGATTGTTTCCATTAATTTCTGTTGATTTTACATGTTGGGTCAATGGACCCATATTACTTATTGCCCTTAATTAAGGCATATTGTGATTTCGGCGTTACTTACTATTGTTTTTTTTTTTTTTTATTATAGTCAATACTTCAACTATAATTTGTTCCTTATTCTGGTAAAAAAAGTTTACGATTTTACGATATACGTTGAAAATAATTTAAATGTGGTTGTGGTTTTAGGCTTTTCGACTACAAATATACCATATATACCCATATGTTTTAATATTATTAAAAGTTTCGATAAAGTTTTTTTTACTGAAACTTTTATAATATTAAATTTTAATATATATAGTTTCGATAAATTTTATTTATGAAACATATAATACTTTATATATATATATATATATATATATATATTATAGTTTATGATTAATACTTTGATTTATTTATATAAGTGATAGTATCGGTATATCGGAAAGTAACTTTCCCAGTTCAAGAAATGTTTTAGTTGAATGATTTTTATTTATTTATTCATACTTCTATATGTACAGTAGTTAATAATGCCTACTAACTACTAAATACTTCTAACTACTAAACTGCTGGATGACTGCAGCGAGGACCCCTACGTACCCTGACCAAGGACACACTACTCGCTGCCTTCCTCCTATGGTACTTCTTTCGGGTCAGTCTTGGTCCTAGTTTTATTGTCGTTCCTTTCCCATTGCTTCATTCCTTATTTCAGCCCTGACGATCCTCTTTGTCATCGCTTATTAATACCATCTCCCTCATTAGTATCAAAAATATAACTGGAGTATAATATCTGATTGTGTAATGATAAATATTTAGTATTATTAATTAGGTTCTAGAGTGGATTGAATATTGTAGATTGAGTTTTTATTGAGGATGTATTTTGTCAAGGAGGAAGTCTAGTATTAAATAAAACTAATGGACAGGATCTACAATCTATAGAAGATGTCACGTACGGTCATTTCGCTTCGTATAATGTAATATATCAATGGCTGCGCTTACGTTTTTTTCTTGAAGAGATTATTATTTGAACTTATTTTATAACGTAGATAATAATAGTGGATATTACATCACAACATCGAAATGTACCAAACAATGTTTTATTTCCTAATAGATTTTTCGAGTAACTTATCGTCTTGGAAATTATCTTATTTTTTTATTTATATCAATTTATTGAAATTTACAACTGTATAAAATATATACATCAAGCTAAGGAGCTGAGAACGATTACAATAACATGTCAAAACTTGAAATCACTACTCAACATTAGCACTTCAATAAAAATTCTACACTGGAAGGTCTCTAGGTTATCTTCTTTTCGGACGCCTCGGAAGATTATCGGGAATGGTGTGGGAAGCAAGTTGAGAAATTTAAGGATTTGAGTAGTTATGGAGCTTACTAGGAAATGATAGATATCTGGTTTGGGCTAAATTAGCAACATATGGAACATTAAGATCTTTATGGATAAGTTTATTGGTTACAAAGTAAGGAACATTGAGAATTTTTTAAAGGATTTTGGATTCAAAAGATTGGATACAAGATTAATTACCCAAGATCGCGGGTTCGCAGCCCGGCAGATGACCTTAGGATTTTTTCAAGGGAGTAAAAAATCCTTAGCTATGCCGTCCTTCGGAAGGGACGTAAAATGAGGGTCCCGAGCCTGTGCGACGTCAGGTACTCGTTAAAGACCCCTATCCTAATTATACCTGGATAGGTAAAATTTAGGACTACCATCGTAGCATCGTCCGATTAGCCATAGCAGCATAAAGTGACGTTAAACTAAAGTAACAAACAAGATTAATTAGATGGTTTATTGGAGCCCTAAAGCTCAACTCCGTACGTCCATATAGGTCTAATCACAGTCATGTATATAAGTCTTTTTTAATTAATTGGGAGCTTTGAACGTTTATCTAGTAAATGTTGAAGTAGTCTGTCGGGAAATTTTTTTTTTTTAAATTTTATATGTTTTGTTAACTCCTATGGAAGCATAGGGTATCCACGAGTTATTTCCATATCTTGGAATACATTTTAATAGCGTTGTAAAATATTAAAGTTGATTCATAAAAACAAGCAGTATTTTTTTTTCTTTTTTCTCTGAGACCATCCAAATCACATCCTGTTTCCTTATCGGAAATTTTCATTTCATTACCTAGTTCAAAATCTTACTGTATTTTTTTTTTTTTTTTTATCAACAGTCTACGGTGTTAAATTTTTTCCATCTTAAAGTTATTTCCGAAAATATGAATGTTTCCTATTTCAAAACTTTTTTTTTTTTTGAGTTATTTAAAAGTGACCTCCAATCATGGGAAATGGGTATTTTAGGGTGAAATGAAAAGGGGTTAAAGTAGAAGTAATTTACCAACTATACAAAAATATATACAAAAATATGGGGATATCCACCGTAGTTACAAAACCAGTGTTTGAAAACAGATTAGGCCAACAAAATATCGTTAGTTATGTAATTTTTTTAATGAGGTTATAAATCAACGCATTTTTGAATAGGTGTGAGAAGAGAACAAATTAAACCAACTATTGTAGGTAGGCCAATGAGAGATTTGAAACTTGCCCGTTATCCTAGAATCACCCATATATGTGATTAAGGATTTTGTTCATTTGCCTCTTTCGCTGCTCCATATAGCTCCTAGTAGGTCCTAGCGACTAATAACTAGAAAATTCTCCTTTAAATATCTAATAAGAAAACTGTCGGCCATTTTTTCATCCGAACAACACAAACAGGGCTAGAGCGTGTCAAAATGTTATATATTTTTAGGGGAAAAAACCGTTACAGCAAAAAAGTATAGACTCTTAGCCAAAAGACATAGCAATGCCGAAATATTTAAAATCAGCTGGGCAGAAAATAAATTTAATTATTATAAAACTATAAATTACATTTATTTTAGGTCCCTTTGTTCTGTTTGAGTCATTTTTAATTTAGCTCCCAATGCTGGATCGTTTATATATTTTGAATTATATTGCATTTTTATTTTTTTAAATAAATGTTTAATAAAATATATTAATTAATTTTCTTCCTGAAAAATATCTTTATTGTATATAAGTCCCCTTTTCTATAAATATTTTTTTATCTTTCCAGTGACGTTTACTCTTATAGCTCTTAGTCTCCCCGCTCTTCAAATTTCCCCGAGGAATTTCTCTCTTAACTTCTTGGGAATCGTATCATATCACATCTTTCCTACGTGATGTTCCCTTCTCAGCCGGTCTTACCCATTGATCGCTTTTCTCGTTTAGGAAATCACATTAAGTCCGTCTGAAAAATAAATTTTTATAACTGAATATTAATAATAAAATATTTATGAGTTGTAAATGTCTTGTGAGAATAATAAAATATATAGGATAAGATGTGTTTGGCTTCCTTTACATATTACTATATGCCTATAAATAATATTATTATAAGTCGAACATGTATCCGTATTTTGAAAATAAGAAAACTAAAAGAAACTTTTATAAATAAATAAAATTAAAAAACCGCGCTAACATTTTTGACTACTGTCATTGGTCAAGTAGAGAAAGTAAAGAAATTTAAATATCTGGGGGAAATAATTCAAGAAGATGGTTTAGAAAAATCTGTTGTACTAAATAGGGTACACATAATGGAGCTTATGGTATTACTAAAAATGTTTATCAGACAATGCTTATCTATGAATCTTAAAATAAGACACTATATATAATACAGTAATAAAACCTGAATACCTATATGTGAGTGGATGCCTCGTATTGAACTACAGTTCAGGTAAACTTTAAGTGCTAGAAAGGAGAATCGTAAGAAAAGTCTTAGTTCCATTGAAAACATAGCAAGTATGGAACTTAAGATCTAATCAGGAAATATACTAAAACATAGAAAATATAAGAGAAAAATTTGATTATTATTTTTTGGCCATATTTACAGAATGAATGATACCATCTAGTTGGATTCAAGAGGTCATAAGAGATTTAGATTGAAATAATATAAAAGGAGAAGAGATTACCAATAGAGATATTTTTAGAAACAAGGTATTGGGTATGGAAGGATTCCAAGGAAGAATGAAGAGAAAACCGAAAAAGAAAGAAAGAGGTCTGAGGAGAGAAAGAAGCAGTATGGTGAAAAGAAGAAGGAATGGATGAAGAGAAAACAGCAAAAAACGATGACTTGAAATTGGCACGTGGTCCTTAAAAGTCCCCAGCGGAAATAATAACAAGTAAAAAACAAAACAAAAACTAACTTCTGAACCATAACTTTATGGATGTAATTAGCTACATTATGTTGGAGCAAAACGGCTGAAAATAAACAGTTTTAGAATCTGTGAAATCCTTTTAGAATCATCGTGGCGACCATAAATTGGCTTTCCAAGTTTTATTATTTGATAAGCAAACTATTCAGTCAGAGGGCTTGAAAAATAATTCATAAATTTTTTTATTCATTGGGATCATTGTCCTGAGGTTGCGTGTTATCAATATTAAAAAATTCCTTCTTTGTGGTATATAGAGGAAGTCGCTTCGACGAGTTTATTCGGGTTCATATGAACCCTTTCATATCCTTCAGATGTAGTGAAGTAAACTGAGGGTATCCATAACGTTTAAGAATTAATGTTTATATTATGTTAGGAACCGGTGGCGTAGAATTCGAAATATAGCCTGTAAATTTTTGAAACTTTTTCACAGCTGGTCGATAAAGGTACAGGTCAGACTGGATTAGGAAAGAGGTGTAATTATTTTGTACGGTCGCTTTCAATGTGATTTAACCACTCTTGGGAGAAAACCTTCCACCTAAAGATAATCTAGTAGAATAAGTATTAAAAATACAAACTCGATTTCTCCCTGACGAAAATAACAAATAGATCGTGGATATGTCTGCCTGCAATGTACTGATTTTATATCAACTGCTTCTGGTGGAGAAACTGTCATAAAACAGAGATAAGGCGTGTCAAAAAAGCCTGAACACCTAAAAAAAAAAAATAAATAAAAAAATGTGGGCAAAACCTGCCTTTTTTCATTCAAATCAATATAATTTTCCCTCTTCCTCTTCGAAAAGCATTTTACCCCGAGGCATCTTAGTTAAAAAACAAAGAGAGACTAAAGCAAGGCGTCCAGTTATCACAATAAGAGGATTAAGATATTTTTTTTTTCAAAATGATTGTTTACTTGGAGATTCTGTTTATCCGGTTGGTTTTATAGTTATGAGGCAGTATTATTTTTGTTATTTCTTTTAGATTTATGTTTCTGGTTAAATTTGTAACAATAAAAACAATTTTATGTCATATTATATCTTTCATTCAATCTTTCATTTCCTCACCAAATAATGGATACGTTTAATTTTTACGTTTCTACTGAGTTTTGGAAATTAAAGAATAAAAACAAGTGGTTTTATAGTTATGAGACGCACTTTATATTGTATTTTTTTATTTTAATAATTGTTTTAGAAAATATATTAATTAAATTAATAATAATTTTCTTCGAGAAAAATACATATTTTTAATCTTTTCCGTTTTCACAAAAAAATTCTCTATTAAATATCTAACAAGGGAACTGTCGTCAGTTTTGATGAGAGCAACACCAACAGAGCTAGAGCCTGTCACAATTTTACATTTTTGAATCAAAAAGTACCGACCTCAGCAGAAAGGCATATCTCCATGTAATAAATAAAAATCAGGTAATTGTACTTGGCTGGTTTTGGATATCTACCCCTCAATTTTTTTGTATGTTTTAATTGTAATTTGATAATATATGATAGTATATAGAACTCTTCTTTAAACTATAGGTTGAGAGACTATAGGGAGTAACTAGACTTAGCTTTGTGGAGGTAATAACGTCATTGAGAGCCCCCCCCCGCTGCAGTGTGGGGGAGAGGATGAAAGCGGATTTTCCTTGTTGGTCCTTTTCTTCAGGGCATGGAAAATCATCACTAAATGGTCATGGACCTCGCCCCTAGTCAAGTGGTACCTTCTCATCGCTTCTCTATTCCTCTTTATGTATCAGCAACGTTATTTATTACCAGTTTATTATTTAAACTTTATTTAATAGAGCAATTAAAGGTGTTTTTAGAGTAAGAATTTGCCTACTGGGAAGTGAATAATTTTAACATTTTGACTTCTTCAAGACAGTCAGGGATACAAGTCGTTTTTAATTAAATAGTATTTTTTTTTATTTATTGAAATTTACAACTGTACAAAATATATACATCAATTAAATGTGTTGTTAGTGATAACAATAACATGTAAAAACTTGAAAAGAACTACTTTTTATGCCTTTTTTTTTTTTTTTTTTTTTTTTTTTTTTAATAAAATTTTTATTGAGTAATTATTACAATCTGCCATAAATGTGGGCAATACGTAATATAGATGGCATAGTGATTACATTCACACATTATGTACAGTAAAAAATAAAAAAAATAATAATAAAAAAGAAAGAAAACAACTAAGCTATACATGAATAGTATAAAATATACAATATACATCTGGGTGAAATATATAAATTAAAAAAAAAATAAATAAATAACAGTAAGTGAAAATAAGACATAATTAAATTAAAGGTTAAAAATACAATCATACTTTATTTACAATTTACATTCATCCTAGAGATCTCCCGACCAGACGCGTTCCTCTACTTATGGAAGGACAAGCCAGGCAAAAAGAAGTCCCAGTTTTTCTCTCTCAGCTGCGTAACTGATGTCAAAAACCCAGTGGAGGCTGAGTGGGAGCGCTATATACATTCACTCAGTGCATGAGTGAAAAAGCTGGCCATTGACAGAACTCCAACATAAATAAATTTTACAAATGATCTCGGGGTCACTACCGTTTTAGTCTGCGAGGGGGTTTATCAGGATGTGTGGAACTGGGTAATGATATTAAATTGCAAATTTTGAAGGCGGGATCATTATTTTCGAACTGTTCTTATAAATACAGTTATTAATAATAAAATAATATTATTTATAATAATGTGTCAAAATTATCAGAATCATAATTATAAGTAAACAATATTTTTACTGTGGTAGAAGCTTGGCAAATGATAATGATAAAAAAAATTGATTGTCGTAATTTTTCGATATTCCATATTTCCTGTGATATCAGATATAGTAGGTAGTTATAAATATATTGTGTATACAAGAAATATCAAAAAATCCCTAGATTTTTTTGAACAAATGGGTCTAATTATTGTCATATAAATAAGTCTTTTGTAATTTATTGGGAGCTTTGAACACTGGTTTATTAAGTGTTGAAGTAGTTCTAAACGACGAGTTTCTTGTCTTATAACTGTGATTTATACTTTATTTAAAATATTTTACAATGGGACTCTTTACTTATTAAATTTAATAAATAAAATCAGTTTTATATCTATAAAGAAACGCATATATATATATATATATATATATATATATATATATATATATATATATATATATATATATATATATATATATATTTGTAAGTTGTGGATTATATAATTTTGTAACTGTGAAGGAGCGAAGAGCCCCAAGGCTGCCTCCAAATATTTCATGAAGCAGTTACAGGTGGCTTCTTCGCAACTGATGCTCCATATTATCTCTTGGCGGCTGTCATCATTCACTGCTCTACCAGATTACTCTTGTCAGTTTTTTTTATATTTATCAAGGTACTTATCTTCATTCACAATCTCTACATGATTGCATTAAATAGTTTTAAAAAAAATAGACCTTGTTATCTACGGGTATAACATACTCTAACTTCTCGTACCCAATCCTTAAAAACCAAAACCGTTCTTAAAATCCTCAATGTATCAGTATTATGTCCAAAATAAACTTATCTATAACGATCTAGATGTAATATATGTTGCAGATTCGGCCGAAACAAGATACATATCCTTCCATGATTGGATACATACCCACTAGTCAATAAATAATCAACTAGAATACAATCAAAATATATTTATTAAAAATTAAAAATTAACGCTATTATATTAGAAATTAAATTATTTGCCACTTCTGTGGATTTTTTGATAGGATGTCTTTTAGCAGGGAGTCAATACTTTTTTAGTGTAACATTTTATTTCTAATTCATTTTAACACGCTCTAGTTGGTGCTGGGATCGATACCTTCCGAATTACTGCAAAATACTCATTTACATGACAGTTATCAGATTCTAATCGGAAATATGGATCTGAACTCAGGGGCTTAACTAAACCTTCGAATTTTTCTCGTATCCAATTCTTAAAATCCAAACTCCTTAATTAGTCCAGTCAATGAGCGCTGAAATGAGGGACGTAGAGTGCATGAAATATGCGATAATTTTTGACTTCACAGCTTCGTTAGGAATAGTTAGAAGGTAAACATACTAAAAGTCCCCGCCCCTCAGAGGTGAGCCAACGGTGGGGGAGGGGAGAAATTCAATTATTTTGGTTTTTCGATAATATCTCGAAAACGGGTGACTCTAGAAAAATATGTTTCAAATAAACATAAAAGCAAATTAAATTTTCTATAAAATCAATTATATATAAGTTTGTCGTAATTCGAACTGGTTAATGATATTCATTATTAAAAATCAGTGATTTTCTGGAAAAAACAAATGTCACCTCACTTCTTGACAAACTTTTGCTTCTAGTACCTTCCACAATCGTTTCTCAGAAAAAACGTCAGAATTAAAATTGTAAAGCATTAAATTTTATTTAATTCCATATATACGTTTCTGGTATTTGAAGCAAATGTTTAACTAAAAGTGAGGTAACATTTTTTTTTATTTCTAAAATTATAGATGTTTAATAGCGTATATCTCTAAAACCGTTGAAATTTCGGCGAATATGTATATAGCTAATTTTATAGGAAATTTAATGAGCTTTAATTTTGATTTAGCATATTTTTCTAGAGTCCACCGTTTTCAAGATATAATCGAAAAACACAAAATTGGGACCTTCTCCCCTTCCCCTCAGCTTACTTCCCGGGGGGGGGGGGACTTTTAATATGTTTACCTTCTAACTACTCCTAACGAAGCTGTGAAGTCAAAAATTATCGCACATTTCATGCACTCTACACCCCTCGTTTCAGCACTTCTCTGAGAAAACACGTTGGTTGGTACTCATTCCGAAACTGAGGGGGAAGGGGAGAAGGTTCCAATTTTGTGTTTTTCGATTATATCTTGAAAACGGTGGACTCTAGAAAAATTTACTATCAGGGCCTATATATTATCGTTAGTCCCCCAACGTCTCATTCGATTTCCCATTCAATGTAGGACTTTTTAATTTAGAACAGTTTTGTAGTGCTACTAATGGGTAGGTTCTCGCATGTTATTGGCATGTCCTTGTAATCATTTAATTGCACATTTACCTATTGAATTTATTATATAAAGTTGTAAATGTCAATAAAATATAAATATAAATAATTTCTGGAATTTTTCAGTAATTTTTTTTATTACTGTTTTTTTAAAAATATAAACTTTTCTAAACCTGTATCGGACATTGAGAATCGATTTTTTGCTATCGGTATCTGTATTGAGAATCGATAAATTTTGTTACAGATACATCACTACTTAATATTATAGCATTTGATTCATATACAGATATTATATCCGAACAACTGTGTGAAAACTGCTAGACTGCTGTAGATCGATGTGGTGACATAATGGAGGGAGCAGTGACCAGGGTCCCTTTAACTATTTAGCAGCCTCGATCGAACCAACGGTAGCTGCTCACATTATGATTTTAGTGAAATTGGTTTTAGGTCGCTAGGTACCATGGTTTATTAATTACTTTTACGGGGGGTGGACGTCGACTTGTTACTTAACCCTATAGGACGAAATATGCGTTTTGAGCTATTAAAATTAATAAATAAAAAAGTTCTTTATTTATTCTGGGAACTTAAGTACCTTAAGAATAAAAAATAATTTATTGTCAAGGAGCATTAAAACCTTAAAATTAAATAATATTTTTTAGAATAGAATAACAAATAATGAAATAAAAATTTCAAATAAAATGGCAATTTAGCTTTCCAGAAAACCCAAACATCCTTTAAAAAAAAAGTAACTTATTCATGTTCTGTGGCATATTAGAATGTTACCACACTACTTGAGAATATATACCTGAGTTGGTTCGTCAAATTTCCGTTTCCTTGATTTTTAATGAATTTTAATAGAAAAAAACCTTTACAAATTTGACGTACGTTACCGGGTTTGTACCTTGTCAGGATTATGATTTTTATTCAGGTTTTAGTAAAGGATTCTTCAGGTTGCTAATCTGAAGGAATACGAAGTTTTGGAAAACTTGAGGGTGTTAGAACTCTATCTCGACTCCCTTAGCTCTAGAACTCACTCTTCTACACCCGGTCACGTTCATCAAATGAATAAATTCGGAAATTCTCGGACACAAAAAAAATCTTTTCTCAATCCCCCAAATTTTCATATTTTCAAAAAAAAAGTACTACCTATTTTAATTTAATATACACGTAAATGAACAATAAATAACAGAAAGAATATATTTTTTTTTTTTTTTTAATTCTAGACATTTTTGAAGAAGTTGGCAACTTGACCTGTGGGTAGTAACGTATGTCAAAATTTTTAATAATTTTTGTTTCTTTATCAAACTTTTGAAATTGAAATTCTAAAGGCCTACATTAATTTAAACAAACGAACTCGACAAGATAAAATCAAGAACAGGGAAATATTGGATGTAATTTTTTTTTTTTTACAGCCCATCAAAGTGCTGGGACAGCAAATTGCCATTTTATTTAAAAATGACCCATTTATATTAATAAAAAGTACAGGTTGTGCAAAAACAATAAAATTCCATATATATAAACTGTTCATATTTTATATAATTAAAAAGTGGCTATTGACAGTTTTCGTAAATCTGGATGGATATAATGTGATTAAAGAAGTGGTATTTGAAAGTGGAAAGGGTATTTAAATGACAAATGTTGACAGGGAATGAAGTTCCATAGATATTACGAAAGATTTGTCCAAATCAGCTGAGCAGGAGTATGCACATCTGATTGATGGGGCAGGGAACGGAACTGGACATGGATGGGAACTCGAAACAGTTGGCAGGTAAGAACTGAAGATTTGAGTTGAAGGAGTTCGGAAATGTAAGGTGGACATTGGAAATGAACGGTTTGGTAGAGAAAGGATGCCAAAAAACCAATGAGAAGTAAAGGGCCTCTTTAAATATCATTTAATAAGTTTATTGAACGAAAATTATTTGATATTTGTAATTTATACTTTGCATTCAAGTTCAATTGAGATACACCATGATGGTATGGAAGGTTCAATACAATTAGGTTTGATGAAATATTTGCCACCTCCAACGAAAGTGGCATATTATTCATAAATCCTAAATTCAAGTTGTTTTTCTCTTAGTCAAATTGTATATTGAACAAAATTGTATTATATAAAAATATATAAGATTCAAAGCATTAAAAAATAAAAAATCGTAATAATTACATAAACATGGATTCTTATGTTGTTTTGGATGTATATTCCGAATTGGAATGGAAAATGGGCAAGTTTATCTATTGATATGGGCTTGAAGTTCTCATGTACTTGAGCTAGAGAAAAAAGGACGGGTTATCAGTCTTTTATAGCCAGAGTGGAAGGGTGTAAACCAAATAAATATCGACCATCCTAGGTGGTAATCGAATCCGACATTTCTATCTGGTCGCTCTGAGACCCTCGGCCCAACGCACCTATGTTACGTGGTATACTTTGAGCTGTTTACTAGATTGTACTTGCAATATTATATAGAGTTTTAAAAGACGAAAAGAGGCGCTGCAGACAAGTGGGTAAGGCCCTAGCCTTCAGGAAAAACCTGGAGATCGAGCGTAATTTTTTGTCAAACATCCTTCTTTCACAGCAACAAATGAAACATTAAGATCTTTATGGATAAGTTTATTAGTGACAAAGAGATGAATTTTATGGTTTATGAATTTTATGGTAGCTCAACTCCGTTTGTCTAAATAGGTCTAGACTTCCAGATTTCCAAGTTCGAGTTAGGCTGGAAGCAGAAGATTGATATTCTGTTAGTTTAGCCGTGGATCAACTTCAATGTCGAGAAACCCTCCTGGGGTAGACCCTGCCACTAACAATTAGCTACTCTTAATTGGAAAAACCGGGAGATCTAGCGTAATTTTGGACAAACCTTCTTTCACAACCGTTGGCCCAGTAATAAAACCGTAATATAGACTTTTATTTTATTCACGGCTTTCAGTAACACAGGATTTTTGTTTTTATTTTTATTTTTAACCGATAAACTGGAATAAAGCGGCGATCTTTCAAATAGGCAACGCTCCTGTCTAGCGCTTACGCTACATCAATCAAAAATTCTCTGATAATAAAGGTGTTAGCTCCTCGCCTTCCTTACAGCCCTCACGTTGCTCGCCAATGCTCTTGTTAGGTCAAGCAGATATTATTTTCGAAAGGAAAACACATGCAAAACAAGGTGAGTGTCGAATCATAGAGAAATTAGCAAATTATGATATGGTTTCCGCCTAAAAACCAAGAATTGATATAAATTTCCCCCACAACTTGTGATAGTAAAATGGGTTAAAGTTATTAACAATGAAGCCATTATTTTAAAAAATCCTGTTAAATTCTTAAGTGCAGATTTTATCCTAATATTCAAATTAAACCTTTATATTCCTTTTAACTTTAATTTTTTATTCGCACCTTTAATACAATTATAATTAACAAATGTTATTAAAAACGTTTTAATATCCATTTATTTTAATCTTTATATATCAGGAAGGCTCTTAACTGCTCTCTCTCTCTCTCCACTCTACCAGTTTATTATGAAAACTTTATTTTATATAGTAATTACAGGTATTTTTAGAGTAAGAATTAATAAAAGGCAGTCAGGGATATAAAGCGTATTTAATTAAATGGTAATTTAAAAAAAATTATTGAAATTTACAACTGTACGAAATAAATACATCAAGTAAATGTGTTCATAACATATCAAAACTTGAAAAGAACTACTCATCAGTAGCACTTCAATAAAAATTCTACATTCGAAGGCTTCTTTTCAGACGCCTCGGAGGATTATCGGGTGCCGAGAAACTAGTGCGTTTGAGTGAAAATGGAGCTTACTGTGAAAGGATAGATATCTGGTTTGGGCTAAATCAGCTACAAATGAAACTTTAAGATCTTTATGGATAAGTTTATTGGTGACAAAGTAAGGAACACTGAGGATTTCTCGAAGGATTTTGGATTGTAAGGATTGAATAAAAGATGAATTGGATGGTTTTGTGGAGCACCAAAGCTCAACTCC
The DNA here is from genome assembly GCA_003667255.2 of Euschistus heros. NCBI lineage: Eukaryota > Metazoa > Arthropoda > Insecta > Hemiptera > Pentatomidae > Euschistus > Euschistus heros. The sequence goes on from RCWM02000018.1 coordinate 3,671,418, forward strand.
GTACGTCCCAATAGGTCTAATCACAGTCATGTATTTGAGTCTTTTGTAATTAATTGGGAGCTTTGAACGTTTGTCTAGCAAATGTTATGAAAAACAAAAGATAATAACATGGCATCGGTTGTTATGAGGGAGACAACACCCAGTGGTACGGACTCCTAACCTACAGGTGATTATAATGTTATAATGGGATATCTCTAATCCAGCTCCTCTTCAGGCAGCCATGCCACATCTGTTTTCGGCATATTTTGTGCAATTCTGTTAACTTGTCAATTTTATTTATTGAAAACTCGTTTGTTGTTGCTCTGAATGTTATTAGTGGCAGGTGTGATAACGTATCATGAAAAAATTTAACATATTTAATACCCGAAGGAAAAAAAAAATTGTACATTTCGATTTTGCATAATAACGTTTCTAAAAAATTGTTTAATTAGTTAATTGATACACTTAAGAAATTCATTATCAAAGAAAGACAATGTTTATAAAAAAAAACAAAACAATATCGTGGTATTGTTTGCAAAGGATTATTTTTGAAAGCTTGATACAGCACCGAGGGGAGGGAGGATTGTAAAGATTAACTGCGGATTGTCTTCATGAAACAATGTCCTCTTTTCCCGCTTCGTTTTTTTCCAGGAGAAAACATTTTTCCTTATTGTGTCTGAAAAAATATTATTGTTTTCTTGTCATTTTTCTATTAAATTGTTACAATATTTTCGTAACCAAGGATTAAAAGGACTGCCCATCTACTTGACTTATAAATGTAGTGTAAAGCCGCGTTTACACCAGAGTTGACAACTAAGTTTTCCAAGTCCAATAAATAAACTTATATTATATAAAACAGTTATGCGATCCCAGATTACGTACGCCTCAGTAATGTGGAGCTCAACTTGTACAACCAACTACCGTAAACACGAAAGGATACGAAACTTGTGTATGAGGATAATCAAATATTACCCTCGATATATAAAAATATCAACAATGCTTCACGTCTACGATCAAACAAAAACATACTTTGGAAAAACAACAATTGCAGAAAATTCCCTTATCAGAGAAATCGGTAATTACAATAAAACTTCACCTAAAAGATATACGCATAAAAGAACGAAACATGTACTTCTCACTTAATCTAAACCTTTGGCGCTAATTCTTTGGCAACAAGTTTTCCACTTGTTGCTCAAAATTTGAGAAGAGCAACTTTGTGTTGTAAACTTTTATTTGTCAACTTTGTTGTAAACGCGGCTTAACTCTCTTTACCCTCAGTCTGCTTTTATCATTTAGAAGCCTAATTTATTTATTATTTAGGATAACTTAAAGAGATAGTTCTAGTTTTATTTGTTTATCTTTTCAAATCTTGTATTGAAGTATGCAATTGAGCATTATTTCTTCAATGGTATTCTCACGGATATAAGTAATTTATAACCTCATTAACATTTCAAAGATTAGGATTTTGAAGATGACATAAAAGCACACATCCGATTTTTAATTTTTAAGTATGAGTTGGTAATTCAGATGCACGGAGACTATTAAGAAACTCTCGCGGATACTGGACTTCATTATCATTTCTTACAACTAAAGACCCATAAATCAAATTTTTACAAACAATATATATATATATAAAAACAAGGAATCGATATTTTGAATAGGCAACAATTTTTAGTGCAGCAAAATTGACTATCGATTTCAACTGGTTGGATTCTAATTTCTATCCATAAAGTTTATGACAGTGTGACAAGCCTTGTTTCGGCCACTCAACACTGTAAACTTGAATTATTATTATAGTAAAATGAAACTTCCTAGAACTGTGAAGGTGATGCAGTTAAAATTTGGGGCAGATGGGTTCATTAGTTTTTATCTTTGCAAAGTATGTTGAGGAATGGTGCTAGCCACTTTCTTGAGCCGATCCTTTATCACCTCCCAGGGTGTCTCTTCTTCCGCCTGAATTAAATTCAGAACGCTTCTTTTAACCCTGCAGACAAGGTCTGCCCGCAGCGATTCTGCGTCGTGGCCGTCCAATAGGTCTTCTGCCCCTCTTGGCCTCTATCGCCAACACTCTATCTACACTCTTAATAAAGTGGTTGAGCTCACTATTTCCCCGGTGAACCTCTCTATGTCAGAGACCGCTTTTCTGAGGTCCTGAGCAGTGGCTGTTCTGACCTTGAGCCAGGCGAGTGTGTTGGCATGGGCCTCCGCCATCGTCTCTCTGTATCCGTCGGTTTTTATGTAAACTTGAATTATTATTATAGTAAAATGAAACTTCCTAGAACTGTGAAGGTGATGCAGTTAAAATTTGGTGCAGATGGGTTCATTAGTTTTATCTTTGCAAAGTATGTTGAGGAATGGTGCTAGCCACATATCCGTCGGTTTTTAAACCTACTGGGATCTACAGGTCGCACCACATATTTATTGTTGTTTTAATAATAATGTAATTGAAAATAAGCAAAGTTGATTTAACATTCTCAGCTAACATATATAACACCGTGTCTTTGTAACCTCTCTTGAATGGCTGGATGGAGAAGAAGATGATCAGTGTTGCAGTCAAAGAGGAACACCACGTCCAAGAAGAAATTCTTTAATATGTGCCAACGTTTCGACCTGCCTTGCAGGTCTTCTTCAGGACCACCGAACCACACTGGTAAGGAGACGAACGATGACTAACCATCTTCTCCATTCATCATAACAGTCAACTATATTTTTATCATTATCTCTCTTGAATGTCGTTCGCCACCTATCGGTCGATTATTAAACTTCATTGTGCACTTCATATTTATCGCTTTTTTAATCAAAATTAAATTGAAACCTGTATATTTTATTATTTCTTAACTTTCCACAAACTATGTAAATGATTTGGTACAGATTGGTTCAATATTTTTCGTAGTTAGTGATTATAAATGGCTTGTCCTTTTATATAATATTACAAACTTATTACGTTTTATTTCATTTCTTTTATAGTTGGAGATTGTTTCTTATTTATTTATTTTTGTATACTTTATTTTTACTTTATTTACTTTCATTGCACAAGCCTAAAACGACAAGAAACTGTCCCTTGTTACAGACTACTCCAACATTTACTGGACAAACGTTCAAAGCTCCCAATTAATTACAAAAGACTCATTTACATGACTGTGATTAGACCTATTTGGACGTACGCAGTTGAGCTTTGGGGATCCACTAAACCATCCAATTTATTTCGTATTACACTCCAAAATCCTTTGAAAAATCCTCAATGCTCCTTACATTGTTACGAATAAACTTATCCATAAAGATCTTAATGTTCCATACAATGTTCCATGCTGAGTTAGCCCATACCAGATAGCTATCCTTTCGTAGTAAACTCCATAATCAATCGAATCCGTTAGTTTCTCAACTTTCTTCCCACTCCATTTCCGATAATCCTTCGAGGCTTCTGAAATGAAGAAAGCCTGGAGACCTTCTAGTGTAGAATTTATAATAAAGTGCTACTGATGAGTAGTTCTTTTCAAATTTTAACATGTTATTATAATCGTTGTCAATACATTTACTTGATGTATATATTTTGTACAGTTGTAAATGTCAATAAATGGATATAAAAAAAACAACTTTTATTGCTATAACATCTATATCACTAATTGCCTTTGAGTGAGTCAGCTTATAATATTTACGCAATATAAAATAACAAACAATACTGAGGCTGAGTGGCCGAAGAATATAAGAACAGTGAATTTTATCTTAGATGATGTACAATTAAATTTATAAAAATTCATAATTTTTAATAAAATTTTATCCGAATGAAATATACCTAGAAGACGTTTAAAATTGCTAATTCGCTGAGAGTAATTACGTTTCTGTTGGGTTATAATCCTGTTTTAAGGGCCTAGATCCCAAGCACTCGAATGGGGTTTCCCTACGAACCTCTGAGAACCTAAACCAGGATTTAGGTATCCAATTAGACCTGGATCCGTTCTAATGAAGCTAGTTATTAATTAACGAATTTAAAAAAGGATTCCAACAATTTAAATTTTATCCTTGGACCCACTGCGGAGTATTAAATTCGCTCCGCTATTTTAAAACGTAATAATTGGTGGAGGATTTCAAACGCAGAGAGAACATTTCATGGTTTAATATGATCGCTAAGCCGCTTTGAGGTTTCAGGGAAAGGGCCCTCTTGATTTAGTGGAATGGATATATTTAAATGAGAATACTTTTATTCTCTTTAATATTATTTTTTATTTTATATTGCTTTCCAGAAAATTATATCTTGCATAATTGAATTCAGTTGTATAATTTTTTTTCATTAATTAAAAATGAATAATATCCAGTCAGCAGTGGCTATAAATCCACCAAATTTAGCCAATATTAGACCATTATCAAAGTATATTAAAACTGATTTTTAAATATTTATTTTAAGCTTTATTTTATTAAATATACATCATATTGAATATTATAATTACGATTTACACTTATATCGTACTATACCAACTTGAATAATAAATGAACAAAACGCTTAGCTTCGAAAGCTCGATTCCGACAACATCAATCTCTCTATCCCACCCTATCAAAATCAAAATCCCCTAAATCAGCTCTAGTATATTCAACCCATCTACTACATCTCGGTCTACCAGGGTAGGGCGATAGTCGATAGTTAGCACTATCGTTAGCCCGATACTATCGGTTGAGAACTATCGATTGCTATCGATAGTTTTTCGATTGTTGCTTCCTTTTTTCCAAAGCTATTCAATAAAGAATTTCAACTAATTTAATTAAATTCAATCATCTACTTACTATTTGAAATTTTCAGGATTATAAATTATAAGATTATATCATAAAGATGAGAGAAGAACACTAATTTATTTGAATTTTAAAAACGCTATACAAAAGTTTCGAAGAATTGTAGAAAAATATCCTTTATTAATGAGCTCAATTTCCCCTTATAATTGAGTTAAGTTAAGATTATAAAAACCTAGAAGAGCCAATGATCAATACATATTTGGTTTGCTTGCACAAGTGTGAGACTTGATAATGACACGTCCGGTGCGGCATTAAAGTTATATAGAAGAACTCGACACTGGTCAGAGACAGATCAGCATAATTCCGAGAGAGTGATCATCGATAGTCGACACTTCAAAGTGACCTCGATAGGGTCGATAAAAATATCTATCGACTCTTGCCCAACCCTACAGTCTACTCCTCAGAAATTCATCGAACGGTTTAGCATTGAAAATAAAAATGAAAAAATAATCTTTATTCTGGGACGTATTGTCCCCTAAGAATAACAAAATTGTGTCATAAGATAGTACAATGGTCTGGCATGTATATTTTCATACAAAGGTATTTGTACTTACTATTTGTAATTTGTACAAAGGTATTTATTATGTATGAGGAACATGAGACATGTAAATACAGTTTAATGTAAATAATTGTATAAAGAACTTTAGTAAATAAGATTGTTTACCTTTTTCAAAATTCGGTTGTGAAGTGGGAAAGAATTCGAAGTTCTTTTAATTTTTATTAATTAAATATATTTATCTGGGGTATTCCTCGAAGAGGTAGCTTGCTCCTTTTAACAGTTACTTTTCGGTAACCAGTTACTTTTTTACCGGCGCGCATTCTTGCTTCAGCCATTCGAAATGTAAACGTCCAAATTTCTCATCTTTCAGATGCAAATATAAATCACACTCTATACTTCTGTAAATTGTACGTCAATGTTTAAAATAATATTTTATTGAATAAATAGGAATTTTTTGTTATAATATTAAATCGACATGGTAATCTAAAAGTAGAGACAAAAAAAAATAGCCAGAAAAGAAATGATTAAAAGATTTATTATTTTTATAAACAGTCTCTAAATTAAACGAACAGCAATTTATAATAAAATTACAATAGTGAAAAGCCTTAGAAGCCATAAATAAATGGCAAGGTGTGAGAATGATTTAATTGAAAACTAATAATACTACTGTACATATATTTTTTTTATATTTAACCTACGTAAACTGAAAGTGAATGGTTGGAGGAGGAAGGCGGAAAATAGACAGGAATTGCTGTCTGTACTTTGCGAAGCAAAATAAATAAATAAATAAACATATATTTTTTAAAATTTAATTTGATAGTTCTTGAGAAAATCTAAAGTCTTAGTGAATACAAAGGCTCGGCGCCTACATTATTTTTGCACTAGCCCAATAATTTGGATATTATTAAATCCAATAGTCAACAAATCCTAAATATTGTATACAAGTACATAATAATCAATTTAAATTCTCCAAAAAAAAAAATATTAAACTTTTTTTTAAATAAATACATTAAAAATTTAAAACTAAAATAAAATTACAAACTTTTTTTATGTACATCAAGTAAATGTGTTGTTAACTATTACAATAATATGACAAAACTTGAAAAGAACTACTCATCAGTAGCACTTCAATAAAAATTATACTCTTGAAGGTCTCTAGGCCATCTTCTTTTCAGACGCCTACGAGGATTTTTGGGAATAGTGTGGGAAGCAAGTTGAGAAATTAGGGGATTTGAGTGGTTATGGAGCTTACTATGAAAGGATAGGTATCTAGTTAGGCCTAACTCAGCAACATATGGAACATTAAGATCTTTATAGATAAGTTTATTGGTGACAAAGTAAGGGACATTTAGGATTTTTCGAAGGATTTTGGATTGTAAGGATTGAATACGAGATGAATTGGATGGTTTAGTGGAGCCCCAAAGCTCAACTTCGTACGTCCAAATAGGTCTAATCACAGTCGTGTATGATTCTTTTGTAATTAATTGGGAGCTTTGAACGTTTGTCTAGTAAATGTTGAAGTAGAAATTAATTGATGAAGAAATTAAAAAAAATAAATAAATAAATGCATAAAACTACTAAATCTGTTTACAATATCTTGGCGTTGACAATAAATGTCTGTAGGAGGTTTACAATATAATAAAGAGGATGACATAAAAGAAGAATAAGTCAGAATTGAATCGCAAATAAACGAGAATATTCAGAATCGACTCAATTATGTTTGAAGAAAATATCTTATTTCTTTCAATTGGATTGGATTCTTACAGTATCCTCAGAGTTATCTACAATTTCCATCGTTCTGGGAAGTCATTGGGGGAGTGATTTTGACCCTCTTGAGTGCAAAATCAATTCTAATTTCAGGACTTGTTTATTTACAATAGGAATTTACCTTTCATCTTTATTGTGCCAATCTTTGGCTGTAGTGACTTATTTTACTGAGATTCATTTTATTATTTATAGTTTTATGTTATATATATATATAAATATATTCATATTTTAAAAAGTTTTAGTATTTTTTTTTTTTTACAGGTAATGAACTGATTATTAGTGACTGTGAACTAAGTCTTATGTGGTAAGTTTTCTAAATGATAGAAACTATTTTTAAGTTTGGGTGTTATCTTATTGGGAATCTGGTGTAGCTCAAGATGAGGCAAAGAAATTACTCTTTAACCAGTAAATAAAAAACAAACAATATTAACAAAAAACCAAAAAAAAAACATAGTATAAACTTAAAATAAAAACATCTGAGATCGGAACACCTGTTCATCTGAAAAAATGACTCATTCAGTTTTATATATATATATATATCAAATAATTCACCTTTTTTCACCTATTAGTTACAGATCTGAATAAAAAAAATAAATATATATTTAGAAAAAATTTATTTATTGAAATTTACATCACTAAAAAAAAACAAAATTCAACTAATAAATGTTACTACCCACAAGTAGCAATTCAATAAAAGATCTGTATTAGAACATTCTGAGTCCATCCTCTTTTTATACGCTTGGAGGGGTTCCATGTGGAATGGAATGGGAAGCAACTTAAGAGGCTAGTGGATTTGAGTGATTATGTTGTTTGTTATGGATTATTAAGATCTTTATGGGTAAATTTATTTGCGACAGAGTAAGGAGCATTGAGGATTTTTCGAAAGAATCGATATTTGTAAGGCTTGGATTCGAGATAAATTAAATGGTTTAGTGGAGCGCCAAAGATCAACTCCGTATCAAATAGGTCTAATTACTGCCTTTAAAATGAGTTTTTTGTGATCAATTGAGAGCTTTGAACGTTTGTTTAGTAAATGTTGAAGTAGTCTGCAACGACGGGTAGTTTCTTGTTGTTTTAGTCTTGTATGTGGATTTTTTTTTTAACCTCCGACTAAATTATAAATACATACAAAGGAAATTAGGGTATTGGATCTTTTATTGCCTTTCGGCAGCGGATTTTAACCAAAACGTTTATACAAATTGAGTCCTAGGTACCGGATCTGGTCAACGGGAATCAGTGGAATACAGTGATATTTCTAAACAAATAGTATCATTTTTTAATTATGGTTTTAAGGTAATGAATACTTATTTACAATAAAATAATAGTAATGTAGTTTGGGACAAATCAGTAAAATGTAAAACATAAAGGCCGTTGAGCATAATATTTTACAAGTTGGCTTACTCATCCTATCCTACCTGTAAATCATGAATCCTTCAAAGTATCCCTAATGTCATATCAAAAGCTTTGAAGAATGGAGTCAACTTTAAAATTAATCCAAAGAAATCTCAACCCCTAATAACATTTACTTTTTTTTTTTTTCTTTCGTAAACCTTTGAACAGATCCGCTACCTAGGAATCCATCTGAACTAACGTTTAACTTTGAATCTACATACCACACAAAAACGACTAGAAAGTGCTCAGCTTTTACTAGACAAAAGCTCTAAGATGCTGAGTAATAACATAAGAGTCATTTATGTGACAGTAATTAAACTTATTTGGACATACTCGGTTGAAATCTTAGGCTCTATTAAACCATCTTATTTATTCCGTATCCAATCCTTACAATCCAAAATCCTTCGAAAATCCTCAATGCACCTTATATTATATCACAAACAAACTTATCCATAAATGTCTTAATATTTCTTATGATGTCGATTTGGGTACAACCAGATAGCTATCCTTTCATAGTAAACTCCATAACCATTAAAATCCAATAGTCTCTCAACTTGCTTCCCATTCTATTCCCGACTACCCTTCAAGGGGTCTGAAAAGATGTCTTCGGGCCCATACTATAGAACTTATATTTTTAGGATTGATGAACCAATTGCAACTTCAATTGTAATTATTTGATTAGAATACTATTTTCGAATGATAAACATTCATTTTCAGTCCTAAAACGTACAAAATTTTCAATACATTAGCAGTATGTTACATGAATAATATGTATATAATAAAGTTGTCAAAAGTATAAGACAAGAAATCGAATATTGGTCCTTACCTGAGGAGATCTAACAGATATCTGAAATGTGTCCATCGTGGAGGTGGAAAGAGGCCAGGCTGCATTTTTGGGGGTTTCGGCTTGGGATTTCCCTTATGACTCATTGGATTTTCTCGTCCCTATTTGAAAAAAAAAATTAAATGGGCTTTTGGAAATGTTTAAATGGCCATTTAAACAAAAGTCTGGATCGGTTTTTAACGATTTTATTATTTCAGTAAACAGATAAATAAAAAACATTTTTTTTTTTTTTTTGTAATGATTTTTTATTTTTTTTCATATTTTTTTTAATGCCTAGTTTGGAAAGAAATATGGCTAACTAAAATTTGCTGCTCGCCTTGAAGTTGCGCCATCTGTTGAGGGATTTTATTTTCCGAACAGTTGGTACGACTGGAGACAAAGCCCTTAAAGGGACCAATAAAACTTACATGACTAAGAGATTTAGCGCTCGTATTTCCAGTTATATTTGTCCCTCGTTCCTTTTTCTTCTATCCTTTAACTACCACTGGGGGAAAAGAATGGTCCCGTTCTCTACGGATAATGGCTTCAATTGTCCCGGGGGTGGAGGGGGGGATGGGGCCTATGGAGGGGGAATAAATGTCTTAATTAACACGACTTTGTGAAACTATTTTCTTAAAGCTTCGGATATTCATCTTCCAGGGTTCCAGGCATTCCATGGAACTTCCCATCTCCTATTGGGCTTCCCGAAAAATAATGCAGGCTTTCAGTTTTTCAAATAATGAAGGTTTTCATGAAATTACCCCTTTGTTTAATAAACTTTTTATAATTAATAATTTATTTTGTATGTAAATTAATATTTATTACTTCTTTTTCTTAGAGAACTCAGTCTCTCTGACTGGGTAAAATATATATACAATAAAAACAATTTACATTTCAGAATTAAAAGGATCAAGCCACTTAAATTAATAATTAAATTAAATGAACAATTTATAATGATTATTTCAAAATAAACAAAGTTAAGAGAAAATAGAGGTTTTGAACGTGTGACTTTTTTCATTCAAAATTATATAGCTGGTAAACGGTAGGTTCTGACGACAAATGTTATATGACAAAAGTTTGAGTTCTTTTGTTATAATTTTTAAATTAATATAAATATTCTATAAGTCAAAAGTGCTGATGTTTTTAAAAAATCGATTTCTCCTTTTCGAGGGAAAAACAGTAGATCATGGATCTGTGTATCTATAACTAGCATCCCCCGTCGCGGCTTCTCCACTCTCATACATAATTTTAAATAATAATTGAAGCTTCATTTGTTTTTCACGCATAGCAGACATTTTTAACTGTTTATAAGTGCACTGACTAGGTGTTTAAAGATTACGTAAATCATAATTAGACATCCAATTTTCAATTTTTATCTAGTTGGTAATACTGATGGGCAAAGACTATTAAGAAACTCTTTCGGATTACGGGCCTCATTATCAGAGCTTACAACTAAAGGCCCATAATTCATATTTTTACACACAATATAAAAAACAGAGGATCGACATTTTGATTTGGTAATAACTTTTATTCGGCTAAAATAATTTTATTGATTTCAATTTCTAACCATGAAACTAAATACCAGTGAGGCCACTCAACATTGTACATTTACATTTTTATTATTATAAATGTTATTATTGCAAGCCTTCCTAGAACTTTGAAGATTATGTTAAAATTTGGTTCAGATCGGTTCAGTACTTTTGCCATTTTAAACATTATAGTGCTAACTTCAGTCGATTTCCAAATCACTGGGATCCACACGTTGCACCATATATTTAGATCTTTATTAATAATTTAACAGTATAAAAGCAATTTTTATTATCAACTAGCTGCCCCGGCAGACGTAGTTCTGCCCTATTTTCTCTAAAACAACACAACATTGATTATTTATGTAAATAGTTCATCCCCGACAGACTTTGTTCTGTTAAAAGTTATTGTCCTTCGCAGTAATAAAACATTTCAGAGTGATCACTTTATTTATAGATTTATGTCTCCATAATAAACAACGATTGCTTACAAATATGTTTTCTATTTTGTACATTGCAAGACTTTAGTAGTGTAATCTGGTATTTTCATTGTAATGCCTTATGGTACACGATATTTTTTGTTTGATTACTTGGCGCATAAATAAATAAAGCTGTAAGTTTTCCGACGCGAGAGCAGGCAACATACAACTGTCCATGAGAGAAGCATGGGTTTTGCAGATTGACGCCACAAACACTCAACGACTGACCCTGTCCCTAAACAAAAACGTTAAAAAAAAAATTAGCCGAATTGGTCGAGCCGTTCTCGAGTTTTACGTTTAGCAACACATTTAGCGATTCATTTTTATTTATAGAGATAGATAAAAACCTTCCTTGTGCCTAAACATAACGTTAAAAAAAAAACTAGCCGATTTGGTCGAGCCGTTCTCGAGTTTTACGCTTAGCAACACATTTGGTGATTCATTTTTATTTATATAGATTTCGACCTCAATATAACACCGTACTTTTGTAACCTCTCATGTAGGATGATTCCCGCCATCTATCGGTCAATTTCCAAACTTCACTGCGATCCGCTTATTATGAATTAATGTAAAATCAGAATATATTATTATTGCTAAACCATCATGGAACTATAAAGATGATGTGATCAAAATTAGGTACAGATTGGTTCATTAGTTTTCGCGGTTAGTGATCACAAACGAAAAAAATCTTTTCATTTTGTATAATAGTGTAAATATATTGATTTTGATATAGAAACTGTCGGTAAATTTTCGATCCGAGTAACACAAACAAAGCTAGAGTGTGTCAAATGCTACATTTCTGATTATAAAAAAAAGTTACACATTTGAGGTTGAGAAAAACGCTATACCGTAAGGTTTTTTATTCAAACCAATATGCCTGCTAAATAGTAGATCCTAGCGACAAATGTTATATAGCAAAAAATAATCTCTATTAAATTTTTTATTTGAAAACTGTCAAATTTTCCATCAGAGCAGCACCGACAGAGCAAGTGTGTGCCAAAATGAAAATGAAAAAAACGTTACTCCAAGATCGTATATAATACAGCCAAAAGACACATCCTTGAAAAAAAAACAACAACACTGGTTTAGTATTTGACAACTTGAATATAAATTCAGTCTTTACTGACAGGTTTACACGTTATTTTCACATAGTTCGTTAAAACAGGGCACGAAGATATATTAGGAAAGCGCAAGGAAACGATTGCGTGAGTCAGTGCACTGTTCAAGAACGGAATTAAAAAATTCGACTAATAAAAATGTTTTCATATATTTTAGAGTTTTATTTGAAAAACATTTTTTGGTGGATGAACATTTCAGAACTTTCGGTAAATATTCAGTGAAAATGACGGTTAGGAAATTGATAAACGCCAACTATCTCAAGACAATTGAAAGAGCTGAACCAATTTATGGCCAAAAAAAAAAAAATAAATAAATAAAATAATAAAGTTATAAAGTTGTTACAGCTCAGTTCTAGGTATTCGAATTTTTCGAAATGACCGGTGGAAAATAGGGGGAAATTCGGCTTCTTCTAAGGGGAAAAATGTCATTTCCGAATCGGCAGTTTATAAGTATCAATTAATTACATTTTTTTTTTATTACGTCAATTTATTTAATTACTCTCGTTTTATCCGTATTATAAATAAAAAATTAAATATAATTACCATAATGATTAATTATAAATAAAATAAGAATAAAATTTTATGTCCGAATCCCTAAAAGGAAAGGCGTTTTGCAACGTATTGGAAGTAAGTTGTTTTTTTCAGAGCTGACTGGTTGACATTCATGTTTATGTTTTGTTTGCTTCCCCTTAAGGATACTGGTGCACTCATTTATTTTATTTTATTTATTTCCTTTTTTTTTTTTTTTCCTTCAGGGATACCTAATAAGTTTGCCCGGAGAAGAAAAGTGATCGACTGTAAGACATGAAAAGCGAGTAAGCCGGGATTATTCTAATAGCGATCGGACCAGTTATGGTAATGGAGAGCGTTCCCTCCTTTATTTTTCCTTGTTTATACCAATGATTGATTTGACACGAGGATCCTGGTTTTTAATCCTCTCATTTAAATTTGGTATGCGATCTTGGTTTACACAGACTACACATGGTATGGAATTTGCATTCATAAATTATTCGCAACTTCTATTGCAATAATAACTAATCTATGAAATGGATATGCATGTCTTTTTTGTAGAGGGTCTATAGTTTTATCGTATAATGTCAATTGTCTTGTGTAATTTTACTCTCAAAATGTGTAACTTTTATTTACTCTCTAAAATTTAACATTTTGGCAGGCTCTGTTAGTGTTGCTGCGATCTTTGACAACTTGGGGGCTCTCATCAAACATTTGACAACAGTTCCTCGTTAGAAATTTAATATAGAATACTCTTTGGTTGCTAGGGGAGAATAACATTGGTTGCTGGAACCTACCGCTTAGGAGCTATATTGCTTTGACCGAAAAAAAATTACGTAGCTGATACAATTTTTAATTATTGGGACTTTTGACGACAGCTTTCTGGTCAGAAATTTAATGGAAAATACTCTTTGTTATAGTTAGTTAGTTAGTGTTGTTTATAAAGGGCGTAAAACATCTATGGTCATCTATGCCCGTAGGTTATTTTAAATAGATAAAAAATAAAATATAATAAAATAAAAAATAAATAAAAAAATAATAAATAACATAAATAAATAAATAAAATAAATAGAATAAAAATAAACAAAAAATAAAATAATAAATGAATAAATAAATCAATAATTTATGAAGTTAAGTGAATAAATTGTTTGTTGTTGTAGGTTAGATACTATCAATTAACTGACTTCGTCGAAGAAATTCTATGATCTTATTTATGGTATTCTCATCGTCTCTGAGTGCTCTTGATATTTCGGATGGTACGTTAAATTGTCGGTCTCTTTGTTATATAAGGCCTACCGTTTGGGATCTATATTGATTTGAATGAAAAAAATCCAGTTTTGCCAAATTTTTTTTAATGTTTGAGGCTTGTTTGAGATGGCCTCTACCTTTGTTGGTGTAGCTCGGGTTGGAAATTTGACGACAGTTTCCCTATCAGTAATTTAATGGAAAATATATCTTTTTCTTTAATATGGTATTCTTTGCTAAAACCTACTGAATAAGAACTATATTGGTTTGGATAAAAAAAAAAGTAACGTTTTGCCTTAATTTTTTTAAGTTTTGGTTATTTTTTTACACGCTCTAGCTCTGTTGGTGTTGCAGTTCGGAAATTTGACGAAAGTTTCCTGATCAGAAATTTAATAAAAAATATTGCCTGTTATATATCATTTGTCGTTACGGCCTACCTTTAGGAGCTATATTGGTTTGAATGAATAAAGTCACGTTTGAAAACCCTACATTCTCTGAACATTGTTTATTTCGAATAATTATTAATTGTTAATTTAATCTATTTAGTTATTGAAGCAATTTGATCCTTTTAAATACGAAACCTTCTATCAGCCTCAGAAAATCTGTCTTAAGAACGGTAGCAATTCCTGCTTTGGATAACAAGAATACAAGAGAACTACATGCAACAAAGTTGAAGCGATAGCCCAAGATAAGCAGAGGTGGAACAGGCTGGTCAAGGCGGACAAAGCCAGTAGAGCCAACCGAAAAACAACAAACGAATAGAAAGAAAATAGAAAGAACATATGTTTAAAATGTGAATTGGGAAAAACAAAAGCATATAAAGAGACATATATACATATATATATATATATATATATATATATATATATGTTTAGTAGGTTCTTGAGGCTCAGTCATAAAATAAAAAATCAACTATTTTGGCGACGTTTCGAGACTATATTGTTCTCATAATCATGCCCTACAGTGAAAAAAAAACAGGTTACAACAAAATTATATAAGTTATACAAGTTATTTCAAAACATAAAGTTAGCTACAGTACAGGTAGGTATATAACAACATGTGTAGGGTAATACAAATATATATAATTACAGAATATAGAGGAGTATGAAGCTACTTACAATGTTACTGGTGGATATGAATAGACTAATAATTCTAGTACACAACTAACCTAGGGGAGTGAGTTTAAACAGACAGTTACCAAGGGTTGGGGAAAACCCTATTTCTTAAAAATTAAGTTAAAAGGACCGTGTGGGTATTCCCAAAGAAATCCCGTGTGGGTTTATCCCAAAAAATATATATATATATATATTTTTTTTTTTAAATAACTTTATTCACCATTGTACACGATGGACAACCAGTGAATGTGAAGTTACATTGACACAAGAGACATGATCAGGCATGAGGTAGTCAGCACCCAGTGGTACAATCTGTAGGCCTGAAACTATATTATTAGGGATTAGACTAGGAGATCCCTCATCCACTTCCTTTTCATCCTCCGTTGAGTTATGTCAGGTATCTGTACTGTTGCCATATCGGAAAATAGGTATCTGTTTGTTAGTGTGTCCACGTAGTTTCTCATGAAATTGTCGATAAAGTTTATGAATATGGCTCTTAACTGTCGGAATACGTAAGTCTGTATGTAGTATACCGTTTGACACATAAGGAGGGGAGTCTGTTATCAGTCTTAGGAATTTAGATTGAAATGTCTGTATTTTCTGAATATGTGTTCTTTTAGCTGATCCATAAATTTGCGATGCATACGTCCAGATGGGTTTAATGAAGTAACTGTAAATGTTAAGTTTCTGTTTTAAAGGTAGTTTTGAGCGTCTGTGAAGTACTGAGTATAGAAGTCGCAGTCTTAACTGTAACGTCTGTTTTTTCGTCTTGACGTGTGGGCCCCATGTCAGTCTTCTATCAAGCGTAAGTCCTAAGTATGTCACTTTTTCAGTTTGATGTAAAGGTTGGTTGTCAATGTAAACAGGCGGGCAGGTCTTGCGTCGTAGTGTAAATGTAATATGAAGGGATTTGTCATAATTAAGTTTTATTTTCCATTTCTTACACCAAGTTTGAATCTCGTTGAGGTTGTGTTGAAGTGTTAAGGTGGCTTGTGTAGGAAATAGACATATATATGATCTATTGTTTTACCCAGTCAAGGAGAAATTGATGTTTTATTAAAGTTTGATTAGGATTTTTTTCTGTCTCTTAAACAGTGGTTTCAAAAAAAAGTTTCTCGTATTTCCAGACGTCTGAGCAATAGAGTGGATGAGGCAGAGTCCCATGACCAAGCTCAAACAATTTTCATTTGGTAATACGTGATACGCTGGCGATCATAAATGCATGAGGTACTTAGATTTAGAGATTTTTTACCTTTACCATTGCCTTGAGGTTGTCGGAGACAGTCGATTTTCAGTCTTTCTGAGAAGTTCTAGAACTGTTGTTTTGGAGTTTTCTTGGGTTCGGAAGCTCTCAGAGCATCTTCATCAGGAGAAGGAGTTCCTTCCTCCTCAAGCTTGTCTCCAAGGCTCAAATCTTCCTCTTCAAAGTTTTTAAATCACCGTTCAATGGTCGACTTACACTGCCATCACCCCAGACTTCGTCAATGTTTCTGGCCGTTCGGACACCGTTCTGACCGAGTTTTATTCCAGTAATTTTAGAAGTTTTAAGCCTCAATGTGCGGAATAATTCCTAGTGAGCTGAATATTTGTATACACCTTTAGTACGTACATCATTTTAACGAATATGTGAAAAATCGACATATCGTACCCTCTAAAAAAGTTATAAAGGTCAAACGTTCGCGAAAATCAGTTTTTCACTAATATCTCCGGACCTACTGCTCGGAGGTCAATTGAGGTTATAACGAAAATTGTTCATCGTGCAATTACCAACATAAAAATGTTCAACTACCAAAAAAATTATGAACTTCTGCCGAACAAAATACCGTTGCTATTGTCAAACTATTGGGTGAACAAAACGGATTATTTCTATCTCTGAAAACAAAAATTTAAACAAAAGACGTTCTTATCAAGAAAAATAAATTTGATCCAATCAAAGTGAAGAAAAGCATGTTGAAACGTTGAGACTAACTCGCAAACTCGTTTCGAAAACCGGTCCGTGCATGTTGCAGTTGGTCAGAGGATCGGTAACGAATTCCACATTACTTTCGGTTTCTTTTTGGAATATTTTTGCAGTAATTTATTCCTTCTAAATTTAGATTCTTGAAAAGTCCCTTAGGAAGTAATGAAGGCGATTTAGTATACGGCATTTGTTTTTTTTTTTCCCTTTTCTTACTTAAGTTAAGATCTCGGACAGCTTGTTAATAAATTTAACTGATTATCAAAGTAAATAAGTTGACAAGGATATTTATTCAGACCGGGCAGGGAATAAATTTTCTTGAAATAATGTGATATAGTTTCCGCTGGAACGGAATAAATAAAATATTATTTCGTTTTCTTGTGATCAAGCGAACACGATATTTTCAAAGATTACATTACTAGTTAGCGATAGAACAGCTGTTCCACCTCCCTATATGGTTTCAAAAATCGATTATAGTGTGGTCTCGATAGCCATTTTTTTTTTTTTTTAACAAGCAAAATATTATTACCATCTGTCACGATCGAGGGCAATAAGTAATTTGTGCATTGATAACATATTTACAATCAAATTACAAAATAGAGGAAGCTCAATTAGAATAACAAAAAAAAATTACAAATGAGAATAAATTGAAATCTGCACGTGGTCCATAGTTAGCCGACACGAAAATAAAACAACGATATAATTAAAAAAAAAATGAATAACATTATAAATAACATGCAAATAAACTAGTGAAAATAAAATATTAAACAATAATAAAACACATTTATTAATAATAATAATAAAACACATGGGTAGTACACATTCAGTCTCTCACGGATCTTGTTGGCAATTTTTTTTGTTTAGGTTCCTGATCAAAAAATATTAGACACGTATTTCACTGTTCCGACTATTGTGCCATAGAAGCTGATAAAACAAGTGAAATAGCATTAAACTGAGAAATTTCATATTTAACGGCTCTTTTCAATGCTGAATTATAATCTGATATCATTTTTTGTGTTAAAAAATCGATAAAGATAGTTTGCTTAGAGATCCAATAATTTTTTTAGTTTTAGTTTTATAATACAACTAATAGAATGGAAATGGAAAATAGGAACCGTATTAAATAGGCCAGAATGCTGACAATAAATAAACAAAACAATAATTGAACATTGCCCAGTGGTGTCAGTGTAGAAGTGATGACCAAGTGAGAATATCACAGTGTTAGGTAAAAAACCAAAAATTGTAAAGTGATGTAATAATATAGTAAAGAATTATAAAATAACATAATGATTGTAGAACCTGAAGATGGAGCAACAGACAAGCTCTGAAACATGTAGTATAAATTAATAAAAGCAAATGGGGAGTTATGCCTTTTTAATATAATAAATAAAACAATACAACTATTAAACAAGAATCATCTAGGTTTACACGTTTCACCATATACCTTACCTTTTCCATTATAATTTCCATGTACGAATTCACTCGTCTCCCAACTTTCTACTTGATTTCCGATAAAGATAGTTTGCTTAGAGATCCAATAATTTTTTTAGTTTTAGTTTTGTATTTTTCCTTAAATCTGAATTCAAAAATAAAAATTTTGTTGAGAAAATTATGTCGATATCATTTTTTAAACTTGAGATATAAAATAAATTATTTTAATGATATTTATTATTATTATTAATTTTATTAGGTATCCCTAATAGTCTAGTAGAATTGTAAATGTTGGTGTCCTGAAGGTTTCATTTTTTGTGTATTGTTAGTCTTAAAATTCGAGAATGCTTAAATCCAAATTTTGAACAATACTGAAATAAATAATGAGAAGAGATGACGAATTAAATTAAAATTTCTCAAAAATTAGAATTAAAAGATATTCAATGCGATTACAGGAGCAAAAAAATAAAATAAAATAATATTAACAAACCACCTTCTGAATTTTGACCTTAACAAAAAGATGACCTCATCAGGGGCTTTTTCATTAAAAAGGTAAGTCACCCTAGAAGGTTGTAACCAAATGC
This sequence comes from Euschistus heros, assembly GCA_003667255.2. NCBI lineage: Eukaryota > Metazoa > Arthropoda > Insecta > Hemiptera > Pentatomidae > Euschistus > Euschistus heros. The sequence continues at coordinate 3,690,625 of RCWM02000018.1, forward strand.
AAAAGTCACTGATTCCGTGGGGTCTAAGTTCTCTTCTCTCCTCCACTCGGTTATAATAAAGAACTTTGACAAAAAAAAAAAAAAAAAAAAAAAAAAAAGAAATAATAAAAAGTAAGAAAGATCCTTTTGAATGTTGATTATCCACCGGCGAAATAGGAGAAAAGTTTGCTCGTTGGAGAAGGGACAGCCTGGAAAGAAGCTGGATAAAGCTACGTCATTAGAAGTCCAAAGAACTGGAAGGGTTCCGCTCATTTGTCTTCATCCTGTCTCCTAACCGGAACTGTATAGGCTCAGGTTATCATTTCCAACTTTGTATCACAGTTGTTTACAATGTTCGAATATCTAATTACTCGTTTATCTAATTTTTAAAAAATATACTTCCGAAAATAAACGAATAGAACATGGATTAATTGAAATAAATAGAACTCCAAAGCAAACATTCTGGTATAATTAATTTTTCCGAGAATAGATATCAATAAATGAAGGGTATATAAACTTTTAAGAATTTTTATTAATTTTTTTTTCATAATTCATGAAGTAAATTTTTGTTTTTAAAAACATTGCCACATTGAACGACATTCTAGTTTAAACATAAGACAAAAAATCAAAACCTAAACTTTTTTATCTATACACGGAACTGATAGAAAGATGGATACAGAAGCCAGGAACATATCAGGCAAAAACTATGAGGACAGTAAGTTATCGAGGTCTACTACAGAAAACTTCATAATATATCTTAAGATCAGTCCAACAAAATCGTAAAAGAAATATACACAACAATGCCGAGTTATGTACGTGGAAGATTGAAAAGGAGCTGGATGAGAGATCACCTAGAATATAATAAAATATTAATAATAAGCAAGATAGAGGTGGCACTGGGCCCTTTTATTAATTCCATCGTATTCCGATGGATATAATTTTTAAATGCTGACAGTTGTAAATATAATATTCTCATGAATTTTCTTATTTGTATTTGAAATTCAATTTTTTTGTGAATTTCCAATTTCGCCAGAAATTGATAAGGAAACTTGTATTGGTTAGGAACTAAAATAAAATAATTTTTAAACAAGAGGATTTTAAAGCAAAGCACCAATAACAAAACGCTGATGCCACCAAATTGTCAACTGAAACAATTATCTGCTTGGGCGACTAATATGCCTTTTTCTCTTCTTAGCTATTGATTAGCCGGCCGATATCGTAGTCTAAGTTTAGTTAAGAGGCATGTATATATACACAATCCAACTTATGTCAATAAACAATACAACTTTAAATGTTATAAAACTTATAACGGAGTGAAATACATCCCAATACTTACAAGAAAATTAATAAATAATGAAAACTTTAAAATTAATGGTAATTTATATAATAATAATAAAATTAATAACATAATAAGAAATACGCAAACAATGGACAAGTGGACTAAAAAAGATGTGATTTATAAAATAAACTGCAAATATTGTGAAATGCATTACATAGGTGAAACCAAACAGAATTTAATTAAAAGAGTAAACCAGCATAAATATGACTGCAAAAGAATAAATAACAAAGAGAAAAATAATAAGACTGCACTCTGTGAACACACAAACAAATTCAAACATGAATTTGACTTTGAAAATACAACCATATTAAATCATGAGAATAAAACCAAAAATAGAAAAATAATGGAAGAAATTTATATAAATAAAACAATAGACAAGGCAGTAAACTACAAAACAGATACACATAAAATTGGTGCAAGCTATGCTAAATTAATAGATAGACTGAAAATATAAATAGTCCATATAAGAATAAAATCATTAATAAATAAAAGTAATAAAAATGTAAATGGTACTGACAATGCAACTAATAGAATGGAAATGGAATGCTAAAATAGGAACCGTATTAAATAGGCCAGAATGTTGACAATAAATAAACAAAACAATAATTGAACATTGCCCAGTGGTGTCAGAGTAGAAGAGATGACCAAGTGAGAATATCACAGTGTTAGGTAAAAAACCAAAAATTGTAAAGTGATGTAATAATATAGTAAAGAATTGTAAAATAACATAATGATTGTAGAACCTGAAGATGGAGCAACAGACAAGCTCTGAAACATGTAGTATAAATTAATAAAAGCAAATGGGGAGTTATGCCTTTTTAATATAATAAATAAAACAATACAACTATTAAACAAGAATCATCTAGGTTTACACGTGTCACCATATACCTTACCTTTTCCATTATAATCTCCATGTACGAATTCACTCGTCTCCCAACTTTCTACTTGATTTCCGATAACTCTTCGAGGCGTCTAGAAATAAGATTGCTAAGGCCTACTAATACATATATTAAAAAAAAATACATAAATATATTTTTATACAGATTCGTTATTGAGAGTTATTAAAATATTCCGCACCCTAAATATTATCAATGACAGTTCCATTCTATAACCTATAACCTATTCTCTAACCTGAAATAGGCCATGTGTTAGGATTAATACATTAGCATAGCTCTAGGAGAGTGGTTTGGAACAGGTTCGAGACGTGGTGTAAGAGCCACCTGTTAGTTATCAGCTAGAACAATGGGACCAGATGTTGGCACCCTACGATAGCTGGGGCATTTCTTATCAAATCGATAGCTTTCAAACTTCCCGTACCGCCGTCATCCTTCAAATCCAACTTGGCAATTTTTCAATCGTCGTAAAAGAAAATTCAGGGGAATACTAATAGGAATAGTACAATCTTCCATATCCACTCAGATAAGACATTAAACAGCGATGTGTTGGTATCAAAGGTTAAAAATAAATTGCTATCGTACAAAATTATCCATACGATACTGAAATATGATAGCAAATTTTAGTAAAAAACAATAATAACCCAAGAAATAAATTAGTAAGCAGAAATAGTATTTGCAATCCACAAAATACAATAAATTATTTTTACATATAACGGTGATGTATCAGATAGATCATGACAACGAAAAATACTTCTGAAAATATCTAAAAAAGGCTTAAAAGTAAAAAGGCGTTGGTTGAGGGATCAACTGGAATAAAACTAAATTCCAAAAAAAAACTTGGGTGTGCTTAGGACCACACGCTGGAAGTGTAAACTTCTTTTGGAGTGAATTGAGCAAAGACAAAAACTAGAGATCTGCTATTTTAAATTATTTTTAGTTTGCTTACATAAAAAAAAAAAACAGTCAAAATATATAGTCAAGAGTGCGGTAATTAGTATAAGAAGAGTTGAGCTCCTCACTGCTTCTACTCTTCTAATAACAAATAAAACTTTCTGTCAGTAACCCGAGGATTGGTACGGTACGTGACCCGTTGCTTTTTTTACCCTATCCCAAATGTGCCTAATGGGCCAAAAGCTTACACTTCAAAATATATTTTTTTAATTCCAAATAGAGTAGAAATTAAAAAAAAACAAAAAAAAACTAGAATTCTTATATGTATGCTTCTTTTGGTATATGTTACAAATCATAGTTTTGTGTAACGAAATCAGTTTTCGAAAGTCGTGATGTAACTTCGGTATATTTCGATGTTCGTGGATTTGGTTTGTACCGAGATAAATTATTCATAACTGCTTGTTATTATATTCCGTATTATATGTTTGTTGTAACGTTCCGTTACTCGCGGATGGACCCTCACTGTTTCCTGAATCGCCGACGGTTCCTCTAAATAGCTTCCGGGAATTATAGCCGCTAGCCTATAATCAAGGAGGCGTTGGCCGGAGGGTTTCCTTCGCTTGTATCTCTTTTATCATTTTAACCTTTGGCTGGCTTTCTTCCGATCACAACCATTCTATTCTGCCCTACTTTGAGCGACCTCCCCTGAACTTGAAACGGTTCCTTGTAGTATGAATACTTTTAATAGGCTATTATGAGTAGCTGTAACGTTATTGGTACTTCTGCTCTACAGCCAAGATATGTGGGGCATAAAACTTATGACAAGAGATTTTATACACGGCCGCCTGTATCTTGTTCTCTGAACCTTAGTCAGCAATCTTAAAGGCTGTAATTAATTTTCTTATTGAATTTAAATGGTGGAAGTAATAGTTTATTAACATATTATGCGTACGAAACAAACAATAAAATATGTACGAAATGAAATAAGTTAAACAAAATGATATCAATGCCAAAAATTATTAAGACTAAAGTAAAACGAGTTTTAAGGTTTTTAGAGATTCTTTTTTAAAATTTCAATATTGAAATTTAAAACTGTATAACAAAATATATATTGATAATTATTACCTGTTGAAGCTAAAAATCTATCATCTTATTTTCAGATGTTTCGGAGGATTATGGGTAATTTAATCAACATAAATTGATATACTAGTGGATTTATGTATGTAGTTTATTATGAAGGCATAGGTATCTAGTTAGTGCAAAATAAGCAACATATCGTCAGCTAATATGGTACCGATTTTACTGGAGGAGCAAAACAAAAAACTGATATAAAATAACATAATAGGCATTTATCATTTCTCTTCTCTTTGAATTATCATTTCTCTAATGAGTAAAATTTTCCAACTCTTTTTGTAGATCTGGTGAATAGGTGGTCTCACTTCATCGATGGGACGATTTTTAGTAAAAATAATGACTCCAAACATTTTTTAAAAATTATGGATAAATTCATTAATGAAAGGAAAATTGTAATTGAAAAATTCATACTTTGAAATAGAGAAATTTTAATTTAAAGTTGGAGCTTCTCAATAAGAAGAGAGGAATTTCTTATTTGAAACTCGAAGTTCTGAAAGTGTTTTGGAAACTTCAAATGAAACTGAAAATTCTTAATTTTTTTTTTGGATAATTTCGAAACTGGTTTGAAAAGTTTAGATATAGCTTCGGAAAATTCTTGTAAGAGATACTGTTTCTTTTTTTTCTTCAGGCAGATTAATATTTGTAATTAATCAGCGGTTCATAATTGTTTTTCGTTAAATTATATTACACTAAATTTTTTTGCAGTTAAATATATTTTTTTTTATTAGTTACTGCACTTGTTCTCATTTTTAATTTATCAGCTGATTGAGAAATAAATAAATATGCGATTCATTAAAAATTCAGTCTAATATATTTTTATATTTATATTCCATTTATTGAAATTTTTTATTAATGATTGGTCTATAAATATATATATATATATAATTGTTTGAAGTAGTATATACTAAGGATTGAGAGAGTTCTAATCAAGACCCTATGGAGACTGGTAGCCTTTGATAGCCGCACTGCAATTTGAGCCAACTAATAAAGTGAATTGAAGTAAGCTGGGCCAATAGAGTTGGATTGAGAGTTGACGTCCAGATACTCAATTTAATAGAACTCAATACAGGCTGCTACCTTTCCTATATACTTATTTATTAAACTCTGCTCTTCAATACTATATAAATATTATAATTAATATACCAAACTTTCATCAATAACTTTTATAAATATTCAATAAAGGAATTAAAGAAATGCTACACTATTTTTATAATACATATAAATTTTATCCATATATTAGTAATTTTAATAAGAATATCTATATTATTTGATATAATAAATTTTATGTATTTTGGGATTGATAACATTGTTACATTATTCTGAATCTCACTTTATATTAAATAATAGCAAATTTTATTTACTGTTTGTATCATTAATATAAAAGTTTAAAATCTGAAACTGTTTAAATAAAATAGTAAATCTAGACTTTTATATAAAAGGATGAGCCATTTTTCGTTTGTGATCACTAACCGCGAAAACTACTGAACTATATATTATATATTTTTTATTAAATTTCTGTTAAAAAAGTGATAAATATGTTATTATGAAGTTTGAAAATTGACCATTAGGTGGCGAGCGTCATCCAAGAGTGGTAAGAAAGATACGGTGCTATATAGAGCTAGAAATTTATATAAAATTTACTTGTTATCAATTGTTAAATTGTTATAAAAAAAAGGTTTTAAATATGTGGTATGACGTTTGGATTCCAGTGAAGGTTAAAACTCTAACAATAATGGCTAACGCTATTCAGCAACAGAGTTTTAATACAATTAATGAACCTATTTGAACTAAATTTCAACTAAATCGTCTTCATAGTTCTCGGAAGATTTACAATAGTAAAAGTTCATTTTAATAATAATTTAAATGTAAGTGACAGAAGCGAGGTTTATCACGCTGTCATTAGCTTTTAAGGTTAGAAATTAAAATTCAACCAGATGAAATCGATAAAATTGTTTCTGATGAATAAAAATTATTACCTTATCAAATTGATTCTTTGCTTTTTGATATTGTATGTAAAAATATAATCCGTGGGCTTTTAGTTGTAAGCACTGATAATGCAGTCCATTATCCGCAGCAGTTTCTTAATAATCTCAGTCCGTTTGGATTACCAACTCATATATTAAAATCGAAAATTTAATGTCAAATTATGTTTTTACGCAAACTTAACACCTAATCAGTGCTATGTTAACAAGATTAAAAATGACTGCTATGGGTGAAAATATCATTGAAGAAATAATGATTAATTACAGTGTTCAATGCAAGATTTCAATTATCATTTAAAACTATCCAACAATTATTTTAAGTTTCTTATAATTATCATTTTATTTTAGATTCATCATGGCTGACTGTAGTATTGTAAAAAAAAAAAAAATTATGATTTTTAATATCCTGAATACAGAACTTACGTAACTGACTATTTTTTTTTTTTTGTCCTACTTAAATAACATAAATTTCTAATTGAAATGTAATACCTATATAGACTGCAACACAAAAAAAAATCTGCTATTTTAGCAATTTACATACGTTTTTATTTACAATTACATGTAAAATAATTTTCTTTTTTATATGTATATGTTACTCCATAAAGGCCATATCTTTTTTAATATTTATATAATATAGAAATCATTTAAAATTAAATTTTTTTTTAGAGCGACCTTAAAAAAAGTAAACGTTTTCCTCTATTTTAATAGTACTCAAGAATGCAAAAATATTTTTTTTTATCCCAGTTTTAAATAAACAGTTGGTATTTTAGAGTTTTATCTATGAATACCTCTACATAAGTCTTAATGATTCATGAATTTAAATAAAATGCCACACAATTCCATGTTCAAAATAGAAATGACAGAGAAGACGAGCATTCGCGAAGATTGCAGACAGAAGAAGATATTAGGACGGGAGCGCTGTGCCGTTCTGCATCCACTGACGGAGTTGTCTCGGAATGTGATCTTTACTATCTGTCTTCTATGCATTCCGCTTGTAATCAATCCTTCATTCCGTTCTCTTATTCATTGCTGTTTCTTTTCGCCGAGTTAGTCTGTCTGGCGTCATCTGTCTGCGGCAAATATAACCAATAGAGTAATTCATACTCGAGTCCAGAAATTATTATAATATATATATATATATATATATATATATATATATATATATATATATATATATATATATATATATATATATATTTTATCTAGATTATATTGTTTCCCTAAACAATTTTATGGATTACGTGCGAAGAGGTGGCTTGGCCCTTTTAACAGTTACTTTTCGATAACCAGTTACTGTTTTACCGACGCGCATTCTAGCGACGCCCATTTGAAATTAAAACTTCCAAATTTCCCTCCTGTGCTCAGCACGAGATCATCAGTTCAATGTTTAAATTATTTTTTTTATTCATTAAATATGAAATCTTTGTTATAATATTAAATTGACATGGTAAATAAAAGTAGAGAAAAAAAAAACCCCAGAAAAGAAATGAATAAAATTATTTCAATTTATTATTTTTATAAACAGTATCTAAAAGAAACGAACAACAATTTAAAATAAAATGACAATAGTAAAAAGCCTGAGAAGCCATAAATAAATGGCAAGGTGTGAGAATGATTTAATTGAAAACTACGGCTTTTTACACTTCAAGTTATAGACCGGACACAATCACTAATAAACTGACTTCAGCACCATAAAAAATAGAAAGATTTTACAATAAATGGAAAATAAAAATTAATCAGAAAAAAACACAAGCTATACTATTTACAAAGAGAAGGCCAAACAATATTCCTGAACTGACTGTAAACAGAACGCCTGTACCTTGGTCAACTCAGATCAAATATTTAGGACTCAAGATGGATAAAGGACTGACGTTTACTTCACACACTGATCATGTGTGTAATAAAGCAAACAGGGCTCTGTGTACTATATACCCATACTTTAATCGGAAATCAAAGCTAAGCGCAGATAATAAACTATTATTATACAAAGCTTGCTTAAGATCTATATTAACATACGCAAGCCCTATATTTAGTTCTATGTCTAAAACAAATTATAAAAAACTGCAAGTATTCCAAAACAAATGAAACTATGCATTCTACACAAAAATTGAGATTTTACATAAAGAACTGTGTATACCTTATATTAAAGTGTTCATTGAGAAAATATGTAAACAATTTTTTATTAAGTTAAAAAACAATAAAAACCCACTTATAAAAAATATAGGGAACTACACAAAAAATAGTAGAAAACGATTTTTTTTTTTTTTTTTTTTTTTTTTTTCCACATTGCAGTAACCTGCAATGGGTGCATGTATTTCTACGCGTACCATCTCTCGACATAATGCGTATTATCATTTATATTTGTACAAACATGTTCAGTTATATATATTGCAAAAATATTTTAAAATAATATAGCGATTAATATGAAATATAAAGAATAATTACTTATAGGTATTAGAAGTTAATTAATAAATACAATAAAAAATATTAAATAAATAAGTAAAAGGTGAAGCCAAACAAAATAAGTAAATAAATAAATAAAATAAAATAAAAATAATGTATATAAACAAATAGAGGTAGAATTATATATATATATATATATATATATATATATATATATATATATATATATATATATATATATATATATATATATATATATAGATATTATAGGTATTAGACAATGTATAGCTATTATAGATTAATTGTTAAATTGTTGAGTTCCATATAATCAACATGATCCACAAATGCATCAAACTCATCAAAGTATTTATCTATGAGATCCTTCTTTGAAGGCGGCCATTTGTCTCCGTTCTGTAGGACTTTGGATATCAGCTTGTATCTGTGTCTTTCCAAATTTCTACAGTCATAAATGAGATGATCATAAGTTTGCTCACTGTTTCTATCGCAGTTACAAATGCTGTTGTCAATAAGTTTAAATCTGTGTAAGTAACTTTTAGCTCCGCCGTGTCCTGTCAAAAATTGGGTAAGTTTGTAATTCAGTTTTTTTAATGTTTTTTCTGTCGTCTAAGGTTTTAATGAATTCATAAGTATGTCTTCCTTTTGTTGAATTTGTCCATCTTTCGTTCCAAGTTTGACGAGTCGTTGTTTTCAAAATGTGCTTAACTGCACTAATTGGTGCTTTATTGAATACAATTTGAAGAGTTGTATCCTTTGCCGCGCTTTTGGCTTCTGTATCTGCCTGCTCATTTCCAAGTAAGCCGGCATGGGCTTTTATCCATTTGAAGGAAATTTGTATTCCATGACTGTAGCAAGTGATCAATTCTCGCCTGATTTCTTCTACGAGGAATTCATGGATATTTATATTTTTGATTTTAAAAAGGCTAACTTGGCTATCCGTGTGTATACAGTAGTCATTATTGGTAACACGGCCTTTAATAAATGATACGGCTTTAAGGATAGCAAACAGTTCGGCTTGGTTGTTGGAGCAGTAAGGTCCTAGCCTGAATCTCCCTGTATACAACAATTCCTCTTTCTCAAACGCAACAAAAGCAGCACCCACTCTTTCTCGCTCCTTACTGCCATCTGTGAAAATATTAATTGTTGATATTCCGCTGATATTTGGGGTCACATTGGGGGTTATAAGTTCTTTTGGATGTATCCATGTTTTATAGTTAGGTATTTCATCAATTTCAATATGTTCCAGATTAACCACATTTTCTCTAAGGGTCACATATCTGTATTTGTTTAAAATTTCTATTTGTAGTAAACTAATTGGTATTATGTTGGCAAGTATACATGAGGTATCATAGGCTATTGTTCGGTATCCTTTTATAATTTTTATACCAATGATTCTTTGAATAGATTCTAATTTTTTTAGATTTTTCTTATATTTCAGTGCTTTGTGCCAAACTTCTATTGCATAGGTCATCGTTGGTAGAATGGCAGCCTTGTATATAGTTGTGAGAATGTCCGAGTTTAACCCCCAACTCAATGATGCAGTTTTGGACAGTCCATGGGTAATTTTTAGAATTCTATTTTTTAAATTAGTAATATGTTTGGCCCAATTTAACTTTCTTTGTAATGTTAAGCCTAGGTATTTTATTTCATTAACTTGAGATATTTTTCGGTTATTTAATATAATATTAAGATTAGGGATACTATGTTTCCGAGAGAATATTATGAATTTAGTTTTTTCAGGTTGAAAGTTCAATTTATTTTTTCCAGCCCATGTGCTTAGTTTATCCAAGATCTCATTGCATTGTAGTTGGAGCTGATAAAATAACTTTGATTTAAGTAACAGCAATATGTCATCTGCATACACAATGACTTCAGCTTCTTCCAATGTAACAATCTTGAATATATCGTCCATTATTATATTCCAAAGGAGAGGGGAGCAGCAAGAGCCCTGAGGCGTTCCTTTACTTTGCCATTTAGTAGAAACTGCATCTCCTAATTGGATTTGACTTTTACGGTTTGTTAAATAATTTTTAATTATTAGATAAATATTTTGGGGGCATGATCTATCGTGCAATGATTTCAAAATCGATGGCCACCAGGCGTTATCAAATGCTCCTTTAATGTCTAATGACACTGCCAATACATGTGATTTCTGTTGAAATGCAGTTTCAACAAAAGTAACTACTTTGTGCAATGCACCAACAGTATTTTTTTGTGGAATAAATCCGAACAAATTTTCGTTAAAAGGAACATTTCTTGCCAAATATAGCAATAAGCGGGAGGAAATTAGTTTTTCCATAATTTTTCCAGCAATCGGAATCAAAGAAATTGGTCTGAATTTTTTAATATCAGGTCCTTTCGGGATAGGGATTATTTTTGAAATCTTCCATGGTTCGGGAAATAAACCTCTAATGAAGCAAGTCTTATATAGCGTATGAATAAAGTTCGGAAAAATATTGAAGACATTTTTAAATATTATTGGTGTTATTCCATCAATCCCAGCTGCTTTATTATTATTTAAGTTATTTATTGTATCCTCAATTTCTTTATTTGTTAGTGGGTCGTCTATTTCAGTATCAGGGATTGAATTAGCGATCGATCTTATATGTTTGTGATATTCAGTCTCTTCGTACTGGTCATCCGTTGGGAGAAATTCTTCTATTAAGTAATTTAATGTATCCTGTAAACCGACTGTATAAGATCCATCTGATTTTTCAATTGTTTGGAATTTTGTAGATGGTTTCAACTTATTAGTAGCATATTTATATGGAAAGGACCATGGTTTTCCTTTCGGTATATTTGTACAATAATCTTTCCAACAGTTTATTTTCTGCATTTTAATTGTTTTCTTATATAATAGTCTTTGTTTTGTATATGTGTTACGCCTTTCTTCTCTCAAAATATCATTGTCAGTTGTTTTTTGATAAATACTCCTAAGCTTTCTAGTTGTTTTTCGTAATTTATTCAACTCATCCGTCCACCATGGTACCTTCCTATGCACAACTTGTCTTGATTTAGCAAAAAGGATATTACATGTCTTACGTAAGCATGTATTAAAGTTAATTAAAGTTCGATCAATACCAATCGTATCTAGTGACATAGTCAAGATTTCATCAGCTGTTATGTCTTCGTTATTTAAATCACTAAACTTTGTTTTGATGTATTTTATTAATAGTTCCTTGAAGGTATCCCAGTCAGCATTTTTTGTGAAATATTTTATTTCGTAATGTACAAATTGGTTTGATGAAGTATCTAGAAATATGTTAAATTTGAATGTTCTGTGATCAGAAAGGTTTTCCTCATCCATTATCATCCAATTTCGGATAAACCTAAACATGGAGTGGTTACACAAGGTTAAGTCTATATTACTCTCTCCTCTGGCGGATGAGAATGTAGATAATTTTTCATTTGTATTTATTATAAATAATTTACTGCTAGTGATAAGGGATTCGAGGATTTTCCCCCGCCTATTAGTTAATTTATCAAACCATAATTTGGATCTACAATTCGAATCAACAGAAATTAGAATTTTTTTATCATTAAACTTTTTTAAAACTGTTTCAAGTCTTGAAAATTCATCTTCGACTTCAATATTTATGTCAAAATATGCACTAACTAAGATATATTCAGTTTTATTCCATAATAGTTGCACTACTACCAGGTCTTCAGATGATACATCATCTATTAAAATTGCTTTAATTTCGTTTTTAGTAATGATAATTGAAGCTCTTGGGTTCGCATTGCCCCCTTGATATACTTGATAACTATTGGGGAAACCACATGTTTTATATAACCTTGTATACGGTTCTTGTGTTAAGATGATATCTAAATTATAGCGATAAATAGTATCTATCAAGCTCCAGATGGCAGTGGCAGAGTGGTGTAGATTGATTTGTGCCAAATTTAATTTATTATTTTGCTTAACCATATGTTTTAATGAGATATGTTGCAAATAAAACCTTCTTGCTGATAATATTACTTTGGTTGCTAATGTTAACGTATGTGTTATCGGCATGGTTATCGGCTATTGACCTACTACACTTATTGTCAAGATGATAACTTTTTGTTATAACCATAATGTTTATTCTAATAATATTATGTCTTTTAGGTTTGTCAGTCATAGTCAGTATTTGCTATTATTCTGTTAATGGCCGCATTAAAAGAAGGACAATTTTTAGACATAGATGAATGATTAATATCTACTTGCCTGTTATTATTGACTCGATTGTTGTAATTGATACAATTGATGCATTTGTGGACCTCAGCTTGGCACTCCCTCAGACAATGAGAGCCCGCGCATAGCGGACAGGTAGGTTGGGTTGCAGTGCATATCTTCTTGGTGTGACCTAGCCTGGAACAGTTGAAGCACCTCGGGGCTGAGTGGTAATCTTCCACTGGGCAGGTCACAAAATCTACTCTCGCTCTACCGGCCAACATCTTCCTCGCCCTCGGTGTCGCTTCCACAACAGCATGTCTCCAAATTTTTTTTCGGTCGTCCTCGGTCCGTTATCTTCTGTTTATTGGATAGAATTGTTCTAAATATAATATCTCCATCCTCTAAATGATTTTGTTCTATTATTATTGGTGTCAGCTCGTCTTTCGTTATATCTTCGGGGATATTCTTGATGATAATTAAAGGTTGATGTTTTTTCATGGGTTTTACCTTTATTTTTGTTCCATGATTATTGCATATTTCTTCTGTAATTACTTTAAGATCAGCTTCAGATTCAGAACCAACAATTAAGCTACCATTTTTTGTTTCTTTTAAAGTTTTAATTCCGATTTTTAATTTCCTGGGATTAATTGCATTTTAAAATAAACTTTTGGTGTCTTCTGTACCATCAATATTTACTTTTTCAATTATGGTTTTATATTCTTTCGGTTTACTTATTTTGTTGCCTGTAATTTCAGCATATGAAGGGATGAATTGAGGTGTCGAGGTTTGGTCCAGTTTCTTGATAAACTCATTTTCTAAACGTTCATTATCCCTCCTAAGATTACCGAATATTAATTTCAGAACAGAGATTCTTCTTAATATACCTTCTTTCACTTCCGTTTTTATCTTCAAATCCGTCAAACTGGTGAGATAAGTAACAGCTTCTAAAAACTCTTCCTCGTCAGTCGCCATGATAGCGAGACTGGTACAACACTGCTACCTAGGTCCCTGGAAAAACCCACCACTCACAACAGTTTGAAGGGATGCCGGCACTTCAAACAAATACGAAAAACACCGCGATGTTCACTCACTGAAAGCTCGAACAAGACTCTAGTAGAAAACGATATGTACATAAAATAACTAAGCACTTGTTATTGTAATATATCGATCTAATTTATTTATTGTTATTTTAAATATGCTATATATTTTTGTTGTTTTAAGTATGTATATGTATATAAATTTGCATATGTATGTAAATATGTGTGTATATAGGTATGCATGAGTATGTATGTGTGAATATAGTCACAATTTTTGTATATTATAATTACAATTTTGTTTATTATAGTCACAATTTTTGTTTATTTTATTACTAGAATGTTATATTTTTCTGTTTATTCGTTGAAAGTTTATTTTTTTTTTCATATATTTTTCTTTCATTATAAATTATGATTATATCACATATATTTAAGTTGATTATTGGTATTGTATTTTAAGTTGAGACTGGTTTATTTTGTTGGAACAGCATGTAATTTTGTGAATTGTAAAATTATATAAGAAATAAAGAATTATATTTAGTTTAAAAAAAAAAATTAATTTAAAACTAATAATTTAGATAACTATTTTATATTATGCTCATATATCATTTATCCATGATTATATTTATATTATAAGGTATTTATTTTATGTTTAAAAGTGATATGAAATAATAAATGAACATTCTGTGGTTGCTTTTGCTAAAAACGCGGACTGCACAGAAGAGCGGCGAGGGAATTTTAAAAGCTGGAAACTTCGGGGCTAAGTTAGTATGTGGTGATAAAAGGGAAAATTGAGTTCTAATTTTGAATGAGTACCGCTAGAATGCGTGCCAGTTAAACAGCGACTGGTTACCGGTAAATAACTGTTAAAAAGAACAAGCCACCTCTTCGCAAGTAATACCCATTTTTTAAAATTAAATTTTCTGGTGAAGTTAAATTTTATAAACTGAAAAACAAAAACTAATAAAAATAATATATTCCATTTGAGGAATTTTTCGTCAACCCCAAATTGTCCGTTGGGGGCATACTTCGGAGAATCACTGTATATATGCTTTTACCTATATTTTTACATTATGATAGTGGCAAGTTTTTCTTTTTTTAGTGCGTCCTAAAAATTTAATATGCTATAAGAAACAGTAGATTTCAACGAAAGATAAAATTCTCTGTAAGCAAGACACAATTTTTTGTTTTGGTTTAGACTAGTTCAACGAGAATCGATCTAAGTAGTTGTTCTATAAAATAACTTATTATAAAACATATATTACAATTTACTTAAATAATTGCACCTGCTTTAAAATGAAAAATTTACCTTAAAAATGATACACTAAATTGTATTCTGTTTTATTGTATTTTTGATTATCCTGTAATAAGGCACAAATGTTTACTTATGGCACTATTACTTATTGATTTTGACTGTAGCAGTTTCTTTTCTTCAAAATAAATGCTGTTTTTCAATTTAAAAAAAAAAAAAAATCATCCTAAAACTTAAATTAAAATATATTTAAAAAAATAGATGAATTATTATTATTCTAAATATTCTAATTTACTCAGCTTTGGTATATATATACCTAATAATAATGTTTTGCTTGCATGTTAGCTGACAGATGAAATAGAATCCTGACCAATCCTGACTACATTATAGCCAGTAGATCCGAGCCCTTACAGGACAAACCTATTTCCTTCTGTAAAGGATTTGGAGCAAGCTCATTATTTTGCCACGCTAGGCTAAATTTCTAGTACAATCTTCCCAATGGGCTTAGTCAAAAGTTTTTTATTTTAATTTTTGTTTTTTTATATACTGCCTACTTGTCAGATAAATTGAAATATTATTAATTATAAAAAAATCACAATAAATAGTCATTGAGATAACTGATTATTACTTATTACACAGAACTGATGAAGATGAAATGATCGTTTCTGACTGCTTCCAAAAGTTTTTAGACAAGCGTTTGTCTAGATAGATATAAATTACAAATGAAGTATCTACGTAACAATTATCTGATTTATTTATCATTTGAACTATTTATTAAAATTTACAACTGTGTAAATAAAATAAAAATACATCTAGTGAATGCTAATGCTCGTAATAACATGTCGGTTGATTGTAAAGCAACTACCCAATGGTAGCGATAATTCAATAAGTTTCATATTAGAAGGTCCTGAGGCCATCTTTTTTTCAGAGGCCTCGGAGTAGAACGATCTGTAATAGAACGAGATGCGAGTTGAGAAGGTTTGAGTGATTATGGAGCTTACTATGAAAGGTTAAGTTTATGGGTGACAAAGTAAGGAACATTGAGGATTTTTCGAAGAATTTTGGGTTGTAAACATTGTATACGAGAAGAATCGGAAGGTTTAGTTAAGACCCAAAGCTCTACTTTGTATATCCAATAGGTCTAATAACTGTCATGTAAATGACTTTTTTGTAATTTATCTTAGTAGATTTCAACTAAGACGTTTTTCACATTGGGTCCTACGTAGCAGATCTGTTCAAAGAGAATCAGTGGATACCATTAAGGGATACTCTAGGACAAGAAGTGGTAGGTTTACGACAAAGGGTAAAGGTTATTTAATGAAATGTCTTTGGATTCATTCATTCATTTTAATGTTCCAATTTTGACGCTGCCATGATGAGTCAGATATATACACCGTGTAGTAGATGGGACTTAGGATACTTCCTTGAGGAACACCAGTTCGAATAATTAGTGAAGAACAGTAAAAGTTATAGTTAACTTTGAAGGTTCTACTATCACTGATTGTGAGACAGGAGCGGATAATAGGGAATTATGTAAAAGGTAGGATGATCTAGTTATTAATCGATATTTAGTCTCTACATAACTATCCAATTTCACTCATAACTAAAAAAAATTTAATATATTTTTTTAACGTTAAATACTTTTTTAAAAGTTTTTTTTCTTATAATCTAAACTAAATTAGAAATTGTTCAAACTCGGGAATAAAATAACCGCGTTTAATTATTTTTTCTCAGCTCCTAGAGCCTATTAGTCGAGGCTTATAAATATGTATACATTTTATATAGATGCAGAATCACCAAAATAAAATTACTATAAAAGACCTGCTCGAACGAAATTTCCCTTAGTTTAATAAACATAGTGAACCCATTATTACACGCACCTCCTCCACATCCACTTCCAAGAGCCAGGTAATCCACCGGCTGCGATATCTCCTCTTGGCAGTAGACTCTGGAACAGAAGTGAGTTACTCCCTCACACAGTGAGTTATTAGCGCCTATTTCCCTACCCCCTCAGCCCACCCCTTGTAATCCCCCCTTTGTTTATTATGGTTGTCATGGTTAGGAACCATTTTGTTTATTATGGTTGCCATGGTTAGAGAAACCATTTCACTGGTCCGCTAATAGCCAGTCCTCTCCACCGCTTCTAATCTTGTCAGGCCATTCCTCCGTTTTATTTACAGTCCTCGTCTTACTATTTACGAGGAGTGTGAAAAATCTTTGGAATTTGCTTATTTTTGTTCTGTTTTTTATTTTGCCCCTTTGACTCAAGAATGGCTTTATGTTTACGCTATGCTGTCATCGTAACTTTTCAATCAAGTGATGTCCTTGTTATTAAAATCCATTTAGCTCCATCAAACTTCATTTAATATTAGATTTAACTCAAACAATATCCTTTTTATTAATTTTTATTTATTTTTTTTTTTGGAGCATGGCGTCCTTTTGTACTCCAACTGAGGCAGGAAAGCCGGGTTATCCTACAGGTTACCAACCACCTATCCTGCGAAAACAGCCTCTCTTTCCTTTCCTAGTTGGAATACATAAAGACTAAAAAAAATAGGATATTATTTGGGATATATCTAAAATTTAATGAAAATTGGTGGAGCTAAATGGGCTTTAATAATAAGGCCATAAGTCGATTCAAAGGTTACGGTGTTAGCTTAGTATAAACATATAAAGCCGTTCTTGAGTTAAAGGGACAAAATAAAAGAATAAAAACAGAACGGGATCCACCAAACCATCGAATTCTTCCCGCATCCAATCACTCCAATCCAAAATCCTTCGAAAAATCCTAAATGCTCCTTACTTCGTCACGAATGATCTTAATACCCCATATGTTGCTGATTTGGCACGAACCAGATACCTCTCCTTTCATAATAAACTCACTGCTCATACAAATCCACTTGTTGCACAGCTTGCTTCCCATTCCATTCCTGGCAATCCTCCAAGGCATTTGAAAAGAAGATGGCCTCGTGATCTTCTTTTGTAAATATTCATTAGAGTACTACCAATGGGTAGTTTCTCTACAAGTTGTGTTCATATCATTATATCTCATATATACCGCATATTTACTAGATGTTTTTTGTAATACAGTTGTAAATTTCTATTAATAAAAGAATAGAAAAAAAAATAATAAAATAAGCACAAGGTTGCTAACTTGTAGGATAACCCGGCCTTCCTACCCTATTTGGAGTACGTAAGGACGTAAAACCCCGAACAAACAAACGAAGCTGCAGACAAATTGCATTTTGTGTCTTTCCACAAATCTGTGCCTTAGTTCTTACTCAATTAAGTAATTCAGAAAAATAACAGTTTACGGCCAGGAGATACAAGTATGCATTCATTGATTTTGTAGATTTTGGAATAATTATTATTTTGCTGCTGAAGAATCTTTTATGGTTTGTTGTGTTACATACTATCAAGTATTATTACCATGTGTTTTCTGTTCATATGAATACATTAGTCTATTTTCTTAATTTTTTTTTTTCAAGTCCTAATATAACAATAATTGAACGGCTTTGCTAATCCGAATAGAAATATATTCTTTGAAATATATTGCACATCCAGAATGGAAAAGGAACAACTCAAAAAGTGATATTTTTCAGGAAATCCTGTTAGTTTTATTATTTTTTTAACCCCATATTTAGTCTGCTTTGAACGTTTTTTACGAATTTGTCGTTTTTTGTATCTCATTAACTTTAGTTTAATATTATCCGACCCTCTAAAAATTTTTTCAACCACTAGAAGAATTTTCCTAGCGGCAAATGCTCACACTAGAAAAAGGCCTGTAAGCTACAAATGTAAAAACTGTTTCCGTGAATCGTACAATGCTACTAGCTCAAATATGGCACTATTTTAGTTGAGCCCCTTTCATTCTGGGTCTGCAATATATATATATATAAGCAATAAGAAATAAGGAATAAGCACTCGTATTTCCGCATTCTGGAGCCTTCTAAATTCTCCCGTTTTTTCATTCTTTATTGAGCCAAGTATACTACACAGTACTTCATTTTTGGAAATGAAGCCATACAGTACTGTTGATAGCATAATAGTCTGATTTAGCTCAAGTTTTCGGGGAGTAAGTGCAAATTGAGTAATCTTGTGATCGAGAAATAACAAGCATTTGCAGACTTTAATCCGGCTTTTGTTTCTACTTGCATTTCATTTTTTCTTGATGTGGTAGAACTTGAGTTTCAAACTGCCCTGCGCATTCAAATTTAATACCGAAAATATCGATATCACCCAAGTTAATCGCATTAGTAATTATTACTAGACCGATTTCCTTGGTCTTCATTATAAATTCATATCTACTGTATAAATCCTCAGCTTAACCAAGTGCCGGTATTTTATCAACCATTTCTAGTCCTTTTACTAATGACGTATTCTACTGTTAAATTATATATATCATAAATAGTGTTGTGTACATTTAACGAAGTATAGTTCTGAAACGTCTACAAGGGCATAAATATATCGATTTTCTCAGTTAATATCTTAACGACCATTCATTCACCCTTCGTGATAACGGTCGCGTGTCGTAGTTTTATTATAAAAATATTTAATATCATATTATTACTTTTATTATCAACAGCATCGTTATTGTTATCTAGAATTGATTCCACTAACAGGGGTTGTTAAACTGCCGATAATAATATATTCAAACAGATATTTATCTAGAGTCTGAATCATATATTAACATGAAGGTTTAGAAGCAGATATTAATGAGAGAACTCAGTGGTGTAGAAGATGAAGTGGTCAGCATCATGGTCCATTCTCCTCTAGCTGACAACAGAAAATATCCCCTTGCTATGCATAAAAACTATGGCTTTGGCCGATTGGTTGGCCTAGCCTGTTATAGCTTTCGTTGGGAATCGGGTGTTATCGGTAATGTTATAGTCATCTGTACATGTAAGTTACAGGTCTTTGTTTATCTTGTATTTTTGCTTTGGTTAAATATATATATATATATATATATATATATATATATATATATATATATATATATATATATATATATATCCTATATATACAGGGTGTTCGGAAGATCATTGGCCAAAAAATTATCTCGGGCAGGGAGGTTCATTCTGAACCTATTTAAGGTCACTTACCTATATACAAAGTCTTACGGTTTTTTTTTTTTTTTATGAATTTTTTTGTGTAAATGGCTAAATCCAAACATTTATGCCTTATAACTCCGTTGTTTACTGATATATCAACGCCATTTTTTTTTTTCCCCTCTAACTACTAATACATTGTCCATGTAAAATAAAAAAGATATGGTGCAAAAAATAAATACCAAAAAAGCGGGAGATCGTTAAATCTTGTCAAAGGCAAAAATAAAAATTATGAACTTGAAGGTTAGGTTCAATAAAAAAAAAAAAAGTAAGGACAACAGCCAAATCCAAATTGTTTTAAAAACTTCTCTATTTAATACTCTTTAAAAAAATACCATTTGCAGGCACGCAGCCCATCTAGTTTTTTTATTTTTTATAAAGTAACAAAAGGGTGCCACCAGCGCACACTGACAATAATAATGAATCGAATCATATTTTTTATGCAAAACGTAACAAATAGTTGTGTTTCTTTATAGCATAGGTTAAACTGCATATTTTTTCTTTCTATCTCGGAATTTCGATTTTATCAGAGTAAACATTATCTACATTTTTGTAAACAATAATCAGGGAACAAATTTAAACTAATTTTAAATTATTCATAAATTTAATTTGTAGAGTATCACAGGTATTGCTCAAAATGATCTCCACTATTTCTAATACAAGCACGATATCTTTTTCTTATTTCTGTGGTGGTTGTTCTTAAAACAAATTCTTCCTTCATTATGGTAAATGCGGCATTGATTTTTTGAATAAGTTTTCTTTAAAAACAATTCTTCATTATAAACCAAATCTTTGACACGGTCCCAGGCGTAATAATCGAGCGGCGTGAGGTCTGGAGACCGTGCTGGCCACTCAATTGGACCCCGTCTTCCTATCCAGGATTGTGGGAAACAATTGTTTAAACATTCTCTTAGTGGGCTTTTTCAAAACAAGAACTTATTTAAAAAATAAATGCCGCGTTTACCATAATGAAGGAAGAATTTATTTTTATATTTTACATATATATATATATATATATATATATATATATATAGATATATATACAAAAGTCATGAATTTACTTTACTTAGCTTTGATTGTTTATATATAGATATATATACAAATAGATGTTTATAATAGATTTTTTTATATGTATATATAATAGATGTTTATATGTAGTTATTATATGTTTATATAGATATTTATGTGTTTATATGTATATATATATATATATATATATATATATATACAAAAGTCATGAATTTACTTTACTTAGCTTTGATTGTTTTATATATAGATATATATACAAATAGATGTTTATAATAGATAGTTTTTATATGTATATATAATGTTTATATGTATTTTATATAGATGTTTATAGTAGTTATTATAATAGATGTTTATATGTAGTTATATATATATATATATATATATATATATATATATATATATATATATATATATATAGATATATATACAAAACTCATGAATTTACTTTACTTAGCTTTGATTGTTTATATATAGATATATATACAAATAGATGTTTATAATATATGTTTATATGTAGTTATTATAATAGATGTTTATATGTAGTTATTATAATAGATGTTTATATGTATATATATATATATATATATATATATATATATATATATATTCAACATCGTTGAAAAGTGTCAAAAAAAAAAAAAAGGTTATATTATAATTTAATTAAAAATTCTAAAATTATAGCTTTGAAGTGTTTAAAACAACATATCTCACCAAGAAACGGAGAATCCCTTCAAGATGCCAAGTCATCTGAGCGACTTACAGTTTGTTCTGACTACGCAAGATGTCTTAACCTACAAGACCCTTAGAAGAGATTTACGCAGTAATATTAGCGCTTCAATTGAGCTAGTTGAAAACTATATAAATAACACCGAAGATACTTCCTCAGTCACTATCACCAATACTACTAATAACAACAGAACAGCTATCATTCATAAATCATATTCTGAGATAACTAGGAGAACGGTCACTAAAGTCCAACGCCGACCCTCCTATAAAGCTGTTATAAAACCCTGTGGAGCTACGAATTCCAAAGAAACCATTCAGGAATTTAAATCTTTAATCAATCCAAAGGATTTAAAAATAAATTTTCAAAAGGTTTCCGAAACTAAATCTGGATCACTGATAGTGGAAACATTAAAAGAAAAGGATTTAGAAAAAATTGAAGACGCAATTAAAAAATCCAATAAAATGACCTATCAGAAAATATCTAAATTGAAGCCAAGGCTCATTGTAAGGAACGTAGAAGAGAACATAACAACTTCAAATGTAGTCGACTACCTTGTTGCACAAAATGAAGATTTATTTCTGAAGAAAGATAGCATTCGCCCTATCTTGGAGCTGGAAATCCGGAGGAATAAGTCCAGGCACGTCGTCATTGAAGTGGATGCCGGAACCAGGGAGCTGCTTCTCTTCAACAGGATAAGCCTAGGGCACCAAAAGGTCCATATTGAAGACTATTTCCGCATCAAACGATGTGGGAAGTGTCTGAAATTTCATCATAACAGCCGAGATTGCCGCGGAGTCTTATCTTGCTCTATCTGTGCAGAGGAACATTCTTCAAAGGACTGCAAAGTAGATCATTACAAATGTTCCACCTGTGAAAACTTTAATAAGCACACAAAAGGTCAACAAAAAAGACCAACGGGTCACTCAGTTTTTGACAGGCAATGCCCCTCATATATAATTGAAGTTCAAAAACTGGTCGCAAAGACTGACTATAGCCTCCCGCTTTTGTAAGTACACAAACAAACAAAACTAACCCTTATTATTATGCATCTCATATCTAATTTTAATGATACACAATCAGGTTAATATATTACAATTAAACACTCATCACTCTAAATACACACAGAACTTCTTAAAACAATTTATTGTTGAAAATCGAACCGATATTATGCTTTTACAAGAGCCGTATGTACGTAATGGCAAAATAATAGGTTATGAAAAGTATAAAGTGTTTCAAACAGATGACAATAACCCTAGAGCTGGTATTGTTGTTACTAATAAAGAAATCGATGCCTGCCTAATAACACAGTATTCGGACTCAGATCTAATTTGTGAAGAAATTACGTTTGGAAATATTAAATTTCTAGTCATCAGCTCATACTTCGACAGGAATAAAGACATAGGAACTGATTTAAACAAACTATCAAACTTAATACAAAAATTTTCGGACAGAAGTATAATTATAGATATTGACACTAACGCGAGATCAAAATTCTGGTACGACAAAAAAACGAACATTAGAGGCAGAGAATTAGAATCTTTTATAATTGCTAATGATTTAGTTCTGGTTAATGGAAATTCAGAATTGAATACATTTGAAGGTGCATTAGGAAGTAGCAATATTGACTTGACATTAGCTAGTACACGACTCTTTGGACGGAATCACATCCAAAACTGGACTATTTCTAAAGAAACTAACTTCTCAGACCACAACACTTTGACCTACGAACTACACACACACAATATGAATGTATTTAAAAGTCACAATAACAACTATATTTATCTCACAAACAATGCAAACTGGGATAACTTTATAACCAATTTACGTTATCAATTAGCAAAATCGTTTTTACTAAAATCAAATTCAAATAAAATTGACCAGACAAATATTGAGGAAAAAAAATAATTGTAGAAATGACACGCATAACCACTGATTCAATTTCGAAAAAATTTACCAAGGCAGTAATAAAAGCATGCAATATGTCATTTCCAAAATCTGGTAGTAAGCCACATATAACAGAAAACCACCGCACAGTGCCTTGGTGGAACAAAGATTTATCACTACTAAGAAAACAGACTAATAAGCTTCGAAAATTATACCAGAAAACAAAAATAGACAATGTTCAACGAGAAGTAAGAAGAAGGAACTATATAAACAGCAAGAGAAGTTACGGAAAACTCATAAAAAAATCTAAATCAAAGTCATGGAGAGAGTATACAGCGAATAGCACTGCATGGGAATGGCCTTATAAATCTGCTGTCAACAAACTAAAGTCAATGAGCATGCTTCAGACAACAGTAGATGATCAGGGTAATTACACCACTGACACTCATGAAACCCTTACACAAATTCTGAAAAATATAATAAAAAATGATCGGATCGATAATGATACCGAAGAACATACAATGATGAGAAATCATATCAACACTCCACCTTCTTCTAGGGATGATTTCCCACTTGACGAAGGAGAAATAACGAATATTATTAAAAGCTTAGAAATAAAAAAATCGGTGGGAATCGACAAAATCAGTCCCATTATTCTTATTAAAATATTTGAACATTTTACCAAATTAATAGTTGAACTGTATAAACTTTTCTACCAAAGGAAAGAGTTTCCAACCAATTGGAAAGAAGGAAGGCTAGTTTTAATTCCTAAAGCAGATCGGATATCCCATAGACCTCTAAGCATGCTACCAGTATTGGGCAAGGCACTAGAGAAACTGTTAAAAAACCGACTCATGCACTTCCTCTCATCTAATGAAATCATTAACAAGCAACAATTTGCTTTCCAACCTCAGAGCGGTACTGATGACGCTTTACAAGCACTTACAAAAAACATAACAACATCAATACAACAAAAAAATAATCTTTTAGTCGTAAGTTTAGATATCAAGGCAGCATTTGACAATGCCTGGTGGCCTGCTATTTTAACAAATCTTAAAAATTATAAATGTCCCCAAAATCTCTATATATTTATCAAAAACTATCTCGACAACAGATCTCTAACTATTCAAACAAATGCTTTTAAAATCAATAAAAAACTGACAGTAGGTACTCCTCAAGGATCCTGCCTGTCCCCTATACTATGGAATATTTTAGTAAATACCGTTTTTGATATTAAATTACCAACAGATTCAAATATTATTGCCTACGCTGATGACATTTTAATTCTAGTTAAACGTAGACATTTCGAAGAATTACAGTCTACTACAAATACTATATTAATACGGCTTGAGCGATGGGCTAGAAGCAACAAATTAATGTTTAATACTGAAAAATCAAAATATATAATCTTTTCGCGAAAAAGAGAAATCCCGGCATTGGAAATAAGATTAAATTCTATAAAATTAATTCAACAAGACACTATTCGATATCTTGGTATAACGTTCGACAGAAAACTTAACTGGAACCGACATATTGACAATGTCTATAATTACTCACTGCAAACTATCAACAAACTCACCATTGCAGCTAGAGCCTCATGGGGTCTCAGATCAGAAGTCCTAAAAGTAATATATGATGCTGCATTAGTCCCCAAATTATTGTATGGAATCCATGTTTGGCATGAGGCTATGAACAAGAAAAGAAACCTTAACAAACTTAAAAGGTTACAAAGACTCATAGCAATAAAAATATGTAAAGGGTATAAAACGCTATCCTTTGAGGCAGCTATCCTTCTTGCTGGACTATTACCAATCAATTTAAAAATAGAGGAAAAAATAGAATTGTTCAACATTAAAAAACTACAAACTGACTTCAGACATATAACACATAACGATATTGAACTCCCCATTAACTCTAAATTATGGCTTCACCCCTGTTCATATATACATATCCAATACCAAAAGAAAACAAACAACATAGACATCACAGATATATACACGGACGGTAGCAAGGATGAAGATAACGTAGGCTGCGCTTGGTTCTATAGTGATAGGCAAGGAAACGTAATGGAAGAGCAATACAAACTTGCTCCGTGGTGTTCAAACAATCAAGCCGAGAAACTAGCTGTATCAAAATCGCTTGAATATCTGTTTGCAAACCCCTCACATTCTCTCTCTAACATAATCATTCACACAGACAACATGAACGTTCTTCACTCTTTAAGTAACATAAACATACATGACCCACTGACGGAGGAAATCAGGAAAAATATTCTCAAATTAATGACCTTAAAAGAATCTGTTAGGCTAAAATGGGTGAAAGGGCATGCTGGTGACGAGGGCAACGAAAGAGCTGACCGATTAGCCAAAGAGGCAGCTAGGAGTCAGCTACCGCCTTCTTACAGCAAGGCTCCGATCTCACATCTTAGGGCGTTGATTACAAAAGATTTGGTGAATAAATGGAACATTTCATGGCAAAACTCAAGCAAATCACCAAGCCTACACAAATACATTCCAAAAATAACACTACATAATCACAAACAGCTACATAGTAACAATTATAAATTGACACAATTTCTCACAGAACACGGCAACACTAAATCCTACCTAAAACGCTTTAATATCATACTAACTGACACATGTGACGATGACGGCCAAATCCAAAATTTTAGGCATATTCTTTATGATTGTAAATTATTTGACAGACAAAGGTACAAATTAATGCGAAGTATAATTTTAAAAAATGGTTCATGGCCTGAGACAGAACATATACTTTTTACTAAATTCAGAAATGATTTTATCAAATTCATCAAAGATATCGATTTCGATTCGATTTGCTGACGAACCTATGTGCTTATTAAGTTTTATTTATTTTTCGATATTATTTTTTGTTTAAATATTAATTGTTTATTTGCTCTTTATTATTATTTTTTTTAATTTTATGATTTTTTTTTTTCTTTTCATCAACCAACAATTATATTTTTAAATACACATTCTTTTTTTTTTGCAACCACACAAAGCTCATAAAATTTCAAAATTCATTACATTATTGTAACAACACACAAATAAACTGTTGGTAAATACAATCACTTATATGTAAAATAATATAATATAACACATACCATACATGTAGTATGCCTGTAATGGCATGGAACATGTAAAACAACATTAATAAACGGTCCTTTTATGGGGTTACCATAAGAGGAAAAAAAAAAAAAAAAAAAATATATATAGATATATATACAAAAGTCATGAATTTACTTTACTTAGCTTTGATTGTTTATATATAGATATATATACAAATAGATGTTTATAATAGATAGTTTTATATGTATATATAATAGATGTTTATATGTAGTTATTATAATAGATGTTTATATGTATATATATATATATATATATATATATATATATATATAGATATATATACAAAAGTCATGAATTTACTTTACTTAGCTTTGTAAGTTTGTTTATTGTCAAATTTTGAATTTTATCATGCTGAAAAAAATGTGATTATGGGCTAATCGAATTATTATTTGTCAATATTAATATATGTCTTCAAGTTTAATAGTTTGTTACAAAAAAGAAAAGAAAAGTAAAGTAATGAAGAATCTAAAATAATCAATATAGTCCATGTCTTCATTTCAATCAACCTATTTTTAATCGTATTAAAAATAATACTTTAAATAAAATGCCCAGTATTCAGTGCTTTTTGCCGACTACAAAAGCACCTAACCAGTCAGCCCATCTCTGACGTTAATGAATCATGTAAATATATATATTATTCTATAATTATTTGTTCAAGGCTGTTGTAATTATTTGAATCAATCATACAATTCATTAATAAAATAATTTTTTTGGTGCTCGACTCAGTATATCCTGGGTGGTTTAATTTCATTCCGGGGAACGGACCCTAAAAAAGGAGATTAAAATCACCTTATCTCGTTTTATATTACGAAAAGAAAGATTTTTTTTTTCACTTTATTTTTCCACCTCATAAGCTTCCGTTTAAGATTTAATATTGAGAATAGAAATTTAATTTAATATTCCTTTTTTATTTCCTGGTTATAATAATATTTCAGGATCTAAATAATATTTACTGGATTAAAGTTTAACAACTTTTTTATTTGAAATCGAGTTGTGTTTCTTAATCAAAGCTTATTTTCTTCTTTTTAAAGTTTATTTTTTTAATATCTTCCACCTCCTAACAATTTATTATCATTATAAGTTCCCCACCTAAGGTTTTTCTTTTTTTTCTTTGCGTTCAATTTTTATTATCATTCTTGCAATGGATGATTAATACACTTTCACTCTAGGACATACTCTTTAGAAGCTTTACTTGTTTGAATGAAAAAAATCACTTTTGAAACCCATTTTTTTTTTTCCAACTTTGTTTATTACGAATAATCATTAATTGTTAATTTAATTTAAATAATTTCTTATCATGTAGGTAAACGGAAACAATAAAGAACATTAGGGCATAGCCATTTAATTAGAACATTTATCTCTTATAGACAACTGAATCAGAGATAAGCGAAAAAAAAATAGAATACATATGTGTATCGACTGTTACTAGGGCAACCACTAAAACATGTTCCATCTTATTCTTTCTTTAGCCGACAGGCTCAAGGGTGCTATTTTGTTTCTAAAAGTAAACTTTCATTTACTTAAAGTTTTTAAAACGAACTTAATATTTTATTAAACTAATTGCTTTGAAAACATGGAATGAAAACGGAAAGTTTACCCAGGGAATGGTCGAACATGAGGTCAAACAAACGAGGTATGGTTTCAACAAACAGCAAACAGATGGTTCCTCGCATGAGGGATTTGGATTTAATTTACACGTTTGCGCATTTCGTAGCAAAGATTTACGACGGAAATTTTCGGTCTGTGCTCATTAAAACATGGGAGTGTTTCAACATAAGTTCGCTTCATTAATTGGGAAAAAACGTAATTTTGTGTTAATAGGTATCTGGAAGGATACATAATTGTCATTGTTAAATATTAGGTCTAGGTGTCAAGCAAATATGAACATCTATATATCATTTTAATAACTTCAAAAGATAGTGTTGAATGACAGTGTTCCTCAACATTTTTTTTTTTTTTTTTTTTTTTTACCTCTTTAGCATTTCATTACTTTTAAATAATTTAGACTTTACTCATAAGTTTACAAGTAATTTTCTCACGATTTCGTTTTTCGAGTTCAAAATCTGAACAGGGTCAGAAAATAAACAGATAAACTACTTGACGACGATGTCGTGAGTGTGTGCACCATTCAACAGTGGTTCAAAAGATTTTGAGACGAAGAATTTAGCCTTGAAGAAAATCTGTTTTGTGAAAAGACTTCTCAGGATGACGATATTTTGCAAGCTTTGAAGGATGATAATTCCAGAACCTTGGCAAATCGAATGTCGCTGACAGCCTATAGTCCAAACAGCTTGGGTCAAAAAAGGGCCTAATAAGGAAAGTTTTGATTTTTAGTACTATGTTTTTTTACGGTGGTGAATCTAGTGTTTGCTACCAAAATTGTCTAACGGAAAATATACTTTTTATCGCTTAATTATAGCGAAATATGTTTTTAACTCAAAACTATAAGTTCTGTTCTAAAAAAAAGTTATATACAAAATTAAAGAGGATACAATTTCCTACATTTATTGTATATAACAATTTTTTCAATAATCAGCCGTTTACCGGCTACAGCGCCGCGAAAAGGATTACTCACAGTAACTGTACTCCGAGAAAACAGGTGTGTCGGTACTCTGTTGGCTTTAACACTGAAACTATTTGTTCGACCTAAAGTAGCTTTTTTTTTATCTGGAAGATGATCAGATTTACTTTCAGAACACATAAATGAACTCTTGATAAAGTACCTTAAAATACCCATGCCAGGACGCTGAGAACCCAGTACTGTTGTGAAATTTTTCAGTACATTTCTCGCTATAACTCCAAAACAATTTGTCCGATCCTAAATTTCTTTTATTTATATCAAAGCTGGTTAATTTTATTACTAGGTCCTATATATTAACATTTGATTAAATCCAAACAAATCCTGCCAGGACTGTTAGGTGATTCAAAAAGGTAAACAATCTTGAAACATAGGTATGTCACGCATTTAATTACCTCCAATATCTCTGCAAAAGTTATTTTTTGTAATATTACGTGGTTTGCTGAAAGATTCTCTGCAAGTTCTCGTACAATTGTTGTCGGATTTTCTTCAATAAAAGTTCTCAGAATATTTTCATCAAGAGACTGAGTTCTTTCACGATCTTGCTTCAAAAGTAAATTTTTTTTTTTTTGGTAGAGGATCAATAAATGAAGACAATATCAACGAATTAATGAAGATATCGTACAAAGAAATATCAAAATATCTGGACATAAAGGATCTAATAGGGGTTTGTAAGTTATGTGGGGCCATTAAAGAACTTGATGTCTTCTTGCGATTTTGTCACTTCTTTGAGGTGTTTGTTTGTTTGTTTTTTGTTCTCTGCTGGGTTGTATATTCTTGCTCTGAATCTTTTGGAATTTTCATGCTGATAAATGTTACCCACCACAGAATATTACAAAAGATATATTTCGTTGATCTTACCTTAATGTACTCATGTCTATAATTGTATGCACTTTTATTAAAGCTTTTCACTATATTTTAATATTAATACAAATATGAATTTATGGTCGTATAATTGAGATACTTATATAATGGTGTTGAATGTAATTAAATTAGAAATTCTGAAGAAGGAGAAACAAGTTAATAAGGAGAACAAATAAGCTAATAATGCAAATTATAAGATATAATACATGGGAAAAGTGGAAAGATGGCTTACTCCAGCCAAAATTACCTGACCGCGATAACTTAACTCGTTGGCAAACAGAGGCCTCTGATGAAACATGGAGCGTTCCGATTAATTTTTCACTTAAGCTGCCTCAATTTCGCTCTTCTTAATTTTTTTTTTTTTTAATTTCATTTCATTGTTAGATAATTTGCATATAAATATTAAAGTATTATAAATAAAGTAATTATCAATTATTTTTTATATATTCTATTTATTAGACTTAACAGCAGCATTACTCGGAAAAATGCTATTTATCTTATTAATTAGAAATAAATCATGTGCACAATAATTATATGTTTATTGTGTTGTTAATGTATATAAATTTTAAACGGATCGATCGAACTATTTATTTTTATTTTACTATAAATGAATACATAACCTACTCGAATTTCATAAGATCTTCCATCCACTTTCTTTTCTTCTTGGAGCTTAGAAATGAGATGTAAGTATTTTTGAGATAGCGGGTGAAGACGCTGCTGACAATATTCTATTAGCCTGCGGTCCTTTAGCTAATTTGAGGTCTTGGTGACGGGTAGCTTTGAAGTGGTTGACTGTTTCATGGCCCTGTTAATTACTGTTTGCAAATTCAGGATTAGTCTGTTTTACAGTAGCCCTATTGCATTGTAATACTATCTGTTATTTGGGCTGTGAATTATATATATTAAAAACTGAAAAATATGCTAATATGTTGGGTAAAATATGGAATTAATTAAAGAAAATATACACCTTTATACATTATTTAGAAAAATAAAAACATTGTAATAAATACCTGCAGATAAGTACTAACTCAAGTTTAAGTAATGAACTGTTTTGAAAAGGGAAAAAATAGGAAGCAGCCTATTAAAAAAACAAGTTAATAAAAGCGTATTAGACTTAAAATTTAGTAAAAACTTTCAAAAGTATTGAAAAACTATCTTCAACTTCCTGTGGAATGCTTTACAACGGCGGGATGTCCTTCCGTCATTTTTTCCGTTTTCGTCCTTCTTCTTTGAAACGGTAATTTCCCTTCGTTGGGTTTCCTTTAGGTCAAACTATCCACGGTTCTCTGTTCTACCAATCACCGTCGACTCAGACCTCTTCCTGCCATTTCCTCCCCTATCTCATCCCCCCTATCTTCTTGGTGGCCGCCCAAGACTATTAGGATAGGAGACTATTTCTCGGAGGGTTCCATTTTCTCACCATTTCAGGCAATCTTCCAGGAGGCATCCGCTGATTGTACATGTCAATACCATATTAACTTCTTCTTCATATCATGTTCTATCACATTCTCCGTTATTTCCATTTTTGTCCTTAAGGATTTTATTTGCTTTTTAAACCTTCCAGGATTTGACAAGTTTTTCAACCCAACAACCCCTTCCCGTCGAAAGTTTTTACTAAATTGGTACAATATAGAACCGTGGCGGTGGGGGTTCGGGGCGGGATTAAGAAATGGCTCCTGCCAGAAAGATACCGTTTTTCAGATCTGCCAGGATCTGACGATTTTCGGCACCCGAAGGATATTCTTGGCCACTCTCCTTCCCCGCTTAGATTTAGTTTTCGTCCTTAAGGATACTTTTTTTTTTCTCCAAGAAATAACTATTTTATTAGTATTCGTCCGTAAGGATACTATTTTAAAATATTCCAGGATTTAACGGTTTTTAAGTTAGCAGAAGGACAAGTGAGACAAGGTGAATATTAAAAAAGAAAACACAATATAAAACAAAGTCAAAGCTTAATTTGGAAGGATGTGTCAGCTCAAACTGAAGTACTACATAAATCGGTATCGAATCCATATTTTAATGATCCAGTGGCATTTTGTGTACAAAAAGTTTTTATTTTCGAATTTTGACTATTTACCTTTGTTTTATTTGTACTTTGCTGTTTTTGTATCATGTTACTAAAAACCGTGCAGTAGTTGATACAACTTTACCAAAACAAACACAATGTAAAACGTCTCTATGACATTTGGCTAGGGGTCTATACTTGATGTGATATTTTTTTCACATTCAAAAATGTAAAAATTCATTATTTATTTGTTTTTCTAATATAGCATTTACCATTAGGACCTAATGTTGGGGAGTTAGGGAGGATGTTTTTTTTTTCTTTCCCTTTCGGCAAGACCCCTACCCCAGGAGCGGGGACATAGACACTGCAGCCAGAAAGGACAAGAATGCGACGAGTGCAATGTCCTTAGTCCTTGCCAACTGAGTCCTGGATTTGCTATATTTAGCGACAGTTTTAGCCCGGTCCGTGTTGTTCCATCGAGATAACAAACTCTTGTGGCAGTTCGTACTAGGAATCGATAGTGCACCTGGTCGTGCAGGTGTAACCAACCCGACCGTGTAATGTATCTCTCGATTGGTATCTTTTTAACTCGAAATTCGTGCTAGCAAAAAAAAAAAAATTAGTAAAAAAATTGGGATTAATATATATATTTAACCTCCCTAAGTGTTAGATATTTATAGATTTTATTATTTATTTATTGATTTTTACAACATTATACGATGCAATACAAATACATCTAGGAAATCTGAGGAAATATGGTATAATAACTTGCTAAATAGTTGCGCTTGCTAATTCTCACAAGTAGCACTACAATAAATTTTAGACCAACTTTTTTCGGAGAGTTATCGGGAATGAATTTGGATGCAAGTTGAGAGAATAGTGGATTAGAGTGGATATGGAGCTTATCATAGAGAGACAGGTATCTGGTTTGGGCCAATGCATCGACATATGGAACATTTAAAGGATTATGAATAAGTTTATTTGAGATATAATAAGAAACATAGAAGATTTTAATTAACGATAGTGTAGGGCAAGAAGTCGTAGATTTACATACTTAAGTTCTAATAACGTACAATTATTTAAATTCTCACCGAGTTGGCGCATTATACAGGATGAGTACACCTCTTAATGTAGAAAAAAAAAAAAAATAGATCTTAACTTTATATTCCAATCCGTTGCAGATATACGATAATTAAAAGACTGTTTTTAGAAAACCACGTTTTTAACCATAAAAGCTGTAATATCTCCAATTCGTTTAAATATTTTTTCAAATTTTGACCACATTTTCGGTTTTAGCATTAAATTTCCTATAAGAACAGATTACATGTCACCTTGAATTTTACCTAAAGAGCAGTTTTGCGACATAAAGAACAGCTTGATTTTCATCTTATTTAGGGAAGTTAGGATGTCTTATAATACTTCAACGCTCACCGTTTTTCGAAAAAAAAACTATTCACAAAACTGCAAATTTCACAAAAACTTGAAAATTTAACCAGCTTTCGTATGGTATGATCAAATTAATGATCCGTATCGATTTCATTGAGACATTTACTTTTAAAACCGGAAAAAGCGTGATGATTTCATCACAGCAGTACAAAAATGATTAAACCAACGATACCTCACATGGAAAGGTACTGCTTATAGGAAATTTAATGTTAAATCTAAAAAATGTGGTAAAAGTTTGAAAAATATTTAAACAAAGTGGAGATATTGCAGCTTTTATGGTAAAAAACATAGTTTTCTCAAAAAAAGTATTTGAATTATCGTATTGCAACGGATTGGAATAGAAATGTAAGGTCTGCGGCATTTTTCTTAATTTTTGATCTAGTTTCACCCAATTTATTTATTTTTTTTATTTTTATTTTTTTACACTAAGACGTACTCAACCCGTATACAAATGTAAGATGAGAAATGTCATGCACGTTGGCACTCAGCAAGGCTTAGATGGAATGCTTTTATTGTTGCAGCACTGGATTCGGACTTGTGTGTGAAAAGTATGTGAATATATCAAAAGTCACGCTTAGCCAACTA
The DNA here is from genome assembly GCA_003667255.2 of Euschistus heros. NCBI lineage: Eukaryota > Metazoa > Arthropoda > Insecta > Hemiptera > Pentatomidae > Euschistus > Euschistus heros. The sequence goes on from RCWM02000018.1 coordinate 3,725,081, forward strand.
ATTAATAAATGTATTTGAGATAAAATTACTCATACAGTATCGATACAAAAACAGCTGATTAAGTAAAACACAAGCTATGTGTTCTAGGTGCCATTTTCCACTCAGTTTGAAAAAAATTACTTTCGATTATTCACCGGCCTTGGTATTGAGAGGAACAATGCATTATGTAGAAGGTTATTAGTGATTCGAAACAGTAACGCGAAGTCGATTGGAAAAGATAATTGTCGTATTACTGATTTTAATTATGAAAATTAAACAGCTGATGTTCACACTCGTCTGTTATCTTTTAAACAATCACGATCATTATTTCTATAATTTGCATTTATTATTATTGTTATAATTATTTTTCAAATGTATGTAATTTATGAAATTAAATATTGAAATTAATGTAAAATTATGAAAAAAACAATGTTATTCAATCTGTCGTTAACATTTTCTCTATTAAAAATATTTTTTTCTTTTATTTAATGGAATATAATAAGTAAATATCGAGTTAATATTTTTTTTTTTTTTTTTTTTTTTTTTTTTTTTTTTTTTTTTTTTTTTTTTTTTTTTTTTTTTTTTTTTTTTTTTTTTTTTTTTTTTTTTTTTTTTTTTTTTTTTTTTTTTTTTTTTTTTTTTTTTTTTTTTTTTTTTTTTTTTTTTTTTTTTTTTTTTTTAAAGCCTCCGATTTTATTTATTATTTTATTCATACAAGAATGATAGAAATGATGATCTTTTCTTGCCTTTCGGCATTTTAAGACGTAATTCTGCTCTGCCATCTCTGGAGGGTCTTTGGTCCACTGAAGGTACTCCCTCTACGTGTCGAGTGTGGAGGAAACACTCTGCCGGCTATGGTGGTCATCGGGTCAGTCCGTAAGGTCTGAACCCCTTCCCTCGGCGAGTACGTCCGCTAAGGGGATTGTGCCTTGCCACCTCCCAGGCCTTGGAGGCGGGGCTATGTCCCTGAAGAGAGGGTTGGCGCTGTAGCTCAGCCCGTCAAAGAACTTGACGTGCCGGCGTCCGATGTAAGCCGGGATCGTAGGCAACCTCAGCTCCTCGAGGATCCGGGTATTTTTGGCCCTCTCTAGGCGGGTGCCGCGGACGATTCGCCGAAGGACGGAGTTCTGAAAAGTCTGGAGGGCGCGAAGTGTACTTGTGTACATATGATGCAGCAGTGGAGCACCGTGGAGGAGGGGGTGGGTCTTATAATGGATTTATAAATTTGGATTTTAAGTCTAAGGGATATCTGAGGAGAGGTTAAGAGGTGATGGAGGCGGTATGTCCGCGCCCGGGCCAGCTTTATCCTGCTTTTTACATGGGTCGAAAAGGTGAGGTGCCTATCGAGGCTGACGCCTAGGTATAATATTGAGCTAGAAATGGTCTGCTCAATACCGTCTACTGTAAAACTTTTCGGCAGTTTTTGGTACTTGCCGCGTTTACAGAAAGACATCACTATGGCGTCAGTCTTTCTAGGGTTCACCTTGATGCCGCATGACTTCAGTGCCTCGACGATGGTGGAAGTTGCCCTCTCAGCCATCTTGAGAGCCCGGCCGGGGTTGAGGCTGGACGCGTAAACGGCGACGTCATCCGCGTATGCAGCCACCACCGCCTCAGGGTGCTTTATAGATACGACTGGCGCCGTAAAGATGTTGAACAAGATCGGTCCCAGCACTGACCCCTGAGGAACACCACAGGTGGTAGGGACTGGCGAAGACAGACTCCCACCGACCCGCACAACGAATGATCTTCCACTAAGATAGTTTCCGACCAGTCAGCACAGTGCGACGGGAAACCTGTACTCCTCCAGTCGGTGCAGCAGCAGGGGGTGTGAGACACAATCAAAGGCTTGAGTGCAATCCAGCGAGATGAGCGCCGTGGCCTTGTTCCGGTGCATCTGTTCGATGGTGTACGCCTGCAGTTTAGCCAAATGATGTTCACACGCGACACCTCGCTGGAAGCCTGTTTGCTCTGGTGGAATAACATCTTCACGGCGGCAGTGGTCAATGATGTGATAGTAGATCAGTCGCTCAAACACCTTGCTGATGTGCGAGAGGAGGCTGATTGGACGATAATGCTCCGCAACGTTCCCTGACCTCTGGGGTTTCAGGAGTGGGACCACGTCAGCTCTCTTCCAGGCCACAGGGAAGTAGGCGGTCCGGAGGCATGCGTTGAAGATGTTAAGTAGGAAGGCCTTACCCTTCCTGGGTAACATCTTCAGCAACGTTGTGGGAACACCGTCCAGTCCGGATGCCTTTCTCCCTTTGATGCGCCGTAGGACGAATTAATATTAAATATTTTAATTAATTAATTAAATTATTTAATTAATTTAATTAATATTTTAATTTAGAGTGTGATTGTTTATTGAGATTAAACATCATTATTAACTCTTTGGGAAGAAGAACGGTTTGTGCCACAGTTATTCTGGATGTAGTATGATTGTAGATAATTTTTCCTGAAAACTAATAAAAAATAAGGCTACCAGTCCATGCAGTTCTACTGACCAGGTGCCCTGGCTGTTGCTGATCTTGATCCTTTTTTTTTTTTTTTTTTTTTTTTTTTTTTTTTTTTTTTTTTTTTTTTTTTTTTTTTTTTTTTTTTTTTTTTTTTTTTTTTTTTTTTTTTTTTTTTTGAAAATTTAATAAATTCCAAGACCAACTTCTAAAAAACGTAGGACGGAATTAATAAGAAATTGCTCTTGCTAATAGGGATGGATATCTTAATAAAAATATATAGTATTACTTATCCGATGTTTTAATATCGATACAAATGATATTATTATAAATAATAATAGAAATAGGTCATTTTACAACGTCTTATTTATATAATACCGATGAAGAAAATTTTTAAACTAAAATCTGAAATTATTTTCAGATTCCTCATCTCAAAAAACATGTAGAAACTTAATTTTGTCGAAATCAAAAATATTTTTATTTACTTTTAAAATTTTGTAGGATTTTAGAAGCCAAGGAAGGGGCTGTCAATTTCTGAAAAATGTAAATAATTTACGCTATCTCCCATATTTCACCACTGATTAAAACCAAATTTTAAGATCATCTAGAAGCCGTAAAACTGCATAGTTTAGCCCAAATTATTGAAATATCTCGTTATAGCTGACCTTGGATTTTTTCATTCACATCAGTTTTTGTCCACTAAAATCTGGAGTAATACGCAATCAAAAAATCCAATTTTATACGCAAAGATAAAAAGCAGAATGTATGCTGGTTCTAGTGATGCTATTATTGTTATAATCGGTTGAACACGGCAGTTGTTATGGCCTTTAGAAACTGTTGAAGAAATCTCAACTTCAAAATTTTAACCTCCTCGAAAGGGGTGAAAAATCAATATTTTTTGATTTTGATAAAATTTCAAATATAAGGGTTTTATGGTGCTTTAAATCGAGATTTGATGTCAGTTGTTCATGAAAAAAATTTTCCACTGATTTACAGCGGATTTCCTTGGAATCTTGTAATTTTTTTGGAGTTTTTAAGCACCCTATAGCCGAATAGTGTCTTGAGCATAACAAAAGTATGTTTATAACAAATATCATACACAACTGCAATTAAACGTGAAAGAATCATTTCTCTATATTGACTAAGAGCTGAGAAAAAAATGAAACGTGATTTTCATATTTTATTTTTTCTCTCGGCTCCTAATTCTCATTGGCGGCTATAACTCTAGTTTTGCACTATTATAGGTCCCTACTACCCACACAAAAATCGGCATTCAAATCTGTGAGTTACAACTGCAAACGTCCCCTTGTTAGTCAGATGTGTACCACGTGGAGATGTAACAGTACCAGTCTTGCCAACTCCTTAACATGCAATATAATAAGTTTCCCTTACTTTAAGCAATTTCATAAGGTTTAGTTACTTTTTCTATTTTTAATATAAATATTGTATTTTATATTTTTATAACATAGTGAATACGAATATTTGAAAGAAAAAATACCGATATAAATATCGGAATGTCAAAGAAAAATATCGAAATTTATGATAATTGGTAATCGTTTATTAATTATCCAACCCTACTTATAAGACAATCGATGAACGCTTTCAATTATTTCTGAAGGATGCAATTCAACATATGCAGTTTAAGATGGGTTTTCAATTTAAATTTGTAATTCATCTCGTATGTACTTACAATCTAAAATTTTGAAAGACTCATTTACAATACTGATAAGACCTAATTGGACATACCGAGTTGAGCTTTGGGGCTCCACTAAACCATCTAAAAAACTTACAAATATTTATCTTTGTAAAAAAGAATTTGTGAATTGAATTATATTATTGAACATTGTCTGAATTATAACTATCAACATGTATTATATGGTATGGGTATTAAAAGAAACTAGCGTTGTTTTTTTTTGTTTTGCTTGTGGGCTTATGTTTTGCAATAGCAATTTATTTTAAATTTATTTGTAACTGAGGTATCTGTATGGAGAATCGAGAGTCGACTTTTTGGTATCGGTACCAGAACCGAGAATCAAAAAATTAGGGTACCGACACATCTCTTATTTTTTAGGTGTATTTCTTTCTCATAAAAATAATCACAAAAGATTTTTTTTTTTTACTCAGTGATAGTTATCTCTTAAGACTGGCCATATAATGGTTTGTAGAAATGAATTGTTAACACTAAATAGACCTATGATTCTGTTAGGAACCAGACGACTGAATGTAATGAACAGGACAGAATGAAGACGAATGCGCACTGGACCGTGACAGGAGTTGGGTTGAGTTATGCCCCAGGTACACATTTATAACCAAGGAAAGGATTTATGTTCATCTTTATTCAGCCTATTTGTTTTATTCAAGACTTATTCCGGTCCTTGTTATTATTCACAAGTATGAATTCTGCATAGGGCCCTTAGAATTAGCTGAGGAATTTATCACATTCCTTTTTTCGAATACCGTCATTTTAACAGGTGATATAAATATTTTTTTGTTCACTTAAAATTGGAGCGATATACTTTTGTTTTTATACGTGGCAGCCTGAGGTTATTAAGGTGGTTTTGATTTCAAATCATGGGGTTAATTGTGAAACCAAGTCAATAAAACGTGGTTTTGAGTAAACGACGACTAAAGATTTTTTTGCATTGACTACTTTGGTACTGAAATTATTTTATCAAATAAGTTAAAGCACTGATAATTTTAGGTCATTAACTTATATGACAAAGCAAAAAAAACTTTGATCATCGATTACTAAAGTGACAAGAAACTTCTCGTCGTTACAAACGTTCAAAGCTCCCAATTAATTACAAAAAACTTATTTACATGACTGTTATTAGACCTATTTGGACGTACGGAGTTGAGCTTTGGAGCTCTAATAAACCATCCAATTCATCTCGTATCCAATCCTTACAATCCAAAATCCTTGGAAAAATCCTAAATGCCCCTTACTTTGTCACCAATAAGCTTATCCATAAAGACCTTAATGTTGCATATGTTGCTGAGTTAGCCCAAACCAGATACCTATCCTTTAATAGTAAGCTCCATAACCACTCAAATCCATTAGTTTCTCAACTTGCTTCCCACTCTATTCTCGATAATCCTCCGAGGCGTCTGAAAAGAAGATGGCCTAGAGATCTTCTAGTGTAAAATTTTATTGAAGTGCTACTGATGAGTAGCTCTTTTCAAGTTGTTACATGTCATTGTGATCGTTATCAGCTCATTTACTTAATGTACATATTTGTATAGTTGTAAATTTCAATAAATTGATATATATATATATATATATATATATATATATATATATATATATATATATATATATATATATATATATATAAACTATGAAATAATTCTTGATTATTAAATATTTTTTAAATATATTTTTTATTTTTGAAGAGAAAAGATTTGACCCCGGTTGGGACTCGAACCCAAGTCCCCACCTCTCTAGCGTGGTGCCTTATCCACTAGGCCACCGAGCTCGTACATGCTGATGATCCATACATGTCGGTTCGAGTCCCAACCGGGGTCAAATCTTTTCTCTTCAAAAATAAAAAATATATTTAAAAAATATTTAATAATCAAGAATTATTTCATAGTTTAATATATATATGACAGCTCGTCAATAGATCCGTTTAAAGTAATGTTAAAATTGAACATTCATCCCCGAATTGTACATCGCAATTGCGAGTGCCCGGGGGTATGGATCAGTGAAGAGAAAAGATTTCCCTGGTTCGGATACGAGCTCGGTGGCCTAGTGGATAAGGCACCACGCTAGAGAGGTGTCAAATCTTTTCTCTTCAAAAATAAAAAATATATTTAAAATATATATATATATATATATATATATATATATATATATATATATATATATATATATATATATATATATATATATATATAGTTCATCGATTGTTCAAAACAATGTTTTTTGACTTAATGTTTTTCGTTTGTAACCCCTTAAAATATGGTTTTGTTTATCTAATAATTGCATGTTTATTTTAAAACGATAAAGTACTTTTTTGCATGGAATTGTTACAAAAAATGAACATAGTCTCATCAAGAGAATGCAAGTATAACTTATAATACAATTTGGTTTATTGCAACTAAATAGAGATGAAGATAATAAAAACACAACAAAGGAATAACAATTAATTCGCAGTTGCTTTGGCCTATATTCCAAGGGCTAGAAGAAAACCAAAATAAAAAATTAAAAAATTCTGAATACTGAAAATAATTCGGGATGCTAGTAAGAAGAAACACGTCCAAGCTAAAATAATTTTCTAATGGAGCGCCCATTATTTATATATGTTTATAATTGTCCATGATAGAGATACATTACCTTCTTATCTCTTGTCTTGGAAAATCTCTCTGAAGAAGGCTTGCAATGTAGGCCTAAACGTCAGCTCTCCACAAAGAAGTTTTTTTTTTTTAACTTGGATGTGTTTCTTTTTACTTCTGACTGCATGCTATGCCATTTTATTTATAAAATATTCTATAGACAACCATATTGTCTTTATTACAAAAAGAATATATATGGCAGAAAAAGTGGATGTAAATGATATTAAAAATAAAAACAAAATATATGTATGATAGGTATTTCATATATGGTATATCATTAGCGTAATTCATTTTTTCACCAATAATCGTAAAATTAGTTACATTGATTTATAATACACAATTTAAAAAACTATGTATGTTAATTTAACTCAGAATAGTAGTTAACACAACAACAAACAATTAGACAATGGAACATCACTGAATAAAGAAAGTTGTATAACCTTCCAGTACTGAAACATATGATCACATGGTGACTAAATCTAAATTATTAACACAACTAATATTTTAATTGTCATTGTATAGATTTTAATTTATTATATAAGTTCCTCCATCCCTTTCAACATTCACCATTCAATTAACCTTTCCACTTCAAAATACTACTTCTTTAACCACCTAATATCCACCCAGATCCTGTCCTCCAAAAACTGCCAATAGCCACTTTTGAGTTGTGTAAAATATGAACAATTTATATTCATGGCATTGTTTGTGTAAAAAAAAAAAAAAAAAAAAAAACATTCTGCTATTTTTTTAATGTAATATTTTATTATTATTGCCTGTTATTTTGTTCTAAAAATATTATTTTATTTTAAGGCTCTGAAGGTCCTTAGCTGTACGTCAAGTTTTATTCTTCAGGGACTTACAAATTAACTATTATTATTAAAATCAATGTGGTAGCGTTTTAGATAAACAAGAAATCAGAATTTGGTGCCTCTGGCCATGTTGCAGTACACGGCACCTTAAAATAAAATAAAAGTCATTTCATCATTGACAGATTTATACTAATTTCATGTAATTGTTTATATAACTTTCACCTTTCTTTCCAAGATATTTCCTTTTTTTACTTCATCTGGCGTATTTGTTTTGCAGCGAGGATATAGGCCAGTATTCCTACAGTCGAAACTTCAGCAAGAAAACAAACCTCTATAAAAAAAAAAAAAAAAAATCTTTATTTTTTTTCTTATTAACTCAAGATTATGAAGCACAAATCATTCAGTAAAAATTTAAAACACTTAGTAATGTTTTGGTTATTTTAATTATCAATCTTTAGAATATTTGTATTTTTATTTATAGATTCTATAATAGTTAGTAAGGATACCAGTTTATACTAACTTTTATTTCCACCTCAGTTGAACTATTTCCACCCCACATCATTCTGTATTACAATAATTATTTATTTAATACCATCTTATTGTTGATATATGTAAGTGTATGTCATAAACTTCATGTCTTAAACTTGTGTATTATAAATCAATGCAATTATTCGTTAAAAAATTGCATTACGTTGAATATTAATTAACTGAGGATGAATTGTATTACTAGTAATTAACTAATACGAATTGAAATAGTGATCTGTAGCTGTTTGTACGTGGCGGTGGGGACTGTGCTGGCTGCTAACTGAATACCAAATCAGTCTTATTGGAATGATCACAATGCCGCTAATATCTGCATCAGGTTGGATTGCTATTGTATTTATACCAACCTGCCTCCTAGTATTACTATTGTATATATCTGTATTTATGTAAACTCCATGTCCTAGTTGATAAGTACAGATTAGCTGAAATTGTGTCAAAGTTACAACATGAACAGAATAAATTTTAGGGTATTTTCATGGAGTTATAGACAAGTAGTACTATAACTCCATGGGTATTTTGCACTTATTCCCCGCATTTAATTTTGAGTATATTATATGTTTAGGTTACGAGTAACCTTTCCAAAAGTAATAGCAGGTCTATGAGAGATCGTTTGATAGTTCTTGTTATTAAATAATTAAATAAAAAACAAAAATGTTACAGTAGGAATAAAAAAAAAGTTATTTTATTGAGAGGGAGGCAAGAAGCAAATAATGTCAGACAATATTTGTTCAAATAAGTTTTCTTCTCGATATATTTGTCACCATAAGAATTCGCACAAATAAGAATCCATTGTGCGCCTTGTTCCACATTATTTTCTATTGCGATACTTAGCTGAAGACGACAATGATTCTACTCGCTGCGTGTGTGCTCCAGCTACTAGATATATTGCATACACAAAGAATATACGAAAAATATCACTGTGTCATAGGGCACTTTATTGTTTTCCAACTACGTTCCCTTCCTTAAACCAATTTCAGAACGGCAATTCGACTTATCACACCTCCATTGTTCATCTTTTTCGTTTAAATATAACTTTATTTCGTGGTCGTTCTCCCATCTTCTTTTCAGATGAAAAATACCTTTCTCTTGCAGAAATTCTATCCCTTTTTTTGTTTTGTATTTAATCGACGAATTAAATCGAACAATGACATGTCGCGTACAAAACAACAATGAAACGGATAATAAACGAGGTAGGTAATGCTGCTAAGCAATCATAACCTGAAAATCGATTTATAGGAAATGCGGGGAATAAGTGCAAAAGACCCAAATTTTATTATGGAAAAACTTATTCCCTTAGAATAACTACTTCATTTTTGTAACATCTGGTAGATTAGTGGATTCGAGTGGGTATGTTTTTTGTCATGGAAGCATAGGTATCTTGTTTGGGCGAAAGCTGCAACATAACTAGTATATGAGGAAAAAATTCTAATTTGAGTTGCAAGTAATTAAAAAGTCCTAATTGAAGATAGTTGTTATTTTCTTAACCTTTAATTCTAAATTCAAGGTCAAATTGCTAATGCTAGAAATAAATTTCATATATTTAGGATCTATTTTTCTTTGGGAAATTATTGAAACAGTTTGTACCATTTCGACGATAACTTACCACCAATAGCTTTGGTCCTCAGGAGCGCAAGATAGTACGAAGAGGATGCTTCTGCTGCTGACCGAAGCCCAGGTGGTCATGCTCATCAATGCCTCTCCGCTCTGAATCACTCAAACAATACTTCCTTATCTCCTCCATCACCGGAAGCCATCCAGAAGGATCCGATAATGGCTCTCTTCCGGCGTCCCCGTCATCTTCAAGTTCTAGGACGACCGCGAAGGAGCAGCGGCACAATGAATTTTAATGGCCTACCATTCGTTTTCATTCTCGTTGATCCGTACTGACGTTTGTCCGATTGAAAAGTTGCTTCCTAAGCGATGACTTCATTAATTTCCTTTATGTACTTCCTTCTCTAGGCTTAGTCTATTTTTGATTTAAAACAAAATCGCAATGACAGCCAGACCCCGGTAATCATCATACTACGTTGTTTCAAAAGTCCTTACGCATGAACGAAATTTATGGTTCCAACCCTCATTGATTGGTTCCACTACCATATATGCATGTCAATATGAACTTTGACAAATCCTGGAATTCCTGATTCGTAAGTTGGCTTTATGGGGTCATTTTTATTTTTTTAACGCTTTTATGCTGGCTTTCACTGGATAAACGCTGGAGTCAAACTAGGATGGATAGAATCATAAATGAGAGAATACGGGGAGGGGGGGCATCGGAGTCTTTGGACAGTTTGGGATGTTAAATATTCATCATCTAAATCGTACAAAATTTTCAAACGTCCCATTTACAACCCTCGGAAAATTCGTTTCTGATTTCGAATAGAACTCTCATGTATTTTTCCTTTCCAGATTGAAGATATGTCAGTGTGAAACTCACATTTCGTCTCCTGGATCAGTTTGTTGTCCAAGTTTTGAGAGTAAATATGAATTGTCTTATAGTGAATGCATTGTCCTTTTTGGATTGTTACTAGCCTAATAGTTTAAATGGAGAAGAATAGGCCAAAATCACGCTCCACTGCCGAGTTCTTCCCCTATCTCCCCGAGCTGCAAGATACCCAATTTATTTTTATTATTGTTATTAATTTGAGGATAAAAGTCTTGTCACAGATTGTTTGCCCAGCTGGCCTATCGGTAGCAACGTTCCTCCATCTTCTAACTTCCAATTGTTTTAAGTCCTCTTCTATGTCATCTAAACATCTTAATTTTTTATAGTTCCCTTTAGTTCGATATTTCGACTTTTGCTATATAAAAATGGGAGATTAAAGTTCTCGCTAATCCTTATATTACTTATTCTACATTCAAAGAAAGAGTTATAGCTTGATTATACACGAAATGTTGTTATTTTAGACTTGTGCATCACAGATATGCTGAACAGCTGAAGACAAATATTAATAAGCCACCAGCAAAAACATTCATGACTATCACGAAAGCAGATACTCACGTGAACAACATAACTCTTCATAGTGACCTTCGCATGCCAACTGTTAACGAACAAATATAGACTCTTTACCAATGATTTTACGAAACATTACATGGACATCCCAACATACTCATAAACGACATGGCCACAACTTAAATTCCAGGCAACAGACAGAGAAGGCTCAAGAGGAGCTGGATGAGGGATCTCATCCAAATTCAAAATTTTAAATTTAAATAAAATTAAAAATTAAGTTTGGAAGAGATGCAACATGGTTCTCTCCTAGTCATGCCTTTCACGCCAAGTATTTAAGTATTCACTAATTGTAATCACTTTGATTGGTAAGTGTATATAAATATTCAAAGTAAAAAATAGTTTTGATGTAATATTTAACCAGAATATTATTATTTGCAAAGTCTAATTAAACTGACTGTTATCTGCCGAGCACAGATGCTTGGATATATATGAGTGGAAATAAAATAGCAACGTCCAATTTATCACGATTTGCCTGCGGATTAGTACATATATTATGTTTTAAATGGAAGGGGAATTAAAATTAAAAATAAGAAAAAATAAATTTGATTTAACCGTTTGATTTTAATTTATATTTTATTTTGATTCCATCTCTTCTAATTACATGTCTATTTGCCGAAAGCTAAAAATGATGAAATTTCGGGTCATAATATACTGTTTATTAAATTTATACTTTTTTTTAAATTTATGTAATATATTTAACGAAAGTTCGATCTTCTTTTTTTTATGTGTAAACCATCGCTATTGAATATTTGTTATTGAAAAATACGAGATCTGTTGATGGTGAGTAATTTTTTTATTTTTTTAAGATTAATTATTTTTTTTCGCTTAACATTCAATTTCTGTTAATATGTCTGGAATTCTGAAAGGAAGATGGTCTGTGAGTGTTAAAAGATTTTTTTAAATATTATGGATGGGATTCACTCCCGAATCTGTGACAGCATGAGACAGCTCTTAGTTTCCTAATTCAGCATACACTTGGTAATCATTCCAAGCCATTGATTACATATATTCACATGAATATTATTCTGTTCCTCAAATTAAGAAATATTGGAGATTGATCTTTTTTGTTCAGAATTAAACTTAAAACATACGTATATTTTTTTGGGTTGGAAGCGTCATGGAGGGTATGATGATAAGGAATGGGAATGCTGCATCGGGGAATGTGAATTTATGGTTATTTTCATATAGATAGATAGCGAAGTTAGAATTTTGGGTTTTATGATATTGTATGTCATTTTACTCTTTGATTTACCGATTGTGAAAGAACATATAAGAGCACACAATAATATGATCCAAAATTCCAACTTCGTTATCCATCTAAATAAAAAAAACAAAAAAACATCAAGTCAATCAAAGACTCGGTAGTGAAAAAATTACATCAAGTAGAAAATAGGCTAAAATTAAATATTTATGAATCATTAGAAATAATAAAGTCGTTCAAAACCAACCCAGATTTTTGTTTAAATAACCAGATTTATGGTTCCGCCAAAAAAACCAACATATACGATCTCCATGGTACGTAAGTAACAGAACACATCATACAGAGCTACACATACCCACTGTATTATACCACATCAAAACAAAATACAGAATATTTCACGACAAACTAAATGACCATCCAAAAATTTTCATATAAAACATGGTTTCATTAAATATTGCTGACAATACGTATTAGAGGCTAAAAAAAAGCTGGATGAGGGATCTTCTCAAGTATATCGACGCCTTCTACTTAATATGTAATTTATTTAAGTGCTAGCTAGTGGGGGATTCTTTATAAAATGTGTTCATGTCATTAGGTTTATCAATCGGTTATTACTTTAAAAAGCTATTTAATGAGATACAACACTGCAAAATAAATAAAGTTTAATTCAGTTTCAGTGAGTAGCGCCATAGAATGAAACCCAGGTGTTCCCTAGACTATTTGATTATACCAGAGAGGTGTTGGCTTCCCCTTTTAGTGTGCGTTGTAAAAAGTGTTAGTGACGGCTCTCTTAGTTTGGCCCTTATCAATTTTCTATTAACCCTCCGCGGGCGAGAAAAGTAGTTCCGTATTTATCAAGATTCTCCGCTATCTTTAAAGTGATTCCACTATCTCCTTGTACTCTCCTCTCCTCTAAGCCATTACGATAGGAAGGTATAAAATAGTGGTTCATTACCAACATTATTATTATGGCTCATTAATAGAAGGTTTAAAAATTTATAATATATTTGTTATGGACTACTACTTTCTGACATAATTTGTTTTTTATTATCATTTATAGTTGGGGGGAAAAGAACTGTTCGTTGATTTCGGCAGAATCTTCCATCTTTCACAACCGATGTCTTAGTAACTGTAGGTACTTACCAAAGTACTGAACCCTATTTGTGGCATAGTAAAATTAAGTACCTTTTTTACTGGGATTGATTTTTTGAGGATTGAATTCAATTTTGATTATTTCTTTCGCATTCACAGGTTTACGTTGATTGGTAAAAGCAATCTGATAATATTGGTTTGGGTGTTATTTTTATTTATTTATCGACATTTATAGAATTTTAAAATAATTAGATTAGTAAATCTTTTCGAGATTAGATTTAATATAGACCTTATCAATGTATATATTTGGTTCGGACCAAATTAGAAAAATATTGAGCTTTAAGATTGTGGGAGGAGCCGCGCGGCTGGACTGCTCTTTGAGCAGTACTGTTTCTGACGCTCTCGGGTAAAATGACTTGCAAACAAGTGTTTTCAATTATTGCTAATGTAAAACATTTAGAAAGTGTGTCTAAATTTCCTTGTATTTATGATGTGAGTTAGATAGATTGTATAAGAAACAAGTTGAGAAAGACGATGCACGGAGTAAAATAGCGGAATGTATCGAAAAATCATAAAAAAATATTATTTGCCCTACTATGTTTTATATTTTTGATAAGAATTGTTTTATACGTTCCATTTACATTCTTGTTTGAGAAGATAGTCTCATATTCTTGGTTGAGAAGTAGTATTAAAAGTTTAAGAAATAATATTGTTTAAAATTATTTGATTGATTGTTTACATAAGCAATCTATTCTTTTAGGTAACAACTGTTGTCTTCCTAGGCTTTGTTTACCAAATATATTATACTTAAATATGTGTACATGATTGAATCCTATTTTCTTCTGGCTGGTCTATAGGGAACTTAGGTATGATAGGAATCTTCTCTGTCACTATTATGAATGTCTTTTCCAATGAGGTCTTTAATCTGTTATTAAAGTCCCTTTATAAGCATTATAATGTATTGATAGGACTGATAATAGTAGAATGTGTATTGCAGGTGCAGTCTTATCATTCTGTGTTCAATGTTACGAATTATTTAAGTTATTTTCGCCTTTAATTCATATTGTTTAAATCGTTTGAAGAATATTTATTTTAGCTATTGCTTTTATTTTCAGCTAATTCCTCAATGACAGTTACTGGTACAAGTGGTGAACTGCATAAGACAAAAAGTGCTATTTCTCAATCTGGGAAATTATTAGACAAATACTCCCGACGCCAGTTCACTGATAAACTTATTTTGCTGTTAGGTTTTGCATTTTTTTTGGCCTGTGTACTTTATATTTTGAAAAAAAAGACTATTTTAATATTTTCATTGTTCAAAGATATTTTTATTAATTTTTTTTTTAAAGGATTATGTTCTGCGTCATTAATAATGATTACCTACACCATATCCTATCTAATAATAAATGAAAAATGAAAGGCTAAAGAGGGAAAGGTTAAAGTTTTTTCTAGTTTTTATTAGTTTATCTATATATTTATTAAATTTTTGTCATCCTGCAGTAAGTACTGATTGATAAGTTTTGCTAAGAAACCTTTCATATTTCCTCGTTGTATGGACTCCTGCATTACTCTCAAGCATCATTTATTCCAGAGAATTTCTTCTTCTTCAATTTCTCCAAGCATTAGTAGGCGTAATTGAATATAGAATATCCCGGTCACTCATTTTAAAAACACCACTTTGACACGCACACAACTGAGGCTTCAGAGGAAATCAAGTACGCATCAGACGCTCAGTGTCAGACAGTGGCGTCATACGCCTCATAGGAAACGTACCTTTACAGGACTGACGAGGTATGCCCATATATATCCATATCTCTCTTCGAAGATGTGTCTCACAGTGAGAGCAACATAGGTAGTTCGGTAACATTATGATCCAAACATTTCTTAGTTCAGGTAAATAGGTAGCCCTTTAGGTTTTTCTAAGACTAGTCGGTTTTCTGTTCCTCCTGGAAATAAACTTAAAATGGGACTATTGGAAATATTTATCTTGCTATGTAAACATAATTGCAAATAATTCATAAAACCTAATTGTATTGATCCTTCTATGATATCATGCGTACCTCAGGTGAATGACGTAGGAAGCTTTTCATTGAATGATTTGGGCCCAATCTGCTAAACATGGAACATTCAGATCTTTACGGATAAGTTTATATGTGGGATATAAGGATTTTTCGAACGATATGGATTGTAGATAGATAGATAGATAGATAGAAAATAAACTTTATTCTGGGACAAAGTCCCTTAAGAATAACAACAATGGATTATAGAAAGTACATCATATCTGGCCAAGATATTTTAAATAAAATAATGAAATAATGTAATAAAAAGTGAAAACTAGTTAATAATAAGATAATTTAAAGAAAGAAAATCTATAAAAATATATAAACAAACAACACTTTTATAAACACAAAACCATGTGTACATTCGGTAAAGGAAAAGAAAAAAAAATATATTTTATACAAAGTTGATTTAAACATAAAATTTCTGGATTTACTCCTATTGAAGTATGGAGAAAAATAACATTTGTTGAGAGGGATAGATGAAAATGAAAAAAGAAAAATGAAAAAAATATTTGAGTAACAGTGAAAACATTATCATAACAAGAATTGGAAAAGTTTTTATTTAATGTGCTGGTATGACATTTGTTTTAAGGCATCCATATAATTAAATAGCATCCGTCTGGAGGGTGAAGAGATGTGTTTGGAAAATTCCAAGGGAAGATGCGTTGCGAATGGAGGGAGGAAGGGAATTCCAAAGAGTAGTGGAACGGGCAAGAAAGGAACATTAGAATGCATTCGTTCTATACGATAGGGTGTAGAGATCGGAGCGACGGGATCTTGTATGTAGTGATTGGATTGAGGACTTGAAGTGTAGGATGTTATGGATAAAAGGAGGGCGATGTGTGTTAATAGCTTTTAAGAGGAATATACCAAGGAAGTAATCTCTGCGGAAGGAAGGGGAAAGCCAGTTTAACTCGGTGTAGAGGTGGGACACATGAGAGCGTCTTCAGGATCCGAGGACAAACCTTATGAAGCAATTCATGATACGCTTTAATCTTTTCTCAAGAGTCGTTGAGAGCCCACTATAAATCACACATTCATAGTCAAAGTGGGGGAAGAAGAGGGAGGATGTTAGGAGTTTACGAGTGGATAGAGGAAGTAAATGCCGGGTACGGTGAAGTAATTTTAGGATGCCAATTGATCGTCGGGAAATTTGGGCAACATGGAATTTCCAGGAGAGGGTTTGATCGATGGTTAAACCTAAGTTTTTAACAGAGTAGTGGAAAGATATAGGGTGACCATTTAGGTATAAAGTAGGGAAGTTGGTATTCGATCGAAGGAGGGAATGGGATCCTATTCCCAGGCACAGATTTCATCTAGGTCTTCCTGAATTTTGGAAAATGCTGTTGGTAACTCGGATGGAGGAAAGGAAAAGTAAATTTGGGAATCATTGGCGTAGAGGTGGAAGGAACAATTGTGAATGGAGTTTGAGAGATCGTTAATATAAGAATTAAAGAGGAGAGGAGAAATACTCGATCCCTGAGCTACACCTGCTTGCAAGGCAAGGGAAAGAGGATGAGTCTTGGTTAGGAATGGTGACTGATTGAGAACGGTGGAAAAGGAATGAATGAAACCAGAAGAGAGCACTATTGGAGAAGTTTAGGGATTTCAGTTTGGAAAAGAGGATAGTATGGTCTAAAAGGATTGAATGTAAAGATTGGATAAGAGATGAATGGGATGCTTTAGTGGGCGGTCAAAGCGCTACTCTCTATGTTCAGATAATTCTTATAATTGTTATGTAAATGAGTATTTTGTAATTCATTAGAGGCTTTAAACGTCTAGTAAATGTTAAAATAGTCAAAAAGAGAAATTTGGTTTTATTTAAAATTGAGAACTCTAACACCTTTCTTTCTTTTACTAGGCCACAAGCATGTGTTTAAATGCTGTTTACATAATATATATGTCGTGTGTGTAGGTCTGTACCAAAGAGAAGCCACAGAAGGTTGGGCTCGCTATGGACGACGAGATGAATGGAAGGAAATGATACAATCCAGAGCAGAATATAACCCACCATCTACCGCGGCCAAGCTATGAATACAGAGCGCTTATTACCGGCTACAAGGTAGCTTTACAGTCAGTTAGCTCTGTATTCGGCTACTTCCTCTCTATTAGTACATTAGTATATTACTATATTAGTATGTTAGTATATTAGTGCATTAGTATGTGTCCAGCCGAGCCTCGTTAGGACCTGGGCTAATGCATTAGTTATTCTTGATTAGTAGGCTGGCCGTTGGGAATGGGTCGCTAACCTGTAATCAAAATGCATGATCGTTCTACATCAAGCAGTCGCTTAAACCGAATAAAAAATAGTTAATTCAAGTCCTTGATTTTTTAATTTATATGTACGATATAATGTTCTCTCGTATAATGTTCCACACTATCCCAAAATTTACTAGGCAAACGTTCAAAGTTCTCATTTAATTACAAAAGACTTATTTACATGACTGTGATCAGACCTATTTGGACTTACAGAGTAGAGTTCAATTAATCTCATATCTAATCCTTACGATCCACTTGCCTTTGTAAAATCCGCAAAGCTCCTCATTATGTCACAAATAAACTTATCTATCAGTGAGACATTTTACTTAGAATCCACATAAAACACTAAAACGTCTATAAACTGCCCGTCATTTTAAGCTTTTTAAATATTTACTAGATAAACGTTCCAACATTCCGATTAATTCATACTATATTATTTAAAATTGATCATAAAAGATTCTTTTATATGACAGTAATTAGACGTATTTGGACATACGTAGTTGAGCTTTGGAACTTCATTAAACTTTTCGATGATCCGAAATCCTTTATAAAATCCTCAATGTTCCTTATTATGTTACAAATAACCTTATCCATAAAGATCTTAATGTTCCATATGTTGCTGATTTGGCCCAAACGAGACACCTATCCTTTCATAAGGATATACCTAGGCTCCATACTATAATTCTCTAGTCTCTCAAGTTGCTTTTCACTGGATTCCCGATAACCCTCTGAGGCGCATTAAAAGAAGAAGATTGGGACTTTTTAATGTAGAACATTTATTGAAGTGCTACTACTGACTAGTTCTTTACAAGGTAGTGACATGTCATTGTAATAATTTTACCGCGCATTTACTTATTGTATAAATTGTGTGGAGTTATATAAATCAATAACATTGTATACTGTAAGTTGATGCTCTTTTCTACAAGTATGTATTCAAACATAGGTTGCAAAATTACTCAAGAGTTCCATAGATCAAAAACTAAACAAAACAATATTTCCAAAATTTTATATCAGATACGATCACCAATAATGCTGATCCTCTTCAGTGTCTGAAAATCCATGGGCTGAGGGTCTTACTTCTACCTTGTTTTAAAATATAAAATAAAACCTGTACCAATAAAAGGAGAATTTGCCAGTTTTTTCTCCACTTAAGGATACTCGCTTTATTGAGACTGGATGTACTGCCCTTGATCTCGATCCAGGGATGAATTAACAGAATATAAATTTTGTCCCCCCATGTGGACTCGAACTAGGGAATGGGTGCTTGGCAGTCCTTACCACACAAACACCACGACTTGTTTTACAAATTACTTTTTTTAAATATAAAATTTAATCATATTTACTGATTAAAATTTTATTCTAATTATTATTTTTTTTATTTTTTCAGGAGAAGTCGACCGGTTGACCAACTTTAGTGAAGTGAAGACGCTGGAGATGTTCTCCTCCGTCTATAAAGACATGGTGTCCGGTGCGATGGCCCCGACTAAAGAACTCTACTCCTCCCTCAATGAGTACCTCAAGGGAGGGCTCAAGATCCCCACGGACCTGCCACAGGCCATCCCCAGCGAGGATTCTACTGTTCTCAGGTCCATCGTGTTCCGCTTCTTCGAGAAGCTCTTCCCCCTGGTCTACCAAAAGACCGTCCACTACATGAGCAGTAAGAACACTAGCATATCCCCCGAGTACGCCGAGTGCCTCAGCAACTCGACGAGCTACATCCGACCGTTCGGTCTTTTCCCAGAAGAGATGTCAGGTCAGGTGGCCAAGGCCTACGAGACGACCAAAGTCCTCCTTCAGGCTCTGTCGCTAGGCATCGAAGTCCTCAACGTCACCGACCAGGTGATGTCTGCCACCCCCGAGAACACTGACTCCTGCAGAGAGGCGCTCCTTCGCCTCTATTACTGCCCCAAGTGCCTCGGACTCCCCGGCAGGATCAAGCCCTGCAATGGCTACTGCCTCAACGTCATGAGGGGCTGCTTGACCCAGCAGAGGACGACCGAGCTGGACCTGCCTTGGTCCAACTTCTTGTTGGAAGTCGAGACCCTAGTCAGGCATATCAACGATAGTGCTCCCAAGACATCGACCATCAACCATCTTCTTCTCTCCTTCAGCACTTCCATCTCTGATGCCATCATGTACGCTACGATGAACGGACCAGATCTCGAAAAAAAGGTAGGACATTGTTTAAAATTTTATACCCAGTTTTTATTGAAATGATTTCATTGAAAATATTTCCTGCTATTGGCGATTTTTTTAACACAATGCAATAGTTTTATTTTTTTTTAAATTATTTGTTTTGACTTTATTTCTTCATTCACACTTGTCTATTGCTATACGGACAATCGGTGAATCTATTGAGCGGATATATACATGGTGTGAAAGTCATCAGGGGGAGCAGAACCCAGCGGCACCTCCTTTCTTGTTTTTTGTTTATTTTTACGTGAATACGTTTTAAATTTGCTACCATATGGGGGCAATCCAAAAAAAAACCTAATGACAACAAAAGTTCGTCTAAGTTTCAATCATCAGCTGTTTTCAACATCTATCGATTGTTATAAAGTTGTGACAGTGAATATGATAAGGTGTTAATAAAAAAATATATAAAGTCGGCCTATACGCGTCGAAAAGCCAAAAATAAATACTGAGATCGTATGCGGTTGAAAAGTGCTTCTCAAGAACAATCGAATGGTAATAATAAAACACCATATGACCGAGTCAAGCAGTGCCGGGAACGTTCATTTTGTGGTATTTTGCTGGGTATCGAGATTTGCAATTGGTGTAACTTTTGACCTCGGAGAAGCTACAATGTTCGTTTATGTTTGTTCGTTTAATTGTCAGCTGTTGTCAACATCTGTTGATTGTATATAAAACATTAGTTTAAAGTAGTGACAATGAATATAATAAGGTGTTAGAATAAAAAAATTTTGTGATCGTGTTCCTGATCAGTAATTGTTTTATACTTACTACCGCAATTAATGCACAAAACTTGGTCGCGCACTCAGAAGACATCTATACCGATACAATCATCAACCGATCTGATTATTTGGCAATCAGCGAAACTTGGATGGAAAATTTGATGCGGTGAAGCTTTGATCTGAGATCATATTGTCATGCATAAATTATGAAACCGCTAAAAACAGACAAATTCTAACGACATCATCGGTAGCGGTATCATCATCATCAAGCCGGTAGAGTCGCCATATATCGCATCATTAATAGCTTTACTGATTGTAATAGAGGTAACTTTGACTTTTCGGAAATTTATTTAGAAATGAATGACGCAATACCTGGTTATGTCTATCTAGTAAACGTAACGGCCAATGTCATATTCAAATTCGTATTATATTGTAACACAATAATTATTAATGTACTTGCCTTTATCCTAAATACTTAAATAAAAATATTTTATTAAAAAAATATAACCCCTTACTTAAACGTATTCACTTGCACATGGCCATGACACAGCCACAAACCGATTTTTTTTTTTATTTTGGTTTGGGATGTCCATATTATAGTGGGTAGGAGTAAGAGTGTTAGGATGTCCAAGCAGTTTTTCGTGAAATCATTTGTAGTGGGTTCGCAGTTTTCTTTAAGTAGCTTGCTAAAGTTATGTTGCTCACGTATCATGGTGCTTCTAATAGTTCTGAATATTTTTACCTGGAAAATTTGGAGTTTGTTAATATGTGTCTTTTTAGCTCATTAGTATATTTTATATATTGTATACAGGGTGTTCGGAAGATCGTTGGCCAAAAAATTATCTCGGGTAGGGAGGTTCATTTTGAACCTATTTAAGGTCACTTACCTATATACAAAGTCTTACTGTTTTTTTTTTTTATGAATTTTTTTGTGTAAATGGCCAAATCCAAACATTTATGCCTTATAACTCCGTTGTTTACTGATATATCAACGCCATTTTTTCCCCTGTAATTACTAATACATTGTCCATGTAAAATAAAAAAGATATGGTGCAAAAAAAAAAAATACCAAAAAAACGGGAGATCGTTAAATCTTGTCAAAGGCAAAAATAAAAATTATAAGCTTCAAGTTTAGGTTCAATAAAAAAAAAAGTAAGCGCAACAGCCAAATCTAAATTGTTTTAAAAACTTCTCTATTTAATACTTTTTAAAAAAATACCATTTGCAGGCACGCAGTTCATCTAGTTTTTTTTATTTTTTATAAAGTAACAAAAGGGTGCCACCAGCGCACACTGACAATAATAATGAATTGAATCATATTTTTCATGCAAAAAGTAACAAATAGTTGCGTTTCTTTATAGCATAGGTTAAACTGCATATTTTCTCTTTCTTTCTCGGAATTTCGATTTTATCAGAGTAAACTTTATCTACATTTTTGTAAACAATAATCAGGGAACAAAATTAAACCATTTTAAATTATTCATAAATTTAATTTGTAGAGTATCACAGGTATTGCTCAAAATGATCTCCACTATTTCTAATACTAGCACGATATCTTTTTCTTATTTCTGTGGTGGTTGTTCTTAAAACAAATTCTTCCTTCATTATGGTAAATGCGGCATTGATTTTTTGAATAAGTTGTCTTGAAAACAATTCTTCATTATAAACCAAATCTTTGACACGGTCCCAGGTATAATAATCGAGCGGCGTGAGGTCTGGAGACCTTGCTGGCCACTCAATTGGACCCCCTCTTCCTACCCAGGATTGTGGGAAACAATTGTTTAAACATTCTCTTACAGGTAATTTGTAGTGAGCTTTTTCAAAACAAGAACTTATTTAAAAAATAAATGCCGCGTTTACCATAGTGAAGGAAGAATTTATTTTTAGAACACCTACCACAGGAATAAGAAAAAGATATCGTGCTTGTATTAGAAATAGTGGATATCATTTTGAGCAATACCTGTGATACTCAACAAATTAAATTTATGAATAATTTAAAATTAGTTTAATTTTGTTCCCTGATTATTGTTTACAAAAATGTAGATAAAGTTTACTCTGATAAAATCGAAATTCCGAGAAAGAAAGAGAAAATATGCAGTTTAACCTATGCTATAAAGAAACACAACTATTTGTTACGTTTTGCATAAAAAATATGATTCGATTCATTATTATTGTCAATATGCGCTGGTGCCACCCTTTTGTTACTTTATAAAAAATAAAAAAAACTAGATGTGCTGCGTGCCTGCAAATGGTATTTTCTTAAAGAGTATTAAATAGAGAAGTTTTTAAAACAATTTGGATTTGGCTGCTGCGCTTACTTTTTTTTTTTATTGAACCTAAACTTGAAGTTCATAATTTTAATTTTTGCCTTTGACAAGATTTAACGATCTCCCTTTTTTTTGGTATTTGTTTTTTGCACCATATATTTTTTATTATACATGGACAATGTATTAGTAATTACAGGAAAAAAAATGGCGTTGATGTATCAGTAAACAACGGAGTTATAAGGCATAAATGTTTGGATTTGGCCATTTTTACAAAAAAATTCATAAAAAAAAAACCGTAAGACTGTATATAGTTAAGTGACCTTAAATAGGTTCAAAATGAACCTCCCTACCCGAGATAATTTTTTGGCCAACGATCTTCCGAACACCCTGTATATTATATATATATATATATATATTTTATATATTATATATATATATATATATATTTTATATATTATATAATTCGTCATTTCCGTTATTTCGTCAAACCCCTCTCCCCTACTCATGACGAATTATCGAGTTTCTACAATATATTCAGTTGAAATCCTAAAAAGACTCATCTTTAAGAACAAATATTCATTGATGAGTATAGAGTGATTCATTGTTCTAGATATTGTAGTGACTTTTAACCTTGCATTGACAAAACAAAACAAACCTTTTTAGCATGAACTTCAAGAATCGTATGATTATTAAAATGATGACATGGTAATAAATATCGATTTATGGATGTTAAAAATCTGATAAAGTGTTTATATCTCCGGCTAATGGATATCTTTCTTAGAAATAACTTCTTTACAACTAAACTGGAATTTCTTCTAAAAACTCATTATTTTCAACTAGTGCGATATTTTTGTCATAAAAAACGAATAAACTTCAAGAGGTGCTTAAATAAGTCATTTACTTAGAATGAGATTTATAGTTAAATGTTATGGTGGCGTGTACATTTCGATGAGGAAATATAAAACACTAAACAATTCAATTTACGTTGGAACTACAGAAATTCAAGTTCACGGGCGGAATTATAGAAAAGAACATTTCATTAATCTGAAATTCTAAGTGAATCATGGAAATGAATCTCCAAGAGAGATGCGGGTTCAGTAATTTGGTGGAGCAGTGGTTCGATATCTTTACCATATTATTTTTATAAATGTTTTTAAAATAATTTATTCGTTATTTTTTATTTTTTGTTAAAAGTGATAGGATATTTACTTATTTGCATTGTGTGATTATATTAGCTTTCAACGATCGGTGATTTCATATATGTTATTATTTTAAGTAAATAAAATTAAGGAATTTTTTTTTCGAGTGGTTATTTGGTGAGTCTATTTCATAAATAATAAATTTCTTTTCGCATTGGAAAATATTTCAAGATTTTTTTTTTCTTCTTGAAATTTAAATGGTAGACTAGGCCTTACTGTAAAAGAACTTGCTATTACGAACAATGAAATTTATGCCGGCTGGGGTGGTGTGATTAGAGAATATATTCCCTTATATTTTCTAGCCCCTATCTCTCCCTCCCTCCCACCCTCTCTCTCTCTCCTTTAAGCCCCAAACGAATCTCATTCTCCTCTTTTATTAAGTTTCCTAACCTTATTTTATCCTCAGTATTTTTAAGTATATTTTATTCTAGGCTTCGGCGAGCTCTAATTATTTAATCCGTGAATAATTATGATTATATCAGTTCGTTTTAAATTGAAACTTAAATCCTATGGTATTAAATGTCTATATCATTTGGATTGTATTTCTTTCACATAGAAATAACATTAATTTGTATAATGCAAAATCATATAGTAAAACTTAATAGCTTAAAAACTTAAATAAAAAAAGAAAATTGGGACAA
The DNA here is from genome assembly GCA_003667255.2 of Euschistus heros. NCBI lineage: Eukaryota > Metazoa > Arthropoda > Insecta > Hemiptera > Pentatomidae > Euschistus > Euschistus heros. Next base: position 3,749,844 of record RCWM02000018.1, read on the forward strand.
CCCTTAGAAAAACATATAATTATAATTTATATGGCTAAGGCAATCGCCTGGCTACGGTAATTGATTATAAATAACATCAATAAGTAACAAAAATAGAAGAAAAATTTAATAAACTCTTATATGTTTTTCCATTTCCTTGGAAGATTGCCATTTGAGGATGTGAAGAAATAGAGCTAAGAATTCCAAAAAACGGAAACATATAGAATAACAGTTTGATTCTCAGGAGTATACTATTCGGCGGGTTGGATTCTAAGACTTAGAACAGATAAAGGAACTCAGTTTAGAAAGTCATAAATATAGTTGGGCTATTCGGTTTTTAGGATTGAAATATGTATGATATGAAATCTTAGCGCTTCTATGTCGTCCCGTCACTGGTCAGTAGGCCAGTGGAAGCAGATCGATGATCTAGAGATGGATATCGTAAGAAAAATTTCGATGTATCGTGATTTTTTTTTCTCTAAGAAATGCCACCTCAAATATTACAATCACGTTACAATGATATTCCTGTTTATTGTATCGTTTAAGGAAATTTAGGTGACATGGAACCATCGCTCCACCAAATTATTCTAGATTTTTTGTCAACTATAAACAATATTACAATCTGCCTTACCTTAAGGCAGTAATTAAGGTAAGGCAGATTGTAATATTAATTCAATAAAACTATATTTAAAAAAAAAAATATATATATGAGATAGTTTATCAGAAGTTAACAACATTGATTTAATGTTTTCTATCTTGGTATATAAAGGTATTTTGGATGGGAGCAGTGGTGGAACAGTAGTTGATAAAGTGAAGTTCCAAACATAAATTGGAATACAATTATTTATTATAAATTTTTAAAATTTAAAAGTAGGTAGTTTTTTTTTTTTTTATAAATTAAACAGTAGACAGTAGATAGTTATACTACAATTCCATTCCCACCTACCGTCATAAAGTAACTTAAAAACGTAGCCAAAATTTGTCTACTTAATTTATTCCTAAATGGTTCGTCCTTCTCTAAAAAATAATCGGTTCGTTGGCACTGAAATGGAAACAGTAGCAGTATATTTCCTAACCTACATACATAAAATTGGAAATATACAATAAGAACGTACCTTTGTGTAAACCACTTTTTTAAGGTTTTGGTACTTCTTTTTTTAAATATACCTATGTAGTTGTATGTACTATTTTTAAATTTATAGGGACAACGATATATAGTAAGGTACATATCGATATATCGTTAGAAAAAATATTAATATAAAATACTGGATTATCATAAAAAAAATATCGATCATTTTATATATCGTGTATCGGTACCCATCCATACTGCGAACCCTCCGAACATGATTTTGTGAAATTAAAATACTTCTATTTATCACTCCTAAATTAATTAGTTGAGTTATAACTAACAACAAGGTATATAACAATATACCTCGTATCAATGATGTTATACTTTATTTTTCATAGAATAATCACAAAATAAATTATTGTGCTCTCTCAAAATATCTTCATATTAACATTAATTATTTTATTCATTAGCTTTTATTTGTTTTTTGCTGTTGCTAAATGTCTCTGTAATTGTAATCATACCACAAGAATTAACTGTATGAAATTTATTGAGTAAAAACCAATATATGCAAAAATAAAATTGATGTAATTTTCCAGTCTGTGAATTGTTACTGTATTTTCTTCAGTACAAGCAAGATTTTATGTTATGTTACCGTTTTCTTTCCGTCCCATTTCCACTACTAAGGAATCCGCCAGTGGTTCGCATTAGTTGCGTAGCACGAAGTCAAGATTGTTGTAGCCTGGACTGCGTATATAGAATAGGGAATTTTAGGCCTTTCATATTTCGCTAGTGGTAGCACTGAGGAATTCCCCAAGAATTTCCCTTGGGCGGTGCGGTATATCCCTGGCCAAGGGGAACGGTCAGATACCAAGTTTTGCCTATTTTCCTTAGAGGGAAAAGCCGTGTCAGGGATTATTAAATTTCATAAAATTATTTCTATGCTCTTAAACTATTGTAGAAATATATATATATACATATGGATAAATTTCTTGACATTTACTATTAAATGTTTAGTAAGGTTCTTGAGTTTCAGTCAATAAATAAACAACAACTGTTTAGGCGACGTTATTGTTCTCATAATCATGCTCAAAGTGAAAAAACAGGTTACAATAAAATTTCTGTTTTTTCACTGTAGGGCGTGATTATGAGAACAATATAGTCTCGAAACGTCGCCAAAATAGTTATTGTTTATTTATTGACTGAACCTCAAGAACCTTCAAGAACCTATATATAGATATATATATATATATATATATATATATATATATATATATATATATATTAAAAATATATATATATATATATATATATATATATATATATATATATATATATATATAGGTATGTATGTCTATATAAATCACATTCTCCCTGACTGGTAAAAACAATATATCATGGACATGTCTATTTATAATCTACTGTTTTTTCCAATATACATTTACATATTAAAAGTAACAAATTAATTAAATTAATTATTAAATTAAATTAACAGTCAATGATTATTCGAAAGAAGTTAACAAAAAATAGAGGTTTTAAACTTTACTTTATTTATTCAAACCAATTACATTTTATATTTATAAATAAAATTTTATTTAACAAATAATATTCTCCAATTAATTTCTGATCCGGAAACTGTCGTCAAATTTACTTTCAGAGCTCAACCAACCTAGTCATAAGTCAAACTGTTATATTTATAACTGCGACAAAAAAAAAAAAAAAAAAAAAAACGTTACACCAAAAAAAGTATAAACCCCAGCTAAAAAATTCAGAATCAAATTAGACCTATTCCTCATCGAATGCAAAACATAATGAATGCAAGAGCGGACATTAATTTTATTAAATAAAAATCTCGCAAATTTAAAATTGATTAGTAATATTTGTTAAAATGCTGCTTGCTTATATTTGATTAAAGGTTTAATGATCCTAATATTCTCGTTAAAGTTCATAGGCACGTAAGCACCTAGAAAAAATGAAAATTTTTAAATTTTTCACCTGTCAGTGTATTATAATTAAAAAAAAAATTATTTAATAAATGTATTATTTATACATAGAAATTCGGAGGTTCAGTTGCTCATTGGGTACGGTACTGGACTGCTTTTCCACGCCCCACGCGTTAGAGTCTATCAGAAGCAGATAATATTCTATAATGATACTCGTATTTTGTTGTGGGTGAGTCCTGCTTATAAACAGATAGAAACATTGCATTTTGAACAACTACAGAATCCAAAAACCTTCATGGGTTTTAGTACTACAGGGTTCCAATTTTTTTCTTGATTTCTTTAATAAAATTTACTACTTTACGTAAGATAACGTTGATAGTAATATATCAATGGCTTGTAAAGAAGTAATAATTAGTAGAACTTCAACAAAAATCTAGTTTAGAACTTCTAAGACGCCTAGGAAGATTATCTGGAATAGAATGGGAAGCAAGCTCAGTGGTTATTGGATTTGGATGGTTATGGAGTTTACCATGAACGGATAGGTATCTGGTTTGGGCTAAATCAGCAACATGTGGAACAATTAAGGTCTTAATAAATAAGTTTATTTGTTCCATAATAAGGAGCATATAGGATTTTAAGTAAGATTTTGGATTTTAAGGATTGGATTAGGCATGAATTGGGTGGTGGAGTGGTACCCTAAAGCTCAACTCCGTATATTCTTACCCACTTTGCTAACTTCATCCTATTAAATTTATTACCCAATAAAATTTACGGCACTATTCTGAACCATTATTTTAATTCTCTTTTTATTTTTTAATTTACTTTACGGTTGATGCAGTTTAAGTTTGTATAAATGTACATTGTGGTAAGTAATGCAATCGTATGACATTATTTAGCCCAACTTATGATTAAATAATTTACTCGACTTCTTTGATCATATCCTTGAGCTAAATAGAGCTCAATGCTGTTATAACTACTATATCAATAAATATATGACTAAAAATATTTAAACAGTTGAATGCTCGTTCGTGATTGACACTCTATTTGGTCACAATCTATTTGAAGAGCCACAATCCATTTCAATTGATCTCCTCTCAACTGGGACATGCAGTAACTAAACGCGGCTATTATGCAATTTAGCTTTTATTGAATAGTTATCCGTCTGGAACTGAATAGCAATCTCAATCTCTATTCGCCTCACTGGATAAAAATTGTTTTAGCAATAGCCAATTTGTTATTTCCTCCGCTACTAAAAGTAATCGGTGTATGGATACGAACACATATAATACTATAATAGTCCATTGGGTGGTATATATATATATATAAAATTTCTAACAAAGATTTACCTATGAACCAAGAAAAAGCTAAATCTAAGCACTCTATCACGTAGCAACAAATGCACTCGCTAATTTCGTTCCAGTATATCTGTCATACCAGTGAATAAGTGGTTAAGTCAAATTGTTACCAAAATGAGTTAAGTGATAAAAAATTATGGTGGACGGTTTTTTTCATGGCGAATTAATGTTTAAGTAAGATAGTTATTTATTATGAACATCTTAGATAAACATTTATTCGCCATAAAAAAAACCGTCCACCATAATTTTTTATCTCTTAACTCCTTTTGGTAACAATTTGACTTAATATCCTTCTTAAACACTTATTCACAATAATGAAAAACATTCATCCTTAATTTTAATCACTTAACTCATTTTAGGAAAAATTCGACTAAACGACTTATTTCTTTGGGGCTCCACTAAACCATCTAATCCATCTCGTATTTAATCCTTACAATCAAAAACCCTTCGAATGCTCCTTACTTTGTCACTAATAAACTTATCCATAATGATCTTAATGTTCCATATGTTGATGATTTAGCCCAAACCAGATACCTGTCCTTTCATAGTGAGCTCCATTACCACTCGAATCCACTAGTTTCTCTTCACTTGTGTCTCACTCCATTCCCGATATTTCCGAAGAGTCTGAAAAGACTATGGCCTAGAGACCTTCTAGTATAGAATTTTTAGTAAAGTGCCACTGATGAGTAGTTATATGTTAGTTATTATTATTATCGTTATCAACACAAGTTTTTTTTTTTTTGAATTGCCATTTTAAATATTCCTATCTCATTACAAGGGTAGAAGATGAATTGGATGGTTTTGTGGAGCCTCAAGGCTCAACTCATGTCTTTCGAAATGGGTCTAATTACTGTCATGTTAATAAGTACAGTTGTTAATTTCAATAAATGGATACAACTAATACAAAAAGAAAACCAGTTATTCACTGGGATGACAAGTATATACCTACACAAATACAGAAGGCGAATGAATCTCGTCAATCCGCAATTGAAGGGTTTGATGGATGAAGGGGTTATGTCACTTTAAAACAAAAAATTGAATCTAGCTCAGTGGATGAAGAATTTATGTGCAGAAGTGTTAGGTTGCAAAATCTGAATATTTCAAAACAACTAGAGAAAGATATATGAAGGAGATGAAGGGGCTATGTAACATTTCACTGATGAAGGAAAATACAAAAAAAACAAAAAACTTTAAACATAAATTACTAAAAATTATGTTTTGTTACATAATCCCTTCATCCACCATACCCTTTAATTGACGGATCAAAGCCAATGATTTGCTGCTTTCTTCTCCATTCTGCTTATTTTCATTATTACGATAATGAATACTGAAATAGAGTTAATATAATATTTTCTTCTTTTTTATCTATGCTCAAAATTAATTTATTATTCAATAGGTGTATCAATAAACGCAATAAATCTTCAATAGATTAACACTAATTAAAAAAAAAAATTATATCAAAATTATACGCTACGTTGACTGATAAAAATGTTATCAGGATCAAATAGTAGGAATTACAATCATACATATGAGTGATCATATTCGACCTACAATGCATTCTACATCTCAAATATTCTACACAATGCTTTATTTTCGAAAACTTTAAGGCATTGTCCCTTTTTTATTGTAAGCGGCCATATTTCAAAAAATTAGAGTCAGTCTACTCTCAATCCCAGATAATTCATATCTCAGATAGATGGTTTATGGTAGCAAGTAGTCGTTTATATTAACAGGAGCACAAGTTTCAAGTAGTAATGTAAACGTAACGTGTTGTGATTTATCGTGGTTTATTTACAATTCCCAATGTTTACACTAGAATTGTATATTGTACAAATTGTGTTGTAACGTTAGTGAGGCTTGGATCGGGACTGAATTTCCAGTGATGATGCCGGCATAGAATAATATATTTACAGCTCCTCTATGCTGATGAATTAATAATAAACAGGGAACAGTAAAGCTCTGTTTTGTATTTTCAAAATATCAATTAATTTCCATACTGTTTATATAAAACTAATCAGTTGAACTAAAAATATACTTTACATTAGACAATCGGAATGCAATAGCTCTTAACAAATCATTCCCTCTTCATTTATTGTATTCAACATCTTTGAAGGGTTGCCTATAAATCAACATTATCAATGAGTAATACAATTTTCTTTTCAATACGCTTTTGTTAACTTCAATTGTATGTAACTGAATCTTTCATCTTAATTTTCACCAATTTCCAGCTCTCTGATCAACTTAAAAATTTGTACACGTTTCGAGGACTAATGATAATAAAATAATTGGACAACTTTGTTCTAATGCTACCACTTAGTCCAGTTAAATTACCCCCAAAATGGGGGGGGGGGGTTCCCTTGTAAAAAGCAAAGTAGCAGGTTCTACGATGGTCAGATGATGCGAGGAAAATGTTTGTTGGGCAAAAAATTCAAACATTTTGAACTTTTTTCTGATTTCGGGAAATAAAAAATAAAGAAAAATACTTTTCGTCGAATAATGTTTAATTTACAAAATAAATTTTATTAAATTGTGCCTCTAAAGACACCTCTTAAGCTGAATTTGATGTAGGCGTTTAGCCACAATCGGTTGTCAAACATCGACGAATTTTGCACACTTTCAAGAAAAGTTAGTTTTGGTCGTGTTTAAGATTGTATAACGCACAGATAGATAATTCAATTTTAAAAAAATAAAAAATTATATTCTAATAGTTGTAGATCATTACATTTTGTGCAAGATAGAATTTTATTTTTATTTTTATTTTTTTATTAATAGAAATTTAAAACTGAATTAGAAAACACATCCAGTAAATATGCGGTATATATGAGATATACTGACATGAATATTTACTAAAGAAGATCACGAGGCCATCTTTTCAGACGCTTCGGAGGATTGCCAGGAATGGAATGGGAAGCTAGCTGTGCAGCAAGTGGATTTGGATGTGTTAAGTTTATTTTGAAAGGAGAGGTATCTGGTTAGTACCAAATTGGCGACATATGGGATATTAAGGTCATTGTGGACCAGTTCATTTGTGACAAAGTAAGGAGCATTAAGGATTTTTCGAAGGATTTTGGATTGGATGCGAGAAGAATTCAATGGTTTGGTGGATCCCCACAATTCTATACCGTAAGTCCAAATAGGTCTGATAATCGTCATAAAGATAAGTTTCTTATAGTCTAGCTTGTCTTATATACTAGCTTGTCTAGTAGCTGTTGTAGCAGTCGAAATCGATGTGCAGCTTCTTGTCTTTTCAATCTTGTATGAGGATTCCAGGTAAGTCTCTGATGGAAAAGGATTTTAAAAGTAAAAATTTGCCCATTCCCCCTCTGAGATACATATTGGGTTGTTTGGGTTGAAATGTCCGATTTTATAATATTTGAAATACACAGAGGATTTTGCGAGTCTCTGTTGTTTACTTCCAAAGTTCACATATCATAATCATGCAGTTACTAATCCTCTACTTTTCTTTTATAAACATTAGCTTCCCAATCAATTACACACTGTTTAGTATACCTTCAAATATGAACATGGAAACACGCGATTTTCGTGTAAAATTTTTTAATGAATTTAAACATTTTTTAGTTTTTTTTATGACAATCAGCGTCGGTCAGGGCAGTGGTTAGACATCGATGAAAGCCCAGGACAAATGCCAAAACCAAATTTGCACCCGAAAAAATTGATGGTTACAGTATGGTGGTCCATGGTTGGAATCATACATTATTCCTTTTTGCCTAGAGGTGAGACCATTACCTCTACAACCTACTGCAATGAAATTGGCCAAATGCACGAAAAATTATTGAAAAAAACAACCTGGATTGGTAAATCGGAAGGGCCCTGTACTCCTACACGACAACGCTAGACCCCACGTTTCAAAACTTACCATGCATAAATCGAAAGAGCTGGGGTACGAAGTTCTTCCGCACCCACCATATTCTCCCGACTTGTCTCTTTAACAGATTATCACCTTTTCAGGAATTTAGACAACTTCTCAAGAGGAAAATTTTTTGTAAATGATGCTGAAATCAAAAGTGCGTTTTCAGATTTTGTTTCACTTCAAAGCTCAGAGTTTTTCAAATCCGGGATAAAAAAGTTGTTGTCACGTTGGGAAAAATGTGTAGAAAAAGAAGGTAAATACTTCGAATAAAATTATATTGTTTTCATATTGTATTTTTACTAAAATCCCTTTACCTTGAAAACGGACATTTCATGTGAAAACAACCCAATAAAATATAAATAAAATAAAAAAATAAAATAAATAAATAAATTGTTAGTTGATTTTGGATAAACTGCATTAAAAATAAAAACAAATCACGAATAGTACAGGGAAATTAGCTTCGAAACTTGGACTAAAAAAATTAAAAGGTCTACCTGCTGCAAATTGTTCACCACACTTAGATTTTTAGTTAGGTTTGCTATAAAAGCGTGTTTTTCTAGTTTTTTTAAACTATGATATTATTCTTATTATTTATGACTGATATTTCTTAAGCAAACCAATTATTCCATTTCACAAATCACAATTATAATAAGCTATATTTTCGGTGATAAATATTAAGTTATTCGGAAAGTGGAAAGCAAAATTATAAAATAATTATAAATTGCGTAGCTGTGAAAAATTAAAAAGACAGTTTCTAATAAAGATTATTTAAGTACACATATTTTTGAATCTGAAAAAAAAAATGGTTGAGTTAATTTTGTTGATGATGTGAGTTTGAAAAAGTGTGAACAGCCATGAACTGCTATTTAGACGACTTTTGGCAGCCCTTCATTGCCACGTCTGAGATTAAAAATAAATCAGACATTAAGTAAGCTCTTGGGGGAGTTATTAGTAAAAGTGACTTCAAGGAAATGTCATTGTCACTTCAAATATTTCTCTTAATATCACTACATTTAATATAGCTCTGCAGGTTATTTTTGTAACTATGACTTATGGAATTTATCCAGTAAAATTTTACAATTTGGTGTGCAAAAGGTAGTCTTGATTTTTATATATGTTGTTAGTGTTGTGCTTGTGTATAAAAATCCAAGTTTTGGATCTTAAAGCGACACCGCTCAATATTTTGAACTTTTCTATGTTTACCCAAATATTCTGCTGCACCAGTTCGTTCTAAAGAAAAGCTTGGAATATTGAAATTCGACTAGACTAAATTTATTACAATTCGAGCATAAAATAAGCCCTGTAGCTTAAACGGGAACAAAGATAAAGGCTTGCAAAGTTTCGGAATTCTTTCAAAAATAATAATAATTATTTTTTTTTTTTACTGCGTTTGCTCTATACGTCCTTAAAAAAGACGTTTAAAACTTGCTTCATTATGAACTATTTTAAAAATGAGTTAGTTTGCTATTAACAAAACACAATAAGTGTAATTATGTTTTCATTATACCTCATTAGCTGGCGGCCAAAACATTAGTCATTAGTCTAGTTGTGTATATAAACTATGTTTCTATTTTTTTGATTGTTTTTAATGATAATATATAAGTTTAATGCAATAATAATACACTTTTAACTACGAAAAACACGTTTTTCATTAAAATCTCCGGTTAATGCAGCAATTTGGCCGTTTCGCTCTAAACCATGGTCCCTTAGAGGTCGAATTAGTGAAGGCCTACTGTACTAAGAATCGAGTAGACCAGAATTGATAAGAATGATAAATATTAATAGTTTTTTAATAGTGTGCTTTGGAAAATCGAGTGTGTAATTTTTTAAGTTTTAAGTAGTTTATATTTCTAATAATAGGATGTATAAAAAAATAAATGACCGTTTTATCAAATTCCAGAGTTCAAAAGTCTGTAAATATCTTAATGCTATTTATTATTTACCAATACTCAATAATCCCTTTAGAGCATTCTCTTAGCTTGTTCACTAACACTGGACTGCTTCAAAAAAAGCCTCAGCTCAGTTATTTATTTCAAAGAAGAAACATGGCAGAGTCCTACGAAATACTCGCAATTTTAAGACATTATTGAAAAACAAAGTTTACAGCCGCTGAAGCAACTCGTGAAATTATTAAATATGAAGGGAAAGGTGTCCTTGAAGAGCGCACTGCGCGGCGTTGGTTTGAAAAATTTAGAAGTGGAGATACGACGTTGGAAAGAAGAAGAACTCCGGGCGGCCATTAATGGATATTGATGAGGTTCTGAAGGAAGCTGTTGAGTCAAATCCGTCCACAAGTACCCGCGAACTTGCCAGGGAGTGTGGTGTGTCGAAAGATACTGTTAGTCGCCATCTTCTCTCCATGGGGAAGGTGAAAAAGACCTGTAGACTGGTCACTCACGAACTTAGTCCTCAACAATCAGCAGAAAAGTAAACAGAACTTCATGCGTTTTAACTCCTGCCTCATCCACCATATAGTCCAGACCTAACACCTTCGGATTACTACTTGTTTCGATCCATTGCCCATTTCTTCAAGGGAAAAAATTTGATAATTTTGCGTAAGTTGAAAATGCTGTCTAAGAGTTCTTTTAGAGCCATCCCAAGGAATGGTATCAGCATGGCATCCAGCAATTGGCTAGCAGATGGGTAATGAAAAAATACCGCAAATTTTAGTGAATTTAGTCGGTGATCCCAAAATTTTCTTCTCACTGTATATATCCCTAACTTAATTTTTTAATGGTAAAAGAATGATTGCGAAATTGTTGGGCTAAAGTCTCTCCTAATAAATCACAGCAAACATTCTTCTCCAACTTAACTTTATCCATTTAACATTTAATTCCATTGCTCAGTTCAAAACATCTGAAAAAAGTGAAAAAAAAAAAAAAAATGTTTGTGTACTTTAACATTTCCTATCCAAGATAATAATTTAGCTTTAGCCTCGTTCATTTTTCATCTTCGAATGAAAAACGCCATCTTTTCGGTTGACGTATTATAAAGGGAGGGAGGCAAAGGCAGGGGGAACATGTTACACGCTGTGCTGCGGCCGGGGTTTAATCTCGAAGAGAGAGCCAAAAACCCACATGACACTTCACAAGGGATGTAGTGTTTGTCCCTGTATCTTCTTTCTTTCCCGGTTGCCTTTTTCTTTTTTTTTTATTCGTTATTTACATTTCTCTTTTGGATAGAGTGAATAAGCGTAAAATGATTGGAAATGTCTGAATATATTTTGCTGGCTATTTTTTAATTTGTGTTTTTAATCTTCGTAATTATATTTTCAATTAGCGGTATTTCTATTGATATGAAACTTGTTATCTTAAGATTTATCAACTTAAATCGGGTAGAATGTTTTCCTATAATGAATTCAAAATACATATAACATTCAGAACTTTTGACATTGGTATTTAATGTGAAGCTCTTCATAAAGCGAATATATGAATCGGGTAAAATAACCTGTAGTTGCTGTAGTTAGGTTATTTTCAGTTTCAATTAATGTAACCTTATTGTTCACAAATATCCATCTTATTATACTCAGTCCGTAGAGGAACAGCTGTAAATATGGGCACCCTCTTTTGTTTTTTATTTAAAGTTGCTTTTAACTTGAAAATTTCTAGATTTTTGTCTTTCATTAACAGCTATAACAAGTTTCTTAAATGCGAAAAGGAAAAAAAAAACAATGATTAACATCAATTATTTCATTTCACAAACGAAGATTTACAAAAAGCTTTCAATATAGACCAGAAAAATTGGAGTGTAATTATAGAATAGTTTAAAATAGGATACATCACATCACATCTAACCTAAAAGCGTGCGTGACTAAAGGTGTACTTCAAAAAGTATCTTAAGATTTCCGCTTTCCAGTTATCATCGTGAAATTATTTTTAAATAAACATAAGAATATGGAAGGAAAACGATTTCAAATGTCACTTAAAAGTTAACAGTTCAGAATGTACAACAATTTGCACAATAAATCAAGCTGCGCCCACACTAGAAGCAAGAATGGTTCCAACTGCTCACTGCTATCTTATATTAGCAATGATTCCATAGACAGTCCTCGCTGCCAGTCTTCAATATATATTGGGAGAAGTGCCCATATTTACATCAATGATCGTTTTTACACCTTTTCCTCTACTTATTACACTAATGAACGACGGTTATACGAGATTGTGATCCACATCCGAGTAAGATTGAAAAGTTTTTTTATAAGGATTTGGTTTTAAGATAAACATTTGTATTTTTTTTTCTTATTCCCTATTTATTTATATATAAAAAAAAAAAAAAACAAATAATATTTAGAATGGAATGGTCTTGTATTGCCTTCCCAGTATTTTATGATTGGTGACTTAATCATCGATCCCGGCGCCTCAGTCGACTGTTGTCTTCCTCTTGTTTTGATCAAGTGAAGAGGAATCACTCTGCTGTATATATTTGTTTTACATCAATTATCCTAAGTTTTTTTTCTTGGGAGGTCTCGATTAATCGAGGGTTCGGTTTTTTCCGAGCCTATCTCATTTCCAAACTCGTTGATTAATCTAATCCCTAGTGTACATTGTACTAGAGGTATTTTTCATTTATTTTTTAGCCCATGATGTATTATTTTTTTTATTAATAAATTAATATAATAATATTGTTAGATATGCAATAAGGTGCAGTGAAATACAAGAGCGTCAGTTTTGGCGAGGGTTGAGTAAGGTCAGGGAAGGTATAAATTTAGCGGGACCTCCACTGCATCGGTCCGTAGTATACCTCGTCTACAACCGAACGGCTCGTTCCCTAACAACCCTATAAGTACTTCTTAAGCAACTGTATAAATAAGCACTTTTTCGCAGTTTATCTTCTAAGATTTGCATAATATATTGTTTTATTATGAAAAGAAATAACAGAAATTAATCTTATAATCCTTAAGTACCTCTAACCAGTTTTTGAGGCTATAAATATTTTTCTATACTACATCGCCATGATGTAAACTCAATGGTCAGTTGCGATGATTTCACCCTTTTCAAGGCACAGTCTACTACAATTAACTGAAATTCGATTGTCTGAAAGGGCCCCATCGTTCAAAAACATTAAGTGTGGTTAAAAACAAACAAATTTTAATAAATGAGAGTAATTTATTTTTTTATACAGATTTATTCAATATTTGACCATTAAAAAAAAAAAACTTTGTAATATATGATTTTAAATATGTAAATCCGGTTTGAAAAGGGATAAATGCATATTTTAAATATCATATTCACGAGTCGTAAAATGCTATAGTATTAATTGGTTATGTAGGTTTAATATTTTTATTAAATAAAACAAACGTTAATAAGATATGTTTTTTTTTAATGCTAATGTTTCGGCCAAGATATAGATGGCCGTCATCATTTAGGAAAAATATTAATAATAAATGTTAAAAAAACAAAAAAAAACACTTAATTTTGTCCTGGTTGAGAAAAACAATTATCATGAATTATATAATCTACTGTGGTCAAATTTTTGATCCGAGCAGTACCAACAGAGCTAGTAGAACGGGTCAAAAATGTCCCAATAGTTAAAAAGTGTTGGCAAAACCTGCCTTTTTTTTAATTCAATATAGCTCATAAACGGTAGGTTCTAGTGACAAATGATATACAGTCAAAACTCGATAAGTCGAAGTGAACCCCATTACGCGATTACGTTTATATAAAAAATTGTGTTCGTTTACTCGAATAGAATTTGTGTCTGCACAACTCCCGGGCTCCGATAAGTCAAATTTCCTGAGGCGGGAGGCTCTATAAGTAGTAATTTCCTAAAACCATGAAAATGTACAAACTAGTCTTTCTGAACCCTATCCTCGCTTATCTTCAGTACTGTTTCATTTCGTGGAAAAGACTGACGTTTATTGTGTTAATTGTTTTTTATTAGCCATGGCTACTAGGTGTAGAAGCTAATGTCTTTGCTACTTTGCACCCAATTCAGCGTGTGATAGATCGCTGCAACACTACATATATCTTTAAGAAAGTAACAGTTTATTTATAATTATGTAATTTCATACAAGAAAACTGGATAACTCAAAATTATATTTTTTGTGAACTCGATATCTCGGAAAATTGATTAATCGAAGTAAATTTGTTCACCCTGCAACTTTGATCTATCGAGTCTTAAACAATAAGGGGAAACTATTGGAAAATTTTCAATCCGAGTAACTCCATCATAATTTGAGAGTGTCAAAATATTACATTATTAAATGTGAAAAAAAACGTTACACCAAAAAAGTATTGACCCCCAGCGTATCCATTTCAAAACATAACTACTTGGGCCAAGGAACACTGAGGTGGTGTCGTCTTGACTGACAATGATAGTCATAACATCGGTAAGATTGCCAATTCGGTTATGTGCATTTTTTAAATTTAGGATTTTTTTTGCAGGTTTCGTTTTAAAATGAAATTCCGCGTTCAGTGTACAAACCCGACAACGCTAACTCAAATTGGATCAGGTTTTGAGGAAAAACTATTGGAATTTTAGCCCAAAAAATAATTTTACATGCGCATCAAAACACATTTTGTATTTACATAGCGGAATTGGCAAACTCGCATGTAATTTATTTTTCTGTAAGAGATAAATTTTCAAATTAAATGGCTTAATCCTATAAACCGTCTATGCCCATATGTCCTTTTTTTTTCCTCTTACCTGTATGAGTGTATTGTTTATTATTATTTGGAAAAGAAATTTTTTATACACAAAAGCCGAGCGGGATCGAGGAAGATCGGGCAAATCCATGTTAAATTTTTTTATGTCATATTAGGAGAAACAGACTCAAAAGGAGCTCACTGAACTAGGATTATTTAATAAAACGAGAGTTAACCTCTTAACTGTTCCTATTCTCCTAATATCTATCAATCAACGCGTAACGTCCTCGCGTTCCCCAAAAACGTATCGCTTTTGATTTATTTGGCCAAAATATTAATCTTTTAATCTGCTCACATCTGTGTGGTTAATGTAGCTATAACCACCAGTAACATTGTAAATTCATACTCCTCCATAATTCATATATTATATGATATAATATATCATATTTTTTTTTTTTTAAATAAAGAAGAATGCTTAGCATTAGATACTAGTTAAACTAAATATCATAGAATTGGATTTTCATTAAGCCAACGTTTTGACATATATTTTATATTATTATTATATTATATTATTATATATATTATTTATATATAGGGGAAACCTTATAGGTTACTCCATTTATCTAAGTATCTATGGTACATCATTTCCCCCTTTCTGTTACATCGCCAGTTTCTTCCTTTTACTCCTACGCCATCGGCTGCAACCAGTCATATTTTCCCTTGCTTCCCTATCTATATTAATGCCATTCCTGTGATTAATTGTTAAAATTTTAGATATTAGTATAAGGAATTTAAATTGGAGGTATTTATCTGGTTATTAAACAATAATTAAAAATTTTTTAAACTATTATGTATAACATAGATAAAATAAATAAATTTATTTTTTTTTTAAAGTACACGGTTTTAGCCCGAGCAGTGTTTTGGATATTTAATTTTATTCCATTGGGAATTTACGTCTCCATCCTTCTAAATAATTTGGTACCTGTTTTGGAGGATTTCCTTCCCGTTAATCGGATTACTCTGAAATATGAAATAATGACGTTTATAAAATATCTAAAGCCGGGAGAACAAAGCGGGTTAATATTGCATTGCTTCTGTGAAGTCCTGCCATTTTCACTAAATCTCTTCTGCCATTGTAAAATCTCTTAACGCTTTAATTTCATTAAATTTTAATAAGTCTCAAAGCAGTTCTGCAAGCCCTTGACAATAATAATATATTTATTTATATATAAAATGAAAAATTATTTAAAAACCAGGATCCTCTGCCACGCCTTGGCCCACTCTCGAACGCAAAGAACTTGAATAATTTTAACTAATAACTAAAGTTTTATTTTTTTATAAATTAAAATATTGTATTAAAGTTTGCAATTGAGCATTATTTCCTCACTGGTATTTTTAAGCATAGCAGTAATTTTTAATCTGGTTAAAACTGTACTGATTAGGTATTTTAAGATTATGTAAAAGCATTATAGGGCATTCAATCTTTAATTTTAATGTATGAGTTAGTAATGTAGATTAAAAGAGACTATTAAGAAACTCTTACGGATAATGGATTGCATTATCAATACTTAAGACCCTTCAATCACACTGTAACTTAGTAACCTCTCATGTAGAATGTTACTCACCAGCTATCGGTAAATTTTCAAACTTCACTGTTATCTACACATTATTATTTTCCTTATTACTAATTCATTAAAAATCAGTATATTTTTCTATTGCTGAACCTTTCTACAATTATAAAGTTGATATGGTAAAAATTTGGAACAGATTGGTCTTGTAGTTGGCGTGGATAGCGATCACAAACGAAAAATGGTTTGCATTTGGTATGTTGAATATTTTGTTTTTTTGATATTGTGTATGAAAGCTAAGATTGCTTTTGTGGTTTGCCCTTTTATGTAATAGTACTGATAGATTTACTTTTGATGATTCTGTTAAACAGTTACTGTAAAACATTCGATAAAAAGCATTTTTAAACTTTACATTTTAGAAGGGGCATTGAGGATTTTCCGAAGAATCTTTTATTGCAAGGATTGTATATGAAATGGATTGGGTGGTTTAGTGAAACCTGAAGCTCAACTCCTAAGTTCCAAAAAGGTTTGATTATTGTCATGTATATGAGTGTTTTGTAATTAATTGAGTTTTAAACATTTGTCTAGTAAATGCTGAAAATGTTGAGCAGTCTCTTGTCATTTTATTCCAGTTTTAAATGATGTCGAAGGCTTGTGAAACGGAAATGAAGTGATTTGGATGCAAGGAATGGATCGACATTTGGTAGCATACATTTGTCATCAGCACACGTAGTAATGGTGCTAGGATAGATTGGGATGTCAGCTGTATAGTGGGGATTTCATCTTTCTTTTTTTTTTAAATAAAAGAGGCACCAATACTTAAAAAATGTAGTTGAAACTTGACTTTTTTCATTCAAACCAGTATAGCTCCTAAACAGTAGGCCCTTTTTAGGCCCCTGACAAATTTTATATAACAAAAATATTTTCTATTATTTTCTGATTTGGGAACTGTCAGAAAAGTTTCGATCCGAGTAGTAGAGCTAGAGCGTGTCAAATTGTTACATTTTGGAGCGAGAGAAAAACGTTACAAAGAAAAACCATAGACCCCAGCTAAAAGATATATCCATGTCTTTTTCTATAATTAAATAATATAATTATAAATATATTACAATTACACTATTTTACATACCTTTAATATCTTTGTAGTTAACGACAAAATAGGAAGATCCGTAAATGTTTTTACCACATAATTCCACCCCGTTTTATTTATTCATTGTTAATGTACAAAGTTACGAAACAAGAAAAGCTAAGTTAACATCAGCTGAAAATTACTTAAACTGAATTACTTAATATTACCAATTTAATGACTTAAAGTCCGAGTACTCTAAAAGTTTGGAAAATATAGTAGATTCCACCCCCCCCCCCCCCCCCACCTCCTGACTTACTAAGTTTTATTCTCGGAAAATCTTCAACTTCTAAAAGGAAGGGATGAATAAAGTAGAGAAGACATAAAAGTAGGCCTAAAAGTCTGAAAGTTCTTCCGGATCTCCAGCCTCCAGCCTCCAGCCGCTCCAGGTCGATTGGAACGAGTACCTTATCCAAAGTACCCTTCTTAATCTACAGACTGGAATCTACTTACACTTTCTTATCGTTTCCAATATTATCAAATGGCGTAATTTGCTGTTTAAGACGGTGTGAATCTTACAGAATGTTTCTATAGAGTTGTTGGGCATACGACATTCGCCATTGGAAACAGTCCCACATTGTAATTACTGGGGATACGAAAACACAACATTAAATCAATTATACAAGATTACAACGAAAAGAAACTGCTCGTCGTTACAGACTACTTCAACATTTACTAGACAAACGTTCAAGACTTCCAATAAATTACAAAAGACTCATATACATTACTATGATAAGACCTATTTGGACGTACGGAGTTGAGCTTCGGGGCTCCACTAAACCATCCAATTCATCTCGTATCCAATCCTTACAATCCAAAATCCTTCGAAAAATCCTCAATGCTCCTTATTTTGTGACCAATAAACTTATCCATAAAGATCTTAATGTTCCATATGCTGCTGATTTAGCTCAAACCAGATATGCATCCTTCCATAGTAAGCTCTATAACCACTCCAATGCACTAGTGTCCCAACTTGCTTCCTTCTCCATCCCTGATAATCCTCTGAGGCGTCTGAAAAGAAGATGGCCTAGACGCCTTTTAGTGTAGATTTTATTGAAGTGCTACTAGTGAATAGTTCTTCACAATATATTTACATGCTATTGTATTCACTATCAACACATTTACTTAATGTATATTATTTTGTATAGTTGTAAATATCAATAAATGAGAAAAAAAAAAAAAATCAATTTCTCCCCGACTAGGAAAAACTATAAATCATGGATGTGTCTATATATAATCTATTTCCGATTTTCCGAATTTACATTTTAAAATTAAAAATATCAAATCACATTAGTTAATAATTAAATTAAATTAACAATTAATGATTATTCGAACATCCTGAGGTGAGTACTAAGGTTTGATTTCTTGTCTTACATTGTTGAAAACTTTAGTGTATATAATCCATGTAACATAGTACTGAAGTGTTGGAAATTTTCTATGTTTTAGAACTAAAGATGAATGTTTAGCAATCGAAACTAATTTTCTAATAAAATAATCTCAATAGAAGTGGCAATTAATTTATTAATCCTAATTGTTTTGACCCTTCTGTATCATCATGCGTACTTCAAGTGATTATTTAATTCACTCTAATATAGCTCCTAAACGGTAGGACCTAGCGACAATAAAATATTTCCCATTAAATTTCCGATAAGGAAACTGCCTACAAATTTTCGATCCGAGCGACATAAACAGAGATAGAGCCTGTCAAACGCTTTAACAATTAAAAAATGAGTAAAAAAATAGACTTTTCTTCCATTCAAACCAATATAGTTCCTCAACAGTAGGTCCTTGCGAAAAATGTCAAATAACAAAAATATTCCTTATTAAATTTCTAATAAGGGAGCTGTCGGCAAATTTAATGAGTTTTCTTTATTTATCATACTAGCATCCCCCCGTTACGGCTTCGCCCGCTCTCATAAGTAAAAGAACTTACAAGGGGACATTTGCAGTTGTAACTCACAGATTTGAATGCCGATTTGTGTGTGGGTAGTAGGAACCTATAATAGTGCAACACTAGAGTTATAGCCGCCAATGGGCATTAGGAACCGAGAAAAAAAATAAAATATGAAAATCACGTTTTATTTTTTTTCTCAGCTCTCAGTCAAGATACAGAAATGATTCTTTCACGTTTAATTGAAGTTATGTAAGGTATTTGATATAAAAATACTTTCGTTATGCTCAAGACACCACCCGGCTTTAGGGTGCTCAAAAACTCTAAAACAATGACAAAATTCCAAGGAAATCCGCTGTAAATCAGTGAAAACTTTTTTTTATCAAAAACTGACCTCAAATCTCGATTTAACACACCATAAAACCCTTGTATCTGAAATTTTATCAAAATCAAAAAATATTGATTTTTTACCCCCTTCGAGGAGGTTAAAATTTTGAAGTTGAGATTTCATCAACATTTTCTACCGACCATAACAACTGCTGTGTTGCAGTAAACAACTTCTTCCTTCATTATGGTAAAAGCGGCATTGATTTTTTGAATAAGTTGTTGTCTTGAAAGCAATTCTTCATTATAAACCAAATCTTTGACACGGTCCCAGGCGTAATAATCGACCTGTGTGAGGTCTGGAGACCGTGCTGGCCACTCAATTGGACCCCGTCTTCCTATCCAGGATTGTGGGTAACAATTGTTTAAACATTCTCTTACAGGTAAGTTGTAGTGGGCTTCTTCAAAACAAGAACTTTTTAAAAATATCAATGCCGCGTTTACTGTAATGAAGGAAGAATTTGTTTTAAGAACAACCACAACAGAAATAAGAAAAAGATATCGTGCTTGTATTAGAAATAGTATAGATGATTTTGAGCAATTCCTGTGATACTCTACAAATTAAATATATGAATAATTTAAAATTATTTTAATTTTGTTCCCTGATTATTGTTTACAAAAATGTAGATAAAGTTTACTCTGATAAAGTCGAAATTTCGAGAAAGAAAGAGAAAGTATGCAGTTTAACCTATGCTATAAAGAAACACAACTATTTGTTACGTTTTGCATAAAAAATATGATTCGATTTATTATTATTGTCAGTGTGCGCTGGTGGCACCCTTTTGTTACTTTATAAAAAATAAAAAAACTAGATGTGCTGCGTGCCTGCAAATGGTATTTTTTTAAAGAGTATTAAATAGAGAAGTTTTTAAAACAATTTGGATTTGGCTGTTGCGCTTACTTTTTTTTTTTTTTTATTGAACCTAAACTTGAAGTTCATAATTTTTATTTTGCCTTTGACAAGATTTAACGATCTCCCGTTTTTTGGTATTTGTTTTTTCACCATATTTTTTTTATTTTACATGGACAATGTATTGGTAATTACAGGGGGAAAAAATGGCGTTGATATATCAGTAAACAACGGAGTTATAAGCCATAAATGTTTGGATTTGGCTTTTTTTTACAAAAACATTCATAAAAAAAAAAAACCGTAAGACTTTGTATATAGGTAAGTGACCTTAAATAGGTTCAAAATGAACCTCCCTACCCGAGATAATTTTTTGGCCAACGATCTTCCGAACACCCTGTATATATATATATTTAAATCTATTAAAATTTACAACAGTATACAATATAAAATATATTACATCAAATAAATATGATGATAAAGCCAAAAATGACACGTCACTTATTTTTAAAGAAACTATCCATTGATAGCAGTCATAAAGGTTCTATATAATGAAGTACTATTTTAGCAGGTCCCGAGGCCATCTTCTTTTCAGGCGCCTCGAAGGTTATCTGGAATTGAATGAGAAGCAAGTTGTGATACTAATGGATTTGAATGGTTGTTGAGTTTGTTACGGAAGGATTGATATCTGGTTTGACCTAAGTCAGAAATGTAAGCATTGATCATTCATATCTCATTACAATAAATGTTTTCTTATTCCATGAGACCATTAAATCGAATACCTAATTGATAAAGGAAACGTCTGGATTTAGAAATGTTGAGAGTTGAGGAATGGTGTGTTTTAGAGTTCCAGGAGCTAGATGTTCTGGCAATAAAAGAGCGTTTGAAAGATGTTTTGTTGAAGATAGTTAGGTAAAGGAAAATAGCTTCAATAACAAATAAGTTAAAATAGAGGGAGGATGAGGTACGAACGAATATGATGTATTTATAATTATTCCACGCTATTGTAATTTTGTGAATCCAGAAAATTCTTATTACTTTAAATTTTGATTTAGCTTCGAAGTATAAAGTTAATTCAATAACTATGTTTTCTCACTTGAGGTACTCATGATGGTATAGAAGGATCAATCCTAATTACTTTTTTCTCCACTTCCTTTTAGTTTCAGACTTATTAAGTACAATCGTTGAAGCACGGCATGAGTTAATAACCTAAGCAATTAATACCACCCTGCCATAGGTCAGAGTATACACGGACTTTCTTCTATTCATTGAACTTTATCAATGCCTTAAAACCTAAATGTGCTGAGCAAATAACTTCAGAGCTCCTAATTATTTCACTAAAAATGTTTCTATCTTCCTTAGTAATCATCTAAGTAAACAGTAGGCCATTGCCTTCTTGAGATTATACACGGTACAAAACTAACGAGCCATTCTGAAAGATCCATTTTATTTCCATTCCAATCTGTGATTACTGTATCGTACAGCAAAAACGGAACATCACGATTGGTCGTAAAGTTTAAAGAACTGTTTTCATTGGCTGTTGTAATTTATTGAAAGCTATCAGAGTCCAGTTACTTGAACGCTGGAACAGGCCGAGGTAAACAATCAACAAGTTCCCTGCCAGTGCCTTCTAAATGATTTACCATTTCAATTTGCCGAAGGCCTTGATGTATTTACTAATGGTTTGTAAAGATGCAATGGCTGGAATCGTGTTGTATAATAGCCTATACTATTGTATTTTCATGCATTTTATTCATAGTTATGGCTTAATGATGGACGATGACGTACTAACTGCCATTTAGCTGTATATTATGCAGGCCATGCTGCAACCATTAACTAGAGATGGGGTTCACAACTTCAACATGAACGACAATTTTTTTAATATCTGTACATTATTAAGTGGAAATAAAATCATTGCAATATGTCAATAACTTATTAGTAGTACTTCAATAACTGTTCTAGAAAGTCCCTTGGCCGTCTTCTTTTCGTCTCGAGGGATTATCGCAAAAAGCAAGTAAGAAACAACTTGGGAGGCTAGTGAATCCGAGTAGGTATGTAGTTTATCATTAGCCAAATCAGCGACGCATGAATCATTAAGATCTTTATGGACAAGTTTGTTTGTGACATAATAAGGAACATTGAGGAATTTACGAAGGATTTTGTATTATTAGGATTAGATACGAGAAGAATTAGAACGTTTAGTGGAGCCCCAAAGCTCAACTCCTTATGTTCAAATTAGTCTAATTACTGTTATGTAATTAAATAAGTCTTTTGTAATTATTAGGCCAGTCATATTCGGTAAAAATACCACATTACTTGGAAGTAATTCCCTAATAGGGTACAAATTTTCATATGTGTAGTAATAGCGCCCATTAACAACGTATCAAAAATCAACTCTACTGCATGCTGTGCTATGGCCGTCACTTTTGAAAGCCACGAAATTCTAGCACTTTTTTAATTTTTTTCCCTTTTATCTCGTATAATATGTAAATTTGCTTGATGTATCATATTTACAATATTGAAGAGCACTAAATTTGTGACAATTTAAACCTAACCGCAGCTCTGTAGAACAATTGGTTGCAGAGTAACAATAAGTTGCACTTCTCCAAAATGCGTTTATCTGTACTCTTTTGGTTATAACATTAAAACTATTTGTTTGATCCAAAATTTTTTTTTTAATCTAAAGCAGGTTAAATTTACCATAAGTCTGTATTGAATAAAATATTTATTTATACCAGCACGCTGAGAACCCCGTACTGTTGTGAAATCCACGCTTTTTTTCGGTACATAACTCCGAAATTATTTGTCCGATCCAAAAATTTTTTTTCCACCCGAGAGCTGATTAAATTTACTATCAGATCTTTGTTTGGATAAATTGAGTCCTTGATAGTGGTTCTGTTAAACGGGAATCAGTGAAATATTATTAATGATCATTATTGGACCGGAAGTCGTAGGTTTACGACCTGAAAAGTTATTTGACGAGATTGGTTTGGATTTTTTTAAATTTTACATTTTTGACACCGTTTATGAAGGTTAGTAATATGAGATAGGAGTGATTGGGATGTAATGGAAGGATCGTTATTTACTGATAACACACGTGTCATCAGCGTACGTGTCAGCGAGATTTTTTTATAAATATTAAAAAGTAATGCTTGGTTATTATTTATTTTAGTGCTCTAAAGTAGTCAAAAACGACGAGAAGTTTCTTTTATGTGGATTTCAAGTAAATCATGTGTCAAAATGTCAAAATGTTTTAGACACCCAATAGGTGTGTTTAACCAATAATAATAAGATATCATTAAAGGGAAATGATTGTAAAGGAAATCTTAGGTTTATATTAATAAATAAAAAAAAAATGTATACATAGAGATATTCGATATATAGAAATTTAAATGTATTGCTTTACGTAGGACTATACTCAGTAAACTTACAATAAAATCGGACAACCTAACATACTACCCATAAATACATTGAACAAACACAAGATAACAAGGTAACTTCCTCCTTTGATAAGACAAGTTTATTTTATCCTCAACTATCTCTTCTATATACACAATTCAACCTAGTACGTTCAAATAATGTGTTTATTATTATTATATATATATATTAATTATACATTCATCATTTATGTACTGAAATTAACAACCTTATAAAACCAATAAATAAAGCATTAAATTTCGCAACAAAAGACATTCAAAACAAAACACTAACGCCAAAAGACACTATGTTGTCTTCTGATCATTAAATTGCGTATTGTTTAAAAATTATTCTTCGTTCTTTAAAAAAATGGTAGCTGATAGGCTGGAGGTCAAGAATGAAGAGCGGTTGAAGCAGATACTTATAATTAAGCTTTGACAATTTTTTTATCGCAAAAACCTTTTATTAAATTTTTTTGTGTGGTTTTTCTATATCATAGGTTCTTCCAATTACTTTAATTCAAGTTTTCAAACAGTTCTGGCATCTTAAACCACTAATGCTCGCAGAATAATGTCATCCTTAGAAGATATCCTGTTTTGCCTTCTCGCATTAAAGGAACTTGTTATAGTTGATAATTGAAAAAAAAATCTAGAATTTTTCTACCACTGTCCTCACCACTTGTGCTGATGACACATGTTTATTATCAGTAAACAATGATCCCTTCATTTCCTCCCAAACACTCCAATCCCATATCCTAAACATTCAAGAGTGGTGTCAAAAATGGAGAATCAAAATAAACCCAAATAAATCTCACGAAATAACCTTCACCCTTCGTCGTAAACCTACGACTTCCTGTCCAACAGTATCCTTCAATGATATTCCACTAATCCCTGTCAAACAGATCCGCTACCTTGGACTCCATTTGGACAAACGTCTTACTAGGAATTCACATACAATACTAAACTGTTCGTTAGACTAGACAGATTACTTCAACATTTACTATACAAACGATCAAAGCAATTACAAAAGACTTATTTACATGACTGTGATTAGACCTATTTGGACGTACGGAGTTGAGCTTCGGGGCCATCCATTTCACCTCGTATTCAATCCTTACAATCCAAAATCCTTCGTAAAATCCTCAATGCTCCTCACTTTGTCAGCAATAAACTTAGCCATAAAGACCGTAATGTTCCATATGTTGCTGACTTAGCCCACACCAGATACCTATCCTTTCATAGTTCCATAACCACTCAAATCCATTAGTTTCTCAACTTGCTTCCGACTCCATTTCCGATAATCCTCCGAGGCGTCTGAAAAAAAGATGGCCTAGAGATGTTTTAGTGTAGAATTTGTATTGAAGCGCTACTGATGAGTAGTTCTTTTTAAGTTTTGACATGTCATTGTAATCGTTATCAGCTCATTTACTTGATGAACATATTTGTACGGTTGTAAATTTCAATAAATTGATATATTAAAAAAAAAAAAAATGTATTGGATGGTTAAATGGATCCTCACTGTTCATATCTATATATCCTAATAGACTTACAAAGTTATAAACATGTAAATGAGTTTGTTAAAAATTTTCAGAAGCTTAGAAATTTTGTCTACTTTATTAAGTAACAGAAACGAAAAACTAAAATAGTTTTTAGTATAGTATTTGTATTAAGTACTTGACCAACATCAATCAGTGGTAATATCTTCGATTTCGCTGCATAATCCTTTAAATACAAAATACTATAAATACTATTGAGTTATTGAATCAGCTGATGAAAAACATACATATGGTTAGGGAAATTTCTTTCTGCCGTGACAATGGTAGCTAAACTTTCTTGCCGCAGCGTCATGGTGCAGTCATTTGAATTTCATTCGCTACTAGCAACACCACATTTGTCTTTCCGTTCGTGATCATTTTTTCACTTGAATGTATTAACTTTTGTTTACTCAAAATATAATATTTATCTTCCACACTGTTCTTTGAAATATGGATGTCCGAGAAATAAAATAATAAAAAAATTAAGTAGACTGCATTACTATGTTGTTCGCTTAAATGTTATGTTAATTTATTGTTACTTGTTATAAATTAATGAGGTTACATGGTGTAATTATTGTATTTATGTATATAATCCATTACCATTAAACTAACATTCCCCTATCAAACAATTTACTAAAGGAGTCATATACCTCAATATAGAATTTCACTTACTGTCTTTCCAACCCCTGGAAAGATCATGTTTCCCTTGTTATCCGCCGAAAAATTTCCACTCTTCGACCATAAACCGCTCCCGTAAATTCCTCCCGCAATCAACTCGTCAACTATCAATTTCTTCCCTCATTTCCCCCATTTTGATTTTGGTAGTGTGGTAGTTCTCTCTGCATCTCAGGATGCAAGATTGAAAAAGCTCATGAACTGTTGCCTCAGATTCGTTCTAGGGATATTACGTTATGACTAGTGATGGGTCGGTCTGAGTAGAACGGAACGTGGAACTGGTTCCACCTTTGAACCGGTTTGGAACGAAACCAATCGCCCAAGTTTTTCGTTCCACCTGGAACGAAAACCAACGTTAAGACATCTCTCGTTTCGTTCCCTCGGTGTTGTAGGGTTTAGATTGTACCTCTGGTTTCGTTCCACCCAAGGTCGTTCCGTTGCGTTGATCCTTCCGCTGTTGATTTCCTCACTCGTCTCCATCGCCAAACCGCTTTATTTGAAATTTTATATTCTTTTGACAGAGCTCGGCTTCTTCTTTCAGATTCAGAGAAATGAACCACACAAGGTTTTACTGCTGCTTATGTAATTAAATAATTGTTCCTTTTTTTCTCGGAACCAATGTAATTGGAAAATTCTCGCTTAATTGTGCACTATACTTGAGCTAAGTTCCCCCCTCCCCCAAAAATTAAATTATTTATTGAATAAAACTATTTTAATAAGTATACTTAGCTATTTAAACCTACTTAATATTATAGTACCTTTAAAATTTTTAATTATAAAATACCTATAAGGAGGAAGTTAACAGCTGGAAGTCACAAAAGGGGATGTAACGAAAATGCATGGTACATAGGTAGTAGGTTAGTAAAACAGACGTGGAACGAAAAGTGAAACCGAACGTAAATTTTCATTCCACTTTTTTTCGGAACAGCCCTTAACTAGTGTCTAGTAGGTTAGTCATACTAACATGGAACGAAAAATGGAACGGAACGAAAACTGGAATTAGTTCCAATCGTGGAACGGAACGTAAAATCTCATTCCACTTTTAAGTCGGAACGGCCCTTCACTAGTTATGACAATGTATCTCACCATTAAAATGGTTAGTTCCCTCCTTCCGAAGACAATACTTCCTTGGCTCGTTCCTTTACAAATCATTTTCCTCTTACTCACCTTCCTATATCCTCAAAGCTTTAACATAAAATCATCAGTGAGTTCCCGCAAAACCAGATCCCGTTCCTCTGACCTCTACCTAACTCCCATCAACACAACATCCTTTAAACGTTCCTTTATTTCTAGACTATCCAACTTCTGGAACTCCCTCCCTTCCATCATTCGCTATTTCTCCACTCACAATAGCTTCAAATCACGTCTTTTCGTTTACTTGTTGGATATTCAACCTAATAGTCATATCGATGAAGAAAATATTTTCTAAAATGAAATATGAATATTCAGATTATAATATTTATTTTGTACAGCATTATTTTAGTACTGTATAGTAAAAAAATGTTAATGTCCGATGTGACAAACTCGCCTCGGCCTCTAGAAAATGGACTGTATGGGAAAATATGAAATCGAGGATTTTATTTAGAAGGTAGCATAAATAAATAATACAGAAGAAATTTCTTACCTTATTACTGCCGCCGACGGTCTGTCCGGGGGCCCCTGGAATCTTTACGGCCTGGCAAATGCTTCTCCTAAGCTGCAATATTTGTCTAAGCTCGCCTCCTCTTAGGTCACCACTCATTAGGGGGAGAACTGGGTTATAAAACCAATGGAAGACCATGAGGTCTTGGGTATTGTACTAAATTTGTATAATTGATTTCGGCATAATTTATATTATTTTATCAGACAATATTCCGTATAATTTATATTTCTTAGCTTTGTTTACTGTATTTTTTTTTCTCCTATTTATGTTTTCGTTTCTTATTTTAAATTTCTAACCTTAAGTATTATTACTTTTATTCCTTATATATTAATTTAAATTTCTTTTCAATTCCTTAGTTTAATTTTAATTGTATTTTCTTGCTTTTATTATATTTTTAAATTATACATCCGGCAGCTTGGCCGCCATTAATTGTTCATTATAATTATTCTTAAGGGGCAATGGCCCCAGAATAGAATTTATTTTCATTTCATTTCATTTCAACATAAATTCCACTCTGCTTTCTGGATAAATAATTTTACACTGCCCTTGTTTAGGACGTTGAGAGTTCTTTCAGGGATATTTGTCACCCCTCTTCAACTTGTACCAGCTGCAAGATGAAGTTTGAAGTGGAGGCCTGAAGCTGACGTCCAAACGGAAAAATTTAAGCTAAAAAATTCTAGCTGAAACAAAAGGGCACTCTGAAGAAAGTAGTTAGTCAACTAATTGCCTTGCCGATTGATTCATTGCTAACCTAAAAGAAACTAAATTCTACAGGATTAATGATATTCCACTGATCGCTTTTGGACAAAATCTAGGTCTTCATCTGAACAAACGTCTTATTTGGAATCCACATACACGACTAAAACGACTAGGAACAGCTTGTTTTCGTCTACTTCATTTACTAGACAAGCGTCCAAAGCTCTTTTTTATACATGACAATAATTAGACCCATTAAGACATAAACCTTCCACTTTATCTCCTATTCAACCCTTACAATCCAAAATTTTATAAAGTCCTCGATGCTTCTTATTAGAACTAAAGTTATATATCACGATCTATATATTCAGTACATTACTAATTTGGCGCAAACCAGATACCTACCTTTACATGATATTTTGTATACCGACTCTAATCCACTGGTCTCCTAACTTGCTTCTATTCGATTCTACTCTGAAATTAAGCAGTCCTTCGTGCAGGATAAGCAAGATTACAATGGGCGTAGCATGTGACAAGAATTCACCTAACAAAACTTTGTTCTTTGTTTCCTTTTCCAATCTCTAGAAGCTGCTACATGATAAAATAGGCAAAGAGAGAGGCGGGAACTTAGAAGGGTGGAAAGGATAGAAAAAAGACGCAGCCGAACATCTTGTAATATGATATTGTAAGTACAGGTGGCGATGGAAGAAGCTAGTGCAGGTGGCTAAAGATCTCCAAGGTCTATAACACACACAAAAAAAAAAATAAAAATAATAAAAATAAACTTCGTCTTATAAAATGAAGAATTTTGAGCTGAATTTCATTAGAAATGCATGAGCTACTTTCTAAGAACTGCTTGTATACATAATATGTTTCCATACTTTTTTTCCTTAATATTGATAGGTTGTTTCTAAGATAGGGGTTGTAAGATGACTTTTTGTCAGTATATTCTCAGCTAATAAACATCAATTGAGCCATAAAGAATATGGCCGGCCATATAGAGTTTAATAAAAAAAGAAAAAAAATATGGTTTGAAGAGCTAATTTATTCAAGGTAGCAGTAAAAGTCTCCGCAGGTTTATCACCTCACATCTCCCCTGGCTCCTCTTAAAGTTGCCGTGTGTAATAGGAACGAGGAGGTCCCTACTGTTTTACCTTCACTAGAGAATAGATAGCAAATTTAGTTAAACTTGTAAATTGTATCATAAACTTGTTCTAGTTCAAGCAATACATACAAATATCTGTTTGGTATGGTTATAATTAACGATTGTCTCGAACCAGGCTCGCATTACTTTATATGTCATATATTGCCATCAGTATATAAAAGAGTTCTGAGTTATTGAAATATAACAATCTATTTAAAAAAATTAAATAAAAAAAAAAATTCTCCCTGTCTGGGAAAAAAAAATAGATCATGGATCAGTATACCATAATCTACTGCCTCTGATTAGGAAACTAACGGCAAATTTTCGATCCGACAATATCAACACAGGTAGAACATCAATTAAACAAAAAAAAACATCTACAATTAAACTATTTAGGCAAAAAGTTACTTTTTTCATTAAAAAAAAAACCTGTACCACTGACAACCCATGAAGGGTCTCGGGTTCAGTACTTAGGTAAGGCTGTACTGTTTCTGGGCCAACGGTTGTGAAAGGAGGTGATTTGGTCAGAATTCACACTCAGCCGCCAGGTTTTTCCCCCAAATATGGATACCCGCTTTTTAAGAGGTTGGGTGTGCCCCAGGAGGGTCTCCCGACCTCGAATTCGATCCACGGCTGAAATTACAGAAAATAAATATTCTGTCCTCTGTTGGACTCAAACTCGGGCCCGAGAGCATGATAGTCAAGCTATTCATTCAAAATAGCTCCTAGAAACTATGTCCTAGCGACAAATGCTATATAACTAAAAATATTTTCCATTAAATTTCTGACACAAAAATTATTGCACATTTTTGATCTGAGCTACATCAGAGCTAGGGCGTTGTCAAAATGTTACATTTTTGAGGGTGAAAAAAACGATACAACGTGATTTGTTTTTATTTGAATTAGTATAGTTCCTATACGGTTGGTTCGAGGAAAAAACATTACATAACAAAACATTTTCTCGATTATATTTCTGACAAGAAACTGTGGTCAAATCTTCGATCAGAGTAACACCAACAGAGTTGCAGCATGCCAAAAAAGCGAGGTTTCAAACCTAATTGTTTTTATTCAAACTAATATAGCTCCTGAACGGTACAAATTTTATATAACTAAAAATGTAACGAGTAAGATGGCGTCTAATTTTCGATCAAAGCATCTCTAACAGAGCTTGAGCGTGTCAAAATGTTATTTTTTTGATTTGTGAAAAAGTGTAGACCCCCCAACCAAAACACGTATCCATGTCAAAAAAAAAAAAAAAAAAAAAAAAAAAAAAAAAATGACTTTTGGAGTGTAAAGTATTGCCCCTTTTATCTAAATGTAAATTTTTTTGTTAGCAGCTTAGAAAAAGTTTAATTAGAATTTCGTTATATTTTAGGGATTTTTTCCTCACTATTGAACTAGTGGTTGTCGTGAAGAAGTGGGTGTCAGACTACTTGAAGTGACTTAAATATTAACCTTCAAAGGTGGATTTTTAAAATCTACGTTGTGAAAACTTTGTTTAAGTTGTGTTTAATCGGTCTTAAAGTATTTTAAAAAAACATCAAAACTGCCCGAATTTGACTAATCGACTAATTCATGACTCCAAGGGATATATTTTATATGGAAAACTCCCATTTATTCTAAAAATATTTGAACAAAATTTATGCAGTGTGGCTGGAAAAATGTCTTAGCTTGTTAAAAAAAAACTATTGATTTTCGAATGCACTAAAAACCATTATCGCAAGGACATATACCGAAACGTATCTGATACAAAAATTAACAAAAGGTTGTTGCTTTTTATATTTCATTAATTTAAATGTTATTTATATAAAAAAAAAAAAGAATTAAATAATCAATAATTTTTTTTTTTGTTTGTTTCAGGTATTTCCGTCAACTATTCATTATTGTTCAGTAAGTGGAAAAATTCTATTTTAAACCAGTTATATTATTTTTTATTCCTATTAAAAGATGGTTTGCATACCTGAAAGCTTAACTTTCGCCATATGACTTGATGCCCTGTTTAATATGAAACCCCCTTTGGTGCTGTAATGGTACAAAAAAGATTTAAACTACAGCTTACTTTGAGCGAGTTCCCCGGCCTCATTATTAAATCCCGTTAAAATCTGCTTCCTCATCTTGAGAAAAGTAATTAAAAGTTTAACGGGTATCCTGTTGGACAGGGTTATGGAACTTGCCCTAACTCCCCCGTTATCTGATACTCTGTTCAATTTGAAAAGTTACCCAAAGGTTCAACCCTGACTTTTCGTCCTTTTAACTCGTGTTTCGTATATCCTCTTGTCCCCTGAAGTATTCGTACCTGTAAAGGTAAAAAAAAAATTCTCTGTGACTGCAAAAAAACTAAAGATCTAGAATGTGTCTATCTATATGGTAATCCACTAATTTTATGTCTACTGCTTCTGATAAGAAAACTGTCGCCAAATTTTTGATCCGAACTACAGCAGCTAGAGCTTGTTAAAATGAAAAATATTTTTGAGACTATAAAAAACCGTTACACTCTTAGTTGCTATGACGACGCTTTTCATTACAAACAAAAATTATGGACCCCTAGCAACAAGACTTATCCATGTCAAATAAAAAATGGAGTTGGTACCTGCGAAAATGATAGAAAATAGAGAATACATTGTTGTAAAAAATATGGTACCTAAAAAAATATTATTACACATATTGAAAATGTTTTGTTTGTCTATAATGTGTGGCGAACATTCTTATAATGAACATGAAAAACATTCTTTTAAATTTGATTCCCCCTAAATTATTCACCATGAACAAAATAATTTTAAACGAAATATTAAAGAAATGATTACCCTAGAATAATTTAAAAATCGCCCGATAAACAAAACCTCAACACATGTTATTCCAATTTAATACATTCAGACCAATAGTATACATTTACATTTAAATACATCATATAAATAAATCATTTACACATTTATTCATTACACAGAAATACGTGAATCATTTTGTACCACCAGTTTTGGAAATACTAACCCTCTCAACTCTTACCTTTTTTCAAAAATTCCCCAGTTCAGTTGTGTGCTAGAATTGTCATAATTTTTAATAGATACCAATAGCAATCCACCATTAGCATTGTAAGTAGTTTCCTACTCCTCCATATTTTGTAATTATATGTAGTTGTATATTCTACCGCATGTTTATTTATGTATATTTATGTTGTTGCCAGCTTTATTTTTGAAATAACCTGTGTAAATTATATAATTTTATTGATAGAACTTCAAGAACCTTATTAAATATTATATATATATATATATATATATATATATATATATATATATATATATATATATATATATATATATATATATATGGATAAATTTCTTGGCATTTACTATTAAATGTTTAGTAAGGTTCTTGAGGCTCAGTCAATAAATAAACAAGAACTGTTTAGGCGACGTTTCGAGACTATATTGTTCTCATAATCATGCCCAACAGTGAAAAAACAGGTTACAATAAAATTTCATAAAATTTCTGTTTTTTCACTGTAGGGCATGATTATGAGAACAATATAGTCTCGAAACTTCGCCAAAATAGTTATTGTTTATTTATTGACTGAACCTCAAGAACCTTGTTTATTTATATAAACATTAAAAATTGTATACTGCTCTGTAGTATATTATTACAACCACCAAATGTAATATTCTCGTAATAGAAACAATAATAGCATGGGTTGGCATGAGAGGAACAGCTGGACAGTGCTGCATGTTACTGATCTTTAGCTGATATTAAAAAAATTAATGATATAATGTTTTTTACTTTAAATTCCTATCAAATATTTTGAAAAAAAAAAAAATTGATTTTATAATTAGGTTGGGGAGTACCTCATCCAGATTCATTTAGACGTATTTTTGTGCTGAAAGGAATATTTTTTGAACCTCTGACTTATATAAGTCTGTTAGAACGGTCTGTTAACTATTCTTAAGTTATGTTAATGTGATAAAGTACAGTGAATTAGACGCAGTTTTTTTGAAACGTTTGTTTATGTGATTTTTTTTTTTGCTTTCAAGTAAATCTTAAAACAGAATCCCCTCAAAATGTTGGGAATGACGATCTACGCTAAGGCCTGGACATCACAAAAATACATTCGTTAGTAAAAAAACCTACATCCCCTTGTTACAAAAAGACAGAAAACAACAACCTACTGGTGTTTACAAGAGAAATTCTTCATGACCCTTGACAAATTCTCCAAAGGACCAAGACTTATTATTTTTTTTTTTTCCTTCCCTCAAAATCTCTTCCTTCGTCATTAAAAATATGAGGCCCCAGTGGGAGATGCCCCTCTCTCGTGCCTTTTAGGCCTCATTTTTCGACATTAAATACGTAGTTAGTGAAGAACATTATCCTTGACTCTTTGGTTACCACTCACCACTATATGCGTGGTCATTTCCTTAGGCGAATTTCTGAACAGTATACTCTTATTCGGTAAAAATTGTGTTTATAATTATTATTTAGTCTTTCTACTTTGTTTATTATTACAGATGTTTCGATTCTTGATTCTATCGATTCTTCGAGAATGGTGATGATCCAAAGTTAATTCCTAGGAATTGAAAGATATCGATGATTTGAGCGATAGTCGTGTGATATATAATTAGTACATATCAATTATTTTCCCTAATGTTAAACTTTTTTTTTTCTATTTATTGATATTTATAACTGTATACAATAAAAAAACAAGTAAACTTGATGCAAATTAAAATAAAAGTTCTAAATTAGAAGTTCTCTTGGCTATATTCTTTTTAGACCCATCGGTGGGTTTACAGGAATCGAATGTGAAGCAAGTTGAGTTAACTATGAAATGATTGGATCTGGTTTGAACTAAATCAAAAACATATAGAACATTAAGTTATTTATGAATACGCTTATTTGTGACAAAGTAATGAGCATTAAGGATCTTTAGAAGGATTTTAGATTATTGAACGGTGATTAATGGATCATTATTAAAGGATGCTAAAGGATAGGAAGTCGTAGATTTACGACGAAAGGTAAAAGCTATTTAATGAAATTTGTTTGGGTTTATTTTGATCTTCCATTCTTGCAGGATTATATGAGATTGTTGTGTTTGGGATTCAATGAAGGGATTATTATATACTGATAACAAACACGTCTCTTCAGCATAAGTGGTGAGGTCAGTGCTAGGATTAGTAGGGATGTCAGCTGTATACACCGTGTAGAGGATTGTACCTAGGATACTTCCTTGAGGAACCCCGGCAGATTGAGTTATGAGGGATGAATGGGAGAAGTTGTAACTCTATCTGAACGTTCTATCATTGATGTAGGAGGAAAGCATTTACTGAGTTTGTAAAGCAGTCCCTGGTGCCAGAATCGGTCAAAATAAAAAATTAAATTAATAATTATATAAATATGGTAAAGAATTTATGGTAATCTAAACAGAATTTAAGTTTCTTTGAATAGAAAACATTTTTTGAAATAGATATATTTTCAATTCTAGAAAACTCGTGCCGTTTAGTTTGATTACTTTGAAATTGCTACTGCAGAGATTGTGGGCAGTTTCTTTTTAGTTGTTAGCGAAGTAATTTTCCACTTTGTGTTATGTCTACCTTTATCGCGGTGCAGCAGTTTCTAACTGACTTACAGATAAAATAATATAACTTTCCACCGTTTTATTGATGTTTATGTTTAAGTTCGTTTTATATTGAACAACGAGAAATAAATTATAAATAAATAAATGATTTATTTCAGTATTTTTATGATCTTTATTCATTGTTCAATGTTATTGCGTTTAATTTCGTTTTGTTGCTTTGCAAGAAATTGACATGTTATTACGATTACGGTAATGGTCGACTTAAGAGGAGGCACCAAACTGGCTTGACCCGCGCTACACCGACCAATTCGATCCTTACGCTTCACTTTAAGTTTACATTTATCGATAGCTCTTTCCTATAACCTCACATGTAAACAATCACTTCTACAGTTTCAACTTGGATTGTGTTGTTTAGTGTGTTATATTGATATTTAGTCTTCTTTAATGTAAATAGTTGAAACAGAAGTTAACAAAATGAGTTTCATAAAGGATTAAGTGTTTTATCAATTCATGTTTTCTTATTTCCTCTTATCTAATGTGTAAAAGTGTTACAAAACTTAAGAACATTAATTTGTACATGGATTTGGTGTTTTATATATTTTTATTTATTGTATCAATTTAAGTGATAAAATTTCAGTATACATATTTTGTGAATGCATTCTTTGTCATCCACAATACTTATTGCCCTAAAGATTGTATAATTATTTCAATAAAACATATCGATCTAAAACTAAATGTGAGAAAGTATATCATAGGTTTCATATTTTCTTATTTCCACTTCCCTTGAGAAAACATAGCAGAAATTAACATCATAACTTTCAACAAGGATTCTGTCTTATATCATATAACCCCTTATAACATGGAGAATGGACAATGTGAAAATAATCACAGATTAAGAGGTAAATGACATATTATATAATTGTAAAACTATTGGTGTAATGTTATAGATTAATGTATTTTTAAAAATTTTTAGAAGTCTGATGTTGGAGCATTTTCTCCGAAGCATGTGGCTGCAAATGTTATGTCAAATAAATACTTAAGGATTCCGTCTTTTAAATATTTATAATTTGTTATTTACACTTCCTTTACATCACAAAGTTTATCAAGAATTAACATTACTGGTGGTTTAGCATTATATTAATTCTGATTTAATATAAAATTAAATCAAAATTGATTTAGTGTCTTATATTTTGACATTTTCTTATTTCTCATTTTAATATCATAGGGTAAACACAAGTTAATATTACTTTGAACAGGGATTTAAAGTTTCTCCGTAAATAAATGAGAATAACCTTCCCTCTCGGAAGAAGGTAAGAATCGATAAAATGTATTCTCGGCGGGCGTAGGGGTTGCCTCTTAACCCGACCGTTACCACGATTATTACCATCTAATTTTACTGGATCTATTTGTATTTAATTTTATACAGTTGTAAATTTCAATAAATAAAAATAAAAAGATTTTACTTAATAATTGTTTTTATTTTACCTTTGATAAGGCGATGATATTATTTTAACAAAAAAAAAAATCTAGTATCGATTAAAGCGATTTAACTACGGCAGTATGCTCTTACTGAGATCTGGATCCAGACTGTTGATATATACGACCAATTCCAGGTTCTCTCTTATTGAAATCTATAATAACTTGAGTAGTAGTGGCGCATATGTTTTACAGCTACTGTTATTAACAAATGACGACGATAATAACTGTCAAAAGATTTGGAAACCTTCGTTAAAGTATATAGCTATTTAAACACCTAAAAAATAAAACTTTTAGCTGAGAAAATTTTAAAAAATCAATCGGATGGACTTTTTTGCGTGTCAGTTTATATATTAACATTCTGCTAGTTCTAATGTTTCATATTTCTCCAACCACATGACCAGGCACATTAGTATTTGATTCACCTTAGCGAGGGATTGATGTGTATATATCGGTAGAGGGGAAGGCACGCCTGGAACGACACTGGAACTATGTGGAACTTGGGGATTCCAGGAGTCGGGTCCGGTTTGGAAGTTGGGAATTATTCTCTGGAATTGGATCCTACCCTCCTCGGGGAGTTACTTTAAAATAACCTGCCCTTCCCTTCGGCGTCTCTCACTAGAATCCTATTTCCGACCTCAGTCGGTTTATAAGTAAACTAAATAAATAAAAACAGCATCCTATTACATAGTACTTGTAATACCAACAATTTTATAAGTTTATTTTCTCTCTATAACTTTTATTGGAATAGATGTTACAATCTGTCTCAGTGCTGGGCAATAGATAAGAGAAATGTTATATTCAGAAATATTATGTTTTATTCATTCATAGCATTTATACAAATACATACTCACATACAAACAAAATTATTAATAATAAAAGATCCAAAAAAAAAAAAAAAAAAAAAAAATACAGAATGAAGCTAATCTTACAATTATCAAAAAACAAATAAAATAATTAACATTCATATTAAAGGTACAATACAGACACACTCAGCCTGAAGGAATCCCGAATTTAGCCTGTTCCTCCGCTTGTCATAAGTGAAGGCCAGACCCGAAGAGATCCCAGCGCTGCTCTCTCAGCTGCATCACTCGTATTAATATCCAGTCGAAGCTGAGTGAGATTGCTGTAAAACAGTCAAGATACTTAATAGTATTGACTTTAGGTAGTGGGATATCATTGAAATAAATAGTTGGACAGTATATACGGCGGAGGGTAAAGGTTACGTTGCTGCAATTATTCATTGACTATGATCCGCCATTCATCGCCCCAGACTTGAGAACCTGGGATGAGTGAGTTGGAGATTATAGGAAGCTGTTAAGGGATCTTGATGGCATGAAATTATAACATTGTCTTTAGTAAATGTTATCATGAGTAGTAGTGATATCTGCAGCATAGAGGATATGTAGTACTTTACCAAGAACACTACCTTGCGAAATTCCTGTTTCAATGGGGTAGCAGTTAAAGTTAGTGATAGGTAGTTCTAGGTGGAACGGAACTTGGAAATGGTTCCAGCTTTGAACCGGTTTGGAACGAGACCAATCGCTCAAGTTTATGGTTCCACCTGAAACGAAAACCAACGCCAAAAGATCTATCGTTTCGTTCCCTCGGTTCCCTCGGTGTAGTAGAGTTTTGGTTGTATCTCTGGTTTCGTTCCACCCAAGGTCGTTCCGATTGCTTTGTTGCGTTGATCCTGCCATGGACATCTTCTAAATAAACCACTTGAGAAATGAAGCACGCGAGGTTTTCCTGCTTATGTAATTAAATGATTTTTTCACTGTTTGTTGAAAAGCTAATAGAGAAAGAACAAGACTTTATTACTCCTTTTTTTTCTTGGAACCAATGTAGTTGGAAAATTCTTGAGCTGACTTTTTTATAAAAAAAAAAAAATTCATGCATGGTACTTTGAAAATGGTAGGTTTTTCAAATTGACATGGAGCAGAACCTAAATTCTCATTCCACTTTTAACTCGGAACGGTCCTTCACTATGTAGTTGATATGTAGTTTGTCATGGTAGGATTAGTTTCTTATTGGTCTAAATCTGTAACAAATAAGAGATTTAAAAACGTTATTGATAAGTTTATTTGTGACATAATATGGAGCTTTATGAAATTAAGATTGCAAGGATTGGATACGTTAAGGTTTAGTGAAGCCCCAAAGTTAAATTCCGTTTGTCAAAATAGGTCTAACTACTTCCATATGAATAAGTCTTTTGTATTTTATTAGGAGCTTTAAACGCTTGTCTAATATATTTTAGATTAGTGGAAAACAACAACTAGCAGTTTCCTCTCTTTTAAATCTCGTAAGGGAGTGATTGAATATTATTAAAGTTAATAGGTATCTCTCAATTGCATTAAAAATAAATTTATTATGAATAGTTAATTATGTTCTCTTTTTAAAAGCAATAAATTTAATCTGAATTATAATGTTAATAAATCATGAGTGTTTATAAAACATCTGTGTATGTTTTGTTTGGATAATTCTGTCTCAGTCTGTTGATATTTGTTAATTATGCAGGAAAAAGTGTGATTTATAATTTATTAGATGTAAAAGTGTGAGAACAACAACTCTTTTATTTCTTTATTGATAATAACAACTTTATAAAAAAAAATATATAACGTAAATGTGTCGATAGTAATTACTATGACATGTCAATACTCGAAAAGTACTTCTCATCAGTAGCAATTCAACAAATGGTACACACTCAATTTCTCACAGACTGGGAAAATTTTCCAAGTGACAAATGATTAACGAAAACTATTCTCAATTAAAGTTCTTAAACTGTCGTCAAATTTTCGATTCGAGCTACATCAACAGAGCTCTCTGTTACATTTTTGTGGGTGAAAAAGTTGATACAATCTAAGTTGCCATTACAATGCTTTACATAAAAAAAATATCCGTGTAAAAAACACACATATATTAAGACTCATTACACAACCCATAACATAACACACTTACTTTCGCATACCCATCGTGCATGATCACATCCAGACTTCATGCAAAATATTTATTAACAAACTATACGGACATATCAACAATTTATTACAAATTATGACCTCGAGAAACATGCCATATAATACCCAAAGGAGACAAAAAAGGAGTTGGTTGAGAGATCTACTGTGTTAAAATTAATTAAATATCATGTTCGAAGTAAGTACCTCTGGGTGATGACCTCTCTCATGCCTTACATGTTTAGCATACCATGGTCACATCTGCTTCCTTTCACTGGATTAGTGACAGGTGTGGATATTAAAATTAAAGAGGAAAAAAAAAAGTACAAATTTATTTACTTAACCGCTTCTAAAGTTCCAGCCTCCATTACATATAGTTACATTTATGAAACGATTTAGATAGCGCCCCTGTCGGTTTCAGATTAATTTAGCCTGAAGCGGCTAACGTGGGACAAAGATTAAATTATTCAAATAGTGCAGAGGACTGCTCTCCTGTATTGTCTCTTCTCTAATCTATAATGGAAGTTACAGCACCTCGTTGTCAAAGCTATTGTCAGTCTGTCTCAACTATTACTATTATTATCTTACGTTAGTAATTCACTTTACTCTATGCATAGCTATGAAATATTTTTTTATAATTTTTTTTTTTTTAATTTTTAAATATATGTTTAATTTGGATATGTCTTTTAGTTGGGGGTCTATAGGGTTTTCTTTTTTTTTTTTTTTTTTACTCTCATAAATGGAACATTTCGACACGCTGCACAATGAGACAAGAGTTGAATACCTAAATAAATGTTCCATAAGTTTGTGGAACTAATTATTTCGTTACTATGGTCTATATACGTCCTTGAAGTTGCCATTTTCTAGAATTAA
The DNA here is from genome assembly GCA_003667255.2 of Euschistus heros. NCBI lineage: Eukaryota > Metazoa > Arthropoda > Insecta > Hemiptera > Pentatomidae > Euschistus > Euschistus heros. The sequence goes on from RCWM02000018.1 coordinate 3,790,423, forward strand.
GAAAATAACACCAATTTGAAGTTATGTTTAAACATTTTTTTATGAGAATGAATTTTTTGCCAAAATTTTCAAAACCTTATGAACTTCACTGTTAATGTGTACTGGTTTATAGACGATTTTATTCATTTAGGCATAACCTTGACTGCCAGGAATTTTCAAAGTTAGCGGTCTCGTAAATCTTACTTATCTTCATTTCACTTAGACTTTCAAAAAAGGTTCCAACGAACTAGGCTCTTTGTAAGGGTCAAAATTGAAGTAGAGCCATCCGAGAAACAGATAAAAATACCGTAAAAATTTGACGATTCTTGCACATCGCATTAGGAAAAAACAAACAATCTTTTGTTTATTTACGAGCATTTGTAATGTTTTCCTAAATATTCGAATCGATATATTTTTTGGCTGGGGGTCTCTAGCTTTCAATCGAAACGTGTTTTCTCCATCAAATCGTGTTTCTTATTTTCACTCTTAAAAGTTTAATATTTTGACACGTTCTAGCTTTGTTGGTGTTGCTCGGATCGAAAATTTGCAATTTCAGTTTTTTTATTTTTTTTATTTTATGTATATTCTAATTTAAATGAAGTTGGAATTAACTATATATTGTCTGGACTAAAGGTACATATAAGGGCATTGTAATCCCAGAAAATAAATAAGCAAACAAAACTTCTATTTACGACACTGGTATCATCTAGGGTTTAGTTAAATAGCAGACCTATTTATCTTTAAAAAAATTAAAACAAAATTGGATAAAATAAGGTAGTTTTCATTTGTTTAGATGACAAATGCAAGGTAAACTTTAAAAAAAAAAAATGATAAAAAAAAAATGTGACACAAGCTAGTCATAGCAAGTAGAATTCGAAGCTACATATTTCAGCAGACTTTTTATAAATTACTATAAAAATAGTGAAATTTTTTTAGTAGTGTCACTTTGATAATACATGTGCGACATATTTACAGAGTGTTAGTAAATGTATAAGGAAAAGTATGATTTCCTCTTCAGAGAGATCAAGAAGCTACAATTTAATGATATTGAGATCAACATTGCTAAAACTTTAGGAACTTGACAAGTTCCATGAGCTCCTTATGAGAAATATCATTAGAGCATAAATCCAGCAAGTTTTGTTAATTACCGTATGATTGAGTTTAGCCCTCCCTACTTTGCCCAAAACTTTGCCAGGGTAAATAAAATCTTAATTAATTTCTAGAAAATTAATTTTGTCCGACTTTTCCCTTTCGCTTTTTTCTCTTTCTCTTGTGCGTTTTGATCGTAATTAAATGTAGTCGTGAACACGGAGAGCAAGAATTTAATTGTATTCCTCTCAATGTACATATTGATATAGGAAGGTAGGGCGGATCTCATTTCTAATCACATAATTTTAAATACGAAGGCAAAGAGAATAAAAAAACAACTCATTTTCTTCCTGACTGGGAAAAGCAATAGATCATTGATATGTCTATCTATAATACACTGCTTTTTCCAATTCACATTCAAATGTTCAATATAGTGACAAATAATATAACTAAACATAATCTCCATTAAAATTCCGATAAGGAAACTAATGTATTAAAATGAATCAAGTTAGCGGTCAGCGCGCAATTTACATTTTACAACTTATTTATGCTTCGCTAGGTTTGTCTTTGATAGTCCGAGGCGTTTTCGTGTACCTCTACTTCCAATTAAATTGGCTTTATCCCACCTTCTGTAGACAATATTTCCTTGGAAAATTCCTTTACCAAGTTATCAATACCTTTCATCCTACTTATATTTATAATATGCTTCAATTCAGGTCTGCAGGAATTTCAATACACATGTTGGAGCTCCCGCAAAATTGGCTCGATCCTTTGAATGAGGCTCTAAAAATACTAAAATAAAACAAACAAAAGGAAAATAAATAAATAAACTAAGGTTCCAAATATTGGAATCTATTTGAGAAAACCGAAACTATACACCATACATACATAATATATTTACCATAAAGAAAACAAACATTTACTATTTACAAACAATGAATTAAATAATTATTGAACCTTTTGAATCAAAACTAAAAATAACCTATTAATAAAAATCATGACAATTATATTACTAAAAATAAAACAAGATATAAAAAAAAAAGATGTATTATTGGTGATCAGCTTAGCTTAGGGAGCGGGACGACTGTGACTGGTACAGCCGCAACGAGATCGTGATGATCTAGATGGTCTCAATGCGTGAAGAATCTTCTTAAGATGTCTGAGATGTGAACGCTGGACGTCTTCGAATGAGGTCGAAGAGCTAGTGGGCCCACGTCTGCATTTTAACTATCAACGATGAAAACAGCGTCTTAATAATGACGCCAACTAATCACCATCTTGCACTGCACTCCAAACAACTAATTAGCAAGTTGGGCTAACTATTATATGGCCGTTGCTAGGTAACGGCAGCAAAAGCCTACAGCCGCAGCAGTGGCCTCCTATATCGCTCACCTCACCAATATATTGTTAATTTAAATTGAATCAGATTGAAAATAACTGCAACCACTATACATAAATTAAAAAAAACAAACAGTTTATTCTAATGGCGTTAACAACACACATAATCCCGAGTCTTTCTGATCTGTAAAGAACCCCATCTCTTTGTATACTTGTATACTTGGGATCGAAGATTAATTCAGAAAACGATGTAACTAACGATGGTTTACGTCGGATCGCCGCAGCAAATAGATGTTATTTCGGTCTCGCTAAGCAATTTAAAAGTAGGTTTTTAACCAACAAGATTAAAGTGAGACTTTACAAAGTCCTTGTACGTCCGGTCCTGACATGGATCTAAAGCATGGGCATGGACTAAGGTTGATGAAAATTTGCTGCTAATCTTTGAAAGAATGATCTTGAGAAGAATTTTTGGTCCGATCCGAGAGGATGATGTCAGGAGAAAAGAAGAAAAAAACTAGAAATCTACGCACTCTTCAAGGACACAGACACAGGTAGGTGGATCAGTGCGAAGAGGCTCAGGTGGGCAGGGCGCATTGCCAGGATGAATCGGAACGAGATTCCAAAAAAAAGAACTTTCGATCAGACTAGAAAAGTCGAACCGCCCAAAATGAGATAAATGGATGCGCCCATACAGAACATCCTTGGAACACCAGACTGGATGGCTGCTGCACTGAATAGAGATAAATGGCGAAGACTTTTGGAGAGGGCCCTGATTTAGCAATGAATTGTTGCGCCATATATGTATGTATGTATGCATAGAACCCCATCACAAAAAATTTCTGTATTCCAACGCTCTTTCCTCTTCCGCTCAACCATCCTGTGGAATTCTATTTCTGTTGGTATCAGACACACGAAATCCCTGAAAACATTTAAATGTCTCTATTTCCAATACCTCATGTCACCTTTTCGACAAAGAATCTACCTGTCCTTATCCCATTTGACATGTAGCAAGTCGATTCTTTCTACACCATAAGGGTTCCGCTATCTCTTACAACTTTTAATATGTTTTAATAATTGATATTTATTTGTTATTTAGCTGTAATCCAAGTACATTACACTTTATTTGTTTTGTTTTTTTATCAGAACAGTAGATGTTAACAAAAGAAAAAACCCTAAGTCTGGTATGTGGAAACATTTATGTAAATAATGTAATGATATACCGACATATAACAATTTGTGTTCTTTATCAGTTGATATCAAATGCTAATTGATACTGCTAGCCCTTGCCATGTTTTAAATATCGATTGGACTTGGTAAACTTTCCCGGCAGCCAACGGTTCATAATCTAAACACGTGGCCGAATGGGCACGAACCGCTTAGAAAAAATCAAAGGGCTAGTTCTCTTTTGATTGCTTTCTAAGAAATTCAATTTAAAAAAAAATTATAATAATCTTATTAGATTAATGCTGTTGAGAAGTTAAAACGAGCGGCTAAGTTGTGCTGGAAAATGAACAAATCTTTGTAATGCCAACTGAGAAGTGGGAGGTGTGAGACTCCTGATTGATATTTCCATGAATAAAAAATTGGTTCTTTTTAATTTTAATTTGTTTACTGATTCTGGCACCCAGTACTGCATTACTAAGCCCGGACGCACACTAATCCAGCATTTCACCTGAAGCAAGTGTTGCGAAACAAAATGTTTTGCTGGGTACGAGCGGTCTATGTATTACAATGGGGTCCCACACACTGATCAAGCAAACGTTGCAAGGCGTTTCGCAACGGTTTGAAACATTGCAGCAGTTGTTCGACGCCTGGATCCGATACAGCACGATGCTTGATGTTTCAAGGAGCAAAACGTTCTGCGCATGCACCAACTCTCACTAACCACCATTACAGTCTCAGAAAACCCTCTGACTACCATCAGATCTCGGATCTCAGAAAAAAATTTAGGAATGGATTGATAATGAATATTTTTCAATTGAAAGTTGATTTATAAATAAAAACATCATGAATAATATTTTTAAAAAAGAACGACAATTGAAAAAGAATCTCTCGTATTTATTGAGACATTTACTTCTTGGCACTTTTTCTTTAATATAATTTGATTAACAATTTTTTGTTTACAAACTACTAACACTCATTCTACAATAATTGTAAAAATTTCCCGTATCTGATTTTAGTTCTGATAAAGCTGAGGCGCCACCGCGAACGGACTTGACTTGACTTGAGTGGACATGACCGGACCAGACCGGAGTGGGGGTGCGCCACCGAGACTTGACTTGACTTGAGTTCAGTCAGTGTTAGACAGCCGAGATGAACGCAGTACACTGTTTGATAAGTGAAGAATAGGATTCATCTGATTCGGAGTACCATTTTATTTTAGCATGTGTAGCAGCATCGAATGTTCTCGATAGTAAGTGGCTATACGAATATGTGAAGTATCCCAAACTTTTGATTTTTTAATCATGTTGCTGTAACTAGCCTCTGAAGTATTTTATATTATTGGCTGCTTCCTCACCAATTCTATGAGCTTCTCCTCAACACTCATTTTTTCTGGAATATCACTAAAAGCTGCAAAGAAAAACTGTGCACACAGAGAGAGGTTAGATAGGTCCCAACCCAAACCAAACCGGAGCCGACCGGAGTCAGGTGGCAGGATCCAGTCCAGTCAAGTCAGGTCGCGGTGGCGCCGTCCCCACTGACATCAGCCTATTGGGTCGCAGACCGGACTCAAGTCAAGTCAAGTCCGTTCCCGGTGGCGCCTCGCCTTAAGAAAGACTTAATATCTCTCTTCTGATTAATCGGGTGAACCCAATGTTTCCTTTGATTTGAGTCCAGCATTTGCAAAAACTGCCATAGAGCAATAACTACACTGACTTCCTCGTCACACATGTTAATTGCACCACTACTGTAGAAGAACAATACAAATAATATGATGTTTTGTTGCTTGAAACAAAATGTTGCGTCGTGCAAATCTCCCACACTGGAGGAGCAAAGAAGCAAAACGCTTGCAGGAAAACCTTGCGCAACATTTTGCTGTGTGCGCCCAGCCTAACTCCGTAAATTCGTAAAGTCTATATCATTCATCCCTATCTCAGTGGTAGAACCATAAAAGTAAATTATAATCTTATAACTAGGTCTCATCTTCTACACAGTCTATACAGGTAACCTAGCACATTTCTCAACATCTGATTGTTTCCCCGTATTATATTGTTATATCAAAATGTTATTTTTTGACGATTTTGTGGTTTTCACTTTTAGCATTTCCACTATGACTATGATTGAATTTTGCCCCACCTTGATACGTACGACAGAGGTTTCAAATATACAATTATGGCTTGTTTCTACAATAGTTTAACTATTAATTTTTTAAATATTCATCACATAGTTGATATAATTAAAGTTTTTTTAGGTATATCAGATATAAAGTTTTTTTTCGATTCCTGGCTCTCCAATCTTATATTGCTTTATAATTTTTACTTTTATTTTTTTTACTGAGCTCGTTAAATGATGATTGGATGTCGGGCTCAATGAGGAATAAAAGGCAAAGTATAGGACCGGGAAGGGGAGGGGATATATTTTATTTAGAAGGCGGGGGATGTTTAAATCTAAACAGGCCATTTAGTGGGAATGGGATCGTAAATCCGACGGTAGCCAGCCATTGATCCGTCCTAATTAAGATAAGAGCTTATTAGAGACAGCCTTTCACCAACCTCACCGGATCATACGCCCCTTGGCGTTTTGAGCTCTATAGTATTTTAACATGATTGGAGGTTGATGAATAACGAAAATAGATATACCCCCCTGATAATTTGGCTTAATGTTTTAAAATAAAATAAAATAAATTTCAGTAGCCCAAAATAACACCTCTTAGCCGCAACTGTTCTTCTTTTTATCTTAAATTGCATGTCATTGTAGCGGTCTGTCTGGCTTCCAAGATATATAAACTTGTTAACTGCTTCAAACGTGTAACTGAAAATAGAGATTTCATTCTCTTGTTCTACTGTAGTACACATCTACTATACAGTCCAGGGCCCATTTGCCTTGCAGATCTTTCTAAACTAATGAATGTCCCTTGTTTGTTTATTTGTTTATTTTGTTTAATGTCACTTTATCCTGATATGGCTAATCGGACGATGCTACGGTGGGAGTCCTAAATTTTGCCTATCCAGTTGCCTATAATTAGGATAGGGATCTTTAACGAGTACCTGGCATCGCACAGGCTCGGTACCCCTATTTTACGTCCCTTCCGAAGGACGGCATAGCTAAGGATTTGTTACTCCCTTTAAATAATCCTAAGGTCATCTGCCGGGCTGCGAACCCGCGATCTTGGGTTTAGTAGGTTGCTATGCTAATCACTACACTACAGGTGACCCCATGAATGTCTCTTTAACTGCATTCTCTGACATTCTTTTGCATTCTCTATGCGAATAGCTGAATGCTCCTGTTGATTATTTTAACTTAAAGTTATAAATTCTTTTATATTTACATATTACATCCAAAAAGAAGAATGGACTGGCTATCCTACTGGTTACAAGCCTAATCTAACTGGTGTTCATTCCGTAGGTTTGCTGTGAAATCAATTGCAACCACCCCAAGCCGAATGCGAACCGGTGCCGCAGAGTTTATGGAAATGCTCTAAAGTGCAAGACACTTGAACATACTCAGCCTTCAATACCTCTGAGTAAATGACGTCATTAGTTTAATGTTATAAACTTATGACACTATATAAATAATAATTAACTTGAATAAATAGGACATTCTCTTTGTACCATTAGCTTCACGCTAATGTCTGTTTCCTCCTATTAAGAAGTCCTAATGTATCTCAGTTTTCGTACAGTAGCTCTCTCGAGGGTGATTGTGCTGCTTATTTTAAGCAAAGGAGAATAACAGAGTAGGGCATATCTTCTATAATTGTTGCTTTTAGAACGTAGAGGAAAATGCCCTGCAAAATTGCTTTGCCTTTTCAAGATATCGTATAATATTACACGTGAAAATTATTCAAAATACTGTGAAATTCTCATTACGGGAGTAATTTTTAGTTATGCACAACCTAGTTCTTGCTTATAGTTTTTAAGTCGATATCATCTAAGTGTTGGCAATTATGTTTCAGATAATGTAAGTTAAAAGTGTTCGTTTGGCGTATTGCAACATGAAATGCAATCGCCTTCCGAAAGCATATCGATGGCTTGGTTCGTTAGGGGAGTGTTACTATATGCCCGGCACAAGTACAGGAAACTTACTAAAAAAAAAAAAAAAAAAAAAAAAAAAACCAAACCTTGAAGTCGGAAAATAAAAAGGTCTGCGTGCTGGAGTTTGTTCACCAACCCTTAGCTTTAAAAGTAGTAAAAAGTCTTCCTCAAAATAGCGTCGCATTTGGGCGGTGGAGGTGTGGGGAGGGGGAGTCAAAAATCGTATGTTGTTAGCTGTTTGATCAAATAACTCGGGAACTGTTGCTTTTAGTACATTCTGTGTTCTATACATTTTTAAAGAAAATCAAATTTGCAACAAATTTGGTTCTATTCTTTTTTTTTTGCTCAGCTCAATAGTTTTAGAACTGCTTAGGAGGGGAAAATTGAAGAGATTGGCTAACTTTCAGTATGACGCACTTCTCCGGGAAAACACGTTTGTCGGTACTCTTTTAGCTTTAAATCTGAAACTATTTGTCCGATCACAAATTTCTTCTTTCTTTTTTTTATCTGAAAGCTGTTTAAATTTAGTATCGTACTCTAATTATAAAATTTAGATCAAGTTCCGTAAAACACCCACGCTAGCAAGATAAAAACGATTACTACAGGTTATCAACCTATTCTAGGCAGATTGGAAATCCGTGAGGATCCAGTTTTTGGGGGAAAACATTGAGGACTATCACGAAAGCAGCTCGATACGAAAGAAACATAACTTTACATACTGACTTTCTCTGCCAACTATGATCAAAATACGGTCTCATCTACGGTTTCATAAAAAATTACGTGGGCATCCAAACTCACTCATAAACGACATAGCTACGACTTATATTCCAGAAAGCACTCAGGGAAGGCTGAAGAGGAGTTGGAAATCTTCAGCTAAGTTAAAAAAAAGAAAAGTTAGGAGTAGGTTCTTCTCCCCCTTCATGCCTTTCACGCCAGGTAATTCACGAATAGTGATTCGCTTTGATTGACAAGTGTGAATAAATATTTGAAGCAAAAAACAAAAACTACAAATTAATATACTAATAAGCAGTATAAATAATATAAACGTGTAATTAAAAAAATATACGTTAGGTTCTAAACGTAAGTTCTTTTCAGAACTAATGGAATAAGAGTTTCGTTGAGTTTTTAAAAAAACAACAAAACACAACAATAGAAATAGAATATAGACGCTAGACGTAGTAAGAGCAATATGGAGGTTGCTTGTTCAAGCTTTTTTACGTCCTTCGGCTGAGGACACGACAAAACACGATTCTACCCGAATTGATGAACTAAGTGACGACGAACTACCTAGTTCACTTAGTTCATTTAGCTACCTAGTTCGTTTAGTTCAGTAGTTCCTTAGGTCCGACGGATCCCTGTCCGAGTGGTGGGGTAGATGAACTATAGTTCACCAAAACAGAGATCGGTCTTTATAGTTCATTAACATGAACTAGTTCAATGAACTAGTTCGTTCACGAACTACTCATCTCTAGAAGAAACTACAAGCAATAGCGGCAGTTGTGGACAGGAGGGAACCGAGGGAGGGTATGGCCTGGACGGAGGAGAGGAGACAGAGGCAATCAGAAAGAATGAAGGAGATATGGATGATGAGAAGGAACAGAATACAAAATCCATCTTCATAATATTCGCGTGGTCTCTATGGCCTTTTCGTGAAATAAAAAAAAAACAAACTTCAACTATGAGTTAAGTTATAAGTTTTGTACTTATGAGTGCGAGCGAAATCGCGACGGGGAATAATAGTCTAATTATAATTAGTTAAGTAATTGATAATTTAAGGAAAAAATATCTGATAAAAGTGAATAAAACTAGACATTGAATAATTACAAAGAAGTAGTAGAATTAATTATTCCCAACTGATTATTATCAATTCCTTCCCCTCCTCCTTCCTGACTTTATATTCATTAAAAACCTAATTACATAATGCTTTAAACTTCAAAGGAGCGCCATAGAATAACAGATCCTATTGTCAGCGGCTTAGGGACTTAAAAATTTAGTAGGGACGGAATTCATTGTCCCTACTTCTTCGGCTAAGTGTTTTCGTCCTCAATTTCCAGTGAATTCAAGTTCATTTGCGGCTGAGTATTAATTCCTTAATAGATAATAAAGCTATATTTAGTAGGGGATTAAAAAATCTATTAATATTAAATATTTTAGAACCTAACGTATATTTTTTTAATTACACGTTTATATTATTTATACTGCTTATTAGTATATTAATTTGTAGTTTTTGTTTTTTGCTTCAAATATTTATTCACACTTGTCAATCAAAGCGAATCACTATTCGTGAATTACCTGGCGTGAAAGGCATGAAGGGGGAGAAGAACCTACTCCTAACTTTTCTTTTTTTTAACTTAGCTGAAGATTTCCAACTCCTCTTCAGCCTTCCCTGGGTGCTTTCTGGAATATAAGTCGTAGCTATGTCGTTTATGAGTGAGTTTGGATGCCCACGTAATTTTTTATGAAACCGTAGATGAGACCGTATTTTGATCATAGTTGGCAGAGAAAGTCAGTATGTAAAGTTATGTTTCTTTCGTATCGAGCTGCTTTCGTGATAGTCCTCAATGTTTTCCCCCAAAAACTGGATCCTCACGGATTTCCAATCTGCCTAGAATAGGTTGATAACCTGTAGTAATCGTTTTTATCTTGCTAGCGTGGGTGTTTTACGGAACTTGATCTTGAGTGAGAGGCAAGTTGGGAGGCTAGTGGATTCGAGTTGGTATGGTGGTAGTGTTCGAATGGGTATATTACATAGTGGTATATTACAATAGATATCTGGATATAATCAGATATATCTGGGCGTAATAAGCAACATATGGAAGATTATGATCTTTATAGATAAGTTTATTAGTGACATAATAAGAAGCATTGAGGATTTTACGAAGGATTTTGGATTGTAAGGATTAGATACGAGATGATAACAAAAGAATCTACATATATAAAAATGAATGTGTGTATGTCTGTACTCGATAGATTCAAAAACCGTAGATCCAATCGCTGTGAAATTTCGGGAAATTATTAGGTATATCCCCGGGAAGGTTTTTGAAAAAAAAATTATAAATCAGAGTTGGGGTCCTAGGTGTATGTAAATATCAAAATAACATTTATTTTTTATAAATACTACTTTAGTGCAGGTGTTTGTAAACAATTAGCAATAAAACATATGTTCTAAATTAATCTGTATATATACTATTATATAAAAGGACAAGCCATTTTTCTTGGGTTATAATGGTACAATGTTACATAGAGCTAGAAATTAATAATAAAATTGGCTTGATTCAAATAAATAGTTATAAAAAAAAGCTATAAATATTTAGTGTGACGTGTGGATCCTAGGGATGTTTAATAATCGAACGATATGTGGCTAGCGGCATTCTACACCAGAGTTTGCAATTGTAAAATTATTAAATCCCTCTGTACCAAATTTTAACTAGAAAATCTTCATAATTCTAGGAAGATTTTAAATAGTATAGTTTAAATTAATAATTTAATAAATTATTAATTAATAATAATTTAAATTCACAGTGTTAAGTGGCAGAAGTTTGTCACTCTGTCATTAACTTTTATAGTTGGATAGAAATTAAAATCCAACCAAATGAAATCAATAAAATTATTTAAGCGCTAAACATTATTGCCTTATCAAAATATCGATTATTTTTTTATATTGTGTTTAAAAAATGGGCGACTTAACCATAGCTTTTGTTGAAGGTTTTAAGAAGACTAATATTTCAATGATTTCAAATTCATTTTAATGTTTCAGGTTTATTTAATAAATTGTACCATTGGTTGTGTGAAAGAGCAGTAATATTACCAACAAATACTATAGCAGAGAATATTAACAACATTATTATTGAAAAAGTAAATTGTGACATAGAGAATATCTCTATTGATAGGGTTGTAAGCACTGATAATGCAGTCCATTATCCGCCAGAGCTTCTTCCTAAAACGTCTCTGTCCATCTGAATTACCAACTCATAGATTAAATTTAAGGACTGAATATCCAATAATGCTTTTGAGTAAATCATTGCAATGAAAACGGGTTAGAGCTTTAAGTGAAAATATCTAGAAATATTGCGAGAAAATAATTCTTCAACTGAATTATACGATTTTTATTGTTAAAAAATAAAACTTCTGCTATTAGTTAAACCTATCTAAATTCGTTACTTATAAGTGCGGGCGAAGCCGTGACTGGGGATGCTAGTCATTTATAATCTTCTTGTATCCGATCCTTACAATCAAAAATGCTTCGTAAAATCCCCAATGCTCCTTACGACGTAAAAATATTCTCACTCATAACGATCTATTACGTCATAATAACACGCCAATGGTGTGCCAACGTGTTGTAAAGCAAATGGACTCTGCTAAAAGTTTTAGCACTTCAAAAAAAGTTCTATAAACGAGTACATTAGAAAATACAGAATCGCTTATCGATTCCCCGTAAAACCCTTTCTGTTTTATTTGAATGTGACTAAAACAACTTTCCTGTCTAAATGTTTTTACCTGAGAGACATTTCCAGGAAAAACTGCAATTAACTTAACTTTAACTTTTATTCCGAATGATTTTAAAATATTGTGAATTATAGTAATATCAGAAAGCAGGTTTACGTTTTTGTTACTAAGCCGTACGTAATTCTATGGTCCTTATTAGAAAAACTATCATAAGTTTTTTTAATATATATATATATATATATATATTTATTGATATTTACCACTGTATAGTGCATCTGTATAGAGCTCAACTCCGTAAGTCCAAATAGGTCTGATAACTGTAATGAAATGAGCCTTTTGTTGAAAATCAGCAGGTTTGAACGTTTGTCTAATAATTGTTGTCTTTTTACTCTTTATGAGGATTAAAATTTAAACGTTTGTCCAGTTGAAGTCCTAAATAGCGCATCTGTTCAACAGGGATCAGTGGAATATCATTGAAGGATATGGTAGGACGGGAAGTTGTAGGTTTTCGACAAAGGTTAAAGGTAATTTATGAGATTTGTTTGGATTTATTTTAATTCTCCTATTTCGACACCATTAAATAGTTATACATACAAAAAATAAAAAAACAAAACCTTTACTATTTACAACCCATGAAGGGTCTTGGGGTCAGTACTTAGGTAAGGTTGACTGTTTCTGAGTCAACGGTTGTGAAAGGAGGTGATTTAGCCAGGATTCACGCTCAACCGCCCATTTAAGAACCTCGGTGCGCCTCCCCAGGAGAGTCTCCCGACTTCGAATCCGATCCACGGCTGAAATGACAGAATATAAATTTTCTGCCTTCAGTAGGACTAGAACTCGGGCCCAGGAGCATACTAGTCAAGCCCCTTACCCACTGAGCTACCGCACCTCCAGTTATACATTAAATTTTTAAAAATTCAACCAACATCTCAAGGATTTTACGCAGCATTTTTGGATTGTGAGGATTGGATACGTGAAATGAAAAATTTAGTGCAGCCCTAGTGCACAACTGTGTATGATTAAATAGGTCTAAAAACTGACGTGAGTATTTTCGTAAGTGGATTTAAGTCAATTTTTTACCTACCAAGTTTGAAACTTTTCAATTTCCTTGAATTGAGGCCTATTTCGGGCTAGAAAAAAATCAGGCATTTACAAACAAAATTTCCTAGCAGTATTTCGAGACGAATTCTATATTTGTTGTAAGATTAGATAAGACGGTTTTAGTTATATATTTTGTCATTCTCTAAATGTTCATTCTCAAACAACACAAACAGTGACATATTTCATCTGACAAATTGAAAACAAAAGTTAATTGCAGTTTTTCCTGGAAATGTCTCTCAGGTAAAAACATTTAGACAGGAAAGTTGTTTTAGTCACATTCAAATAAAACAGAAAGGGTTTTACGGGGAATCGATAAGCGATTCTGTATTTTCTAATGTACTCGTTTATAGAACTTTTTTTGAAGTGCTAAAACTTTTAGCAGAGTCCATTTGCTTTACAACACGTTGGCACACCATTGGCGTGTTATTATGACGTAATAGATCGTTATGAGTGAGAATATTTTTACGTCGTAAGGAGCATTGGGGATTTTACGAAGCATTTTTGATTGTAAGGATCGGATACAAGAAGATTATAAATGACTAGCATCCCCAGTCACGGCTTCGCCCGCACTTATAAGTAACGAATTTAGATAGGTTTAACTAATAGCAGAAGTTTTATTTTTTAACAATAAAAATCGTATAATTCAGTTGAAGAATTATTTTCTCGCAATATTTCTAGATATTTTCACTTAAAGCTCTAACCCGTTTTCATTGCAATGATTTACTCAAAAGCATTATTGGATATTCAGTCCTTAAATTTAATCTATGAGTTGGTAATTCAGATGGACAGAGACGTTTTAGGAAGAAGCTCTGGCGGATAATGGACTGCATTATCAGTGCTTACAACCCTATCAATAGAGATATTCTCTATGTCACAATTTACTTTTTCAATAATAATGTTGTTAATATTCTCTGCTATAGTATTTGTTGGTAATATTACTGCTCTTTCACACAACCAATGGTACAATTTATTAAATAAACCTGAAACATTAAAATGAATTTGAAATCATTGAAATATTAGTCTTCTTAAAACCTTCAACAAAAGCTATGGTTAAGTCGCCCATTTTTTAAACACAATATAAAAAAATAATCGATATTTTGATAAGGCAATAATGTTTAGCGCTTAAATAATTTTATTGATTTCATTTGGTTGGATTTTAATTTCTATCCAACTATAAAAGTTAATGACAGAGTGACAAACTTCTGCCACTTAACACTGTGAATTTAAATTATTATTAATTAATAATTTATTAAATTATTAATTTAAACTATACTATTTAAAATCTTCCTAGAATTATGAAGATTTTCTAGTTAAAATTTGGTACAGAGGGATTTAATAATTTTACAATTGCAAACTCTGGTGTAGAATGCCGCTAGCCACATATCGTTCGATTATTAAACATCCCTAGGATCCACACGTCACACTAAATATTTATAGCTTTTTTTTTTTATAACTATTTATTTGAATCAAGCCAATTTTATTATTAATTTCTAGCTCTATGTAACATTGTACCATTATAACCCAAGAAAAATGGCTTGTCCTTTTATATAATAGTATATATACAGATTAATTTAGAACATATGTTTTATTGCTAATTGTTTACAAACACCTGCACTAAAGTAGTATTTATAAAAAATAAATGTTATTTTGATATTTACATACACCTAGGACCCCAACTCTGATTTATAATTTTTTTTTCAAAAACCTTCCCGGGGATATACCTAATAATTTCCCGAAATTTCACAGCGATTGGATCTACGGTTTTTGAATCTATCGAGTACAGACATACACACATTCATTTTTATATATGTAGATTCTTTTGTTATCATCTCGTATCTAATCCTTACAATCCAAAATCCTTCGTAAAATCCTCAATGCTTCTTATTATGTCACTAATAAACTTATCTATAAAGATCATAATCTTCCATATGTTGCTTATTACGCCCAGATATATCTGATTATATCCAGATATCTATTGTAATATACCACTATGTAATATACCCATTCGAACACTACCACCATACCAACTCGAATCCACTAGCCTCCCAACTTGCCTCTCACTCAATTCCCGATAATATTCCTAGGCGTCTGAAAACAAGGTGGCTAAGAGGCCTTCTAATGCAGAACTCTTATTGAAGTTATTGGCATGTCATTATAATAATTACCCTCAAATTTACTTGTATATGTGTTTTTTAAAACTTTTTATTGAGTAATTATTACAATCTGCCACGAATGTGGGCAATAAGTAGATAGCACATAGAAAGCGTTTGATTACATTCACACTTTCTGTATAGTGAGAAAAAATATATAGATAAAAAACAAAAATAAGAGAGAACAGAAAAGAACTATGCTATACATGAACAATATAAAATATACAATATACAAATTGGGGAGATACATAAATTCAAAATATTTTTTTATAAATTATAATAGTAAAATAAAGAAAGATTAAAGATTGGGCCCTCAGCAAAATAATAGGCAAAAAAATACTCCCTAAAAATTTGAAAATAAGAGTTTACCAAACTATCCTTAAACCAGTCGTATTGTATGGGAGTGAAACCTGGACGCTCACTGCAAAGTATGAAAGCATTATAAATAGATGAGACAAATTTTGAGAAGGATATACGTCCCTGCTAAAGATGGAAATATATGGAGAATAAAACTAAGAGAACTGCACAAAGCTCCAGATTTGGTTGCTACAATAAAGCAAAGGAAATTAAGATGGCTGGGCCTTGTATATATAATGTATATAGTTATAAATGTCAATAAATAGTTTTAAAAAAAGTCTTTATCACTTTTTTTACATTATAATTTTTAATGTATATTGAAACTTTATTATTTCCTATGGTTTGTATTTTAACTTGTCACTGAGGTGTTAAAAAATTTAGGTCTTTTTGTGCTGTTATTTTTTTAAATAAGTGACATGTGACTAAAACATTCAGTCTACCGTTAGTTAGTTTCATGAGTTTTTTCTAGGTAGCATGTGCTGTGGAGGGAATACTTTGCGTTGTAATTGCTGCGTGGCATGCGATACGGCTATCACTTCAGAGCAGCCATTGCTCAGCACACCACCACTCCACTCCTCAGCCATTTAGTTTACCTTTCTTAAGTAAACATTTTGTATCGCTTCAATAAATAGTCTTTGCTCTATATCCATCAAAGTCTGATCTGACAAGTCCACGAAATAAATCGTTTTATCGTTTCTTCAGTTATCGCCTTAACTGGCAATATTGCTTACTAATCGAATAAAATAATTTTTTGTTTAATAAAAATAAAATAAAAACATTAACAAAACGTAAAAAACATTTTTTAAAAAAATATGTTCAAGATTCAGTAAATATCTTTTTGACAATTTATTTTTTTTGTGTAAAAATTAGAAATCTATATATATAAAAATGAATGTGTGTGTGTCTGTCTGTTCTCGATAGATTCAAAAACCATACATCCAATCGCCGAGAAAATTTGGGAAGTTATTAAGTATATCCCCGGGAAGGTTTTTGTAAATTTTTATTTAAATCAGAGTTGGGGTTCAAGAAATATCCCAAAAATATCAAAATAATATTTATTTTTTATAAATATTACTTTAGTGCAGGTGTTATTAAACTATTACCAATAAAACATATGTTCTAAATTAATCTATATCTCCTTAGTTTTTTAGGAAGGTTTTAAGAAGAATAAAATTCCGTAAAACGATTTCAAATTCATTTTGATGTTTCAGGTTTATAAGTAGGTATGTTATTAAAATAACATTTAATTAGTAATATTTGTTAAGAGTTTAACCATGAATAAATTGAATAATTAAATTTTTACTCATAGAATTTACTTTTATAAAACAAAACTAACCGCAAAAAATACTGAACTAATCTTTACCAAATCTAAACTACATCATCTTCTTAGTTGAAAGAAGGTTTAGCAATAAGAAAATTTACATATTATCAATTAAATTGTTGCTAAAAAGAGATAAAAATGCGGTACGCAGTAAATTTTGAAAATTGACCGATATGTGGCGAGTGCCATTTAAGAGAAGTTATAACGGTACAGTGTTATATAGAGATAGAAATTGATAATAAAATTGGCTTAATTCAAATAAACTGTCATAAAATAAAGCTATAAATATTTAGTGTGACGTGTGGATCCTAGGGATGTTTAATAATCGAACGATAAGTTGTTAGCACCATCCTGCAACAGAGTTTGCAGTGGTAAAATTATTAAACCCATCTGTGCCAAATTTTAACTACAAAATTTTCATAGTTCTAGGAAGATTTTAAATAGTATAGTTTACTATAATAATTCTTTAGGTAATAGTCGGCTAACGAGCCACCACCAAGTTTGATCCTTACGCTTCACTTCGAGTTTAAATTTATCGATAGTTCTTTCCTATAACCTCACATGTAAGCAAACCTCTACAGGTTCAACTTGGATTGTGTTGTTTAGTTTGTTATATTGATATTTAGTCTTCTTAAATGTAAATAGGTTAAACAGAAGTTAACAAAATGATTTTCATAAAGGATTAAGTGTTTTATCAATTCATGTTTTCTTATTTCCTCTTATCTAATGTGTAAAAGTGTTACAAAACTTAAAAACATTAATTTGTACATGGATTTGGTGTTTTATATATTTTGATTTGTTGTATCAATGAAATTTCAGTATGCATATTTTGCGAATGCATTCTTTGTCATCCATAATACTTATTGCCCTAAAGTGAGACAGATCGCATAATTTATTCAATGAAACATATCGATCTAAATATAAATGTGAGAAAGTATATCATAGGTTTCATATTTTTTTATTTTCACTTCCCCTAAAAATAATATAGCAGAAATTAACATCCTAACTTTCAACATGGATTCTGTCTTATATTATATAATTCCTTATAACATGGAGAATGGACAATGTGAAAATAATCATAGATTAAGAGGTGTACTGTTGGTAATAACTATTGGTGTAATTTTATAGATTAATGTATTTTTTTTTTAAATTTAGAAGCCTGATGATGGATTATTTTCTTCGAAACATATAGCTACAAATGTTAAACAAATAGGAGTTATGTTAAATAAATGCTTATTGATTCTGCCTTTATATATTTATAATATCTGTGGCACCTGTGCATAGTGGGCTAAGTATATTGAAGAAACAATGCTCAATTGCATTCTTCAATACAAGACTTTTATAGATAAACAAATTATTCTTAGTTAATCAACTATTAGTAAAGTTCTTTAATTATGAGAGCGGGCGAAGTCGCTACGGGGAAAGCTAGTTTAAAATAAATGCAAACAAATTTTATTAAATAACACTATCAAGCTTCGACTCGAGCCCTACAATATGCTTTAATATAATCCAACTAATCCTAGAACTATCCACTATTTCGAAATTTATCTGGAAAAACCTGTTACTTGGAATCCACTTAAATACTAAAACGACAAGAAACTGATACTCATTTTCGACTACCCCAACCAAAATTGATTATGCGAACGATCAAACCTTCCAAATAACTACAAAGAACTCATTTGCATAATAATAATCAGAACTATTTGGATATATGTAGTTGAACTCTGTGGCTCCACTAAACCTTTAAAAAGTACTAAAGACATATTTACGTGAAAATAATTAAACCCATACGGTTTAATTTGGACAATTTGGACATACGGAGTCAACCTTTGGGACTGCATTGAACTTGATTATTTTGTTTTACAAAATATTTATAGTAATTCTTTGAAATGAAGAAAAGAAATATTTCATCATATAACAATAAAATCAGTTTATCTGCTGTGTTAATTTGGACTGAGGGACTTCTAGAGCTGTTATCATGATTGTTCTTTTTCAATTCTGTTTCGTCCTTTTAGCTTTTCCTTTCCCATGCTCGCTTTTTCTTGGAAACCAATCTTGTTTTAGTTTTTCTTCTTCTTAGGATCTTATGTTTTTTTGTGATCTTGTTCCTTTAGGAAAGAGATCTTTTAGTTAAGTATATCCTTCTACGTCCTTAGAAGTCAGTCTAGGTTATTTTGATTTTATCACGAGTAAAAAAAAAAAAAAAAAAAAAAAAATTAACTGCTCAATTAACTGTCCTTGAAAAGTTTTTTGAAGGGTAATGTTGAAAATCATTTTCTATTTTAGCATTTATTTAAGGAACAATGCACGTGTTCGACGTGCTTTATCGACAAAACGGTTCGTTCTACAACCAAACTTTAGAAATCAAAAATGTAGGAAATTTTATCTACTTTTATTTTGTATAGTAAATTTGACAAAAAAATGCTTAATTTTTTAGGTAAAGTAAAAAAAAGAACATAAAATGCAAAGTACGAAAAAAAAACATGTTTCGGGAAAATTTTTGTCGTAATCGCGTTTAAGTATGTAAATTATTTTTACAAATAAAAAATGTGAAAATAATAACTTTTGTAAAAAAGGCGCTTACTTTTCGAGATATAGTCGTCAAAAAGAGAAAAATATCCCAAAATTAGGTCTACAAGCAGGGTTGCCGATTGGGGGGGGGGGGTAAATTTTCCCGGGATATTTTAGAAGCCTTTGCGCTTTTGGGGGATAATTCGGGGGAAATTTGAGCTATCATTGAAGGTTACACGTCATCAGTAGGGCTGCCGATTTGGGAGATATTTTCTCCCGTGGGGGAAATTCGAATCGAATTTTTTAATGAATTTGAATTTTAAAAAATCGATTCGACCTATTAGCGTATAAGTTGACTATAATAAGTATTCTTTTTATTTTATAACAATACGGTATCTAATTACATTAATTACATTAAATATACGAAGGATATCTTAATTTATAATTGAGACATAAGGATATTTATGAACTTAATGCCTAATTATCAAAGTTAATAAGCAACATTACTCATTCATCATTTGGGGGAAATCGGGGGAAAGTTTTAAAATGGTTGGGGGGAAATTGGGGAAGTTTTGCTTTGACGTGGGGGAAAAATGTTATTTCAAATTTGGCAGAACTGTCTACTAGTGCCAATAAAACAAATTTTAGGTCAAAATTGTTGCTTGCAAACTTCAAAAAACACACAGGGTGAGGAAATCAAAACTATAGCAACGATTTCCTCTAAAATCCTAATATGCTTGGCTTGGTTTCGGGCAAATTTTTTGCCATAATCACGTTTAAGTATGTATATATATTACAGTAATATTATAAGATATAATAAATACTTTAAATATCAGCCCGAACTTTAATACTAGAAGAGGAATAACAATTTGGTGTGAGGAGAAGATATACGTGAAGATACGTGATGGTGAATATGCCTAAGAGCCCAGCTGGCGGCGGTATTAATACGTCACCCCTTCTTCCTTTCAGCTTCGGCAAACTTCCGCTTCCTCAATCCTTAAAGCCTTCAAAATATTACATATAATACACACACACACACATATATATATATATATATATATATATATATATATATATATATATATATATATATACACACACACAGTAAAACTTCTATATAACACTTTTCTACCTGAGTCTCGGTCCAAATGGGAAAATTTTGAATGAATGTTTAATCGTTGTAACGCTCTGATTTCCAGTTTATAACCCTGATGAAAGGTACAAAGACATTGTTTCGAACCAAATTTTTATTATCTTTAGATAATATGGTACTTTTACAGAAGTGTGGCTCCAGCACACCGGCCTGACCAGCGCTACACCGATCAGTTCGATCCTTACGCTTCACTTCGAGTTTACATTGATCGATAGCTCTTTCCTATAACCTCACATTTAAACATTCACTTCTACAGCTTCAACTTGGATTGTGTTGTTTAGTGAGTTATAATGGTATCTAGTCTTCTTAAATATAAAAAAGGTGAAACAGAAGTTAGCAACATGAATTTTATAATGGATTTAGTGTATTATAAATTCTTCTTCTTCTCTCACTATCTCCTGAGTGCTGTTAAACCGTGGAGTAGCATCCTCTGGCCATCTTGTCCAACGGTCCCTGTCCTGTGTAAGCCTTCTCATCTCCGGCATGGTGCTTCCTCTTGTTATGCCAATTCTCTCAATCAAGTCTGCATACATGAGCATTGGCCTGCCTTGAGGGCGCCTTCCTCCCGGTCTTGCTTCTAATAGCCATCTGGCCTTACGGTCATCTCCCATTCTGTTAACATGACCACGGATCCAATTCCTAGTTCATCTCGGACCCTTTCATTTCTCATTCGGTCTCGCCTGGTTTTTCCGTATTTTCCGTAGGAATCTCATTTCCGCAGATACTATCCTGCTAGCATGGCAGTCCAAGAATGTCCAGCTTTCCGATCCATACAGTAGCACTGGGAGAAAAACTGATTTGAAAAGCAGTATCTTTGCTTTCCTGCTCAACTCCTGTTTTCCAATAAGTGTCATGGATATTTGGTAGAATATTCCGTTGGCCTTTTGGACTCTATTCATAACCTCCTGGTCTATTCTTCCATTCTTATAGATCATTGTTTCCAGGTAGCAGTAAATATCTGTTTGCTCATTATATTATAAATTCATGATTTCTTATTTCCTCTTCCCTAATGTGTAAAATGTTACAACAGTTAAGAAGATTAATTTCTACATGGATTTGGTGTTTTATATATTTATATTTGTTAAAGCAATTTAAGTGAGAAATTTTCAGTTTATATATTCAGTGAATGGATTCTTTTTCATCCAGATTACTTATTGCCCTAAAGTGAGACAGATTGTATCATTAATTCAGTAAAACACATCGATCTAAAAATAAATGTGAGTATATCAGAAGCTTCATATTTTCTTATTTCTACTTCTCTTGAGAAAATATAGCAGATTCTGTGTTTTATATATTTATAATTTTTTATTTACTCTTTCCCAACATCAGAAATTTTATCAAGAATTAACATTACTGGTGGTTTAGCATTATATTAATTCTGATTTAATATAAAATTAGGAGTTGTAGATAGTTAGGGTAGGCAGTCATAGTTACTCTGCAGATCAAAATAAAATGTTTATTTTATTTTAATTGTTAAAGTTAACGTTTCGACTTGCATTGCAAGTCTTCATCAAAATATTTTTTCTTCTAGCCCTGATGAAGACTTGCAATGCAAGTCGAAACGTTAACTTTAACAATTAAAATAAAATAAACATTTTATTTTGATCTGCAGAGTAACTATGACTGCCTACCCTAACTATCTACATCTCCTATATATCACAGTCAACTATACCTTATGATTATAATATAAAATTAATTCAAAATTGATTTAGTGTCTTATATTTTGTCATTTTCTTATTTCCACTTCATTATTTTGTTATTTCTCATTTCAATATCAGAAGGTAAGGAGAAGTTAATATTAGTTTGAACATGGATTTAGAGTTCCACCGTAAATGAAGAAGTATAACCTTTAAAAAGTAGTGACTAAAACACCGAAATAAATTGGAAGCATATTAGAATCAATAAAAGGTATTCTGGGAGCGTTAAGGGGCTGAAGCAACACTTCCGTAAGGGTACCGATAATATAAATATCTACCAAAGTATAGGCTTCTCTAAATGTAATTTGTTATCCTCATTATTATCTGTTTCTGTTTTCTGTCGAACATTTTTAAACCATTTTTAGTGAACAAACCCACGCTATCGTCTCACTGCACTTTACTAATTTTCTGCGTCTTTGGACCTTTTTCTGTCCGAAATTGAACTGGAAATCATGCGAAAATCAGTTGTACGGTTTTGAGTAAAATCTCAATTATTTTCAGGCAGTGATATGATTAAGGTGTAAAATTAAAAACTTTTTTGTTGAGGAAAGGGATAATAAATATTCAAATTGAGATAATAATAATATTTTAAATAATAGCTTTCCTCACTGAGGGGTGAGGGGTGATTTAAACAAAATAAGGAAGTCTAAATTCGGACAACCTACTAAAAATACTCTTATACTAGTCAGTGTTTCCTTTTTTAATGATTTTTTTGCCTTACAATTATTTTAACTAAACCCTACTATACTGAAGTTGTTTATAACAAACCCTTCGCTTTGGGTTAAAACCATGATTTATTTAAAGACCGCACAGAAAAAGAAATATCTGTGAGAGGAGCCTAGGCCTCGGTGAGAAATGGAAGGATTACTCTTATTGGGGCAAAACAACAAACCCTTCCTGATAAATGCTTCTAGCCATTATACAATCCAAACAGCCTATGTGTTCACGAAACTAAATATATCTAAAAATGTAATTATATTTTAAAATAGGTACATATTTATTTTGTAATCAATAATAACCGATATATATATATATATATATATATATATATATATATATATATATATATATATATATATATATATATATATATATATATATATATATATATATATATATATACTTACATGCATTTTTTTTAACTTACCCATTAATTTTTTTTTTAACAGAGTTCCGAGAAAGAACAGGTACTCTAATTACCTATTTTACATATACACAAATAGATAAGTACGTATTTTTTTTAAGAAGTTATAATAATATTAATACAAAATTACAATAAATTATAGTTTAGAAAACTAAAAAAAACACCCTCTACTAGCAAACCGAACTAAATCTATCTTAGACAAAATCTAGTGATCTACAACTATTGGTATGTAACATTTTTTGATTCAATTAGCCATTTTTGTGTTATAGTCTCTTAAACATGACCAAAACTAAATCAAATTCAGCTTAAAAGATGTCTTTAGACGCACATTTTAATAAACTTTTGTATACGGTTTTGCAAAAATCTGAAAAAAAAAGTGCAAAAATATTGGTTTTTTTTGCCCCCCAAAATTTTTCCCGCTTATTAAATGTCACATTTTTGATATTTTATTCTCAGGACCCATCTAGACCATGCTCTGAATCATAAAACCTACTACCCCACCTTTTGCAAGGCAGACTCCCTTTTTGGGGGTATTTCGACGGGGCTAATATTATTGTATAAGCTGTGCAATTATTGTATTGTCATTGGTCCTTAACACTTGTGCAAATATTCAAGATAATCAGATATCTGGAAATCGGTGAAAATTACGATGAAAGATTCCGCTATATACAGGGGAAGTTAATAAAAGCGTATTAAAAAATTCAGATTGTGTTTATTCCACTTGAAGGAGGCTGCTTTCTTTTGTTTTCCTTTTGATTTTCTTAAAATTGAGAAACTTGTATATAATGTAAATATTATACTTCAAGTAAATGTGTGAATATCGATAGCAAAGACATGGCAATGAATTGTAAAGAATTATCCATTAGTAGCACTTCTAAAAGAGTTCTACATTTGAAGCTCTCTAGGCCATCTTCTTTTCAGACACCTCCTAGGATTATTGGGAATCGAGTGAAAAGCAAATTGGGAGACTAGTGGATTCGGGGGACTACGAAGCTTGTCATGGAAGGATAGGTATCTAGTTTGGGTCAATTCTGCAACATGGTGGGATATATAGATCGTTACGAGTGATTTTATTTTGACACAATAAGCAGCAATGAGGATTTTACGCAGCATTTTGAATTGTGAGAATTGGATACGAGAAATGGAAGATCTAGTGGAGCCCCAAAGCTCAACTGTGTATGTCTAAAGTGGTCTAATCACTAACACGTAAAAGTCTTTTCGTAAGTGGATTTTTTTTTTCTTATATACATTTATTGAAATTTACAACTGTACAGAATATATATATCAAATAAATGTATTGACAACGATTATAATAACATGTTAAAAATTGAAAAGAACTACCCATCAGTAGCACTTTATTAAAACTTCTACACCAGAAGGTCTCTAGGTCATCTTCGTTTCAGACGCCTCGGAGGATTATAAGGAATGGAGTGGGAAGCAAGTTGAGAAACTAACAGATTTGAGTGATTATGGAGCTTACTATATAAGGATAGGTATCTGGTGTGGGCTAAATCAGCAACATATGGAACATTAAGATCTTTATGGATAAGTTTATTGTTGACAAAGTGAGGAGCATTGAGGATTTTACGAAGGATTTTGGATTGTAAGGATTGAATACGAGATGAATTGGATAAGTGGATTTAATTCAATTCATTCACCTTTGAAGTTTGAAAAGTTTTACTTTCCTTGAATTGTGACCCGTCTTAGGCAAGAAAAAAATAAGGCATTTAAGACCCGAATTTCCTAGCCTTATTTCGAGTTGTATGTACTCAGAGAATTTGTATTTGTTGTTACATTATATAAGTCGTTTATAGTTATATATTCTGGTATTCTATGATTGTCCATTCTCAAAAAACGAAACAGATATTTCATCTGACAAATTAAAAATAAAAGTTAATTGAAGTTTTTCCCGGAAATGTCTCTCAGTATATTCGGGAATCGAGATGGAAGTATGTTTATGGTGGATTTATGTGGGTACGGAGATTATCATGGAAGAATACGTATCTGGTTTGGGCCAATTCTGAAAATGCATAGTTTCTTAAGGAAAAGCTAAAATAGAAAATGATTCTCAATATTACCTTTCAACAAACTTTTCAAGGACAGTTAATTGAGCTATACTTCAATCATTTTATTTCCTTCCATAATTTTATTATTTTCATTTAATTAGTATGCATTTTATAAATTGTTTTTTCGGTACACTCATGATAAAATCTAAATAAAGTAGACTTGACTACTTAGTCAAGGACGTAGAAGCATGCCTTTAACTTAAAGATCTCTTTCCTACAGGAACAAGATCACACAAAAAAACATAAGATCCTAAGAAGAAGAAAAACCAAAAGAAGATTGGTTTCCAAGAAAAAGCGAACAAGGGAAAGGAAAAGTTAAAAGGGGAAAAGAGGATTGAAAAAGAACAATCATGATACCAGCACTAGAGGTCTCTCAGTGGAAATTGATAGAGCAGATAAACTGATTTTATTGTTATATCATAAAATATTTCTTTTCTTCATTTCAATAAATTAGTAATAATATTTCGTAAAATAAAATCATCTTTTTTTTTTTTTATATATAAAGATATGAGGTATCGAGTGGAAAGTAAGTTGGGAGTGGATTTGAGAGGTTATGGTGCTTACTATAAAAGGATATATATCTGGTTTGGGCTAACTCAGCAACATATGGAACATTGAGGTCATTATGGATGAGTTTATTTATGGCATAATAAGGAACATTGAGGATATATCGAAGGATTTTGCATTGTAAGGATTCGTCGCTAGAAGAATTGTTTGAACTTGTAAAACGAAACTATGAAACATCGTAAACTCGTAAAGACTGAATTATATTCAAGGAGTAACATACTTAAAAGCTAAAATAAACATTTTTGTTTTCGAATCCATACAAAACATAATCTATTAAATCTAAACTGTTTATTACCCGGAGTGGTAATTTAAAGAATACAAGAAAGCTTACTTTATTTTCCCGACAAGCCAATAAATTGTTTATCCATTTCTGTATTATATAAAGATATATAATATAAAATATTGAGATAAAAGTTGAGATATAGAAGAACGTGATACTATTTTTTGGAAATGATTTTATTGATTGTAGGATCGCGTGTGGGGTGGCTCGGCAGCAGTAAGGAATATGACAGCCTCTCTGCCTCCCCCCCCCCCCCCCCTCTGCCTCCCCCTCCCAGTATACTACCCCTCCCCTCCCACCCTATCCGATATATGATACTCCACGTCTCACAACATGCTCCAGTCTCCTTTATAAGTTACTTCTCACTATTTCCTCTCTTTTTGATCTTATAGCCTTAACTGTGTACGATTTTATATGGATATATATTCTTGACTGATACAATTAGATGTTTGATAAAGTTCATGACGTTCAATCAATAAAATAACAACTTAATTCGGCGACGTTTCCAGACTATATTGTTCTCATAATTATGCCCTACAGTGAAAAAAACAGGTTACAATAAAATTATATAAGCTACATAAGTTATTTCAAAGCAAAGTTAGCTAAAATATAAGTATATAAAAACATGCGTTAGAATATATACTACTTATAATTACGTACTGGGGAAATTCTGGAAAAAGGTAATGGATGGGTATTTATATTCAGAAATTATTCCTGTCTATCTTCCTCCTCCCTCCTCCAACCATTCACTCCCAGCCTTCGCAGGTCATCCTGAACGTTATCCAGCCATCTCAGCCTTGGTCTTCCCTTCAATCTTTTTCCTCCCGACCTGCCGTTCATCATCTTTTTTGGAAGTCTATCTTCCGTCATCCTTTGCACATGACCGAGCCACCTTAATTTCTCAGGACCTTTCTTTCCCAAATTCTCAGCAACCTCTCATTTTATTGAGTCAACACCCAACACTCGCTTCCATAAGTTACAGCTGTCCTTATTCTGACTATTAATAGTGTATATTGATAAATATATAAGATAAATGTGGGTGTGGGCACATGGAGGAGATTAACGGAGGATATGTCTGAGTGCGGGAAGATAGCTGTGTCGGCCTAGGACCTTCATGGACCAGGAGAGAGAGAGAGAGAGAGTGAGAGAGAGAGAGAGAGAGAGAGAGAGAGAGAGAGAGAGAGAGAGAGAGAGAGAGAGAGAGAGAGAGAGAGAGAGAGAGAGAGAGAGAGAGAGAGAGAGAGAGAGAGAGAGAGAGAGAGAGAGAGAGAGAGAGAGAGAGAGAGAGAGAGAGAGAGAGAGAGAGAGAGAGAGAGAGAGAGAGAGAGAGAGAGAGAGAGAGAGAGAGAGAGAGAGAGAGAGAGAGAGAGAGAGAGAGAACAGAAAGAGAGAGAGAGAGAGAGAGAAAACGAGGAGTCTTTGTGTCCTCAATCATGCGTTCGGCTTTGTAATTAGAGCAAATTCACGTGTGCTCTTTACGTACACTCCCGGCCAAAATTTTAGGCCCACCCTGATCCACAATCGGTATAATTATTGATTAATACATTTGTACATTTACTTATTTTTCAACATTTTATTCACAAAGATATTAATCTTTGAAATTTACCGATTGTGACTCGAGTTGATCCTAAAAGTTTAGGTTGTGTGTACTTCCAACATCCAAGAAAACTACATCCCTTCCTGACTGAGATACATATTTAGCCAGTCGGTGTGAGTTACATCCAGTAGGCTGATGGACTTAGCAAGCGGAACCAACAACTGCCTTCTCTTCTTAGACTGGTATTACTCAGTGAGTGAGCAGTTGTCTATTACGTTTGCATTATCTATTGTCCGTGGTTAGTGAATACTGGCAATGCATTTTGGGAAGATCAGTAATTTTGGTTAATAGACGAATGCGTAATTGTATTGCCTTTTTTCACTTTATACAGAGGTATAGAAAGGTAAGTTACATAAAAATGTTTTTTATTTAGTTCTATTTTTGGGGAGGGGGAAGGGCATAACATCGTTATGTACTCTAATTAGGGCAGGAAGGACGGGTTACCAACCTATTCTTGTCTGAGTGATTTATTTCGTACATATAAATATAATATACAGTTCCGGAAAGAAATCTTTTAAAAATAAAACCGATTCAAATTGCTCTCCTATAAAGTTACGGAAATGTGACATAGGGTTTTGTACCTCCGAGATACAGATGTACGTATATTTCTTGCTTAAATTAGTATATGTGGATTCGGATAATCTTTGTATATTTGTACCAGAAGATGAAACTCCTTAGCTGTTATAAATATTTAAGCTTGAAGTGGGTTAACTTTTTTTGTGTTTACTAATACATTTGCTTATTTAGTTCGCTAAATTAACTATATGAATTACTGTAATAGCCATTCTAAATGGTTGACCTTAATAATAAAGGAATCTTCAAAAAAATAATCTTCCTTGGACTTACTGGTGAACCAAGAAGTAGACGGGAGGATACCGATAGACCTAATCTTGTGGATGCTTCAGTGGCCTTCGATTGTTTATGGTGTCGGCATTCGGAACCTTATTATTATAACTATGTTCTATGATGTACATGATATAATAATATGTATTATTTCAGAATCAACCCCACTCATTGTTTATTCAACATGAAACACTTTGTTGATCGGTATTTATCGATTCCCCGTCAGGCCATTTATGTTTTATTTGAATGTGACTAAAACAAGCTTCCTGTCAAAATATTTTTCCCCTGAAAGACATTTTCTACTAAAAACTTCAATTAACTTTTGTTTTCCATTTGTCAGATGAAATATTCTGTTCCGTTGTTTGAGAAGGGACGCTTAGAGAAGAGTAAAATATAAATATAAAGCGGACTTAAAAATAAAATCTCTGACTGTGTACATCCAGTTTCAAATAAAGCTAGAGAATTTTGATTTTTCATCTCTTCTTTTTTGACTCATCTGGCTTAGTCCTCTATAGGAGGAATGGAAAACTTCCCGACTAATCCGTGTTGAAAATATCCGCTACCTAGGACTCCATCTGGACAAACGTCTTAATTGGAATATATAAACAAAACTAAAACGAATTTAAACTGCCCTTGTAGACTACTCCAACATTTTATAGGCAAACATTCAAAGCTTTACCAGTGACGTAGCTAACGGAGATACGTTGGGATCTCTTTGACTCAGGTTCACTATATGGTAAGTGGGCTAAGAACGCAGTGCCGAGTTTCCATGGTGAAATGTAATATATATTATTAATATAATGAAATCAATAAACTTTATCCTACGAATAATTGTTTCTTAAGAACAAAAGAGGCACAATGACATGTTTCTGTAGTCTATGGCTACATACATTTTGATCATGTACAATAATAAATATATAAAAAGAGACTTAAATGTATAAACATTCGAAGAGAGATATACTTTATTAATTTAAACATATTAAAACATATTGCTGTTCAACTGGGTTGCTAAATACTAATTAAAGATAGCAACACCCTATCTATATGAAAACAATCCCACGCAACAATTCTATATAACAATTGGGTACAATTCCAAGATATAAATTTCTTTTTTTTCTCTCATTTTTTTTTTTTTTTTTTTTTTCTTTCGCATTTATTTCATTTTATTTTTTCCTTTTTATTTCATTCCCCTCGCAATATTCATATGTCTCGCATGTTTTGTTTTTTTTTGTGTTTTTTTTCTTCTTTTCCTTTCCTCCTTCAACAATCAACATCACTACTACTTAAACAAATTTGTAAGTATACTAACATAAAAAAAAAATTCCTTGAGGCTACTTATATAATATGTATGTATGTAGTACAAAAGAGAAAAAGAGAGAGATAAACAATATAAAATATGATAAAAAGAAGAGATAAAATAAAATAATACTATATAAACATTGATCAAAATAAAACTAAAAACATATACTCATACATAAACATATTCTCAACGTACATTAAGCTACAAATATTGGATTATAAAATAAAATTAGTTGAAATCGTTTTTGAGAGAATATATCAGTAAAGGATTTAACTGAATTGTAAATTGAACAGATTTAGTATCAAAACAGAATATGATATTTTTATCTTGCCCTTCATTGCCTCCCCAACACTCTAATCACTTATCCTAACACTTCAAGAATGGTGTCAAAAATAGAGAATCAAAATAAATCCAAAAAAATCTCACCAAATAACCTTTACCTACGACTTCCTGTCCCACAGTATCCTTTAATGATATTCCACTAATCTCTGTTGAACAGATCCGCTACCTAGGACTCCACTTGGACAAACGTCTTACTTGGAATCCACATAAATGACTAAAACGACAAGAAGCTACCCGTCGTTTCAGACTACTTCAACATTTACTAGACAAACGTTCAAAGCTCCCAATTAATTACATAAGATTCATATACATGACTGTAATTAGACCTATTTGGTTGTACGAAGTTGAGCTTTGGGGCTCCACTAAACCATCCAATTCATCTCGTATCCAATCCTTACAATCCAAAATCTTTCAAAAAATCCTCAATACTCCTTACTTTGTGACCAATAATCTATAAATATCTTAATGTTCCATATGATGACGACTAAGCCCAAACCAGATACTTGTTTGTTTGTTTGGGTTTATAGGCATAAAACCCTAAGGTCATCAATGCCTGCGTAATTTTTATTAATTATAATTATAATTTGCCCCGGAATGGGTGCTGCGGATAGAGGCGCGCCCCAAGGAGAGACGAGTCGCAACTTAGAGGCCTATAGACCTTCCAGTGTTGAATTGTTATTGAAGTGCTACTGATGAGTAGTTCTTTACAAGTTTTGTGATGTTATTGTAATAGTTAAAAACACATTTACTTGTTGTATATATTTTGTACAGTTGTGAATTTCAATATATTGATATTAAAAAAAAAAAAAAAAAAAAAAAAAAAAAAAAAAAAAAGGATTGATGAATTATTTGCAGTTTCTATTGTTATTTTTTATTTGAAGACTAGTTTTCAATGTTAAACTTTATAGAAAATAAAACCATTAACTTAATGTTTACAGTTAATAAGTTTGGTTCTGGAAGAGTCATCCAATGAATTTAAAATCTCATAAAATTGTCATCTCAATCTAAAATAGTAGTCGATAAAGTTGGCCTTCTCGTAAAAGCTCTTAAAATAATGAGTTCGGTTCATTTTTCTTTTCACTTTAAAGTTTTATTTTGATCAGAAAAAAGTAGGAGGAAAAAAGAAGTTTATTGAAGTTTAATTTACGTAAAGTATTCCTTGGAATTTTACCTTAGCTATGATTAAATTAATAACCAAGTTATTTGGTTTATATTTATAGTTATAAACTAATATTAATATATACTTTCCATTTAAATGATTATAAGACTTAAATGAAAGCTCCCAATAAGTTACAAAAGGCTTATTTACATTACTGTAGACCCATTTGGAAATATGGAGTTTCTTGCGCCAAATAAGAACAAAATTATTTCAAATCCTGAAAATTTAAAATTAGTTTATTATGAATTAAACAGTAAGCAGTGGGTACATATACTTAGGCAGATGTGCACCACTCTTTTCAACTATCCCCTTCGCCTGACATTTTTTTTAATTTTTTTTTTATTTTATTGAGAAAGTATTACAATCTGCCTTAATGTGGACAATAGGTAATATGGATGACTAAATGGATCCATTCACACACTATGTACAATAAGAAATATATACAAAGAATAGATTATAACAATAAAATAAAATAATAGGAGGAAATAAAAAATAAACAAAGTACCTCAAACTATACATTACATAAAGCTAAGAAAAATAAAAAATAAATAACCTGTAAAATAAGTAACAAGACATAAAATAAAAACGATAATAAGAGTAAAAAAAAAAATTAATAAATAAAAAAGATAATAATAATAATAAACATTTTTTTAAAAATTAAATTAAATCGTAAAATACATTCATACTTTATTTACACTATATTCAAATCTGAGGGATCCCCCAACCAGACTTGTCCCTCCACTTATGGAGGGACAAGCCAGGTCCCAAGAGATCCCAGCGCTTCTCTCTCAGCTGCTTCACTAGTATAATAAAACACCAGTGGTGGCTGTGTGAGAGCGCTAAACTACAGTCACTCAGAGCTTGAGCGGAGAAGCTGGCCATTGCCACGTCTCCATGTCGAAATTTATAATAGGTCACGAGGCCACTACCTTTTTAACCCGCGAGGAGGATTATAGGGGTGAGTGGAGCTGGGTAGGGATTGTGCTAGTGGATTAGGATAATGAGAAAGTATTTGATGAAATTTTGAAAATTTGACACGTATGGATTCTAGGACAAAAGGTATATTAAGATCGTTATGTAAGGTTTTGTTGGAGACATAATATGGGGCATTGGTTATGGTTCTTAGGAATTTGGATTGGAAGGATTGGATACGTTTGATGTTCGAGTGTTTTACTGTCCCCCAATTTCTAGTCCGTAGGTTCAGATAGGCTTTAGGTAGGATAGTCTTATAAATCAGAAGCTTGTTGTCTATTGAAAATTTTGAAGTCTTGCATAGAATGTGGTATAGTTGGCTGAATCTTCTGTTTAGTTCTTGTCTTTTAAGTCTAGTATGTGGGTTCCAAGTAAGTCTTTTGTCTAAGATGAAACCAAGGATATCGCACTGTATCAGATCTGGGTAACGGAATCTTATTGAATAGGACAGTTAGGTAGGAACTACGGCGTAGAGCAAAAGTCATATGGGTGCATTTGGAACGCCTGACATTAAGAACTTTCCT
Source organism: Euschistus heros (assembly GCA_003667255.2). Classification (NCBI taxonomy): domain Eukaryota; kingdom Metazoa; phylum Arthropoda; class Insecta; order Hemiptera; family Pentatomidae; genus Euschistus; species Euschistus heros. The sequence continues at coordinate 3,823,551 of RCWM02000018.1, forward strand.
TATTTTAACCAATTTCATTAGTTTTTGTTAAATTTTTAAGATATATTTAATTGTGTGGTGTATTGTTATAATATGGAAAAAAAACAATATATCCTAGGCTATGTATAGATACGAAAAAATCGATAATTTTTTATATATTGTGTATTCATATTCATCTCTAGTCATCACAATAGGGTTTAGGGTGAAGAATATTTCGTTAATTTCCTAATGTAACCTTGAATATTTGCAGTCAAAACATTAAGGTATTAAAAATATTTTTGAAGTTTAATTACATAACACAAGACTAAAAAACAAGAAACTGCTCGTCGTTACAGACTACTTCAACATTTACTTGACAAACGTTCAAAGCTCCCAATTAATTACAAAAGACTCATTTACATGACTGTGATTAGATCTATTTGGACGTACGGAGTTGAGCTTTGGGGCTCTACTAAACCATCCAATTCATCTCGTATCCAATCCTTACAATCCAAAATCCTTCGAAAAATCCTCAATGCTCCTTACTCAGTGACAAATAAACTTATCCATAAAGATCTTAATGTTCCATATGATGACGACTAAGCCCAAACCAGATACCTATCCCTCCATAGTAAGCTCCATAACCACTCCAATCCACTAGTCTCCCAACTTGCTTCCTCCTTCATCCCTGATAATCCTCCCAGGCGTCTGAAAAGAAGATGGCCTAGAGAACTTTTAGTGTAGATTTTATTGAAGTGCTACTAGTGAGTAGTTCTGCACAAGTTATTTACATGCCTTTGTATTCACTGTCAACACATTTACTTGTTGTATATTATTATAAATGAATAAGAAAAAAAAAAAAAAAAAAAAAAGAACTTTCCTACACAAACAACTACACAACATTTAACTGAGAGAGAAATTAATTTAGGAGTTTGAAAAATTTGGCCCTGAATTTTATTCATCCGATCCTTTAGAAGTAACTGACCCGTGGGCTGGCTCATATATTCCTAATTACTCAGAAATTTCATTCGTTTTCTCTTCTCCTAATCCTGAAATATTTTTAAAGTTTATTCTGGTTCAGTTAATTTTTTTTTTTTTTTTTTTTTTTTTTTGTAAATTTATATTTGTAAAAAAATGTTTGTTTATGTGATAAAAAAATTTTTTCGCCTATTGATGTTTGTTTAAAATTGTGCAAAAACTGTATACTCACGTTTGGTCATAATTGCCTTTACACTTAAAATTAATATTAGATGATCCTTCTATACCAAATGATATATGTAGAGTTTTTATAAATATTATTATATTATTTTGTACAGTTGTCATTTTTTATTCATTGACTACTACATGTTTGGTCATCTTATTTACACTTAAATAAGATAACCAAATGATATATGTAGATTTTATATATTATTATATTATTTTGTACATAAATATATATATATATATATATATATATATATATATATATATATATATATATATACTAATTAAATGTAAAGCCTATAGAAGTAAACAGATCATTTAGACTCATTATCTCATTAGTTCGAATTAGTTTGTTTTGTATTCCAACATATGTTGCATGTACGACTGTGTACGCAGTGACGGATGGCTAACAGAAGAGATAGTATCAGTACGGGACTAACAAAGACTAATAACGATTGCTATGAGATCATCTTGTTCCCTCTTCCATTATTAACTGCCTGTTAATTATATGTAGATCCCTATCGCTCTCAGTAATTAGCAGCGCATATCATAAAAGTGTATTATGTCTTTATTATATAATTTAGCATATTATTTGCATGTTTAATTTTTTTATTTTTTATTCGAAATCGACAACGCGTTAAAATCTCAGTTTTAAAACTTGAAACTTTTAAAATCATTTCTCTGTATGACTACCAAGATTTGATCATTTTATCGGCTATCATTCAAATCCATAACCAGTTTTCCTCTAATCAATTTTTAATTTTTACCAGGGGATCCACTAAACCATCGAATTCTTCCCGCACCCAATTACTCCAATCCAAAATCCTTCGAAAAATCCTTAATGCTCCTTACTTTGTCACAAATGAATTAATCCATAATTACCTTAATATCCCATATGCCTCCGACTTGGCACCAACCAGATACCTCTCCTTTCATAATAAACTTAACACTCATCCAAATCCACTTGTTGCACATCTAGCTTTCCACTCCCTTGCTGGCAATCCTCCTAGGCGTCTGAAAAGAAGATGGCCTCGTGATCTTCTTTTGTAAATATTCATTAGAGTACTACCAATAGGTAGTTCCTCTAAAAGTTTAATTCATGTCATTATATCTCATATATACCGCATATTTACTAGATGTTTTTTCTAATACAGTTGTAAATTTCTATGAATAAAAGAAAAAAAAAAAAAAAAAATTTACCATTATTTTAATAATTTTTTAAAATGTATACAATAAATACATAAGGAATATACGGCTTAAGATTTCTTTCAAAAACAAGAAAATACTGACGAATATTCTGGACGGTCCTATGAGAGTTAAAGTAGGACTCAAAAATCGAGATAGTCAGGCATTTCAAGTACCTAGGGGAATGGATTGACTGGAACCTGGAACAACCATGAAGGGAGAGTAATGAAAGTGAGAAGGACGAAAATAGAACTAGCTTTCCAGAAAACCAAAAACACATACAATAAAAAAAACCTTTCGTGGACCACCAAAACAAGGCTTTATAACACAGTGATTAAACCAGAAGCACTCTAGGCAGCTGAGTCATGGGGAGGAAAGGGAAAATAGAGAAATTGGAAATCAAGGAGAGGAAAATTTTTAGGAAGATTATGGGTCCCAAATTCTAAAATAACAAATAAGTGTTCTACAGGAACGAAGCCCTCTACATAAAATCAGAGAGACTATTGAACAAAATAAGGAAGATGAGGGTTGATTTCTCTGGACATTTATCACGAATGAATCCTGACAAATCAACTAAACCAATCTTTGACTTCTTTTACAAAACAAAAACTAAGCCCATTCGGTTTAAAGAAGTGGAAAAAGATCTGAAAGAACTACAGGTTACTTAAGTTATGTTGAAGAATGGTACAACAAAGACCATAACCAAAGTCAAAACTAAGAGGTTCCAAGCTAAGACCAACATCAGAATACCGATTTAGATATCAGAGGAGGAATGGGAGAGGAGATCAGTTAGAATGAAGAAATATTGAAAGAGAAAGAATGTACAGGCATCTCGAAATTGATTAATCAAGCGTACCCCAAAGTCGGGTGATGCGTTAAAAAAATAGGGTGCTTAGATTGCCGCGAGGGTCTCAGCGCGCTCTGTACGGAGTTTTTTGTTTCGAACCCCAACTATGCCTTTAAATATTTATTTCGTAGTGGATATCACGAAATGGATCTTATCCTTCCCATCTTGGCTATAATAGCTTGGTAACCTATAACCTATAACCCGTCATCCTGCCCTAGTTGGAGTACATAAGGACGTTAAACCCCCAAAAAACAAAACAGATAACTATGCCTATAATCTTATGCTAAAGCTCACATTAAAATTAAATCATTTTATATTTAAACGGTAGGTCCTAGTGACAAATGTTGTATAACAAAAAATATTCTCCATCAAATTTCTGATATGGAACTATCGGCAAATTTTCGAACTGAGCAATACCAACAGAGCTGTAGCGAAACAAAAAAACCCTAACACATTTAAAATCTAGACAATATGTGACTTTTTTCATTCAAACGAATTGAGCTCCTAAACGGTAGATCCTAGTGGCAAATGTTATATAATCAAAAATATTTTTAATTAATTTCTGATAAGAATACTATCAGTCGTTAAATTTTCGAATTGAGCGATACCAACGGATCTAGAACGTGTGAAAAAATCCTCAGCACTTAAAAAATGTAGGTAAATCATAGATTTTTTTCATTCAAATCAATATAGTTCCTTTCAAATTTCTAATTTTTTGTGGTCAAATTTGCGATCCGAACAAAACAGAGTAAGTTGCGTCTTACCTTTTTTTTAGGATTAAAAACTCTTTACAAAAACTATGGAACAGCCAAAAGACATATCCCTGTCGAAAAATGAAAAGTTGTTGAAAAAAATGAGACATAGCTCACATTGCATCAATTCGTAAAACTGAAAGTTTGTGTAAAATGAGGAATGTGTACTTGACTCATTTTTTACAGGTGAAAGTTCAATTGTTGAGTTCTAACCGTATATTCAGAAAGGAATATTAATTTTCGTAACAACCGCACAACTTAGCCGAATAGACACCAAAATAGATAAAAATTAGCTTTCTGTTGAAACCCGTAACCCAAATTTCAAAAATTGCACTTAAATATAATATGATAAGGTTTTATTGACATATTTACAATTACATTTACAAAATCAATTAGTATACATGTGCCGCACACTAGGCAAAATCACCAATTTAGGTGGACAAAAGTCAAGTCAAAACTTTGGAATTTCTGAGTGCTTGACCTTTTTATTATTAGTTGGTAAGACGCTTAATACTAATATTTCCCGCCATACCGTGTTTACAAATAAATAGTAAATGAGTGAATCATTCCTGTTTACACAAGTGCCTAATAACCAACAGTGGGATTATCTTTATTCGATGGCCATTTATTATGTTCAAGGTGTCTGTAGCGCAAAGTCTTTTTTCTTTTATTTAGCAATGGACATTGCTGAGGCAGGTAAGACAATATATTTCCAAACTCGCTATTTAATATACATTGCAATCTGCCTGTAGAGTTAATTTAGCAATTTGTAAATGTATGCCCCTATTCAATAACGAAAAACTATATAACCCCCAAGTTACCCCAAGGATTCGTTTGTGGGATTTGTTTCATCAATCCTTTTAGTCTTTAAATGATGCAAAGAATTTTTGCGACTTTTTGCGTTATGGGTGATACATCATTTTTTTCAGACACAACACTCCCAATCACGAGGGGGAAATTTTTGGAAGAGAAAGTTAAGTTTCCCAAAAAAAAAACGCCAAGACCACTTGCTGATATTTATTCTAACTTCCGCTCATATTAATAATCAAGAAAATGTGGAGATTAGGCCTATGAAAATAAGAATTTCCCGTCTTTCCGACAAAATTTTAATGTCACAGAAAATTGGAAGATTTTTTCAATAAATACTCTAGTTGGCTTGATTCCGATGACTTGGATTTTAGTATTTCAGTTATCCAGCCTACTCGTCAACACTCAAAACGCCCTGAAAAATGTTTCGAATGTTCTAGTGAGAAAACAAAAAAAAGAAAAGTCCGCGAGTTATTGAAGGTTGACTGTGAAAAATTGACTTTAGCTGCACAGCACGCGCTTTATGTTTCTGGTAAGCGTGGTTCTTCCAAAGTTGTGAAAGTGGCATCTACCTCTTAACAGCCATCTTCTTCTACAAGAAAATTTCATGAATAGCAACAAGTAGTGATTTGTTGACAATGATATTAGTTTCATCGGACCCTATTGTTGCTTCACTGCGAAAACCTGTCAAAAAAAATAAAATACCGTTAGATTCAGATGTGCTATATTTACTAAATTGCACTACTCCGAATTCACAATTATCCTTCTCAAACTTAAATCTTGATAAACCAAATGATGACATGTCAGGGCCAGGGTTATCAGGTCAATCTGGATCATCATATTATGATACAAGTGAAGAAGATGATTATGATTAGTTGTTTAATATTCATAAGCTTTTTTATATTTATCTACCTGTGCTTAATTACGTTTATTAATTATTATATATTATACCTAATTTTATTTCTGTAATTGATTTAAATTCTATTTAATGTACATTGATAATTAAAAAAAAAAATAATAAATAAATAAAAGTTATACAATGTATAATTTGAAGAGTTTCCTAAATGATTTAAAATACATCTATTAGCAGGTTTACGCCACTCGGAGCCGATAATTAGATTTGTTGTGTTATTTATTCCGTATTCTGGGCCTTCAACCGCTAAATGTAGGAGTTTTAGATTTTAGCAAATAAATTGGAGTTTTTACCTCTGTGCGCTCGCCAATCGTGCCAAAAAATTAATTAGATTTTTTAAATTATTTTTCCGTAATCTGGGACCCCAAAGGTTAAATATAGACAAATTTCAGAATTTTGTCCACCTAAATCGGTCATATTTTCCACTGTGTGCCGGTCTAATCTCCTCTACATGATTAACATAGTTTCATACTTTGGTAAATAGTTTTACACTTTAAAGATTATCTGCGAACAGTTGGAAAAATGTGGAAAAAACCCACATAAAAAAAAAAAAAAAAAGTAAAGGAAGGTGCAATAATTACATAATATAAAATAAAATATAAAATAAGAATAAAATACAATAAATAATTAAATACAACACAATAATAATAAATATATAATAACCAGCATACATTAGTGGTGACTATATGTAAACATAACAGTTGAGTAATCTGCGGGGAGGTTTATGTTAGTTAGGAGTACATGTTTAGTTCTTTTGTGCGTGTATTTTCTGATGGAATTTTTATCATAGTTACCAATTTCTTGTACTAGGGAATTTTCTGAATTGTTTTTTTTATTTTGCAAAATATGCTTTGGTTTGTTCTAAGACATGCTGTTTTAAAGGGAGTAAGTTTAGGCTATGGAGCATAGTTGATATTTTAGTATAACGAGGATAGTCATTGATGATCCTCATACAAATGTTTTGGGCCCTTTCCAATTTATTATAGTTAGTGGAGCAAGTTGAGCTTATGTGATTTGTGCTCGGATTACTGTTTTGTATAGAATGAGTTTATTTTTAGGGCTTAATTTCGATTTTGTATTGAAGTAGGGAAACATTTTGTTTAGAAGTGCACTTAACATACTATTCACTAGTGCTGCAGATATAAATATTTAAACACGAAACCATGTTGTTACAAATTATATTACTTACCAAACATTGCTCTAAACTATACTAACTCCCTTACTAACAATGGCTGAAACTATTTACTAACGCTCGACACGCATATTCCCATCAAGAGGTCCCAATCAGAAGACCCTAACTAGCTCACATACTTAAACATGTTGGTAATTAACTAGCGCTTATATACGGCAAGCACAGCAGACGTGGTACGCTTCGATAAGCGCCTGGACAGTTATCTTATGAAAAATGAACACGTAGCAAACTCTACTTAACATTCTGGAGTATTTATTCTTGTGGAATTTTTTATCTAAATGTTTAATAAAAAAAAATGAAAAAATATACTAAAAGAGTTCATACTGACACTTTTCAAGCCGTTTGAGGCTACTTTTATTTCACACATTTCCACATATTTGGATGTTATTGCATATTTATACATATTTGATCGAAATAAATACATATTTCCACATATTTAATCAAAATAAGTACAGTGGTCCCTCGTTATAACGCGGGTTAGGGGGAAATGAAACCTCCCGCGTTATAGACGTACCCGCGGTATAACGAAGGCAGAAGTATGAATTATTGGGGGTCCAAAAATTATGGAAATGCACTCTGATATAAACTCGGGCAACAACTAAAGGAATAATACACAGTTTTTAAAAGAGAAGTGAGGGGGATTCTGGGAACCAAGAAGGCAAGAATAGAGACTTCTCTGTACGTCATCTAGGTAGGTTACCGGGAAGATATTCAATCGACATTGTGTAGGTAACACATTTCGGCTTATTTACAGGAAAAAACAAGCCATGTACGCACTCTTTCCTAAAGTTTTTTTTAAAATTCTAATAGAAATCAAACTTTAAAAAGTTCTAATATTGAAACAAAAACAATGAAACTTGGTTAGACAATCGTAATTAATTCTAAACGTCCTATTTAGTTTTACTTCCTACGTTTACAACTAGTTATCATTTTTTTCCTTTACAAATTCCTTTTAATGTTCAGTAAAATTAGAAATGTGTTTAAAAAAATAATTTAACTAGTGTAACTTAATTTTCAGAGTTCCCTTTTCCCCAGAACTTATTAAACTTTGGAACTTTTTCGTTTTTTTCTCCAGTTTTTATGACTCAATTTTCTAATGAATTGTTTTCAAGTTTTCTATTGTTGGTATTAAAACCACACGATGTAATCTTATTTTTTATTAATTTTAATTGAATCAGGATCGGGACCAGAGCTTGACCCGCGTTATATCCGAATCCGCGGTAAACGAGCCGCGTTATACCGAGGGTCTACTGTACATATTTTTCATTTTGGGCATATTTTCATAATTTGGAGGTATTGACAGGGACTATGAACCACAGACCGTAGGGGTGTGAATCACAGTGGGTATAATAGTTCAGTAAAATAAGGCTCCCAAAAAACGTTTTAAGAAAAAACTGCCAATTTTTTATTCTTAACGAATCTTCATGTTTTTTGGGCTGCTGAATCCGAATCTGAACTTAGCTATTACGGCAGCGATCGGCTGATTATTCAAAATCGCAAAAAATGCCCAAAATACCGGTTAATTTCGTTTTTACCTATAACACGAAAACGAAGCTTTTTTCGAAAAAAAAAAAGTCTGCAAATATTAAATATTGCTAGGACCAAAACCTACGAAATGAATAAACAACTCCGAAATCGGACCATTTTTCGCGAAGTTATGGTCTTTGGAAAAATTGTAGAAATTGTCCAACTTAATTCCGACACTATTTGTCCGATCCAAAATTTCTTTTTTTTTTTAATCTCAAAGCTGGTTAAATTTACTATTAGATCCTGTATACATATTTATATTCAATCTCGTGAAACACCCACGCTAGCAAGTTAAATGTGTGTGTTTTGACAATTATGACAAGTTCAGTGGGCTGGCTTGGGTATATCATGGAATTTAATATAAATTACATATATATGACCAAATTGTAAATTTAATCGACTTTCAGATGAAAAAAACAAATTTGATATCGGACAAATAGTTCTGGAGTGATAGTAAAAAATATTCTAAAAAAACATGATTAACAAAAGAACGGGAATTGCAGCGTTCTGGCATATGTATTTTATAAGACCTAATTTAAACTTTATATATGACTCCTAATAGTATTTTTAACTAGCTTTTAGAAGAAAAAAGTAATTTTAGATCCGCCTAATAGTTTTGGAGATATAGCTTAAAGAGTACGACAGATCATCGTCGCTTTACGTTCCAACATTTGAAATTTCATGTGGTTGCAAACAATTTTGCAGATAGAAGTTTTCAAAATTGAAAATTTAACACATCTTTTATTATTATATACTGTAAAAATGTTCTTTTGTTGTATAAATTATTACAACTTGTAAAAAAAAATCTTTTGTTCCTAATAATTATTATAAGTTGTAAAAAAATGCTTTTGTTCCTAATAATTATTATGAATTGTAAAAGTGTTCTTTTGTTGTATATATCATTATAACTTGACAAAAAGAAATCCATTTTCATAAAAAAAATGTCCATTTTACTTAAATATTTTAAGAAAATCACATATTTACCACATATTTAACGAAAATAAATGGATATTTTAATTAAATATTTGGCATTTTTAAATACATAAAAATCCGATCCCTAGTGATCACTAAAGACCGGATTTCATACAGTAAACATTTATACAGTAAAAACGTTCAATTGCAATTATTCAAACGTGTGACAAAAATAAAGAAATATTATATACATTCAATTGAACCTTCTACAGATATAAAGTAGTCCCTGATGTCAGTAGTTTCCTCTACCACGATGTAAATATAATTGTTTTCTATTCGTTCAGATATTTCCTCAAGAGAATGCTCACAACAGTGTTTGAGATATGTTTTTCTAAGGGTGTTTCCGTCAGGAATGTTTTGTTTAATGTCTTCCAAAAAATAAGAAAGAAATATTGGAAGCGTAACATAAATCTGTAAAACAAAATTTTGTAGTCTTATAACAAGCAGCGTTGTGTGTGTAAGAATTACTAAAGCATGCTTGGATTTTTGTGCTGAATTTAACTGTTTGTACCCACCTGTTAAAATAAAAATATGTTGAGAATAAGCAAAGGTACTTACTGAGTTGCAATGAGCATCCACTTGAAATTTTCTATCGGAACCAATTGATTTATTGTATCTCATTTACATGCACTTGTTTACCGAACTAAAATCTACTATAGAATGAAATGAAAATGAAAAAGTAGATTGGAATTCTTTCATTTTCATTTCATTCTGCTATTTCATTCATTTCATACTTATTTCAGTCTATGGTTTTATCCAAATGACTGTAGAATGAAATGAAAATAAAAGAGTATGTTGAAAGGTGGAATAAAATCAAATTAGAAATTCCATTAATGTTAATACAAGGAAAACGTGGTTCAACGTTAAACGTTGGTTTAATAAATTTAAAGAAATAGCTGGAAACCATGATCTTTTTTTAGTTTTCTTTCTTGGAAAATTATGCAGGTAAACGTTATTGTTGATAATTTCAAATTAAATTACAACTAAAACTGAAAACTATAACAAAAACCTCAATATTTTTGATGAAATACCAAAAAGTGCGCTTTCATTAATTAAAACCTAAAATGTGCAAATTTGTAGAGTAATCTCTGAAATGTGCAATTCGTAGAAGTCTGTGCAACTGCACGAGAATCCGGTGTTTAGTGATCACTAACCGTGAAAAATACTGAACCAATCTTTACCGTATTTTCACCATATCATCTGTATAGTTTGATGAAGGTTTAGCAATAATAAAATATACTGGTTTTCAATTAATTCGTTATTAAAAAAGTGATTACTGCGATTAACAGTGTAGTTTAAAAATTGATGATAGGTGGCTTGCGCCATTTTACATGAGAGGTTACAAAGGTACCGTGTTATACACAGCTTGACATTAATAATAAAGTTTAAATATTTTCAAATAAATTGTTATTATAAAAGCTATAAATATTTAGTGCAACATGTGGATAGTTTGGTATTACGCCCAAACGGATACTGTTCTTCAGATCTGCCAGGATCTTACCATTTTTTGTCGACCAAAGTTCATTCTTGGCCGCTTTCCTTCCCCTAGAGAGTAATAGAGATTATTCTAATTAATAAAAAATGTTTTAGGTCATTTATTATATTTTTTAAAGCCATAACACTTATATTAATTTCTGGACTATCCAATAATTAAACCTCAATAACGTATTTTGTTTTTGTTTTTTACTATAGTTTGTTAGTTAAACTATACTTCCCAAGAAATATTATATTATAAATGTTCCCATCGGTTATTAAATGTCTCTTAGGATTCCTGATACTGCTCGGCTAAGCCCTAAGCACCTGAGCTCAGAACTTGGCGATTTCCCGTGGGACTTAATCGTCCAAACTGGGTTAGATTCGATCTCTGCTCAATACTGTCAGTTAGGCGTATCATTACAGTACTGTAATATTATTTTTGAATATTATAAAGAATATTACTTAGGATATATTTTGTTAAACTCATAGTAATGTACCTACTACTAAAAATATTACACCGTGGCATCAAGATCTTTATAACTACTAGAACTGGCATGTCAGAAATAAGTGAGGTCAACGCGCTGTTCCTTTTTTAAATTTTAATAAAATTGTATCCTAGTAGTCCTCTCAACCATCTCCTTTTCAACCTTGTTTGGAGATTTCTTGGCATGTTTCTACAGGTTTTATACTTTGTATAATAATATTGTACATATAATAGTATACTTTGTATAAGTTTGTTCCTATGTCCTATGAGTTAGTCATGGGATCTTTTGTATGAAATTCAGAAGTGTAAGTCCGTGTGTTATGATTTGTTACGTTCCATGGTTGTGTTGTAATGAGTCTTAATGTTTTGAAATGGATATGTCTTTTGGCTGGGGTCAGTAGTTTTTGTATGTGCTTTTTTCACCCTCAAAACGTGTAGGTTTTTTTTGCACTCAAAAATGTTGTATTTTGACACGTTCTAGCTTTAGTAGTTTCCTGATCAGAAATTTAATGGATAGTTTTTGTAATATAACATTTATTGCTAGGACCTACCGTATGGAAGCTCCTATATTGGTTTCAATGAAAACAGTCACATTTGTCTTTTTTTTTTTTTTTTTTTTTTTTTTTTTGGGCGCGAAAAGGCCTTATAGACCACGCGAATATCATGATTTGGGATTCTTCTTCTTTTCCCAAATCTTCCTCATTCGTTCTGCATGTTTGGCTTTTCTTTCCTCCGTCCAAGCCTCGCTCCTCCTTATTCTTTCCCTTCCCACGAAGACCTTTATGTCATTTAATGATTTTCTGTATGTTTCCCTATCTTGGCAGTCTGTATCCTTTATTCCCAATTGAATTCATGTCATCTTTAATTTGTCTAAAAACCCAGATGTGTTCTTTTGCTGTTGGAAATGTCGGAAGATTTTCCCGTTCAATCTTTCAGGACTCATCCTCATCATATGCCCGTAGAATCTCAGTCTTCTTATTTTTATATCGGTTTCTAGACTCTTGTTGTTATAGATTTCTCTGTTGGACCTTAGTCTGTAACCTTCTGGTGTCTTTCTTGGTCCGTAGATTTTTCTGAGTATCTTTCTTTCTACCTTCAACAGCTTTTCTATGCTAGGGAGATAAGATGTCTCGGTCCCATAGAGTATCACGGGCTTAATTACTCTATTATAATGTAAGTATCTATCAGGTATCTATCAGAGACCTTGGCTTTGAAGGATTTTTTCATTTATTGACATTTTTTTTTCTTTTTTTTCCCCCATAGTCTGTTAGAAATTGAGTATTTTTTTTTTAAATGTTCTTCTTATTAACTGTGGTTTCAGTTTGTGAGAAATTTGCCCATAATGTTTTGTGTTAGTTGACTTAAGTATTTAATCTTAGCCTAACTTTCATTGTTGATATTAAGTGTAGAAGTGGATATAAAAATCTCACTTTTTTCTAAGGCGTTGCTGCTTGACGTGTTGTAATCCAGCTGTAGACTGAGTATATTTAATATATTATTAACAAAATATTTGTGGAGTCACGTGACACATATTTATAGCTTTTTAAAAAATAATTTTATTAAAAATAAGCAAATTTGATTATCAATTTCAAACTCTAGGTAACACCGTGATATTGTAACCTCTCTTGCAGAATGTCGCCCGCCATCTATCGTTCGATTTTCAAACTTCACGGGAATCCTCATATTTATTGCATTTTTTTTCTTTATTGAATCATACAAAATAAAATACATCAAGTAAATGTGTTGATAGTGAAAACAATGACGTGTAAATAACTTGTGATAAACTACTTACTAGTATCACTTCAATAAAAAATCTACACTAGAAGGTCTCTAGGCCATCTTCTTTTCTGACGCCTTGGAGGATTATCCGGAATGGAGTTAAAAGCAAGTTGGGAGACTAGCAGATTTTGTTATGGAGTTTACTATGAAAGGATAGGTATCTGGTTTGGACTAAATTAGCAACATATGGAACATTAAGATCTTTATAGATTATTGGTCACAAATTAAGGAGGATTGAGAATTTTTCGAAGGATTTTGGATTGTAAGGATTGGATACGAGATGAATTGAATGGTTTAGTATAGTCACAAAGCTCAACTCCGTACGTTCAAATAGGTCTAACCACAGTCATGAAAATGAGTCTTTAGTTATAAAAGGGCTTTGTACGTTTGTCTAGTAAATGTGGAAGTAGTCTGTAACGACGGACAGTAAAAAAAATAATAATAATATTTAAATCTTAGTCACTACACCAGACTTAAAAGACAAGAAACTGCAAGGAAAATATCCAAAGAAGACTAAAAAGAATTTCACTTGAGGTACGGATGATGTTGTGGAAGGTCCAATAATATCAAGATTGATGAATTATATGGCACTTCTACTAACTAATCAAAACCAAAAGTGAACTAATTATTGAATGAACCTGATTATCCTAAAATTACAGACAAGCAAAATATTACAGAAATTAAGCGTTCGGTGGAAAAAGGGGATGTGCCACTTTAGTTAAAAAAACAATCTAGTTTATTGGATGAAAGATTTATGAGCAGACGTTTAAATAGCAATATCTGAATATTTAAAAGCAAGTAGAAAAAATTCTATAAAGAAGATAAAGGGTTTATAAAACATTTTCGTTTAGCAGGAAAATTTATATTAAAAAAAAAACGTTAAGCATAAATTGCTTAAAAGTGTTTTGTTACATAACACTTTAATCCACCAAACCCTTCAAATAAAAGTATAAACATCGAGCAATTAAGAAAAAATCTTAACATAAGTTACTCAAATTCAATAAACTCGGGCTTTGTACGTTTTTCTAGTAAATCCTTAAGTAGTCGAAATTGACTATTTCATCTTGCCGTTTTAGTCTTGTATGTGGATTCCAAGAAGACGTTTGTCCAATGGAGTTGTATCTCATTTTTAATAACAATTTAATTGAAAATCAGTAAAGTTTATTATTGCTTAACCCCGGGAGTCATTGATCACAAACTAAAAAATGCCTTGTTCTTTTATATAGTAGTATAGACGTACAGTTTATTATTTTAAGCACTTAAAAGTTTCAATTTTTTTTTTATTCTTCACTCCAATTTTTGTTGTCTGTTTTAAGTATTTTGACTGCTTGAATAATGCTTTTGTAATATAAGCTTCAATTTATAATTTGAGGATGTGGAACTAAATCCCAAAAGTGTCTTAGAAGCAAGTCTTTGATCCTGGTGCGCTGAGAACAATATGGGCCCCCCGTGGATAGAAGAAATTTATGGGAGCGCCATTGTCGAAGGAAACGGCTTTGGGTCTGATCTAAGTCCTTGCCAACTCAGTTCAATGAGCCAGTCGACGTTTTAACGTAATCGGCGTTTTTATCTTGCGTAAGATACGGCATATTTCTATATTTAAAAGAAATAAAAACTAGATGATATGATTATTAAAATTAAAATCTGAAAAAACTGCTCTTATAAGTGGCTTAACCTTGTTTAACAATATATGTTCATGCAATTATGCGGCGGAAAAGAATATTACCGTGAGACCATTTGTGTTAATATGGTCATTCAGAGTGCCCAGCAATTGGAGCTGTAAACCTTCATTATTCCAGTTAGCTCGCGAAAGAACCAACACAACGACCTCAATACTTTTCATGTTATTGTCTTCAGTAGAAGGAATATTTTGCATATTAAAGCACATTTAAAAAAAAAAAAAAATCATAATGAACTTTAGGATAAACGGGAAAATATTATAGTAACTTATAACTAATGTTCTAGAATTTGTTACAGTCAAAACCCGTTTGGTCGGCAAAACCGTTAAGTCTATGTGAACCTCATTTCCCGATTACGTTTATATGATAAATTGTATTCGTTTACTCGAACTAACAATAGTTAACTTAAAGTAAAATTTTTGTCGACACAACTCCCGAGACTTTCAAGTCAAAGTTTCCTAGAATCATGAACATGTATAACACCAGTCGATCTCAACCATATCCTCGCTTATCTTCAGCACTGTTTCATTTCGGGGACAGGCAGACGTTTATTGTGTTAATTTGTTTTTATTAGCCATTTACCAGGGGTATGGCACCCGATTCAGCGTGTGATAAATCGCCCAAACCTACATATTTGCTTAGGAATGTCACAGACTAATTAAATTATGTAATTTATTACATCATAGGAAAAACTCGATAACTCAAATTAATATTCTTTGTGAACTCGATATCTCGAGAATTTGGTATCTCGAAAAATTTATAACTCGAAGTTAATTTGTTCACCCTTCAACTTCGACTTATCGAGTTTTGACTGTTTTTTTAAATATTTTTATAATTCAATTGAAATTTATGCTAAAGTCGATTTCATTAATTATTAAAGTATTTTTTGGCATATCTCCTGTTTCATTCTCATGTATGTTGCTACATGTTTCAGGACATTGTCCCATCTTTAGGCTTCTGTCTGTAGAATTATTAAAATGCTTCTTCTCTGGTTTGGTCCTGAAACATGTTCCAACATACATAAGAATAAAATAGGAGTTATGCTAAAAAATACTTGAGTAATTAATCAAATCTCTATCAGCGTAAATTGTAATTAAATAATTATAAGATAGCATTCAAAAACCACAATCCTCATTATTCGAGGATAACAGCTGAAATAAGAATTGAGACGAAGCATTCTTATAATTCTACAGATAGAGGCCTGAAAATGGAGCATTGTCCTGAAATATGTTGCAACACACATATTTACACATAAAATACGAGTTGCAAAAAAATACTTAAATATTTTTGTATTTATTTATTTTTTTTGTTGTAAATTCCTTTGTTAAGTATATTTTACAATTTCCCTCACTCAAGAGAAGTCATTTATGTGGATGATACTGAATCCATTTATAAAATATTGTACTAGAATAAAAAAATGAACACCCTCTAACTTTATAGGATACATAAAAAAATAAAACAAATTCTAGTAAAAAATCTCAGTGGTAGCACGTCAATAAAAGTGCTATATGAGAAAGGCCCGAGGCCATATTTTTTTTAGTTATAACGTACTAAATGTTTAGTCGCTATTCTCAAATAATAATGTCAAGTGGCTAAAAATTTCCAAACTATTCGTTTTATTTTAGTCACGACTGACGACTAAAAGTATATTCGTCAATTACATATTAGATTCTAATGAGAGCTCCTTTTGACTCAGTTTCTCCTGATACAAAATACATCTATGAAACCCATAGCTCTAACTCAGCTAGCTGGTGTTGCTCGGATCGAATATTTGACGACATAAAACTGATCAAAAATTTTATACATAATATTTTCTATCATATAACATTTGTCGCTAACCCCAACCGTTTTGGAGCTATTTTGGTTTGAGTTAAAAAAGTCATGTTTGAAACGTCTATTTATAAGTCTAAGTCTAGGAGCTTTTTGACAGATTTTTTTTTTTTTTTTAACATAATAACTTTATTCACAACAGTACATAATGGACAACCAGTGAATGTGAAATTACATAAAAAACAACAGACATGATCAGGCATGAGGGAGTCAGCACCCAGTGGTACAATCTCCAGGCGTAAAACTAAATTATTAGCGATTAGACTAGGAGATCCCTCATCCACTTCCTTTTCAGCCTCCGTTGAGTTATGTATGGTATCTGTACTGTTGCCATATTATGTATCTGTTTCTTAGTGTGTCCACGTAGTTTCTAATGAAATTGTCGATAAAGTTTATGAACTCTTAACTGACGGAATACGTAAGTCTGTATGTATTTTAGACTGATGTTTTATTTTCTTTAGCCGACAGGCTCAAGGGAGCCCTTTTTTAATATAAATAAATATATGTGTATATAAATGTTTCAAACACTTTTTTTTTTTACAGGTAATCAGATGTTTAACACCTTACGGTTAAGAATAGACCACATTAGTAAGTAGCAATAATTAAGAATTATTTTCTATAGTAAATTATAATGACTTTCAACTTCATCTAATCGTTAAATAATTCATTATCGTATGGAAATGGCTTGGTTAATTCATGAAATACAAAAATTGTTCCACCAAAACGTTCTTGACTTCAGTACTTTGGTAAGCATCTCCTGTTTCTTGGCCATTTTTTGTGAAAGTAGGTAAAATTGGCCTAAATCACTGTTTATCTCCAGGTTTTTTCCCGATTATAAATTGATAACCACTTTATTGAGGCTAAGTGTGCCCTCCAAGAGCAGTAAAGCGAATTTCTTTTGCAGGTCGGTTAGTTTGTTCAGGGACTTAATTTAAATGGTCATTCCTCAAAAATTTTAGATGGAAGGTTTTTATTTCTTTAAATTCCAAAAATATTTTTATTTATTTGATCTATTTATTGAAATTTACAACTGTACATAAAAAACAAAACAAAAAAAACATACATCCAGTAAATGCAGTAAATAAATAAAATAATAAAATGATAATTGCTTGTTAAGCAACTACCCACTTCTCAAATAGAACTTTTATTCAAGTACTACCGTACGTAACCTGCTTACTATAAGGTCCCGAGGCCATCTTCTTTTCAGACGCCTCGGAGGGTTGTCAGGAATAGAATGGGAAGCAAGTTGAGAAACTAGTGGATTTGAATGGTTATGAAGTTTGCTGTGAAAGGATAGGTATCTGGTTTAGGCAAAATATGCAACATATCGAACTTTCAGGTCTTTATGGATAGGTTTATTTGTGACAAAGTAAGGAGCGTTAAGGATTTTTCGAAGGATTTTGGATTGTAAGGATTGGATACGAGATGAGTTAAATGGTTCAGTGGAGCCCCAAAGCTCAATTCCATACGTCCAAATAGGTCTGATAACAGCCATGTAAATAAGTCTTTTTTTAGAAAATCGGATGGCCAAAAACATAATATTAAAGTTACCGGTCAATTTTAGTTGAGATAATATTAATCATTAAATTATATTAACTATTGATTTATTACAAGTATAATTTTTGGTAACAGGAACGCAAACACTATCGATTTTTTTCTGTGCTATCTAAGATGAGAAATTTTAAAATCAAGCTACTGTTTGAATCAAGGTAATAATATTTATAAATGTATAAATATTTTGTAAACACTACAATATCTTGGTATTTGAGTCTGCTCTGAAAAAGCCTAAGGAAAAAGTTTCAATAATGGCACTCAGGAATTAGGACTGATTCGGAATTAAGTTACAGAAGTAACGTCTTTGTTTTAGACATGGTACTAAGGTGTGATGTTTATAATTGGCAAAATAAATAAAAATTTACATTGATGTCTCGGTACCATAATTTTTCGATTCTCGAAAACGGTACCAATACTACGGTTTAAAATAAATTTTTATTTTTAAACAAAATCTAAAAATAGAAAATAAATCGATTAAAAACGGTAATAATTCAAGCAATAAATTAATAAACCGCTAGCAGCATTTATTATACACAGCATATAATATATGTTATTAATTATGATTCAGACAATTTACAATAATATAATTTAATTAGAAAGTTCTTATTTGCGAAGATAAACATTCCAAGGCTTCATTTATTGATTAAGAAATTGATAATATGACTAAACTCTTTGACTAAAAGTTGAAGATGAACTGAATTGGTTCTACTTAAGTATTGTGGTTCGAAATCTAGTATTTCCATTTTTCTTAAAATGGAAAATAATCTTTATTCTAGGACATATCGTCCCTTAAGAATAACAAATATTTATAATGAAATGATATTATTGTCTGAATGGCATTCGTTTATGAGAGATTGTAATCTTATTTCTTCATTTTCCAATAGCGAATAAATATCTTCGACAAACTAAAATTCAGCTCGCAGTTGTTGGTGATTTGGTTTTGTTTGTTTTGATAATAATAATATAATTCGATATCATGAAACTATTGCCAAGTCAGTGTTATGAATCGGTTCCTAGGAATCGATTTTTGATCATCGATTCTCGATACCGATTGTTTTTTAAGAATCAATGGAACCGAGATTCGACACATCCCTAAAAAGTTGATAAATTGAAGATTATAAATTGAACACTTTAATTTATGTGAAAGCTAAAAAAAAATATACACCGAGAAAAAAAAATCCTCCCCTCCCTGATTTAATCATTATAATTTTTATTTTATATTTAGTTATTTATTTTAAAAGATGGTGAGTCTTTTAAAAAAATCTCTGAATTTTATACGTAAGGCACTCGACTAAATTTACGGTGACCTGAAAAAGGAAACAGTTAACTTTTTTATCTCGTCAATTTATTGCTCCAAAGCTTCCTTATTAAGAATTTTATTTGAAATAGCTGGAATACTATCTAGGAAAATAGAGCTTCTTGGGAACTGCAATTAGTAGAGATAGCCTTTCATCCTCTACACTACAGCTGTTTGGCGTACTAAATAGAAATCTCTCCTAGTACTATTAGTAATGTCTTCCTTAGAACTTTATTATATTCATTATTTTCTTTTACTAGGATTTTGTTTTCTGTAATTAATATTTTAATAGTCGACCTCATTAAAAAATTAGGATTGCATATTTTTATGTAAATTTCAGTAAGATCACTGAGAAAAAAAAAATAAATGAATTCTGATATGAGGGGTGTAGATTGCTTGAAATGTGCAATATTTTTTATGTCCATAGCTTCGTTAATAGCTAGAAGGTAAACATACTGTTTATACTATTATACCATTTTTGGGTTTATCGATTATATCTGGAAAACGATGGACTCTAGAAAAATCTGTTTCCAATCAAAATTAAAGCTTATTAAATTTCCTATAAAATTGATTTTGTATAAATTTGTCGAAATTCCTACGGTTTTTGAGATATACGTTATTTAAAATCGGTGATTTTCGGAAAAAAAAAAATGTTACCTCACATTTTGTCAAACTTTTATTTCTAGTCCTTTCCGCGATCGTTTCTCAGAAAAAATGTCAGAATCAAATTTTAGATCATTAAATTTACTTTAATTTGTATTTGAAGCAAAAAACGGGACTTTAAGTATGTTTACCTTTTATGTTGTAGCTACTCCTAACCAGGCTATGAAGTGCAAAATTATGGCATATTTCATCCACTCTAATGGATTGTAACCGATTCCAATAGAGTCTGATTATGAAACTTAATCATACTATTTAAATCATACCACCTAAGTACATAACAGATTTTACAAAAAAAACTTACATGGTATTTGTAACAAATAAAATGTAGTTTATTTTTGTAGGAGGTTTATTTTTTAAGTATAAATAAGATTTTTACCCTGTAAGCAACAAACTAAAACATTATTATTTTAATTCTTAACCTGCTAAATACAAAAAAACCTAACCCATTAACCTGGAAACTCCACTAAATCCTTCAAGAAATCCTGTATTATCCCCGATCCTCTCTTTATGCCTTGCCCGTCTAGATTTCAACGTACTCCTATCTGACTTCTTTAAAGCATTATCAATTTTTTTGCCTCCTCAATTTTCAATGTTCCGAGAGAATTTAAAATATGAACATTTTCGTTATAGATATTATAATAGTATATTTAAGAGGAATCTTTCTGCAAAAGTTGTCATTTAAAGGGTTCGGTGGATGAAGGGGTTGTTTCATATTTTTTTATTAATACAATCTAGTTCTTTGGATGAAGAATTTATCTGCAGAAGTGTTGGGTAGCAAAATATAAATATTTCAAAATATCTTGAAAAAAAGTTCTGAAGAATGTGAAGGGGTTATGTAACATTTTCCTTCTACAGAAAAATTTATAAAAAAAACTTAAATTACTAAAAATTGTGATTTACTTTAAAATCCCTTCATCCGCCAGATCCTTCATTTATTTTGTAACTGATAAATTTATTATTAATCACTTATCAAAGCCAGACGATTGTCCTATCTATTGCACTCATATGTTATTCTCAAGGGGCAAGTTGTCCAAAAATAAAATTCGGGTTCATCTTCTTTTAATATCGATAATAATATATATTATGTTAACTGTTATATCAACATAATATACAGATTATTAAGTATACTAATATAAGACGTTGATTCCTCTTAACTTTAAGGGTTACGCATTAGATAAAGTTGGCAATTGTGGTGATAAGATCAAATGTCCAATTGGAGAGAGGCGGTTCATTCCGAATTTATTGCTGACTGTTGGCCAAACTTCTTAAGCTGATATCGGCTCGCAGGACTAACTTGTTATGGCCTGGAAAATTGTTCTTTTTGTCGAGTATTTTTGGGTTTGTTATCAAATATTTATTTATATATCTGGAAATGTAGGCAAAACCTGTGTTTCTTCATTTAATAATCTAGTTTTGGTTTTATGTTACTGTTTCAACTTTAATGTTTAAAGAAATACGTATTTTTTAACTTATACAATAATATTCATCACATACGAGTGAATCTCATAACTGACATTAAATTTATATTGTTATAATATAATTTGCCCACCCAGCCTCTACAAAGTGATTACTAATAATTGGGGAAAATCTTGCGGTTGAGATTGATTCAGGCCAATACTCCTCCTTTCACAACCGTTGGCCCAGTAACAGTACATCCTTTCCTAAGTATTTTTTGATGTCATGTTTAGGAAGCTCATTTTATTGGTTATGTTCGTTAACAGTTGCCTTGAAAAATTTATTATGTTGAAGCTAAAAACCTGAATTTTTATATTTGATGCAGAAATATTAATAGCAAAGTTGCAATATTTTTTATAATTAAAATATATTAAATCTGAGATTTATTTTCATGAGTACTAAGAATTCCAGTCTTATAGGTATACATTTTCTGATCTAACTTCAAGTGTCTTCCCAGATTTGAATTTTAACAACATTCATGTTTGTTGCATGTTTCTGTATCATACATAATTCCTCGTTTTACTAATAAATTATAATGTTCTATTTTATGCTTGATAATTAAATCATTTATTTAAGAATTGTGTAACATATACCAAACACAGAGATAATTGTATTGTTAAATAATTGTTAACGTTTCTTTTTTTTTGAACGGATATCTTCATTTATTAATCCTGATCCAAACAAAACTGTTTATTTACCAGTATGTAAATAGCTGTGATATAATCCTGTTTGAACTAAAATGTCAAAACACGATTTTCGTTTAGTTTAGTTTAATGAGTTTTAACTCAGTGTTAGTCAATGCACCGTCCGACGGTGGTTGAAAAAATAAAATCGTGATGAAGATTTCAGCGTTGAAGATAATTAACAGCTAGAAGGACTCTATCCCTTTGTGATAATGTTCTGAGGTCATTTGTTGAAGATAATCAGGTGGAAAAGCTAAAAGAAATTAATTAGGATTGATGAATTAAATGCCACTTCTATTGAGATTATTTTATTTGAAAACTAGTTATAAATTGTCATCATACTTCCCTTCACCGAAAGACAAAATAGACCCTTTCCAAAAAAGCGGCGTATACGAATTAAAATGTAATGACTGTGAAGCAAAATACACGGGGAAAAACCGGACGATCAGTAAATCAAAGAGTAAATGAACATATAAGAGCATACACTAATAAGACCCAAAATTCCAATTTCGCTATCCATCTAAATGAAAATAACCACAAATTTAATAAAGACTCGGGAGTAAAAATATTACATCAAGTAGAAAATAGCCTAAAATTAAATACTTTTGAATCACTAGAAATAATAAAATCGTTTTAAAACCGATCCAGATTTTTGTTTAAATGATCAGATTAACATATCCAATAGCCCCATTTTAAATTTATTTCCCATAGGAACGAAAAAAACCCAATGAGTCATAAGGGAAACCCCGTTGTAAATCTAAAACGTAACCTACCTGCCTCCCCCCTTTTACTTCTCACAAATTCAGTGTTTTAGTTACCTCGAAGGTGAGTGCCTATGCTTGATTTCTTGTCTTATCTTTTTTAAAACCTTAGTATATTTAATCTATGTAACATAGTACTGATGTGTTGAAAATTTTATTGTATGTTTTAGAACTGAAGATGAATGTTTAGCATTCGCAACTAGTTTTCAAATAAAATAATCTCAATAGAAGTGGCATTTAATTCATCAATCCTAATTGTATTGATCCTTCTATATCATCATGCGTACCTCAAGTAAAAGAAATTAGGCATATCACATTATCATAAAGTGACTGCTAATGTCTCACGTATGATATGACCTCATAAAAATAGTTTGCACTTGGTTGTCAGACTCTGCTTCATCCACCCCACTCTCCAAGCCTTTTGTCAACCTTATGTTATGTTTTATACACCTTTTTTGAGAGATAAAAAATAAGTATCTGGAATTTTTAAAAACCCAAGACTCGGATTTATATTCACAGAGTATAGAAAAGTTATCTTCTCGTTGGTAGAAATGTATTAAGACTTTTGAAGAGTATTTTGATTTTTTTAAATGTTTTAAGTAATTTATTTTATTTCTTATATTTTAATTCTGTATATCTACATTAATTTCCAGACTAATACAACTGCATATTAAAGCGTTGCATGATACAGATTTTTCATATTTTAATACTTCTTCAATGTCCAATATATTCTTCTATTTCGTTGCACTGCAAGGTCGTGTACTGGGCCCGTGTTGTTTATTGCATCAGCACTTGCGGTACGCGCCACAAGAGGTCGCGTGTGATCTGTCGAGTGTAGTTTGTTCTTATAGCGAACCAGTTGCTCAAACACTTTCCATCAAAGCTGTATTGCCTCCCCCAGCTGTCCTATTAGGCCATTCGGCTTTCATTGGCGTGCTTTTAACCTGATCAATCAGCTGTGGAGTTGTTTACTAAATATTATTACTAGCTATAATCATTCTGGAACTTGAAATGAGATGAATGTTTACTATTTCTATGTTAGATTTTTTAAGGAACAATGTTATATTATCAGTATTGATTATACAATATATACTACCAAAGGAGAGTTTAGTTATAAGGTGTTTTACAAAAGCAATTTGATCTCCCATCGTTATTTATTTAAAAAACATAAAATATAAACATGATTTTTTAAAATTGGCGACGTTTCATGGCTATTGCCACATTTTCAAGCCCCTTCTGTGTCCATTAATACCCTTCTGATGAACAACAAAATCTTTTAACGACTAAAAAAGTCTTGTCACTTGGTATTGCATCTTGTCATTTTTCTTAAATAACGACAAATCTCTTTGGAACTTTAATATGGATCACATTCTACATATCGTCTATCCCTGTCACTTACTATAGCTTGTTCATCAGACGGATCCAAATATTAATGGACACAGAAGGGACTTGAAAATGTGGAAATAGCCATGAAACGTCGCCAATTTTAGAAAATCATGTTTATATTATATGTTTTTTAAATAAAAAATGATGGGAGATTAAATTGCTTTTGTAAAACACCTTATATCAGTATTGATTTATTATTTGCCACATATGTTTGTTTTTTACTAAGACTGCTAATATATACCTAATATATAACACTCCAGAGAATTAACCCACCCCGAAGAAATACATTTTGTTTCCGTATTAAGGCCCGATATCCACTATAATCGGAAAGGAATAAAGAAAATCAGGTTCAATTCCCGCATCTAAACCTTTTTCATTCTACTTTCCAAAAGACAAAATAGATTCTTCCCAAAAAAAAGTTGTATTATTTTTATCTCACTTTCATAAGCTGTAAGGAGTTGTTGAACTGTATTAATTATTATTAGACATTCCTAAATATAGATCAAGTGCACTAACCTACCTGACAGGTAGTCCTGTTATCGATTCAACTGTTGAATTTATTACGCGACACGGCTAAGGAAAGTGGAAAGCATTATATTTGAAATGTTGAGTAAGTGGATTTCGGTGTAATCTCAGTAGAGTTTACATTATCCCCATATATAATCAATTTGTAATTATTTAAAAATAATTAATGATATATTTTGTACTGAGTTGATATGGGTTGCTAATTAAAATACCTGTTATCGGTAACCGTTCTTTTCAGTAATCGTTAAAAGTTAAAAGAATCACGCGTCTGAAACGAAGGTATAGAATGAACGCACGATAGTACCATATAAGAAAGATCATTGTTATGACTCAATAAATGGATGTCTTCTTCAATGGCATTACTATTTTTTTGCTTTTAACTGGAGGCGAACTCGAGCTCTTGGTTCTAGAGTCTAGTGTGTCTCCTAAAGGATGGAGGTTCTGTAACAAAGTGGGTACTTTACTGGAGTTTTATGTTGTTACTAACTTAACTGTTATATTAGTGAGGATTGGCCCAGGGGCTTATTGGAATCCTCGTAAAAGACAGAAAATACAAGAAATTGTTTGTCGCTTCCGACTTCTCCAACATTTACTAGACAAGCCTATTGAAAAATTAGCCTATTATATTTATAATTTGACTGATTAGAAAATTAGCCTATTATAAGCCTATTATTGGAAAACAATAAGTTGAATGCAATCAAACCAAACATCGGTGGCTGGGTCTCTTCCTCAAGACAATGTATAAGGGAGGAGGTGATAATCACACGGCTAAGAATTGGACACTGTCATAATAATGCAGGACTACCTGATGACAAGGAGAGATCCCCTCAGTGTCAGATCTGCTGAGTCGCTCTCACAGTGAGGCATATCTTCGAGGAGTGTCCTCAGTACAGGAGAGATATGGATAGATGTGGTGTGCCTCGTCAGCTCTGTATGTTCTTGGACGATAGCAAACCATGCATTTATAGTGCGATAAAATTTATCAAGCAAATTGGATTATATGATAAAATTTAATGTTTTTTTTTTTGTTTTTTTAGGTTAACTTAATTTGATTAGAAATTTGTTATTGTGTAAAGTTCGGTTATGGGAAATAATAACCATAGCGGTTTTTTGCCCTAAACAAACAAACAACTAGACAAGCCTTCAAAGCTTCTAATAAATTACAAAAGACTCATTTACATGACAGTAATTAGACCCATTTGGACTTACGGAGTTGAGCTTTAGGGTCTACTAAACCTTCTAATTCATCTCGAATCCAATCTTTACAATCCAAAATCCTCAATGCCCCTTCCTATGTCACAAACAAACTTATACATAAAGATCTTTATGTTCCATATACTACATATTTGGCCCAAAACAGATACCTATACTTCCATAGTAAACTCCATACCCACTCGAATCCACTAGTCTTCCAACTTGCTCCACTCTCAATTTTCGATAATCATCTGAGAAATCTGAAAAGAAGATGGCCAATAGATCTTCTAATTTAGAACTTTAATTGAAGTGCTACTAGTGAGTAGTTCTTTTCATGTTATTTACTTGTCATTGTAATAATTATTCCCAAATTTATTATTGTATATAATGTACATAAATAGTTAGTAAAAAAAAAATGTTCTATTTCATTTACGTCTTAGTCTATGTAACGTGGTGCCTTTGGAAAATTCGTGATCTTGTTTATTGTTTCATTTGTAATTTAGGGGCAGCTCACTATGTCAGCTCAGCGATTTATAACTAATAAATGTATTTATAGATAAATGTATGTATTTTTAATAAATATTTCTTGCCATATGGTATTTTATTGCGGGGATATCGAATGTGATTGTTGCCTTGGGTTTAGTAATTGCTTCACCGGTGTATATTTAGCATAGCTATATAGGCTGCTCCAAACACCGCCTGCTCTTGCAATGTTTTATCTCCCTGACCGCTGGCCGAACAATACACTCTTCTAAATACACAGAATAAAATAAATTGAGCAATTTTGTTATTGAACCGGTACACAGGTGGACGTGTCTATATAAAGAGTTTTTGTTTTAATATTGAAAGATTTACTAGTATTGAAAATAACGTGTAAAGTAGAGGAAAAATATGGTTGTTACCCATAGTAATCATTACACAATTTTTTTTTTATAATTATTTAATACGTTTTACAATAATTACTTTATAGTATGTAAAGAAAAACTATAACAATCACAGAATTTTAAACCTTAACAAACAAAATAAATATTTACAATTAGCTATGATAACTTTAGGGGTTCGAATAATGTTATATAAGCAGAGATTTAAATAACACATAGAATAATATTATTATACACTATGATATAAACAGGGTTGTAACAGAATGGAAATACACTAGATAATAACACTTGTACTAAACAGAAATCAAAAGTAGATTATTAAGAACCTAGTGCAATTCAAGTTGAGATATTAGTAATTCCATCATTAGGGAAAAAGTTATTCAATCCAGGAAAGAATTAGAAACTATATTCTTAAAAATTTTTTGTGGGGGTAGAATCTGAAATTCGACTACGTTAAATTTAAAAATCAAATCGTTCTGAAAAAAAAATTTAAAAATACATTTCTATAAAAAAAAAAAAAAAAAAAAAAAAAATGATAAGAACAATTATTTTTTAGATTATATTCATTATATTTATATGCAAAAACAAATTAAATTTTCGATTAATCGTATGTTATATGTCTTCAGTTAAGATAACTATGTAAAATTTCTTCTGTTAAAAAAAATCTCCTCAACATTTACGCTGATGACACATGTGTGTTATCGGTAAACAATGATCCCTTTATTGCCTCCCAAATACTCCAATCCCATATCCTAAACCTTCAAGAATGGTGACGAAAATTAAGAATCAAAATAAAGCCCAGCAAATAACCTTTACCCTACGTCGTAAACCTACGATTTCCTGCCCTACAGTATCCTTTAATGATATTCCACTAATCCCAGTTGAACAGATAGCTACCTAGGAAGCCACTCGGACGAACGTCTAACTTGGAATCCACATACAAGACTAAAACGACAAAAAAACTTCCCGTCGTTGCAGACTACTTCAACATTTACTAGACAGACGTTCAAAGCTCCCAATTAATTACAAAAGAGTCATGACTTTGATTAGACCTATTTGGACGTAAGGAGTTGAGCATTGGGGCTCTACTAAACCATCCAATTCATCTCGTATCCAGTCCTTACAATCCAAAATCCTTCGAAAAATCCACAATGCTCCTTACTTTGTCACTAATAAACTTATCCATTAAGACCTTAATGTTCCATATGTTGCTGATTTAGCCCAAACCAGATACCTATCCTTTCATAGTAAGCTCCATAACCACTCCAATCCACTAGTCTCCCAACTTGCTTTCTCCTTCATCCCTGATAGTCCTCCGAGGCGTCTGAAAAGAAGATGGCCTAGAGACCTTTTATTGTATATTTTATTGAAGTGCTACTAGTGAGTTGTTCTTCACAAGTTATTTACATGCCATTTTATTCACTGTCAACACATTTATTTGTTGTATATTATTTTGTAAAGTTGTAAATACCAATAAATGAAAAAAAAAGAAAATCTGTTCGATTTTTTGTCAATTAATTTTTATGTTTTTAAGCGCATTGGAACTGAATTTTAAAATTTTCACCTCCAAAAAAAAAATGATAAAAGTATAGTTGACTTCTCCAAAAAAAAAAAAAAAAAAAATGCTTATTTTTACTACCAAAACCCATAAAATGAACATAAAAGTTTTTTTAGAAAAAAGAGTTGAATTTTTTCTGAAATTTTGCTACCTTGAAAAAGTAAAAGAATTCCGAAAAAAAATGTATTTCTTTTATTATTTTCTTTATCATATGAAGACTGTGAAAATTGTTAGGTATACTAACTATACAACAAAGATAACAACATGTTTATTTTGTATTTTTTTAATCATTTAGGTGCTAGTTCATGGAATTAGATGTTGTAGATTGGGAATATAGTCTACTTTTTTTTAGTATATTTTTTTAGTTAAATATAACAAACAACCGTTAAAAACCTAAATTAATATTCCTGCTAGTTGTATGTACAAAAGCTTTTTTTTTACAAAAGTAATAATAACCTGCCACACTAATGCCAGATTTTACTTCAACAGCTACAATAACCGCGTGCTGAATGAAGGGATTTAAAGGTTTCAGGAAGGACTATGCAAACAGGAAGGGAAGCAATAAAGGTATTTTTTCAGGACTACTGAGAGGGGGGGGGGTGGTATATCGCTAAAGACAGGACATTATATCCTGTATTTTAATATTCATAAACCCGAGGCTCTCCTTCCTTGTGGACGATCGTCACTGGGGAGAAAGTTCTGAATATTTATAGCCGATGGGTCACAGCGGGCTGGATCAAGAATCGAATAACCGAGCTTTAATTTGGTGATAGAAGATGGCTTCGATGACATTGATTGGTCTACAATTGGTGCCTTCTTTACAAATCGTTGACGGCATAAAGTTAATTTCCCTTTCTTAAATTTCTATGAAAAAATAAATATATATAAAAAAGGAATGGATAATAAGAATTATAATTTTGTTCATTTATATATATATATAAAATTATATCAAGTATAATAAACACGTCCAAGTTTTTAAATAAAAATAAAAAATATATAAATATATTTGGCGTGCCGACGTTTCGACCTGCAGGTCTTCTTCAATGGCTAAAATAACAAAAATTGGATATGACCAAGATGATTATATATCTATATATATATATATATATATATATATCAAGTAAATTAGTTTACCAAAGGATAAACAATTGTTTACATAATTATTAACACATTTGGAGTTAATGACACAATTCAATACAAGTAAGTAGCAAAATAGTATTTAAATAACTTTATTTAAAAACTTGGACGTGCTTATTATACTTGACTGCACCCCTGACCATTTTTTCTATTCCATCATACAGTCAACCGTGGAATCCTCATCATGAATATAATATTAATAGTCAAGAAAATATATTTTAAGTTTTTAAATAAAGTTATTTAAATACCATTTTGCTACTTACTTGTATTGAATTGTGTCATTAACTCTAAATGTGTTAATAATTATGTAAACAACTGTTTATCCTTTGGTAAACTAATTTACTTTATATATATATATTTAGTATCATCTTGGTCATATCCAATTTTTGTTATTTTAGCCATTGAAGAAGACCTGCAAGTCGAAACGTCGGCACTCCAAATATATTTATATATTTTTTATTTTTATTTAAAAACTTGGACGTGTTTATTATACTTGACTGCATTCCTGAAAATTTCTCAACTATTAATATTAGTTTAGTACTGTTCTTGAGGTTTCAGTCAATATAACAACTTATTTTGGCGACATTTCGCCTGTATTGTTCTCATAATCATGCCCAGCAGTAAACAGAACAAGTTACAATATAAAACTATATAAATTACACAAGACAATTTAAAGAATAAAACTAGCAACAATATAAATATATAAAATAAATAAGCTACAATATATCTTAATATATATAAATTACTATATTATTAAATCAGTGCCAGCCTCCACAGTGGGGGACTTACCCAGCTCCTGCTCCTGGAAGATTTACCGAATAAGGTAAATCTTTGACAAATCCGCTTTTGAATTTTGTTTTCCTTTTCCGTAATTCCTAAATAATATTATTTTTTTCCTTTTGAATTTTTTTCTTTTCTTTTTTTTAAGTCGGTTTAATTTTATTTAAATTACTTTTATTAAAGTCGGTTAATAACTATATAACTACCTCCCTATATTTTCTTAATTTACCCATATCTCCAAAACTACTGGACCGCTTTTAATGAAACTTGACTTTAATATTATTAATGTTTCTTTTGTTTATAGAAATATATGATGTATAGTTCCAATTATTCTCAAATAGATAATGTCTTTGAAAGTTTTTTTGTATTTCTTTGAGAGTTTCTTTGTATTCTTTGAAACTTTTTCGTATGTTTTCTTCCATTATAAATTATGATTATATCAGCATATACTTAAATTGATTAATAGTATTTTATATAAGTTTGAGACTGGTTTATTTTTCGTTGCAGCATTTAAAATTGTGAATTGTAAAAAAAAAAATAAAAAAAAAGAAATATTTATATAGATAATGGTATTCGGAAACTTAGTTTATTTAATTTTAGTATTTTTGAAGCCCCATTCAAAAGAACCTCTCAACTTTGCGGGGACTCCATTAAAGATAAAATTTATTTTATGTTTTGTTTTTTTTCTGGTCCCTCGTGTTTCAAATTATTGACAGTCTGTTGTGTATCTGTATAAGAAATCTTGTTTCTACTTCTAAATATGAGAATCACCCTTGTTAAAAAAAAAAAAACATTCCCTTAAAGAAAATTAATAACTAATAAATGTATGATATGTAGTTAAATTCACTATTTCAAGGATAAAAATTAAATTAATTTAAAATCTTGTTCATTCAATGAAGAAAATGTTTCTTAATTAACTTTAGAAAAAAAAAAAAAAAAAAAAAAAAAATCGTTGCCAGTTCAGAAATGTATTCAAAGAGCAGCTTGGTGTATATGAGACCATTTGAGAGGGGGGGAGGGATTGTGAAGGGCGCTCCAGGAGGCAGTGAAGAGTCTCTTAGGATTCACAAGTCGGGGGGGGGGGGGGGGGGGGGGGGGGGGGGGAGGGGTCTGCTTATGTTATGCCTTCTCTTATACAGGCTTAGGGGCAGTAGACCGGGGCTAAGCAAGGAGCTTCATATTGTCCATAAAGTATGAACAGCCTTCTGTTGTTTTTTTTTTTGTTTTTTTATGCGTTTTCCATAAAATACATCAAGAGGAACAATGTTACCGCCTAACATTATTTATTTTTACTCCCTTAGGTTTTGATTATTCATGAAGAAGAAGATAATCAGGGATGAATTCAAACACTCTGTCGAAGTAGAAATATAATTGTGATGCAAACGTTTTGACCTGCCTTGCAGGTCTTCTTCAGGCCCACCGAACCACACTGGAGAGGAGATGAACGATGAGACATTTTCTCCATGTATCTTAACAGTCAACTATACTTTTATCATTTTGATTATTCCAGTTTATTTAATGGATTATAAGCAATGGTTTTAATGTTGTTTTCCTCAAAGACTGGTTTACTCGAGGTACGCATGATGGTATAGAAGTACATAATCTATGTAACTAAGTACTGATGTTATGAGAATTTTGTATGTTTTAGAACTGAAGATGAATGTTTTACATAAATAAAATAATTCCAATAGGGGGAAAAATAAAAAACGTATTATGATTTTGTGTGGTTGGTAATGTTGAGTGGTGAACACAAACTTCTCACGTAATGTTCTGAGTAGTTTTGCAAGGGTTTTCTTCAACCAAATCCCGGTGGTTTTCTTCATTTAAACAGCAGAAGGTCTATCGGGACCTTCCTTGTCTTCGTGATCACAACCTTCAAGACGAAATTTTTGGAACCATCGCTGCACTGTTCATTCACTGATGCTTCTTTCATCCCGAACAACATTGATGTAGACACTGTTTGGGCCGCACTTGGACCAAGTTTGAACTCGTAAAAATAAATTTGACGAACATTTTGTTTTGATGTGGTGAATTTCAGAGTTCCTTACTCATTGAGAGTTTATTACATACTAAACTAATCTTTTAGGATCGATGAATTAATTTCCACTTCTATTGGGATTATTTTATTAGAATACTAGTTTCGAATGCTTAACATTCATCTTCAGTTCTAAAACATACAAAATTTTCAACACATCACCACTATGTTACATGAATTATATATTCTAAGTTCTCAAAAATGTAAGACAAGAAATCAAGCATTGGTACTCGCCTGAGGAGATCTAACAGATATCTGAAATATATCTATAGTAGAAAGTAGAAGGGGCAGGTAGGTTAAAAATTTTGGGGTTTACTATGGGATTTCCCTTCATTGGGTTTTTTCGTTCATATTGGAAACAAATTTAAAATCGGTTTTAAACGATTTTATTATTTCTAATGATTCATAAATATTTAATTTTAGGCTATTTTCTTCTTAAAGTTTTATTTTTACTCCCGAATCATTATTAAATTTATGGTTATTTTCATTTAGATGGATAACGTAATTGGAATTTTGGGTCTTATTGTATGGTATAAGATCCTTTAATACCTGACTCAACGATTGTCCAGTTTTTAGTAGGGTTAGGCGATAGTCGATAGCACTATCGATAGGCCAATACTATCGATTGAGAACTATCGATTGCTATCGATAATTTTTCGATAGTTGCTTCCTTTTTTTCCAAAGCTATTCAATAAACATTTTCAACTAATTTCAATAAATTCAATTATTTACTTACTCTTTGAAATTCGCAGGATTATGAAGTATAAGATTATATCATAAAGATGAGAGAAAAAAACTAATTTATTTGAATTTTAAAAAAGTATTTACAATTTACATGGTTACAATAATAATGAACAAATCAAATCTTCAGAAACGGAATAGTTAATTTCAAGAGTCAAGTGTGCTCCTTGAGCCACATATTCCCCGAAAGAAAAACTAGCATTTCTGTTTTCATATGGTTAGTTAGTTAGATAATCTTTGAGAGAAACCTTGAGCTCTAGGAATTCCGAATTCAATTTCAAAAGAACTCGACACTGGACAGAGACAGATCAGCATAATTCCGAGAGTTTCAAAACTCGAAGGTAAAAAAGATTTATCGGTATTCGACCTATCGATCGTAACTATCGACTATCACCCAGCCCTAGTTTTTAGCTTTACAGCCGTTGCAATTTCGTTGGAATATTTGTGTCTTTTTCTGGATAGAGTCTATTTGGTTATTCCAATTAACTTAATTTTAGGTTTACGGAGATTGTTTATTTCAATGATGCGGGTTTATGTTTTCAAAATATAAAAAATAAAATGAATGATCTAAATTATTTTTCTATGGTCGATATTTTACAACGAAATCTGCTATAATATAATTCCCTTGCTGACACGAAGCTCTTTTTATCTGGTAAAATTAACGATTCAATTTTATCCTGTTAGCTCTGCGGACGATATGTCAGCTAGGCACCTCGCACCCCCTGACACCCAGCAGCCATTACATTATGCCCTCTCGAGGGGGTTTTTGCTCCGACCATCAATCTGCAGGAGGAGCTGCCGCTAGCTGCTGTGGGGGTGTCGGCCTCTATAGCGACCGCTGCTCCCTATGTAGTCAGCAAGCCCAGGTCTCGGCCTAATAGATTAATTATACTGTCGAATTAAAAAAGAATAACGTGTTAAAAATAAATTGGCCCTAAATATATATTTATATTTAGTAGGCTAAATAAATTGGCCAAAAATGTATTGGAATTCGCTCATGACTCCTTCCATCCTGGAATTCATTGTTATTCCAAAGATATAAAAGAAAACCCGAGATCTGTTTAACTTAATTTGAGGTAAGCCTGATGGATAAAAAAGATCAATACCCTTATCAATGATGAATTATGTTCCACATTGACAATAATGATTATTTTTGAATCGATGTGTCTTTTGGATGGGGGACTATACTTTTTGGTGAAACGTTTTATTCGCATTCAAAAATGTAACATTTTGAAGCGGTCTAATTTTGTTGGTGTTGCTCGGATCGACAGGTTATAGATGGGCAGTTTATAGAAGCAGCAGATTATAGATGGGCATATCTGTGATTAATCTCTTTTCCAAGTTAGGGTGAAATTTTTGTAAGTCAGTGTAATGTGTAATAAAGATTTAAGGGGAAATATTTTATGCTATTATTTTGTTATTTTATTATATTATTTTATTTTATTAAATAACATTTGGCGCTAGAACCTACCTCTTAGGAACATTATTAGTCCAGTAAATAAGTGGTGTAAAGTGTATGGAAGATGAGAAAATTTTTGACTTCATAGCTTCGTTAGGAATAGTTAGAAGGTAAACATGCTAAAAGTCCCCGCCCCTGGGAGGTGAGCTAACGGTGTGGGGGAGGGGAGAAGTTCAATATTTTCGATAATATATAGAAAACGGTTGACTCTAGAAAAATATGTTACAAATAAACATAAAAACTAATTAAATTTTCTTTAAAATTGATAATATATAAATCTGACGTAGTTCTAACCGTTTACGAGATATTCGTTAATGAAAATCGGTGATTTTCGGAAAAAAACAAATGTCACCTCACTTTTTGTCAAAATTTTGTTTCTAGTACCTTCCAAAATCGTTTCTCAGAAAAAATATTAGAATCAAATTTGTAGAGTATTAAATTTACTTTAATTTCTTATATACTTTTCTGGTATTTAAAGCAAGTGTTAAACAAAAAGTGAGGTAAACATTTTGCTTATTTCTAAACTCACCGATTTTCAATAACTAATATCACGTAAACGATTAGAATTACGACTAATTTATATATCAATTTTATAGGGAATTAATTAGCTTTTATGTTTATTTGAAACATATTTTTCTAGGGTCAACTGTTTTCGGGTTATTATCGAAAAAACAAAAAAATTAAACTTCTCTTCTCCCCCCACCGTTAGCTCACTCCCCAGGGGCGGGAACTTTTAGTATGTTTACCTTCTAACTGTTCCTAACGAAGCTATGAAGTCAAAAACTATCGGATATTCCATGTACTCTACAATGTGTTTATTGACTGGACTGTATTGGTTTGAATGAAAAAAGAAACACGTTTTGCCTATATTTTTAAGTGTTGTAGCTTTTTTGGCACGCTCTAGCTCTGTTAATAGTGCTTGGATCGAAAATTAGCAAATAACTTACTTATCAGAAATCAAATGTAGTATATTTTTTGTTATATAGCATTTGTTGCTAGGATCTACCGTTTAGGAGCTATATTGGTATATTGATTTTGATTGAAAAAAATCACGTTAAAAACCGCAGATTTTTCAAAACTTTATTTATTTCGAATAATAATTAATTCATAATTTTATTTTAAAATCAAACAGATATGCGGGGGAAAAAAAGAACATAAGGACATAGACGTTCAGCATGATTAAGCTATTTAATTTGAATATTTATCTTCTACAGACAAATGAATCACAAGGTAAGGAAAAAAATGAGAAAACATATGAACATCGGCGGTCAAGACGGAAACCCCTAAAACATTTTCTATTTTAATATTTCTTTAGCCAACATGCTCAAGAAGGCATATTTTACTCAGACACTAGTTTTCAATAATAAAGATTTTTTATATGTTCTAGAAACATCAGCAATTAGATACACAAATGTTTGACAACTCAAATATTAAAGGAATATGTGACTTATAATAACAAAAATTATTACAACTTCGCTATCCATTTAAATGGAAATAAATATAAATTGAAGAATGACACGGGAGTAAAACTAACACATCAAGGAGGAATAGACTTAAATTAAATGTGTACAAATTATAAAATTATTTAAAACCATTTTAAAACCTTTTGAAATATATATATGGATATATTTCTTGACTGTTACTATTAAATGTTTAGTAAGGTTCTTGAGGTTCAGTCAATAAATAACTAATAGACAAATCTATTCCATATCCACTAGTAACATTGGCATGATTATGAGAACAATATAGTCTCAAAACGTCGCCAAAATAATAAGATATTAATAAAAATTAAAAAATAATAATCAATAAAAATGTACAGTCTTCGTGATTTAGGGTTTTTTCAGCAAGAACAGGAAAACTCATTAATCATAAGTGAAACCTAAATCTTTCTCGGTTTACTTTAATATTTTGCCTAACAACTCTTTTTTCTCTACATGAGAGCCAACATACACTTGATTTACTGTCTTAACGTTTCACAATTATAAAATAATTGTATATATTAAATTGCTGGTTTTAAATTCTATTATAGTTTTAAAACTGAAAATGAATTTTAAAACTTCTAATAATTTCATAATTCTTCAGTTCCGAATTGTACTCTTCCTTCTGCGTCATGCGTTCCCCAACCCTTATAATCTTATTTTATTAAGATATACATAGTACAAACACATTATTCCCGTTGATTTTGTTTGTTTATTTCGTTTAACGTCACTTTATGCTGCTATGGCTAATCGGACGATGCTACGGTGGGAGTCCTAAATTTTGCCTATCCAGGTATAATTAGGATAGGGATCTTTAACGAGTACCTGACATCGCACAGGCTCGGGACCCCCATTTTACGTCCCTTCCGAAGGACGGCATAGCTAAGGATTTTTTACTCCCTTTAAAAAATCCTAAGGTCATCTGCCGGGCTGCGAACCCGCGATCTTGGGTTTAGTAGGTTGCTATGCTAACCACTACACCACAGGTGACCCCTATTCCCGTTGATATATTTGTATATGTTTTTCAAATTTGTTTTACCAAAGACACAAACTTCTTTTCTCGGGGCAGAGAAATGTTATTAATTCGTTGGCAAAAGTGTACTGAGAGTAATGCAGAGTACTTTGGGGAACAAAAATTTTTTAGAACATAAATTTTATTTTCTATATATAATAATTATAGTTCTATAATATATAATTACCGATAACTAAATTAAAAAAAAAAAAAAAAAAAAAAAAAAAAAAAAAAAAAAAAAAAAAAAAAAAAAAAAAAAAAAAAAAAAAAAAAAAAAAAAAAAAAAAAAAAAAAAAAAAAAAAAAAAAAAAAAAAAAAAAAAAAAAAAAAAAAGGATAAAACATAATCCATCATGGTGCATACCGTTATCGATTTATAAAAAAAAATAAAATTCTGTCCACCAATGAAGAAGCAGTAAGGAGGGGTTTTTAATTAATACATAAAACTGATGCTTGATAGCTTTTACGAGTTGGGGAAGGCAGTAAATGGCCGCAGTAAGATGTTTACTAGGTGCATTATTACTCTCGCCCTATTACAGTAGTTTTACTAGTTCTAGAACCTTCCTATAAACTATCGAATAAATAATAAACCAGGAAGATAATAATATACCTATTACTTTAATGGTTTTGTAAAAATAATAAAATATTTAATTATATGAAAATAATCAAAGGTTATTCTTTCGGATATTAACACAGATTAAAGTTTAAAAAATAAAATAAATGATCTATAACATTTTTATTAATAAGGATACTCTCCATCACTATCAAAATATATCTGCCTATGACCTAGAAACTTTTCAATTTTCTGTGAATAGAAGTTTGAATCTTCGGTACTAGCAAATTCTATGAAAGTATTTTCATCGAATTTTGACTATAAATTGTTTTATCTTCTATGAAATGGTTCAGGTGTTTAAAAAAATTATATTCGGCTGGCGAGAGGTCTGGAGAGGAGAGGGGATGAAACAGAGTAGCTAAACCAAGCACAAACAATTTTCGTAAGCACTTTAGGTACGCATGATGATATAGAAGGATCAATATAATTAGGATTGATGAATTAATTGCCACTTCTATTGGAAAACTAGTTTCGAATTCTAAACAAAATTTTCAACACATCAGCACTCTGTTACATGGATTATATACACTAAAGATTTCAAAAATGTTAGACAATAAATCAAATAATATTGTATTCACCTGAGGAGATCTAACAGATATCTGAAATATATCCATCTTGGTAGATTAAATTTTTGGAGTTTTTAGCTATAGATTTGGTTTATTCTGTAGGAATGGATGTGCATATCTGTAATATACTGCTTCTACCGAGCACCACCAACAGAGCTAGAACGTGTCAAAATGTTACATTTTTGAGAGTGAAAAAAATGTTATACGAAAAAATTATAGACACCCAGCTCAGTAAACGGCTTCAATACTCCTAGAAATGTCTATTGTATACCGGTTGCATTTTTAACGGAATTTCTTTCTTTCTTTATCATAACTCCCACCCGTTATCCGGTCACTGCTACAAGAAGTAGATGGACCCGTGACCAATGGTACATTCAGCTTTCGAAGTCGGATCTAGAGGGGGAAAGCAATAAAATTGGCAAGAGGAGGAAATACGCGGAGGAGGGTTGGCAGAACTGCATTCCTTTCGCTCTGCCCTTCGCCTTCCTCTTCCCTCACCTCCTGCCCCTCGCGCCGCATTCCGTCCTGCTTCGTCCGCCATCATTATCCTCCTAGCCGCAAACATTTACTTCCTTTATTTATATTCATTTAGCAAGGAATAGGTTCATTTGGTCTCCATTCTAATGGTTTAATATGGCGATGATATGTAAGGTACAATAGAGCGTCGAAAATCCGAACGCCTCCTGAGAATCTTTTTGAATACATATTTATATTCATACAGTAAACATACTGTTATATATTGGATTATTATTATTTTTGATTATAATTCCCTAACTAATAATCATTAATCACATCATATACTTATATTTTTTACACCATGAAAAAAAATTGAGGCTTCAAGGGTTTAAATTAAACTAGACTAAATTTGATATAATTTGGGAAGAAAATGAAAAATGCTGTTGGAGATAATTTT
Organism: Euschistus heros; assembly: GCA_003667255.2. Classification (NCBI taxonomy): domain Eukaryota; kingdom Metazoa; phylum Arthropoda; class Insecta; order Hemiptera; family Pentatomidae; genus Euschistus; species Euschistus heros. The sequence goes on from RCWM02000018.1 coordinate 3,862,845, forward strand.
GTTAAATAAGGTAATGAGCACTTCGTAAAACCGCTTGTTTAGTTTCTTTGGTGTCTGTCGTGAAAGAGCTGAACATCTGGACAGCGTTGTACTTAAGGAGTTTAAGTCCTTTCCGATTTTTTTAATAAATTTTTTGTGCATTATGTCAATATCACTACAGTCTGATGTGAGTGTGATGGTTTCATCTCTGGTTATAAAGGTGAAATGAATTATACCTTCTATTGACCATTACTTAGAAACCAATTATATTTCATGCAAATTAGGTTTTAGAGCGTGTCCAGGTCTTTCGTCGAACATAGCCCTTCATCGTTCATAAATAAAAATTCTTGATAATCGCGTGTTTCCATGTTCATATTTGGCTGTGCAAAGATGGCACACTAAACAGTGAGCGATCAATTGGTGTCATAGTGTATATATTATCAAGAAAATAATAACAGAAGAGATGAATTATTATAATCTGTTAACATAAATAAAACTGATGCATTTTGACTTTTACAGTAGGGGAAGTACCAGAATAGAGACAAAAAAAAAAATAAACCATAGTTTTAATTATGTAATCACATCTTAAAAAAAGACATGTCAATTGAAACGACGTAATAGGCTAATGCTGGTTTGATAAATGAATTGTGTTGTGGAAATATTATTTACCAGCATGTAATGGTCTACTGAAGCAATAACCTATCGTCTTAAAGTTAATAATTTATTTTTTCTTGTTTTTATTTCCAAATATGTATCCTAATAAATAGGGAGCGGATTTTTTTCTTAGGCAGTGAACTCTTAGTTCTGGTGTAAGTTCTAATTTGGCTAAAGAAAGAAGATTTAATTTCGTTTATAATGGCTGTAGAGGAGACCTTCCTTGGGCTCACCCAGCCTATATAAAGCGAGCACTATTCAATTAGAGAAAAACCTGTTGGCTAAGCTTTTAAATAAGTACCCAATCAAAAACATCAGAAACGTTCATTGATACTTAGTCGTGTTACCAACTAAAAAAAGTTTATTATTATCAACGCTTTTCTCGTTCCTTAAACTAAGCTGTAAGAATCTCTTACTGCTAGATAAGGAGTAGTCTACTATATTGTATATTCTTTTCTCATTTTTTACAATGACATGTCATAAATTGAAAATAGCTCTCCAATAAAAGTTTTATATTAGGTCTCTAGGCAATCTTCTTTTTAGATAATTCCGGAGAATTATCAGGAATCTCAGTTGAGAGACTAGTGGGTTTAAGTGGTTATAGAGTTTACTATGAAAGGATAGGTCTTTTGTGGACTAAATTAGCAACATATAAAACGTTACATTTTTTATTTTTATTTATCCCTTTATTGAAATTTGCAATTTTATGAAAAAAAAAAAAAAAAAAAAAACCTAAATGCAGTAAATAATATGATAACGTACATAATAACATGACAATTTCTTTTGAAACAACTACCCAGTGGTAGCACTTCAAAATAAAAGTTATAAATGAGAAGGTACCGAGACAATCTTATTTTTAGACGCCTCGAAGGGTTGAAAGGAACAGAATGGGAAGCATGTTGAGAAACTACTGGATCTGAATGGTTACGGAGTTTACTTTGAAAGGATAGGTATCTGGTTTGGGCTAAATATCCTTTCATTATCCTTCGTGTGGTTAAGATACACTACGCTACGTGAAGCAGAGCACGCAGCCTCTCCCCTCCCCTGCCAGGACGTTGGCTACTTCCAACTCGGACCCTGAGGTCCATTACCGCTCTCAATTTATTGCGTTCTCTCTTCCAATCTACGCTCCATCATCTGTATCCAGTATTGGGCGCCATTAATTGCTTTATTATATATTTTACTTACAATAGTTACTGTCAATTTTGTATTACCTTCTGTATAAACTATTATAATAATATTAATTTTGCGTGTTAAGATTACCTATCTAACATTTTAAAAATTAATATGTATAATCTGTGCATCAATTTGTTATCATGAATTTGTATTAGAAGTGGTAAAAAATCATCAATCCGAATTACCTATTGTTTGCGCTTCAATAACAGTCCTATTTTGGAAAGTCTCGCAGTCATCTTCTTTTCCAACTCTATCGAATCATATGATGGTTCTTATTTTTTAAATTTAAACTGTTACTTTACTATCCACACCACTAATAAACCTTCTAGAATGGTGTCAAAAATTAAGAATCAAAATAAATTCAAACAAATCTCACAAAATAACCTTTACCCTCCGTCGTAAACCTGTCCTACAGTATCCTTTAATGATATTCCACTAATCCCTGTTGAAAAGATCCTCTACCTTGGACTCCACCTGGACAAACGTCAAACTTGGAATCCACATACGAGACTAAAACTACAAAAAAATCGTAGTTGCAGACTACTTCAACATTTACTAGACAGACGTTCAAAGCTCCCAATGAATTACAAAAGAGCCATGACTGTGATGAGCTTTGGGGCTGCACAAAACCATCGAATTCTTACAATTCAAAATCCTTCGAAAAATATTTAATGCTCCTTACTTTGTCACCAATAAACTTAGCCATAAAGATCTTAATATTCCATATGTTGCTGATTTAGCCCAAACCAGATACCTATCCTTTCATAGTAACCTCCATAACCACTCAGATATACTAGTATCTCAACTTGCTTCCCACTCCATTCCCGATAATCCTCCGAGGTGTCTGCAAAGAAGATGGCCTAGAGACCTTCTAGTGTAGAATTATTATTGAAGTGCTACTGATAAGTATTTTTTTTTAGATTTTAACATGTTATTGTAATCGTTATGAACACATCTACTTGATGTATATATTTTTTACTGTCGTAAATTTCATTAAATGGATATTAAAAAAAAAAAAAACTTTTACTTTTAGTTTTAATTTGCTGTTGTTTATTATCAACAATTTTTAAATATGTGCACTGCCCTTGGAGAATATTATAGTTTAGGTAAAACGTATATATTATACGTGAGGGAGCGCGTTGATGTGTGTGAGTAAATGTGTAGGGTAGGTGTTGAAGTGTACACGTAAAGACGTACGTGGCTGTGACCGTAATCCTTTGAACCGAGGTCGTTGAGTCTATTACTGCTTCTCCTTACTGCTTCCTTTTCCACATTTCTCCTATTACTGCCTCTACTTATTTATTATTTCTACGTGTTAATAACCCTATTTTTTTAAAGTTTTCCTCTGTAAATAATGGTTATATTTCTCTTTGATATACTCTAATAGCAAATTCTATTTTTTTTCTGTAATACAAATATTTCAACAAATAAATAGACAGTGCAGTCAATGCGTGCTGAAATGAGGGGTGTAGAGTGCATAGAATATGTGATTATATTTAACTTCTTACTCAAACCTTTATGGACCTATGAATCACAAAGTTCACAGGACACTACAACAAACTAATACAAAACATGGCGACTTTGGATATGCCAGAGACAGCACGACGAAGGCTGAAGAAGAACTGGTTAAGAGATCTCCTAAGATAAATCTTTTTTTAAAAAATGCGACTGGAGTAGGTACCGCTGGGTGCTGAACTCCCCCATGCCTGACATGGCAAATTTTTTAATTTTTTTAAAAAATTTTTTTTTTTTTTTTTTTTTTTTTTTTAAATTTCTCACATCACATCCGCTTATTGTCACGAATTGAGTGACAAGTGTGGATATAATAAATAAAGTAAAAAAAAAAATTAACTTCATAGTTAGGAATAATTCGTTAGGAATACTAAAGAGGGAGAAGGTCCTATTTTTGTGTTTTTCGATTATACGGTAGTTCGAATACAGTGAACTCTAGAAAATAAATTTTACCTCTCTTTTTGTCAAGCATTTACTTCAATTTACAGAAACGTATATATGAAATTAAAGTAAATTTAATGTCTACAACTTTTCTTCTGACATTTTTTCCGAGAAACAATCGTGGAAGGCTCTAGAAGCAAATTTTTGACAAAAGTGGGGTAAAATTTATTTATTTTTTTTTAATTCACGATAATCAATAACGTATATCTCGAAAACTGTTGGAATTTCGACAAATAAATATAGAATCAATTTTATAGGAAATTTAATTAACTACTCCTAAAGAATCTATGAAGTCAAAAATAAGCGCATATTGCATGCACTCTACAATATGGTCATTGACTGGGCTTAGAGGTGAATGGAAGATAATTTAAAGTTAGATTAAGTTGCTTGCAAGATCTAAATTTTTATTTTTATATGTATATATAATCTACTACAATCAAGGAATAATAGTGAAAAAAAGTATCTATTTGCCGTCGATTAAATGTTGGCCAATCAAAGAAATAATATATGATGGCTTATAAACAAAAAAAAATGAATAATTAATGATTAAAAGTTAATTAAATAAAACGACGCAATAAATAGATTTAAAAAACAAATGTAGTCAAGAAAGTTGTAAATTTAAATAAATTGGTAAATTAAAAACAAACATTTCTAACATTATTTTTTGTTTTCAGGTAATCAGATGTTTAACTCCTTACAGTTAAGAATAGTCTGCATTAGTAAGTAGTAATTATTTTCTAAATTAATTTATAATTATTGACAAGTTCTGAATAACCTATTTAGTATTGCATGGAACTATTTACACGATATAAATTCCATACCCACTCGTATCGATTAGTCTCCCAACTTGCCTCACATTCCATTCACGATAATCCTCCCAGGTGTCTGAAAAGAAGATGGACAAGAGAACTTGTAATGTAGAACTTTCATTGAAGTGCTACTAGTGAGCAATTCTTAATATGTTATTTAAAAGTCATTGTAATAATTTTTCACAAATATATTTTTTGTATATAGTCTCTAATGTTATAAGTATCAATTAATAGTTATATTAATTATATTATATTAACCATGGAGGATGGAAAATAACAGTTTTATTAACAGATGTTTTTTTCTCACCTAACTCCAATAAAATATCAAAGAGTTACATAACAGATTCAAAGTATTAGTGTTAGGATCTCATGATGCCTCTCTGTGCTCTCATGTGGAAGGAGGGATTCTTTTAAATTATTTTCTGTATAATTTTCATTGATTCATTTATAATAACTATAAAATAATTGTTTGATATGTTAATGTCCTTTGGATGGGTGTCTATATTTGTTAAATAATGTTTTTTCACACTAGAAAATAAAACATTTTGTCACGTTCTATCTCTGTTGGTGTTGCTCGGATAGAAGCTTTGACGATAGTTTCCTGATTAGAAATTTATTGGAGAATATTTTTGTCAAAAAAAGTGGTTAAAAGTGGTTAGGGGTCGAACTATGCAACGAATGTATAGAAACAATGAGAACATATGTTAAGAAAGAAGAATATTCCGATGCATACTATATGAGTTTCTTTCACACTAAAAAAATTAACATTTTGACAAGCTCTTTTGGTGTTTCTCGGATCGAAAATTCGCCGACAGTTTTTAAAGAAATTAATCGGAAAATATTTTTTGTTATATAACATTTGTTTCTAGGATCCACTGTTTAGGAGCTACATTGGTTTGAATGAAAAAAGTCACGTCTTCCTACATTTTATAAGTGTTTGGGTTTTTGACAAGCTCTAGTTCTGTTTGTGTTGCTTGAGTTGAAAATTTGACAAATTCCCTTATCAGAAATTTAATGGAAAATATTTTTTGTTCTATAACATTTGTCGCTAGGACCTACCGTTTAAGAGCTATTTTGGTTTGAATGAAAAAAATCATGTTTGAAACGCTATTTTCTCACAACTTTTTTAATTTCAAATAATCATAGATTGTTAATATAAATTAATTTTTAATTATTAATTTGATCTTTTTAAAACTCTAACGTAAATTTGGAAAAGCATCAGATCATAGATATACATGATCTATTTTTTTTCCGAGGCAGCCAGAAATTTTTTTATATATCATTTTGATTTTTTTTATAAAGCAGAGTTGAATGTGGATATTAAGTCTTTATAAATTATTGTCCTTAATTTTTGGCAGATGGGAAAATAATGTGAATAGGCTTTGAGTTCTGAGAACATAATATATTAAAATTATACGGTTTCGCAATAATTATAATATTCTGAAATCTACATGCCAATCCATACATAAATATTAATTTTGAACTCCATGTCAATTTATAGATCATTAATATCACCTCCCGCTGTACCGCCCCAGTCACTGGCCTGCTCAATTGACTGATGCTTTTGCACTGACACTAATGCCTCATGCGTATTCCAGGGTATGATATGTTGATATGTTACAAGGGCGATGCTATGCCCTTACAAAGAATATCAATTTGCTGTCAAATCCCTTGATGAAGGGCTCGCATTAAGCTCGCGGTGTAGGCCTCGGATTTGCATATTATATTGTGATTGCGGATGCATAACAGCTTGGCTGGGCTTCGTTACATACTGACGTGTATAACTAGTACAGGTTATTCCCAGGAAAAACTTAATATTAATTTGTCAGATGACATATCTGTCTCGTTAAAATTGTTGTATATTAATGGACATCTAGAGAATAATAAAATATATATTTTCCTAGCCGACTTATCTATGGTAAATATAAACCTGAAGGCAAAAAATTAACCTTGATCCACATGAAAAGATTTGCTACCTAGAACTCTATTTGGACATTTTCAATTTTAATCTATGAGCAGGTAACCCAGAAAGACAGAGACTGCTTAGAAACTCTTGCTGATAATGGATTACATTATCAGTGCTTACAACTTAAGGCCCAGGAATCATATTTTTAAACACAATATAAAAAATTAAAGGATCGGCATTGGTTATTTTTATTCGGCAGAAATAATTTTATTGATCTCATCTGGTTGGATTTTAATTTCTAACCTTAAAAGTACAGTGAAACTCCGATTATCCGGACACAGAAATCAATCCCCAATTTTTTCCCAGTTTCGCCTTTCTTAAAAGGTTCTATAATGGACAGTTTTTCGGACACAGTTAATACAACACAGTGCCATAAGTCTCAAAGTTTATAAAGAGACCACTCGCGACGGCTATGCTTTTAGAAATTCATTAAGTACGTTTACCCAGAATTTGACTGTTATGAGGTGTGTGGGCTCCACATTCCTGAGACACAGATCCGGTAGGTGCCGCCTGGTCTATTTAATTTTACGTCTTTCATTGTCTCATTAAAACTAATAAGACGGGACCTATCGTATTTTACGTGAACTCCGAACCACAGCCGATAATGTCTATTTATAAAATATTTTTAAAAAATTGAATGTAGTAAAAAACAAAATATATAGTTTTTTTTTTTTTTAATAAATCCGGATAATCGGATATTCGGATAATTGGAGTTTTCCTGTATATTACAGTGCCGCAAACCTCGTTTCTTCCATTCAACATTGTACATTTAAAGTTGCATTCGGAGTTGAGGTTTAGTGCTCTACTAAACCATCCAATTCATCCCGTATCCAAAATAAGTCACCAATAAACTTATCCATAAAGATCTTAATGTTCCATATGTTGCTAATTTAGCCCAAACCATATACCAATCCTTTCATAGTAAGCTCCATACCACTCAAATCCCCTAGTTTCTCAACTTGCTTCCCACCCAATTCCCGATAATCCTCCGAGGCGTCTGAAAAGAAGATGGCCCAGGGATCTTCTTGTGTAGATTTTTTTTTTTACTGAAGTGCTACTGATGAGTAGTTCTTTTCAAGTTTTGGCGTGTTATTGTAAACGTTTTTTTTAACACATTTACTTGATGTATACTTGTACAGTTGTAAATTTCAATAAATTGATTTTTTAAAAATTTGCATTATTGTAAATATTGTTGGTGCTCTACCTTCCTAGAACTATGAAAATAAAGTATATAGTTAAAATTTGGTACGGATACCATTGTAAACTCTTTTGCAGAATAGTACCAACCAATATCGGTATTGTAGATAGTCTTTTTTCACTGGAATCCACGTGTCGCACAATATATTTAATCTTGTTTAATAATTTATTTTAATACAAGTAAATTTTATTATCAATTTCAAGCTCTTATAGCACCGTAACCTCTCGTGTAGAATGGCGCTCGCCGTCTATCGGTGAATTTTGTAAACTTCACTGTCATCCACACATTATCACTTTAATAATAAATTAATATAAAATCAGAAGATCTTATTATTGCTAAACCTTCCTGGAACTATAAAGGTGATGTGGTTAAAAGTTGGTACAGATTGGTTCTGTAGTTTTCGTGGTTAGTGATCACTAGGGACCGTATTTATATGTGAAATAAAACTTGAAATATGTACATATATATGGATTTACTTTTTCTGGAATATGTAAGTAAAAATTATTTGTTTGTTTGTTTATTTCGTTTAACGTCACTTTTATGTTGCTATGGCTAATCGGACGATGCTACGGTGGGAGTCCTAAATTTTGCCTATCCAGGTATAATTAGGATAGGGATCTTTAACGAGTACCTGACACTCGGGTACAATCGGGACCCCCCATTTTACGTCCCTTCCGAAGGAAGACATAGCTAAGGATTTTTTACCCCCTTTAAAAAATCCTAAGGTCATCTGCCGGGCTGGGACCCGCGATCTTGGGTTTAGTAGGTTGCTATGCTAACCACTACACCACAGGTGACGTTCTATTTCTTGTTCATGCTTGTCATAGCATTGCTGAGGATGTACAAAGCGAGTTTCAAGATGAAGATTCACTGATTTCAAATGTAAAAGAAGTATTTTTAAAAACTTGAGGATGTGATGAGAAAAATTGCAGCGTTCAAATGGGTGGCCAATACTTCGGTAGACGGGGAGCGTTCATTTAGCAGATACAAAAATATTCTGCCTTCAGATGGAAGTAACTTTACATTTGATCATGTAACGTACCTGTAAAGTATGTTACATGTAAGTAAAAATAAGAAATATGTAATATAAAAAAAACTAACCTATTTTATTATAGTAAGGTAATTACCATAATTTTAATATATATGTATAAATCGTGATTTTACGTTATCGTCGAGACGGAAATAGAAAAAAGAAATAATGATTCATTCCTAAAAACTATTAGAAGTTTCTAAATTTTTAACTGATCAAATGTAAAGTTACTTCCATCTGAAGGCAGAATATTTTTGTATCTGTTAAATGAACGCTCCCCGTCTACCGAAGTATTGGCCGCTCATTTGAACGCTGCAATGTTTCTCATCACATCCTCAAGTTTTTAAAAATACGTTTTTTACATTTGAAATCAGTGAATCTTCATCTTGAAACTCGCTTCGTACATCCTCAGCAATTCTATGACAAGCATGAGCAAGACATGTAACGTGAATTAATTTTGGGTAAAATATTTTAAGAGCTTTTCCTGCCTTGATTATGTACGGCACAGAGTCAGTAACAATAAGCAAAACTTTTTTATGTTCTACGCCCCTGTATTAAAATTTGACTTACTAGTTGAGGAAGACAAAAGAAGAAATAAAGCTTTGTTTCAGATTCATGTTATTTATTTTATTTCCTTGTACAAAAGTGTTGAGATATGTTGAGTTACTAAAAATCGTTGGTTTATTGACACTTTTTTTCCACAACTATCACATAATAAAACATCACCATCATAGCCACCACATGAAAAGTTTCGTCGGGAAACTCGCTAATGTATTTGGTGACTAAAGCTTTCGAAGTCGATTTGATTTTGGGCATTTTAACAAATTCAACTAAATGATAACAAAACAAAGTTTCGACATGAAATGAAACAAATTTTAGATAGGAAAATGGACATTGATAGGTTTTGAAACCCATAAAGGGCTGAGGCAGGGGGACTGCCTCGCATGTTTACTGTTTAATCTGGCCCTCGAAAGTGCAGTGAGAAAATCTGGGATACAGGTCGGGGGAACAATATTTAACAAGTCTAGTATGATTTTAGCATTTGCAGATGATGTTGACCTAATTGGAAGAACTCCAACTGATTTGAAAAATAGCTTCCTCAGCCTTCAGGCAGCAGCATCGAGATTTGGTTTGGAGGTGAATGCAGAAAAGACAAAATATATGCATGCTGGCCCACGACTTGATGGGCAGGAGCCGTCAAACTTAATTGCCGGAGGCTTTTCGTTTGAAACGGTGAACGAATTTGTATATCTTGGTTCACAAGTAAACTCCAACAACGAAATACAGGCTGAGATCCAACGAAGAATCATAACTGCAAATAAATGTTATTTTGGGATACAAAACCATTTAAAAAGCAGGACAGTATCTCGAACCACAAAAGTGCTAATATATAAAACCTTGATAAGACCAGTACTCACCTATGCTTCTGAATGTTGGACATTGACTGGTACACAGGAAGCACTCCTCCTAAGGTTCGAAAGAAAGATCCTAAGAAGAATTTACGGACCAATTTGCACCAATGGAACCTGGAGAATTCGCACTAATGCTGAAATTACGAGGCTCTACATGAATCCTGATATCGTAAAAAAATAAAGGCAGGACGTCTCCGATGGGCAGGGCATATAGTTAGAATGAGCCCAGATCAGATTCCTAGAAGAATTCTGGATGAAAAGGTGTATGGCACGAGAAGAGTGGGAAGACCTCGGCTACAATGGATTGATGGAGTGGCAGCGGACGCAAGGACCATCCTGGGGATCCGCAACTGGAGAGCGGCGGCAGCAAACAGAGAGGACTGGCGGACTAAGGTGCAGGAGGCCTTGACTCTTCAAGAGTTGTTGCGCCATTGATGATGATGATGATGATAGGGAGACGCTTTTTATACATTCTCGGAAACCTAATAGAATTTTTTGGCTCAGGCACCTTCCACAATTCACTGAATTCATTTAAAAAAAAAAAAAAAAAAAAAAAAAAAAAAAAAAAAAAAAAAAAAAAAAAAAAAAAAAAAAAAAAAAAAAAAAAAAAAAAAAAAAAAAAAAAAAAAAAAAACCTTTGCTTGATAAAACTTTGCTTCTTGATTTTTTCTTCTGCAATTTTCAGTAACTAAATATGGATAAAAAGATGTAAAAAATGTACAAATATGTAAAAAAAAAAAAATGTTTTAATTACATTTTAAATTGTATGAAACGTAAAATAAACTATCGAAGATTGATATACAAGGCTCAAAAAACAATATATAAATACATATAAGGAGATGAATTTGTCAGGGGTGCAGTCAAGGTTGAATAAACACAGCCAGTTTTTAAATAAAAAACTTATATTTTGACGTGCCAACGTTTCGAAAAAATTGGATTTGACCTAAGATAACAAAAATGATACTAAAGATGATACTAACAAAAAAAAAAAAAAATAAATAATAAAAATAATTAAAAATAAAAAAGAAACAAGAAAAAAATCTGTAGTTAATAAGATAATTGAATACAAAATAGTAGTAAAGTCTAGTCGAAGATACAGTTGTAATAGAGTAATTGAAATAATTTAAATTGAATAATATAAATTTAAAAATTTGTAAACTAATACAATACAAACTTATCTAATAATTTTATTAACAGATGTTTCTTATTAGGAATTAAAAAAGTTATAAGGGATCTATATGAATGGGAAAATGGAAAGATAGAAAGGTAAGCAAAATAATAAAATTGGCATAACAATAAACGAAGGAAGAGGTTGGGAAAATATGAGAAATTAAAAAAATAAAAAAACAATCGCATATAAAATAATAATAAATATATAATAAAAAGACTAGTCTAGACTAGACTAGACTACTTCAGTAATTCCATTTATTTTAATTTCTCATATTTTCCGAACCTCTTCCTTCGTTTATTGTTATGCCAACTTTATTATTTTGCTTACCTTTCTATCTTACCATTTTCCTTTTCATATAGATCCCTTATACCTTTTTTAATTCCTAATAAGAAACATCTGTTAATAAAATTATTAGATAAGTTTGTATTGTATTAGTTTATAAATTTTTAAATTTATATTATTCAATTTAAATTATTTAATTACTCTATTACAACTGTATCTTCGATTAGACTTTACTACTATTTTGTATTCAATTATGCTTATTTTCTTGATAGAAAAACATCCATTTTATGATTTCTATTTCCCTGATGACTTTTTAAAACATTTTTCTAAATAAGGTCTTTATTTTTATCTCTAATTACTTTCATCTAAATACATGCTTTTTATTGACGTTTATGTTAGAATCTGATTTTTGTTCAAGAGTTGTACGTTGCCATGTCGTATCAAGTGGTATCGATTTTACGCCCATGATATGAGTCGGTTTACACGACCTTTTATGTCACGCGATTGTTTGAATAATTGAAAATTTAAGTCGAACACTAAGAAAGGAAGGAAAGTTAGTGTTTGAAAGGTTGGTGTAGAAACTCGAAGGAAGTTGGATAACTTATTCCTTTCTTTTTCCTATTCGTTAATTGTTTTTTTTTTCTTTGAACATTCACTCGTCAGTGAAATCAATTTCCGTTATTTCTATTCATATTTGATTCAGAAGTTATTTTGTCTCGAAGACAATTATAGAAATGTTCTAAAACTGAATATGGCTCTATAGTTTCCTGTCATTCTTGTACTGATAATTATGGTATTTAGAGAAATCGTGATATTGTCAGAAAAAAATATCAGTACTTTTTGAAACTAGAGATTTATAAATGTAGGATATTGAAATTAAAATAATTTATTTTTTTAATTAGCTAATTATTGAAATCTACAACCGTATTCAATATAAAATAATTGGATGATAATGCTAAAAATAGCATGTCAGTTACTTGTAAAGCAACTACCCATTGGTTCTTTTTTTCATACCCCTCGGAGGGTTATCCGAAGTTGTAATACTAGTGGATTTGAGCTGTTATGAAGTTTGCTATGAAAGCATAAGTACTTGGTTTGTGCCAAATTAGCAACATACGGAATATTAAGATATTTGCATACTCAATACTGCTCAAAGCACTTTATAATTTTTTTTCTTTAATTTGCAAAACGTTTTTGAAAATTTGTCATTCCTTTGTAGTGAATTTTACTGTATACAATATTTATTTAATTGTGTATTTTTAGGTACAAAAACATTATTTATCAAATATGTATTTAATGAATAAAATAATCTACTTTGTAAATTATAAGGAGTGCAAGTATGCCACTGAATGTTTTTGAAGAAAAAGTATGAAAACCTAAATTGTCGAAAGCCTCTGATAGTTTTAGTTTTAGTTTTTTTTTTTGCTTCGAAGTTAAATTCGCGAAGAAAGATTTTATATAGCTATTTAATAGAGAGTGAATGCATGTGTGTTTAAAAAAAAAAAAAAAAAAAAAAAAAAGTCTGAAAGAATTCATTAATCTCTTCGATTTGATCTCCATCTTACTAGACAAACCAACATATATTAAGCATCTACAATCCATAAAGTTAGAAGGTTGATTATTATTATTTTTTTTAATGAATAAAAACAAGAAACAATCATGAATAATGCAAAAAACTTGAAAGAACTTTAGAGCGTACCGCAAGGATCATTACTTGTACCCCTCATGTTAGTTTTATTTATAAATGACGCTGGAATGACTCGGGGAGAGTGCACAAGGACCTCACGACTTGCACCGTGTGGGCGCTAACGACCTCAGAGAGTAGATGAGATAAGGCCTTAGAGATATCTCATAGAACGTTTTGTAAAACCAACCACTCTATATTGTAAAGATTAGGCAATATTGGAAAGTCAAAACCTGTTTTACTATTTGTCCTATTTTAAAAATAATTTTAGTATTTGAATATTTAAAATTTATCATTTCTAATTATTCTTGTATCCAATCCTTACAATCCAAAATCCTTCGTAAAATCCTCAATGCTCCTTATTGTGTAACAAACAAACTTATCCATAAAGGTCTTAATGTTCCATATTTTGCAGATTTGGCCCAAACCAGATACCTTTCCTTTATTTATAGTGAACTCCATACCCACTCGAATCCACTAGTCTTCCAACTTTCTTCACGCTTATTTCCAGATAATCCTTCGAGGCGTCTGAAAAGAAGATGGCCAAGATGTTCTTAACATGTTATGGCATGTCATTGTAATCGTTATTATGAAATTCACTTGCTGTATATAATGTATACAGGGACTAAATAAGAATTTCTTTTTTTTTTAAATGTGTTTTAAAGAATATTATATAAGTGTAGTCAATAGGTCTCACATTTCTAGATCTTAAAGCATAGTTGCTTACAACTTTTAAACCTATTCTTATTTCTTATACTCGTAGATAATTTTTATATTTTTTTTATTACTTTATTTTTTATTCACATCTGTATAAACATAGATGCAATCAGCGAATAAGCTCTAGTCAAATATATTGATTAGTAATGAGGTACACAGCACCCAGCGTTGCCTCCTACTGCAGTTGAATCATATTTTGTTAGGGAAAGAGATCTCTCAACCAACTCTTTGTTAGCTTCTGCCGAGAAATATATTTTTTTTTATATTCATATGCCTTTTTTCTTGGGGGTCTATACTTTATCGGTGTAACTTTTTTTTCTCCCACAAAAATGTAACATATTAACACGCTCTGGCCTTGTTGGCATTTTTCCTATTTTCCTAAAAACATAAATTTGACGTTTCCATATTAGAAATTTAATGGAGAATATTTTTTGTTATTTAACATTTGTCGCTAGTACTTACTGTTTAGGAGCTGTATTTGTTTGAATGGAAAAAGTAACGTTTTTCCTATATTTTTCAAGTTTTGGGGCTTTTTTTTATACGGAGCTGTTGGTGTTCCTCGGATCGAAAATATAGCGACAGTTTTCTTATTGAAAGTGGTATATCATTATAGATTGACATATTCGGGTGTTATCATATTTTTTTTTTTTTTGCCTGCAATAGTTTACACCTCGATGAATTTTTAATATTGTTAACCTCTTTAGAGGTATCTCGCACCTACTAGCTAGCACCCGCATTCATCTTCGATTGTTTCGTAAATGCCTTATTTTTCTCGCATAGTTACAAAAGAACCATATGACCATAAAAGAGAGGTTAATTAATGATTAATTGATTAATTTTATATTTTTTTTGTTTATTTTGTTTATTAACATTATTAAATAAAAATTCAGCGAACGTATCCGAAATATTTTAGGATTTTCGTTATATTCGGGACCGTACTAGGTTTTACTTTTTGTAGGGTCGAAGTTGGACTGACCCGTTACCGAACGTGACCGCATATTTATTGCGAGGGCTATATATACTCTTAGGGGAAGTGAGAATTGGTCGCTTTTTTAGGTGTTATTCACCAGTTGGTGCGTTGTAGGGTTTTTTTTTTTTTTTTTTTTTTTTTTTTTTTTTTTTTTTTTTTTTTTTTTTTTTTTTTTTTTTTTTTTTATTTTTTTTTTTTTTTTTTTTTTTTTTAATATAATTTTCGAAAATAAAAAATACAACATTATATTTCTGAATTAATTATGTAAAGTGAGAATTTTTTTCATAATTTTATCTAAAAGTACATTATAAAAAAAAAAATTCACCCTAAATACATTCCTTAACATTCATATTAAGATAATACATATTTTTTTCATTATTTTAAAATTATTTATTTATATTTTCTTATAATAGTTATATAGATTCCAAGTTTAAATGAAAAATATCAGAACCGATTATTTATTACCTTGGACAGCTTACTGTATTTTTGCTGCATTTATTATGTATTGCTTTGTCCGACAAAAAAAATATAAGGCTTTTTAATTGATTAAAATAAGTTTCATCCCTCACATTACATTGCAACACGTTGGCTCCTCTAAATAGAATTTTAGATTCTTATTATTTGCCGGTTTTAATTTTATCAACTTTTAATCTATGGTATGCATTTTTATCGTTTGAAATGTTGGTCGTTTAAAAAAATAGTAGTTGGCAGGCTAGAAAAGTCAGTTGAGGTAGTAGTAGAGGTCATAACTAAGCTATGAGGATTTCATCAAACGGAGAAACGGATTTTTTTTTTTTTAAACTGTTCTATACTTTGTTGACAACGTTTTCAGTTTGGACTCTTTAAATTGCTTAAAGGTGATCAGCTTACTGTTATTTTCTCTGCAAGTTTTCGAACAATCCTTGATTTTCCATCTACAAAAGAAGTCCTGCCACGCACCTCCTTTTTTTTCCTTGTTTTCAAGTCTTAAGTCTCCCTTGTTATTATTAAATATTGAATATTCTTCTTGTAAGTATAGCTGCACTTGTTAATAGCAGTACTCCCATTTAGTGCAAAGGTGGTTTACGATAAATAGGATGCAAGGATAAAAAAATCTACAGAAATAAAAATCTGTAAAGCAAGTGTTTAAACGAGGAATGAATAACTGATGCCTAAGTCTTTAGAAAAAAGTAGGGGAAGGGAATGGGTTAACGTGGGGGAATATATGCAAACAGATGTCTCCTTTCTCTTAACTTCAAGATTCTTTTTAAGTTTCTTTTTTATTTTGCTTGTCGTAGAAGAAACTTGGCAGTCTTTATCAGCCCGTTCTAAAAGTTTAAATTGCTCTCCAAGTTATGAACTTGCGAGTCACTATGTTGTCCTGTCCTTGTCCGACAGGGTAAGCTTAAATCTCGCTACAGTTGGATTGCTTTTGACCGGCGATTGGATTCTTATTTAAGTTTGAGCATGTTTACTGTTCCAAATCTCTTATTCCCATTTACAAGACTTTCTATGGGTATTTTTAGTTTTATTTTAAAGAATTGACATTCCGAGATTATGTTTGTTGGTTATGGTTTTATGGCGTAAATCTAATTAATAGTACATAGCGACTGAATAGTCCTATCTATTGACGCAAAGCTATCGCTTATAGTATCAGTCGGTTCCTAGGAATCCACTTTAGATCATTCATTCTTTTTTCTGGAATAGGTCGAATTACCATAACCACTCAAATCCACTAGTTTCACAACTTGCTTCCCACACCATTCCCGATAGTCCTCCGAAGCGTCTGAAAAGAGGATGGCCTAGAGACCTTCTAGTGTAGAATTTTTATTGAATTGCTACTGATGAGTAGCTCTTTTCAGGTTTTGACATGTTATTATAATCGTTATCAACACTTTTACTGTATTTATTCTGTACAGTTGTAAATTTCAATAAATGGATATACATTTGTTTTCTGTATTATATGTTACATGAACGCTACTAGCAGTTCACTAATGTATTTATTGTTTTGTCAATGGATTTGTTTGTTTTTTTTAACTTTCATACGTATGTTTTTTGTTTATTTCAATTTATTTTTAAACCGAGATATCGGGACCGAATCAATCTATTTTTTGGTACCGACACATCACTGAATCAAAATGATCTAGGTGTGTCCTGAAATTAGCTCCTGTTAGGTCTGAGAATTCTGATAAAAGCTTTTAAAATAAATAAGAATCCATAATATTTTTTCCCTAATTTCTCTTCTGGGAGTCGCCCTAATCCAGCTGAGCTGTGATTGGATACAGAAGGCTGTAGTAATTGATTCTCCTGGCAGGTCCCTTAGGTCACGCACGGTAATCCAACCCCCTCTTAATTGTTGCCTGTCAGCGAGCTAACTGCTGGGCCCCACAATCGGCCTTGTACAACGACAGAATGAATGTTTTAAGTAACCAAAGGAACAGAAATATCCAATGTCGGTGATAGAAAAAGGGTACCGTTGTTTTTAGAATTACGCACCAGACTAAAATGACAACTGCCAATCGTTTTCGACTTGTACAAAATTTATTTACAAACGTTCTGACCTTCAGATTATTTTGCAAGACAATATTCATCACGTTCTTCAAATGTTTTAAGAACATAATTACCAACTCTAAAATGCCGATTAATGACAAAAGACTCATTAATATCACAGTAATTAGGCTATTTGGACTTATTTTGAGCTTAAAATCCTCAATGCTCCTTATTATGTCACAAACAAACTTATCCATAAAGATCTTAATGTTCAATATGTTGCTAATTTAACTCAAAACAGGTACCTAACATTTCATAGTATACGCCATAATCATTCAAATCCACTAGTTACTAAATTTTTCTCATTCTATTGCGGACAGTCCTGCGAAACGTCTGAAAAAAGTATGGCTGCCAGTGTGTAATTGACATGTCATTCTAAACGTTGTAACCACATTTTCGATGAAAAAAAAAAAAAAAAAAAAAAAAAAAAAAAAAAAAAAAAAAAAAAAAATATATATATATATATATATATATATGGATAAATTTCTTGACTGTTACTATTAAATGTTTAGTAAGGTTCTTGAGGTTCAGTCAATAAATAAAAGCAACTATTTTGGCGAAGTTTCGAGACTATATTGTTCTCATAATCATGCCAGTGTTACTGGTGGATATGGTATCGACTAACTAAAAACTTTTCTATTTTTTTTAGTTTAACTACTAACATTTTAGTTAAACTAAATGTTACCATATCCACCAGTAACATTCGCATGATTATGAGAACAATATAGTCTCGAAACGTCACCAAAATACTTGTTTTTATTTATTGACTGAACCTCAAGAATCTTACTTAACATATAAATATATATATATATATATATATATATATATATATATATATATATATATATATATATATATATATATATTGTGTATACAGTTGTAAATTTCTATAAATAGATATCAAAAATATCAATTTTTCACTAACTGCGAAAAACAATGTCTATCTATAATCTACTTGTTTTCTCAACTTATAATGACTGTTTAGAATTAAAAGTAAGATGGCCTCGAGACCTTCTAATATAAAACTTTATTTTATAGAACTTTATAAGTGCTACCAATAGGTAGTTTCTTTATAAGCAATTGACATGTCATTTTTAGAAATATCATCTCATTCACTTGATGTCTTTGATATTATGTTGTATACGGTTGCAAATTTCAATAACTAGCTAAAAATAGATGAAATTACTTAGATTAATAATTACATTTAAAAAATAATCAATGAGTATTCGAAATATACAAAAAGTTGAAAGAAAATGGCGGTTTCAAACCTGACTTTTTTCATTCAAACTAGTTTAGCGGTAGGTCTTAGCGAAAAATTTTATAAAACAAAAAATATTTTCTATTTAATTTCCGATGAGTAAACTGACGGCGAAGTTTTAATCCGAGCAACACTAATAGATCTAAAGTGTGTCAAATAAGTCCAAATACTTAAAAATTTAGTTAAAACATGACATTTTTTCATTCAAACGAATATAGCTCCTAAACGGTAGGTCTTAGCGACAAATGTTATACATCAAAAATATTCTCCATTAAATTTCTGATTAGGAAACTGTCCTAAAATTTTCAATCCGAGCAATAACAACAGAGCTAGAGCGTATCAAAATGAGTGTGAAAAAAACTTTTAGACCCCCAGCCAAAATACATATACTCGTTAATAAAAAAATAAAACACCATAAAAGTGAACTTTATTAAATTAACTCTTGTTCCCTTATTATAATCTAACCATATTAACAGTATGGGTTTTCTTTTTATCAAAACTACAGTTTTCCTTATGTTTTTTCTTATTACCATTTCCTACCTTTGATATATAAATAACCATCTTATACACGTGTATCCTGACTACTTTGCTGATTGCTTCTTAGCAGTCGAGGAACCTTAAGATGCTAAGAAGATGGCCTTAGAAGGGCCGGTATCCAACCAGATCAAAAAACTCCCCCCACCCCACCTCCCTTTACCCCCACCCTAGCTCTTCCCTCTCCCCTCCCTTTCCACTTCAAAAGCACCGAGTTTTCTAATTAATGGGCCGAACCTCTTTCCTTCTTCGTTTCCCAATGCACAACTTTTTTCCCAGTTCTTTCGCAAGCTAAGCTGCCCTTCATAATTCCTCTACTTCTCTACTCATCTACTCCCCTGGTGGTGGGAATGCAATAGTCATTTCTTTAGGTCGGATCATTAACTACTCCCTCCCGTTTAGGCATTGATTACAGATTTCAAACGATTTTTTTTATTTATTTATTTTTTTTTTGTTTAATTCCTCTACAGCCTCTTTTAGTTTGAACTAATTTGTGATATTTAAGTTTGATGCTCATATTTAAAAAGAAAACACGATGTATTGCATTATGGTGATATTCTGGAAATTAATCCTATGACTCAAAAAATCAATAGATCATGCATATGTCAAATCTACTGCTTTTCTCTGCTTATATTTTGGATTTAGAAGGATCAAATTACTTTAATTAATAATTTAATTAAATTAGCAATTGATGATCATTCGAAATTTACATTAATTTGAGAGAAAAAGGGGTTTGAAACTTGACTATTTTTCATTCAAACCAATATAGCTCCTAAACGGTTGGTCCTAGTGACATATTTTATTTAACAAAAAATAGTCTCTATTAAATTTCTGATCAGAAACTGTTGGCAAATTTTCGATCTAGCTAGCTACATCTACACACCTTGTCAAAATGTTACATTTTTGAGTGTGAAAGAAACTTATATAGTATGCCTTGGAATATTCTTTTTTCTTAACATATTTTCTCATTGTTCTATACATTCGTTGTACAGTTCGACCCCTAACCACTTTTAACCACTATTTTTGACAGAAAGTTTTAAAAAATAAAATCAAAATTGATGCGTAAATAAGACAAAACCTGTAACACAACATCCCATGAAGGGTTTTGGGTTCAGATCTTTGGTAACGAACCACTTGCTTACTAGGCCGATTGTGAAAGACGATTTTGGCCGAAATCAAGCTCAACCTTCAGGTATTTTAGGTTACTACCAAATACCCAACCAATTTAGCCAAGTTAGGTTACTCACTTCATAGAGGCTAGGATGATGTGCCTTAGGATGATCTCTTCACCTTGTCTATGACTAAAATAAAAGGTAATAATTAATAAATAAGTATAACAACAGCCAGACTCTAACATGACCCCTGGGGCATTGCAGTGAAGTTGCCACTCATCTACAGCTTCGCCTATGTGAATCGATTTTTTTTTTGGGGGGGGTGGTAAAATCTAAACAAAAAAATAGCTGACCTATATTTTACTTAATATTAAGTTTTTTTTTTTTTTTGTTTGTTAAAATTAAGTAAACTTAATCAGAGCCATGATTTTTAAATAACATTTATTTATGATTGCTGCTTATAAAAGTTATCCCGGAACACACCTAACTTTTACATAAGGGTGGAGACAGGTATCACTCACGTACTTTTAAAAATATTTAAAACGATGTTGAAGTGGTGGATAAAAATGTTGGGAATGGAAGACCATCAGCTGCCAAAAATATGTTACAAGAGGCTCTCTGAATTTCGAAAAACTACCGCTATGCCTCGTAATTGGATGAGAGAGCTTGGTAAACTGCTTGCTATGGTGGGAGCTTCTGACATCTTCACCTGTTCGAACTTAGAAATTATTAAACGGCACGGCGTTGACCTCGAAGACGCAATGAGGAATCATCTCGGGAGTTTAGATTTCGATCGATTGGCGCAATCCGAGTTTAAGCGTACCTACATTTCAAGACCCATATAGAAAATCTGAGAATTCTCGCTCAATTGAGGATGGCCAGCAAAAGGAATACCCGACTGTCATACGGTGCCATGCATAGACAATTTAACAGTGATCATTCGTGTGAGTTTTGTGACACAAATGTTAGGGATGGTGTCACACACTTTTTGCTGGATTGTTCGGCATTTAGGAGACAAAGGCAAAAGTATTTAAGCAAGTATCTCCTGCCCAAACCTACTCCTGAGTTGACCATGGAAAATCTTTTATCCGCTAAGAGCATAAGTCATTTAAAAACTATTTATTTATTTATAACAGATACATTTAATTCAGATGGTGATTAGTTTTCTTGAAGTATTTTGTTTAAAATTTTGTTTTTCTTTTTATTCAGCCGAAAATTTTCTTTTTTTTTAAGGCGTACTTATTATGTTTAGTATGTTTATTTAATTTTATATTATGTGTTTTATATGGATTTTATGTTTATTTCAATTTTTTTATTTTAACTGTTCATTCTGAAGTCAGACCTCCTTATGATTGTAATTATTTTTACAAAATACAGTAATTCATTCCATGATTGCTACTTATAGATGGATACATAGAATTAACTGGAAAATGATTTGATTTGGATAGCCACTAAAATAAAATATCAAATTTTATTTTAGTACCTTATTTTCCTTTCAGCTCATATTAAGAAAAAAATATATATTGTCTTGTGCGTGTTTGAAAAACTGGAAAAATATATTTTGATATATTTATAAAAAAAGTTGATTATATTCAATATTTATCAATCATAAACAAGTTAATATTTAATCATTTAAAAAATAATATAGACCAATCACGTCCCTAGGAGTACGGAAAGAAAATACTTACGACATCCTCATATACAACTGTAGTAATGCTAACGGAAAAATTCGTAATTCACCTCATTTACTTGAAAATATTTTGCTCAGTTTTGCTTTGAAACCATGAATTATTTAATCATAATTGCTTTATAATAAAAGTATAGTTGACTGTAAAATTGTATGGATGTAAAAAGATAATCACAAATGCAGTTAAGAAGTAAGACGGAGACGGTCAAGACATTCTCCCTAGTGTGGTTTGATGGCCCTGAAGAAGACCTGAAGAAGGCAGGTCGAAACGTTAGCACACTATTAAAGTATTTCTACTTAGACGTGGTGTTCCTGTTTGACTGGATCCCTCATCATCTTGTTCTACGTAATTGTTTTATCATACTCGATTCTGTTTTGATCATGTTCAATATTTCTTCTAAATAACATTTCTGAAATGATTGAGGTCAATTTATAATCACGATACAGCTATATTCGAATATATATGGTATATGTTTCTCTTTGTTATTGTTATTTTGTATAATATTATCAACGCTAATGAATTAGAGAGATAGAGTGGAGTATTAGATTTCAATATTAATAATAAACAATACAGCATTACCAATATATTACAATATAGATAGTTCGCTGAATTCAATTAGCAGAAATAATACTGCCTGGCAACAGTATCTAAATATTCATTTGTAAATAAATGCAACGTTAATTCCAACAGAAATAAAATATAAACAATAAAGTGTGATAATTTTTTTTTTTTTTTTTTAATTTTAACAATGGTAAGACCCAACCATTAAATGTACAGTTAGATAAAAGACCTAGAAACAAAAATAAGAATCAGAAGACTATGATTATACGGGTATATTGTAAGAATGAACCAAGGGAGATTAAACAAGAAAATATTTGACAAAATCCGTGAATACAAGAGCGTGAGGGGGAATGTAAAATAAATGAGAGAGGGGATGGAAAAATTAAAAATAACAAACTAAAACTGCCCAAATAGAGAACAATATGGAAAGGAATTAAAAGAAATCAACGTTCTGGTGGAAAATAAAAAAAACGGTAGGGTACTGCGTGGTCGAAGGAGAGGAAGCAAAGTCAAGTAGAAATGAGATTAATAGGCCGTTTCATAAATTAAAATACTGTAGTGTGTATTCAGCATCCTTTGACACCTAGTAGGATTATCGAGTATCGAATCGAAACCTAGATTAGAAAATTGTGAATTCAGGTCAACTGGAGATCTATCTCGAGTTTTGAAGAGGAAGGATACTTATCTAGTTCGAGCCTAATCTCTAATATATGAGATATTAAGATAAACATATATAAGTTTATTCATGACAAAATAAGGATCATAGGGAATTCCATGATAGATTTAAGATTTCTTCAGATTGGATCCATTATTTTTCCACTACTGTTAGATATTTTCAAAAATGGTTGTCGGATTTTTAGATTCGACCTATTATTTTAATAGGAAGTGCGCACACCTTTCAGCATCGTACGTATCGGAATTTTGAAATGCCGACAGGAATCTCGGGAGGGGCATTTTTGCCTTTGTTGATGACGTCATCGGCAATTTTGAGAAGGAAACAGTGAAATATAACGTCACTTACATGCTTTATTACGTAATTATTTTTCTTTTGTTAAGGCAATTTGGCAATATGATTGTGCTTTCTAGTTATTGTGATTTTTTCATACTCGAATTTTTATAAAGGTATGTTTGCAGTATGTTGAGTATTTCAATATGTTTATGGGTGTTTGATTTAATATTAATGTTACAAGTCCCACAACAAGAGCAGTCAAACCTTCACTGAACGCCGATTATGTTATGACTATTGGGGAGTGGAACACCGAAAATGCAGTTGCTCCGATGCTGCGCCATCAGATGTGTGCGCAGCAACATCTAAAATCCGAATCCGTCCGATGCGAGCCGTCCGTCCGATGACGGAAGGTGTGCGCCTACCTTAATAATGTCAGAAGGACAGATATTTAAATAACATTAATGAATTAATAAGAAACTAATTTTAACATAAGAAGACTGTCAAGACACCGTATTTTTTTCAGTGTGGTTCGGTGGCCTTGAAGAAGACCAACAAGCCTGGTCGAAACGTTGCACGCATTAAAGTACATATTTCTACTTCACGTGGTGTTTCTCTTTGACTGCGTCCCCGATTATCTTCTTTTCCGTAATTGCTTTTTGTATTTCAACGTTTTTAATTATGCTATCCATAATGGTGTAATCGTTGAATTACAGATTTGCCCTTTGTTAAAATTTAATTTAAGACCAACTATTCGAAAATATGTTTTATATTTTTTTTTTATTATGCAAATCATCATTAGAATTACATTTAAGCTCGTAAAGAGCTTGATTGTAATGTAAATAAATAAATAAAAATAAAAATAAAAAATAAAAAATTTACATTAATAAAATCTTAAATAAATTATAATGATAAATATAATAATAATAAAGACTTAGCGCAACCGAAGGGTCGATGCAGACTTCACCAACATTTAACCGCAGACCTCTCGCCCTCCAACCTTCCCCATCATAACCCAACTCTACAAAATCAGCACTGAAGCAATCCTCCCATCTACGCCTTAGACTACTCTACTTGGACGTTTACTCGACGCACAGTGCTTCGACAATGGTCAAATATCAAAAATCGAAGTATTTTTTATCGAGCTGTTTACCTTTTGGTATTCTTAAATATACCTTAGACAACTATTTAGTATGATTATCCTATTGTTTACATATTCGTTTAAGTCAACATAATCGAAAAACTTCAGGAGTATATTCGTTTTGCGATTTTTATCGTATAAGCCGCAATTTATATTTAGTTCCATTAACGTCTCATTGTAGATGAAATAACCATTGTCAACGATACAATACACAGCTCAAGGTATCTATTTTAAAATATACTACTTTAATTGGTAAGCTGAGCACTTATTATATTCATTGCGTGCGTGTAAAGTTTCGGTGACCAGTTTGAAAATGATTCAAACTTTGAAGAGGCTTTTGAAAAAATTCTCAAATATCCTTTTGTAGTTTTTGCATATTCTTGTTGCTTGGTATATAGGCTTTGATTTGCCGTATATATATATATATATATATATATATATATATATATATATATATATATACATATATATATATATATATATATATATATATATATATATATATATATATATATATATATATATATATATTAACTTTAACTTCGCCTGCCTGCGCCCGGACTGTTTTATTATTTTTTGTTGTTTAAAAACCGACACCATGACCAATGGCCAGTATGCTAAAATATGTTTTTTCCACAAAAATTCAGATCGGATAACTGTAGTCACTGATAAACTACATCCGTTTGAGGACGGTGAAGAATCTAACTGCCGATTGGGAAGAGAAATATCAGCAATTAGTCGGGTATTTTGTTTCAAATTCAACGAAAAATTGAATAGGTTCGACAGGAGTCGTAATATATTTTGTTGAGGACATGTCTCTTGAATTTAACAGGAACTTTAATGCCAACTATTAACGAAATCAGTGCATTCAATCGAGGACCAAGCCGAACACGTGAAAGACCAGAAATCCTTTTCTATGAATTTTCCTATGATTGAAAACTAAAAAACAAAAAGGTGGGTAAAAGGATGCCCCAAATATAGTCGAATAGGTATTAAAAAAAAAAAAAAATCTTCATATCTTCTTCATTAACTCAAACACACCCTAATGTTGCTCGAATCGCAAAATTTACGCTAGTATTAAAAACTTGCACCAAAAATATTATTTTGCTACCATAGAAAAAAAAATTCATTTTTTATAATTATCTTGCCATAACTTTTTATGGGTGCATTTCTGGACCCATGTTTATAGGAACTTTTTTGTTCAGCGTGTAATTTTCTATAAGATTTTGAGGGTTTGCGAATTTTTTCCACCCTCACTCTATGTTCGAAGCACTGTGCGACTGCTCAAAACTGTTTAACCTTTTTGGAGTTCTGTCATTCTCAAATCCAACTTTACCTAGCCCATTAAAAGTAAGAAATGAAAAAAAAAAAAAAATTGAAAAATGAGAATAATTGATATAAAATTAAAATAGCTTAAATGTTGCTCTCTCTCTTATTGCTCTTTCAAAAATTATATACCTAAAAATTTGGAATATATTAATTTTTTTCATGTGATTTTTAGGAATAACAGGTATCTATTTCCAAGCTCACGGGGGAATGATATTTTTTAGTCTTCGACAGCACTGTTGTAACTCAAATTTCTCGATATACTTGAAATATAATTTGACCCTTATTTTACGGGATCTAATGTATTAAAAAAAGAGAAAAAAAAACTCAAATGCTATTCTGACCAATACGGTATTATATTTAGCCTTTAACATAATGTATTTTATGTATTAGTTGCTATATCCGTAGTTATATATTTAAATATGCTTTTAATTAAATCAGTTTGCAATTGAATTCAACCCATTCGACCGAACACAAAGGCTGTATTTATCCTTACTCCGTTTCATTACTGGGGCTCGGTTTAATTTTCCGAAAATTATTTGCTCTGCGTAAAGGACCTGTATCCAGATTAGAGTTCCACGAAAAATCTGTTTATTCCGACATTCGGTGGTATTAGTCCTTTTTTTCTTTTTTTCCAAGAGAAATATTATTCGTGGTGTTTGAAGACTAAAATAAATACATCGAATTATATTTGTAATTTGGCGGACTGATAGACAGAGCGGACGGGGTGGTATAGAGCGGACTGACATTGACTGATGACTCAGCCCTCGATCAAATCAGCAACAAATCGCGGAGGAAGCATTCACTTAAGACCGAGTATTCCACCTCACCGCCTATTTCTCTTCCAATGACGGGCCGATTTATAACTAACTGGGGAAACAACGGAGACCTATCTCATCGGGAAAAGCGTTTTTCAGGTGGATATACAGTTCATAAATATAACTAAATCGATACCCAAAAACATTCACAAAAGAGCCGAATCAATTAAAATATTTCGTAGAAAAAAATACTGAAAAATATTTAGTCCAGTCAATGAATGTTGAAATGAGGGGTGTAGAGTGCATGGAATATCGCCGCCAACTTGTATTGAATGAATAAATGAATGAAAAATTACTGTTTATTGAAAAAACATTTTTCAATTACAGGAGGTTTTGCCTCCTAATATAGCTAAAACTGGTATTGCAAAAATAAAATTTTGGGGGAAACCTTCCAAGTCGACCTGTCCTCACCGCTCGTCGTACCAATCGCGGGAAGGACTTAATTTAATATTTTTTTTCAAAGTTTATTTTATTTTTGCAATACCAGTTTTAGGCTGTTTATTAACAAGACTAAAGCGACAAGAAACTGCTCGTCGTTACTGACTACTTCAACATTTACTAGTCAAACGATCACACCTCCCAATTCATTACAAAAGACTTATTTGCATGACTGTTATTACACCTATTTGGACGTACGGAGTTGAGCTTTGGGCCTCTACTAAACCATCCAATTCCTCTCTTATCCAATCCAATCCTTACAATCCAAAATCCTTCGAAAAATCCTAAATGCCCCTTACTTTGTCACCAATAAACTTATCCATAAAGATCTTAATGTTCCATATACTACTGAGTTAACCCAAACCAGAAACCAGATACCTATCCTTCCATAGTAAGCTCCATAACCACTCCAATCCACTAGTCCCCAACTTGCTTCCTCCTACATCCCTGATAATCCTCCGAGGCGTCTGAAAAGAAGATTGTCTGGAGACCTTTTAGTGTAGATTTTATTGAAGTGCTACTAGTGAGTAGTTCTTCACAAGCTATTTAGATGCCATTGTATTCACCGTCAACACATTTACTTGTTGTATATTATTTTGTACCGTTGTAAATATCAATAAATGAAAAAACAAAACAAAAAAAAAAATCTGCTTATTTTCTTAAAATGATTTTTCGCGATTTGCGGCGAAACGGTGCCCCGGATAAACAAATCCACCGGTATAAAATCGATTAAAAATTTGATTTTCTATCTAAATCCGTCGTAAAAAATACCACACCCCGTTGGAAATTCCAAAGTTAGGGTCGCTGGAGAACTGCAGAAGGTTGGAGAACAGACTATAACCTGAAAAAAAACTTTATTTGACACAGTTAAGATCCTGAGAGTTTTGTTTCAAAATTTCAAAAACTGTGGAAAAAATAGCGTTTGGCCATCGAATAATGAACACCATGTATAATAGTATCTATAGACATTCACAACTGTAAATAAACAAATTAATTGAAAACAAATAAAAACCCATTTGCACCTCCTCTCCTGAAGATTATATATTTCATTTTACCCATGACCACTAATCGGGCTCCTTTTCAACCTTATACTGACATTGTCGGGTATGGTAGTAACGATACAATGTTACAAGACTTTATTAAGGATACCTGGAGGTCAAATGCGAAATATGTTGTAGTAAGTCCGCACGTCTTCATAGATGGTGGGAATGTCTATATGGAGATTTATGTTACTGATACACCATGGTGCCTATGTAATAGGCCGAAAAGATTTTATTTGAATCATAGTTTCGGTATATGTCTCTTCTAACATTTCTGTATGTTTTTGAGGAAAATATCCAAATTAGTCCAGTCAATAAACACATTTTAGAGTGCATGAAATATGCGATAATTTTTTACTTAATAGCTTCTTTAGAAATAGTTAGAAGGTAAACATACTAAAAGTCCCGCCCCTGGGGGGTGAGCTAACTGTGGGAGGAAGAGAAGTTCATTTTTTTTTAGTTTAGACTTTTGGTCGGTTATTAAACTTCACTGCGAACCACTTATTTATCGCTTTTTTATTGCATTACAATTGAAAATCCTTAAATATTATTATTGCTAAATCATCCTTGAACTATGAAGATGTTGTGGTTAAAATTTGATACAACTGGTTTAGTACTTTTCGTGGTTAGTGATCACAAACGAAAAATGGCTTGTCCTTTTATATAATACTAGCTGAAAGTACCCTGCTCCGCTACGGTTTAATATTATTAGGATTAAGGACAACTTAAATTACTAAAAGTTAAGCTTAACGTTGATAATTATTATTACTTAAATAAACCTAAAGAATTCCATTCTTTGAATAATTTCAATATGTAAATTTGACAATTTGCAAAAGTTAATTTTATATCATTTTGATAGTCCTCCAGTGAAGCTTCGAGGCAACACTTCCATCTTACCCAGCTCTCATACCAGACCATCAGCTTTTCTTATGGCATACTTTAAGTAAATATAGTCTCAACTTCTCAACTTTTTTTATTTTTTCGAATAAAGTTTAGTCTTTCTGTTTCCATTTTTGCGTACATATCAAAACCGGAAAACTGAAGGAAGAGTTGGGGCCGAAGCTACTGGTGAAGCAAAGTTGGTGAGTTGCTCGTAAGGAATAAGTACATCGAACTGGCCTTATATGTCATCACCAGAGAACATAAGTCTTTTAACCTCCTCTTTAACATAAGTCTTTTAATAGCTTCTCTTCACGAAACAACTCAAACTTGTAAGGGTTCACCTATGCAGCCACCATGAGTTCACAGAAAGTACCATATTATAAGGTTTTGACATCGATCGTATAAGGAACTTAATTTGTGGTCAAAGTGTGCGGCTTAAGCACCTAACCTATTTTTTTAGCTTAGCTTATTTCCAAATACCATATGACAATTAATCTATTATTACTCACCCAATAAAAATTGTGATCGCATTTTTTGCGAATTAGTCGCGTTCCAGGCCGATTTTTATAAATTCCTTTCTTAGCGAGCACCTATGGCCCTAGAGGAAGCTACATATCGAATTTCATTCCAGTCCATTCGGTGGTTTCTGAGATTTCGTGTTAAATGAGTGAGTGGTATTTGACAAATATACAGTAGATATGGATTATGATATTGCCGAAGCACTTAAATATATTTCTGTTTTATATAAGCAAATACACAATTTCAATATTGGTTTTCTCAACTGAAATTAATTCATTGAAAACAATTAAAATAGGTCAAAAGTTTGACAACAAGAACATTATCAGCCACTGTGGATCCTAAGTTAGGGCAAACTGTGGGGTCCCACTCAGGCAAGTTGCCGCTCCAAACACAAACTTTTGCGCCAGTGTTTGCACATTTGACTAGGCAGTGTCAAGTATTTTCGATGGATCAAACCCTCCAACTGCTCCCCTATCACAACACTAACATAATTCCCTCCTGGTTTCGATTACATTTCATCGGCTCCGAGGTTGTGCGGTTTCCAAGCGGTATTAGAATATGTTTTTCACTTTTAATCTGGTTTATTTACATCGTAAAAATTTAGGAGTTATGTGTATTATTTATCATTTTAATGTTATAATAACGTAACTAAATATTATATAATTATGATTTATGTAATTGTATATCTGATGATGGGATGTACATACCGAATCATGCAGCAGGATGTTAGCCTCATATTGTTGTGGAAATAAATGCCTATGATAAACATTAGTTAACAATTATCTATTACAATAATAAATAATTAATAATAATGGTTACCATATCCAGACATTCACAACGGGAAAGATTGATAAAAAAAATTCTTATCTTATTGAAAACAGGCAGTTGTAAATGATTACCCTTTTACTGACAATGAGTTTTATGTTTTAACGTTTTTTCTATTATACCCACCAACAATTTGACGTTTTTCTTTTAGTAGTAATGCTTGATTTTTTAAGAGAATTATTTTAGATTCTGTAGCAAGCATTATTGATCTAATAAATGAAGACTTTGTTCTTGATTTTTTTTTTTTTTTTTTTTTTTTTTAAAGCTTCAGCGAAAATAATAGATGTGTCATAATTATATCATTTGGTATCATAAATTTATCGCTATGGTCCAGTGGTATTGATCGGTTATCTGTTTTTATATATTTGTTTGTTTGTTTATTTAGTTGCTTTGAAAAGGTGTTTAACAGCTAGGTTATAAACGCCAGTCGGTAATTTGGATTTAAAATTTCAAAAATGACCTTGGCTGGATTTGGAGTTATAGGTATTAATTATAACAATTAGTAAATAAAAGTTGCAATAATAATTGAAAACAAAAAATAAATATTAGATTACTTGAACCTTATAATAAGAATTTTCTGTGAAGTTAATCGTATGGAAGATGGGTTGATAACGAATCTAAGCCATCTAATGCACATTTATAATTCAAGTATTTTTTGAACTTATATCATTGGTTGTCGTTAAGAAATGGGTAAGTAAAGATTGTGCACTAATTAATATGCCATTTTTTTACGTTTTCCTAGATCCTGTCATTACTCTAAAAATACATTTTGTACCAAAAGAGATACTTTGAGTCCTTATGATGATGATCAATTTAATCATTTTTTCAACAATCATCAAGTCCTGCTTTGAAGTTTAATAGTTAACTCGTCTTCAAGGTAATTTGACTTATCCACTCCACGACAACTACCTATATATTATCGATAAATCAATATTAAACAACTAAGAAAGGTGTCAACTTTATCACCATTTGATACCAGTTGGTGCCTGATTTAAGAGTCGTAAAAGAACTATACTGATGCTGCCTGAGAAGAAGGTTTAAAGAAAAAAAAGGAATGGATCAGTGACTCAGGGCCGACTCATCGCCGAAGATCGGCATCGAAAAAGAACGTCCTGAACATGAAAGAGTTCCAAGAAATAAATTATAAGAGAATGCTGTTAATGCAGTCCTCCGCTGAGGCAGAAAGGCGAAGTGGAAGGCTATCTTGCATTCAATGCACCTTCCCAGTTGCCAATTTAGAAAATATTCTATGCTCGACTTATTGGATCCCAATAATTAAATTCGTGACTCAACATTTATGAACGAGACAAGACCTACCGATTCCGTTGCAGCTACATACATTGGGCTGTCCGAAAATGCTTGCTTTTTTGTTTTTTATTATTATTCCTCTTCTAAAAATAATATATACATATTTTTTTTTTTACTTCTTTAGCTTATCACTACTTGGAAATAATTCAGTCTTTACTTAATTCGTTAAACCAGTTCAGTCGAAACGAGGGCTAGAAATATTTATAAAGTGAGAGCCGATAGGATGAGTGTATGCACCTTTCTACATTGGTTTGAAAGATTTTGAAAGAAATTCAGCCTTGAAGACTAGTAAGTTCTCGGCAGGACTTCTTGTCTGTGTGACGATGTTCTGCGAGCTATCGTGGGTGGAAATCGCAAATATGAAGTTGTTGGAGCTTAGTTATGAGTATCTGCCTCTACCTTCTCTACAGAGCCTCTAGCCTACCAGCTACCCTTTTTCAAGTACCTAGACTAAATTTTGAACGATGCAAAATCCATTGATCAAAAGTCGATAGACATCATAAATGTTTAATAATTAGAATTAAAAATTCTATACAGAGAAGCCAACACGTTGAAAAAAATGTATTTCCTTCTCTGTGTGAGTCCGGATCATGCATTTATCTAAATTTAGGGATGCCAGTCAGGACTTAATTTCCTGACAAACTATAAATGATATTTTTTAATTAATTAATTAATTAAATCAATGTAATCTCTTCTCCAGAAGGTTACCGTGGGGCCAATGATTAAGATTTGTTAATTATAAATAAGAGTAATCAAAGTATATTAATTAAATGAGTGGCATGCAAATGGTAAATGAATTTTACTATTGTTAAATAAAAATCCATATATATGTTTCAACAATGGGTTGACACATAAAATTACAATATGGAAATTTGGATCATAACTTAATCTAGAATCTTAAATTTAACATTATAAACTTAGCCTAGACTTATCTTTGAGGGATAAGCTATGATGTGGGTAAGGCGTCATCGGTGGAAGTGGAAGTCGTCGGTGAGGTGTCATTTGGAAATGTCTACATCTTAATCGGCTACATCTTGGTAAGGCAGGAGCTCCAATAAAACAATAAAATACTAATGACTTGAAGCATGCATGATGCTGTAGAAGGATCAATACAATTAGGATTGTAAAATTATTGAAGCCAAATTTAAAATGGGATTATTATAAATATTCCAATTTTAAATTTTTTTCCAGTAGGAACAGAAAAACCAACTAGTCATAGGGAAAACATGAAAGATTTTTAATTTACCTGATTATTTAGTATACTACCCCAACCCCATTATTTTCTATCCATTATTTTCTGGGGGGGGGAGGTTATCGATGATTCTTATACACGTGTTTTGTATGACTTCCAACATTTTGTAATTAGTTTCGCATGCATAACTTCAAAGAAGCTTTGAATACCTTATAATTATAAAATAATTATTTTTTTCAGAAAAATTTGCATATTTATCATAAACTTCTAAATTTTTGCTCATAATAGTTTGATAACATAAATATGAATAATAATGTATTAACAAACCCTAGATACTGCGGAACCGGTCGAAGACGACATACTGGAAGACAATCACTTCCTGCAATTTTGCAATTTATTGGCTGACTGGCGAGGTTCGTTTGATTGAGTGACTGGTCAGGTCCACGTCAGCCACTTGTGTTCTCTCATCTCGTGGGAGTTTGTTTAATTTTGTCTTCCCTCCTTTATTATTGGGCGAGATTGTCTATTGGGCCTTCCCAAGTTTATTTTAATTAATAATTTTCTTCCCAGCTCCCACAATGCTGTTTCTATATTTTAACTAAATTTGTAAGCTATTTTACGGACGATAATGGTGGACCTGCAACATATATTTATGAATGATTTAGTTTGACTTGGCAGAAAATTACTTGTAGTGGACATATAATATCTAGTGGAATAATTGGACATAATCCCTACTTTAAGGAAAGAAAACCCACAAACATTACTGGTGCCAAATACCTCCTTTTAAATACCCCATTTTACAAAATAAGAATAATATCACAAATAAGGCTTGCCTCGGATAAAACAATACAGATTTAATATAAAAATAATTTGTACAAAATAGACTCCGAAACCGTATGCAACTTATGTAATAAAAATGAAAAAGAAACCTTAAATCATATTCTATTTAACTTCCCCCAATCCCTAATACTCAGGCGTTTTTTTCTAATTAATTATAAAATAAAAAACGTCCCCCATAATATAGCCACGATTTTAACGATTGAGAATGAACAAAAAGTTAACGTATTATATAATTTCATTACAAATGTTATTAAACTTATAACATTCCTTTTGAACGAATAATGGCATAACACCCAAGAGGATTAGTAACAACAACAAGATGTGATTTTTTTGTTTTTATTTTAGTTTCGATTTGTTGGTATAATTTAAACTGTTTATTTGTACATAATAAAAGCACTAAATTAAGTAGGAAATCATGATATATCAAAATATATTGATAATTAAGAAATTTTGTTTTATATGTCTAAAATAAAATGGATCTATATTTTATTTTCTTGTAAATATGTAGCTACAGATGTGTATTTTGCTGTACAAACGGAACTAGATTGGCCAAGCTCTATTGTAACAAGCGTAACGCTTATTCAATAAATGATTTCATTCATTCATATATTTATGAATGATTAAGTTTGACTTGGCAGAAAATTACTTGTTGCGGACATATTTAAAGGAATTCTCTTCATTTTTTTCCAGATCATTGGTAGTTACTTTGGAGATTAGTTAGGTTTCAAGGGTGTGGTATGCCAAGTATTCCTCATTTAATTATTCACTAATAAAATATGAATTGATGGTGAGTTATATTTTTTTATTCTTTAGTTTTTCCTCATCATCTAATTTTAATTCATTCTGCACCATCGGATGACTCTTGGAAAGCTGATAAATTTTATTCACTTTGATTAAAAGCGTAGCTTTCTTATTATAACAATTTAACTATCCAAGTAGCCTTTATTGGAGCAGTTTCACTATCGTTACATTTGCCCTATTTGAGTCTGCAATATCCGTATATTTCTTTAAATGGTTAACTGAACAAGCTTAAACAAAATTTGAAAAAATGTTCTTATTTACATCTACATCTACATGGACTCATAACGTTTGATAAATAAGGAAAAAGTCGCTAGAAAGGCAGCCTAAGTCGTACTGAAAGGAATACTTTCATTGATAAAATTAGATGAGTTGACCCTGAATAAGAATTGAGATATTATCGTTAACCTCCATGATCCTGAAGCTGATATATCAAATATATAAGTTTTCTGTGATGTTCCACTGATTCCTGTTGAACATATCTGCTACTTGGTATCCACATACCAGACTTAAATGACAAGAATCTGCTTGTCGTTTCCAACTATTTTTCTAGACAAGCGTTCAAAGCTCTCAATAAATTACAAAAGACTTATAAACCCGATAGTAATTAATTATGGTTTTGCGTCCTTAAACAACACCAACCAACTAACCTCGTTAACTATTTAGGAGAGTGGTGAGAAGACTTCTAGCCCTAGAAATGGATATTAGAGATGTTCATGAGCTGTATCCATTCGAACATATAGAGTTAAGCTTTGGGGCTCCGCTAAACCTTCCAATTCGTCTGGTATCCAATCCTTACAATCCAAAACCCTTCGGAAAATCCTCTATGCTCGTTTTTATTTCACAAACAAACTTGTCCATAAAGATCTAAATGTTCATTATGTAGCTGATTTGTCCTAAATATATCCTTTCATAGTAAACTCCCAACTTGCCTCACACTCGATTCCCGATAATTCTCCGAGGAATGTAAAAAGAAGATGGTTAAGAGACCTTATGTAAAACTTTTATTTGCTACTAATGGGTAGTACATTACAAATTATTGATATGGTATTTTCATCATTTTGCTCAAATTTGCTTGTTTTAAATAATATTTACTGTTATAAATATCAATAAAAAATAAAATATGTAATAAAAAATATTTTTAAAAAAATATATTTTCAACACTTTTATTGCTACTAGTGTAGTAGCTTTGCAAGATGTAGACATGACATTAATTCACATTTTCGCTGATTGACATATTGCATTATTGTAAAGTTATAAATAGAAATAAACTGTATTATATTAGTAATAAAATATTTCGTTTTAGTAATTTTATTTTATAAACAAGAAATAAACATAATATCAGTTAGGATAAATCATTACAAAAAAAACTAATATCTATGTTATTGTTCTATTGTAGATAATCCTCAAAAGATACGAACCAGTTATTCAATGAAGAGATTGAAGATTGAAAAAATAAAACAATGAATAGACCTGGCTAAATAATGATTTATAGGAGGGGCGGGATTGTAACTTTATCTTGTAGCCAATAAATTGAGAAGGGATTCACCAATTCCTGATAGGGAAGGACATTTTTATCTGGAAGAGTGACCCAACTTCCAAATAATAAACTAAACCATTTGTGGCTATCCCTTCCCATCTATCCATCTAACTGCCTAACTGCCTATCCTTTCCTGGATTACCGAGCTCCGCCTTCGGTACTTGTTGATTTATAACAATCCCAGGTATCAATACATTTTTTTTTTTTTTTTTTTTTTTTTGCACATATTTCACTTCGTTTTTGTTGTTTTTTTCGATTTATTTATAAGTTATAAGGGAATTCAGTTTTATTTAATTTATTATAATTTTTTTTTACTATTTATTGATATTCACAAATTAGAATATATAAGACTATTATACTACCAACAGTTCTCTACGGATGCGAAACATGGCCGCTTACATTAAGGGAGGAGCAGCGCCTTAAATTTTTCAAAAATAGAGTACTGCATAGAATATTTGGCCCAAAAAAGGTTGAAGAAACCGGAGAATTTAGAAGGCTTCGCAATGCGGAACTGCGCGAGTTATATCCGGTAAATATAGTTCAAGTAATGGCAGCGCGACGCTTAAAATGGGCACGTAAAGTCGTTGGGTTTAAGAATGATTGAATTCCGAAAAAATTAATCAGTTTTGAGCCGGCAGGTAAACGACCGAGGGGTAGACCGAGACGAAGATGGGAGGATTGCGTCAAGGCTGACCTGGAAGATTAGGGTTTTGGGGAAGTGGGTTGGAGGGAGGTGTGTGGTCAACGGTTGGTGGCGTCGGCATCGAACTTTCGGGTTCGCTAAGCCTTTATTTATTTATTATTTATTGATATTTACAACTCAGTACATTAATTACCTTGGAGTCGTTTTCGATGAAACCCTATCCTGGAAAAATCACGTATCCGCAATTTCCCGCCGCACCATCCCTATCCTAAAACGTCTCAATTACGTTCGCCACCTTCTTCCTTTCGAAACCTGTAGATTACTAGTTACCTCTCCCATCTTCCCCTACTTTGACTACTGCTGTGCTGTGTATGGGGGTGTTTCTGGGGATCTCAAGGCCAGAATCAAAAGACTATTTAACTACTTTATCCGCTTTATTTTGGGGATCCCGAGGAGCGCCCACGTTTCGCAGTTTTATGCGGAATTAAAGTGGCTTATTCCTTCCTACCTTCGCCAGTATTTCCTGGCATCCTTACTTTTTCAAACCGTTCAATCCCATCATCCACCTTACATTTCCGAACTCCTTCAACTCAAATCCTCAATTCTTACCCGCCAAACCCGATCCCATCAATCAGATTTGCATACTCCTGCTCATTGCTCAGCCACTTTCTGCAGATCTTTCGTAATCCGATCCTCCTCATCCCTCTCAACATTCGTCATTCAATAAACCTTTCCACTTTCAAATGCCTCTTCTTTAACCACCTACTATCCACCCAGATCCTGTCCTCCAAAAACTGTCAATAGCCACTTTTTAGTTATTATAAACTATAATTATAAACAGTTTATATTTAAGAAATCTTTTTCTTTTCGTAAAAAAATAATATAAATTTTCTGTTACTTTTATTAATATCTTCTTTCTGCTCTTTTTAAAAAAATTTTTTTTTTAGTATTATTATTATTATCTGTTACTCTGTTATGTAAATATTATTTTATTTTAAGGCTCTGAAGGACCTTGATTGTACATTATTTTTTATTCTTAAGGGACTTAAGGTCCCAGAATAAATAAAGAACTTATTGTTATTATTATTATTATTAATTACAAGTAAATTTGAAGAAAACGGTTACAATGACATTTCAGTAAAGAACTACTCACTAGTAGCACTTCAATAAAATTTCTACATTAGACCAGGTGTCTCCAAACTACGCCCCGCGGGCCAAATCCTGCCCGTCAGTATCATCAATCCGGCCCGCCACAATTATTTGAAGTTGTAAACCAATTTTACTTGTACTAATTATTTAAAGAAAGTTAAGATGCTCATCGGTTAACAAAGTTTAAGTACTGGGTCTAGTTTTACAATTATGTAAAATCTTAATTTAATTCGCAATGACACCAAAGACTGAGAAACGAGTATCAAAACCTATATTTAAAGCTTCGATCGCAAAATCTACGGAAAACTGAGTTTCAGTAGTGTAGCTGAATTTTTCTCACATTTAAAATGTGTGAAATACTTTTTACGAAATTGTGATTGAAACAATATTATTTTCTACTGAATCAGTTCGGTATAGATCAGATAGAACCTGAATTCAATTCGTTCATATGTTTTTTTTTGTTTTTTTTAAATCGACGATGGCTAACTTCTACAGCCATTCGCTATTTTGTGATTCGGATGGATTACGATGAATTTCATTTAAAAAAAAATGTTCATCTCTCCTCGAAGTTCAAAGAAATGCATTACCTATTTCCGCGTGTAACCTCCTGATGTGTTCATGTATCGTGGTCGTAACAATACAGTACAACTCAATATTGAATGAACAAGAAAATTTAGTAAGTTGGGACACTAGTGGATTCGAGTGGATATGGAGTTTACTATTATGGAATAGGTATCTGATTCGGGCCAAATAAACAACGTAGGGAACATTAAAATCTTTGTGGATAAGTTTACTTGTGACATATTAAGGAGCATTGAGGATTTTAAGAAGGGTTTTGTAAGGATTAGATAGGAAAAGAATTGGAAGGTGTAGTAGAGACCCTAAACTCAACTCCGTAATTCTAAATAGGTCTAATTATCTTCATGTAAATAAGTCTTTTGTAATGTAGTTGCAGCTTTGAACGTTTGTCTAGTGAATGTTGGAGACGTCGGAAACGATGAGGAGTTTCTTATCATTTAAGTCTGCTATAGTTCTATAAATTCACATTGATTAAATACTTTCGTTCATCTGCGATGTATTTTTGTTTTCAATAACGGTGGAATTGTCGAATTTCCGATATTGTAAATCGTACCTTCATACCTCCTTCTCATCAAATAACATAGTTAACAAACTACCCTTGAAATGTTTTAACCTCGATAAGATCTGTTTATAAATTAAAAAATAATCGAAAACTCCCAAGCCCAGTCCTGCACCCTATACCCTGAGAGGTTACATCAGACCCCGATCCAAGGTGACATCTCAAACGGTTATAAAGTCTTCCTTGTGCCACAGCGGAGGTAACAGGCACAGCACTGTACTTGACCTGCATGCTGCAGTTGGGTTTGCTATGATATCATCGCTAGATACAGCAATGGCAGATGTTATAGATTGCGATTCTGTCATCATTCATAGATGTTAGTTCACACGAGGAAATTTAAGTTTGTCAGAGTCACTATTTAAAGTCACTTGGTAATAAATGTTATTCTTTATACTACGAGAAGTTTTTTATGTGGATATGTCTTTTGGGTGGGGGCTTATAGTTTTCTGTGTAACTTTTGTACTACGAGAAAAGAATTTTTTTATATGTGGTAGATCAATTTTTTTTGTTACCAGCTAGGGAGAAATTGAATTTTTTTATTTATAAATATTGACAACATACAAAAATAAAATAAGTAATTGTTTAGAAAAATGAGTTAGTGACATTTCATTGCCTTGTAAAGGAACTGCTCATTAGTAGCAGTTAAAATGATCCTTAGAAGATCCCTAGAGCATCTTCTTTTCAGACGCCACTCTCTATAGATGGGTCGGAAATCGAGTGGGAAGCAAGTTGAGAGACTAATTGATTGCAGTGGGTATATTGCCTTTTAAGGAATCTTGTATCTTGTTTGGAACAAAACTGGAATATATGGAACATTTAAATCGTTTTGGATAAGTTTCTTTGTGATATATTGTTTTGTTTTTTTAAAAACTATTTATTGATATTTACAACTGTATACATAACATCCTTCCGCCATCTTCATGAATTAAAATCTTAATTCATAACTATCCTTCCGCCATCTTAAAAACCGTTAAATCCTGAAATTTTTCATAATAGTGCCCTTAAGAATGAAAACTAAAAGGACAACAATGGCGGAATATCCTTCGGATAACTTAATAACCGTTTAAATCTGAAATATTTTTAAAAAGTATCCTTAAAGACGAAAACTCATTAAATCTTGTAAAAAAAGAAAGAAAAAAAAAGTATGAAATAATTAATTGTTGTTGATTAATATATTTTTTATTTTGAAGAGAAAAGATTTGCCCAGTCGGGATTCGAACCCGAGTCTCCACTTTTCTAGCGTGGTGCCTTATCCACTAGGCTACCGAGCTCGTATCCGAACCAGGGAAATCTTTTCTCTTCACTGATCCATACCCCCGGGCACTCGCAGTTGCGAAGTACAAATCGGGGATGAATGTTCATTGAACATTACTGTTAACTAGATCTTGTTGACATACGTCATATATATATTATAATTATGAAATAATTAATTGTTGTTGATTAATATATTTTTTTATTTTGAAGAGAAAAGATTTGCCCAGTCGGGATTCGAACGCGAGTCTCCACTTTTCTAGCGTGGTGCCTTATCCACTAGGCTACCGAGCTCGTATCCGAACCAGGGAAATCTTTACTCTTCACTGATCCATACCCCCGGACTTCAAAATGAAAAAAAAAAGTATACTTGAGAATTAAAACTAATTCTAGGTGGGGAAGGAGAGTGGCCAAGGGTGTCCTTCCGGCGCCAAAAATTGTCAGATCCTAACAGATCTGAAAAACACTATCCTTATAGCACTTATCCTTGTATAATATTATATACAAGTAGATTTGAGGAAAATTACTGTAAATAGTACACTTCAATACAAGTTCTTTATTAGATCTCACTTTCAGTCGTTCGGAGGATTCGGGGATTTGAGTGTGAGACAAGTTGGGAGACTAGTGGATTCGAGAGGGTATGGAGTTTGCTATAAAAGGATAGGAACCTGGTTTGGACCAAATTGAACATTAAGATCTTTTATGGATAAGTTTGTTTGTGACATAATAAGGAGCATTGGGAATTTTATGAAGGATTTTGGATTGTAAGGATCGGATACGAGAAGAATTGGAAGGTTTGGCGGAGGTCTGGAAGTGATGGTTAAAATTTAAGTCTGTTTATTCCATTGTGATCTTCCTCGAAGTATATATTTATTCGAATAATACTTATATACGTATAAGGAATTTGCAGTTACTCTGACATAACTATAACCATCTGTGAATAAAGAGGTAATACAAATAATTTTATTAATTAATCTGAATTAAATATATGGTTGGTTATTTTTCAAATTTTTAAATATCTACGTCTAATTAATTCACTAATTTGCTCATAAAACTGTTTTATTTAACATACTTAAGATGAAGATGTACAGAGACAGAGAGAAAGCACAAACACTCCAGTGTCATTACTTCTTTCACACTTACAGTGGCGTTTTTTTTTTTTAACTATATAACGCTATTAGCTGTTTTTTTTTTTTTTTTTTTTTCACACTTGTTTTAAAAGAGTTAAATTTTTTAACAAAACACACTCACTCCCATATGATCAAGCGTATGTGCTGTCATTACGTCTGTCATTGTACATTACACCATTGCCCTTGATTGTAATTGTTATTTCTAGCCTCAAAAGTAAGGCGCTTGTGAGAAGAAACATAAGCA
Source organism: Euschistus heros (assembly GCA_003667255.2). Classification (NCBI taxonomy): domain Eukaryota; kingdom Metazoa; phylum Arthropoda; class Insecta; order Hemiptera; family Pentatomidae; genus Euschistus; species Euschistus heros. Next base: position 3,904,696 of record RCWM02000018.1, read on the forward strand.
AAAAAAAAAAAAAAAAAAAAAAAAAAACGATCTGTGAAAAAAACAAAATACTGCAAGACATGATAGCCTTCAAATAAGCTTGAAAGCCCGCATTGAGGGAGAGTGAATGAACTGTAAATCCAATGAGTAGACAAGCACACCCTTGTCTAGAACATCGGGGCAAGTGGCTCGGAAAAGTTGTGCTGGGGGATGTTGGGGATGATGGTGGGCTGTACTGTTAAGGGGAGGATTGAAAAGGGGAGAAAGGAATAAAGAAAAAAAAATGGCCATCCGCGGTCTGTGCCTGGAACGAGTCCAGGATTTCTCGGCGGGGGGCTGTCTGTCAATAAGGGTTTCGCTATACCTGCTTCGTATTATACCTGATCTATCATAATTTATTATATTACTGCATTATAGCTGATAGCAATCTGAAATTTCAGTTTTTTTACCTTTTTTTTTTTAATAAGAAATTTGGAATTCCATACATACATCATCATAAATATCAAGGGTTTTCCGACAATCTGCTGGCCAGATAATTGGAGTTATGCACAGCGAAGCGTGGCTCCTAGGATTAGTAGCTACTCAGGTGGAAGTTAGAATTATTTCAGAATGTGCTAGTGGTATACAACACTATACAAAATTCATCACAAAAGATCCCAAAATGATCTATTAACTATAATTCTATTATTTTTAAGGTTTAGTTTAGGCATATCCCATCGCGGCATTGCCCACTCTCATAAATAAAGAACTCAGATTATTTTAACTAATAATTGAATTTCATTTGTTTATCGATTAAAATCTTGTATTGAAGTATGGAATTATTTGTTCAATGATATGTTCATGCATGGCAGTAATTTTAACTTGCTTAAAATTGCATTGATTAGGTGTTTAAAGATTATATAAAGTAATGGACTGTATTATCAGTGCTCACAACTAAAGGTCCACAAATCGTATTTTTACACAAAATATAAAAAAGCAAAGGATCGGCATTTTGATTGATTAATAATTTTTATTTGGCAGAAATAATTTTATTAATTTCATCTGCTTGTATTTAATTTCTAATCATAAAAGTATATGACAGTGGAGCTATCCTCGTTTCTGCCACTCAACTTTGTACATTTAAATTTTTATTATTGTAAAATTTATTATTGCTAAACCTTTTTCAAATATGAAGATGATGTACATATGAAGCTAAGATCTGGTTCCGATGAGTTCGATAGTTTTACCATTGCAAACTCTGTTCCAGAATGGCACGAGTCACACATCGTTAGATTTTCAAAATTTACTTGGATCTACACGTCACACCACATATTTATAGTTATAATAATAATATTTATAACAATATAATTGAATTAAGCAAAATTTTACTATCAATCTCTAGCTTTATATACCACCTAATCTTTGTCACCTCACTTGAATGTCGCTCGCCACCTGTCGGTCAATTTTCAATTTTCAAAGCGCACCACATATGTATTGTTTTTTTGTTTTTTTACAACAATTTAACAGAAAAATTGTATCACTGCTAAACCATCCTTGAATTATGAGAATGGTGTAGTTAAAATTTGGTACATAATGGCTCAGTATCAGATTTCGCGGTTAGTTATCACAAACGAAAAATGGCTTGTCCTTTTGAATAATTGTATAGATTCTAGGGTAATTTAATTATTTAAGTTAATATCTGGCGTGAATATCATGAGGGTGGCACCTCTTCTTAACGTATTCCTTTTTTTCTTTTTTTTTTATTTAGCTCAGAAGATCTATCATTCAGCTTCTCTTCTGCTTTCTGTGGTTATTGTCTGGAAGATGAGTAGTGGCTATCTCGTTTATGAGTGTGTTGAGATGTCCACGTAATATTTTTATTATTATTATTATATGTAGAGATTCCGCATTTGCTTATTAACAGTTGTCATGCGAAGTTTATAGACATGTCATTGTAATCATTTTTCACAAATTTACTTGTAAATAATGTATGTAGTTGTAGATATCAATAAATAGTTTTTAAAAAAATAAATTATTACTGGTATAAAATTTATTATTATATTTTTCTTTTGTTTCAGGTAAGGGACGTTTTATTTTAGAAGAAAAACACGAACATTATTAGAGGTAAAATATCCAATTTAGTTTTAAAACAACATATCCAACTAAGTTATGTTTCATTCTTTACTCCGTTATTACTTCTTTTTTTTTTTTGTGGCTTGAAGCAGGAAGGACGAGTTATCCTACAGGTTACCAACCTATTCTAGCCAAGGTGGGAAGATAAAGATTCTTTCAGGTGGGATTCGAACCTTTAATCAAAGATCCTTAATGCCCATATGTTGCTGATTTGCTACGGACCAGATACTCACCCTTTCATTATTACACTACGTTCATTACAATCATGATTACAACAATATCATTACAACACTACGTTCACACTCAATTAACTCGTTTCTTAATAAACTTGTTTTCCATTCGATTACCGATATTTCTCTGAGGCTTCTGAAAAGAAACTGGCCTCGGTATCTTCTTACTTAAAACTTTAACTGGTGCGCTACCTACGGGTGGAGACAAATCTCCACTTTTTTTTCCATTCTCTTAGATTTTGAAAAAAAAAAAAATTGAAAACTCTCCTTTATGAATTCAAGAAATACAAAAAGAAAATACAAAATGCCCGAAGAAGGTGCTACATAAAGAAACTTATTTTTCTCATGGTTGACTTTATATACTTGTATATAATAATTTTATATAAATCTTTAGTTTTTAAAAAACACTTGAATTATAGTGTCGGATTAAATAAAACATTAATATTTAAATCTCAAAAATATTGTAGCAAAAATAACTGTTACAATTATATTTCTTTTCGTTATCAACAACATGAAGACAAACTAAATATTATTTATTGAATTCCTGATATTCAAGTCTTCCATAAAATTATTTTTATCTGTCTCTGTTTTTTGTTTGAATTATATTTTTTAATGCGTCACACCAAGCTCCTGCTATGAATAACAGATAAATTTATTCGTTTATTTTATTCCATCCTTTATTACTGTGTAGTGTTTGACTTTTATAACTCCCATTAATGCAGGGGCCCTTTGATGACCGTGGCATTGGTATTTTGATTAGAGGTGACAGACCACCTGCCGCTATTCGGAAGGAGAACTATTCCAAACTGGGTCCCTCCTGTAATTGGAATACTTGGAGGAATTAATCCTCAACTAGTCCAATACTCCTCACTTGGCTAGCTTTATTATTTTCTTTACAACCTCTCTCCGGTCTAATGAGCTTTTGAGTAATACATCTTTGTGGTTTGATTTCGGTTTGTTCCTAGAATTTTAAAGGGTTTTTTTTTAAAACAAACGTCTAGAAACCGCTCGTTGTTTTCGGTTACTCTAACATTTACTAGGAAAAGCTCCAAGTTTATTTTTAAAAAACTCATATACAGAGTTGAGCTTTAGATCTCCACTAAACTTCCCAATTTTTCTCGTATCCGATCTATTTTCAATATCATATTACATACCTCCAAGAATGGTGTCCTAATTGGAGAATTAAAAGAAATTCAAACAAATTTCATTGAATAATTTTTACCCTTCTTTTTATACTTACGACTTCCTGTCCTACAGTATCTTATAGTATTAATGTTCCACCTATCTATACCTGGGATTCTATCTTGAAAAACGACTTATCAGCTATCCACATAGAATACTTAACCGACAAGATTGTCTTTCATTTCAAGCTTTTAATTAATTACAAAATACTCATTGACATGACAATAATTAGTTTTATTTGGACCTACGGGTCCTGTTTTTGATGTATGATCTCAAGAATGGAGAAACAATGAGATATACAATCTGTTCGAAAAAACTGAAATTGTGAGTTCTATAAAATCCCGTGGGATTGAATGGTTGTAACCTCCTATGAGAATGCCTAACGACAGAACCCCAAAAAGGATGCTCCAAGGTATATGGTCCTGGAAAGCTATGGATAGGGGTGTCTGGAGAACTATTGTTCAGGAAGCCCATTTTACTGTTGGTATGAACTATGTGTTCATTTGGAGATTGGTTCAGTAGTTTTCATGATTAGTGATCACAAACGAAAAATAGCTTTTCCTTTTATATAATAAGTATGGATGACGTTAGGTTAAATATTTATAATAATATTTATCTCCATCATGCTCTATCAAGACTTGGGTTAGTTTGTCAAAGTCTTGCTCTATCGTCTATAATTTAAACGAATTCGTAATTATGACTTCATATTGTTAAAGTTGTTTATCTTGGTTTCCACCTCAGTCTGATTGCCTTTTTCAAAATGCACTTGACTACTCTAGTTCGTAGTTAAAAATAAAACCAAGTGTTATATCCATTGCCGCCTTTCCTATTAAGCCTATATGAAATGAAAATGAAGTGAAAAATAATCTTTATTCTGGGTTAGACCGTCCCCTAAGAATAATTAAAGTGCACAATAAAAGGTACAATTGTCTGGCTGAGATTAGTTACAAATCAGCACATCAGTATTACAAATTAAATTATGAGAAATAAAAACAAGAGAGAAGAATCAAAGAAAAAAAAATTAAAATTAAGTAAAAGAAAAAATAATAAATTATAAATTAAGGCTTAGCGAACCCTAAGGTTCGATACCGACACCACCAACCGTCGACCGCACACTTCCCTCCAATCCACTCCTCCATAGCCTAAATCCCTCAGGTCGGCCCTGACGCAATCCTCCCATCTTCGTCTCGGTCTACCCCTCGGTCATACCCGATATACCCGACGGCTCATAACATAGAACTGCTCTGAGCCGAATTTTTTTCGGAATTCGATGATTACTAAACCCAACGAGTTTACATGCCCATTTTAAGCGTCGCGCTGCTATTACTTGAACTATATTTACCGGATATAATTCGCGCAGTTCCGCATTGTGAAGCCTTCTAAATTCTCCTGTTTCTTCATCCTTTTTTCGGCCAAAAAAGGCACAGTCATGGATCTCTCTGAGGTAAAACGCTCATTATCCGGAAGTAAACTAGTCCCCCGTTCGGGTCTCCGGGTGGGGCCTACTTCGGAGGATTCATGGCGCAAGTTGAAAAAAAAAATAAATAAATAAAAAACAATCAACAGTAAAAATTTTAACACACTTATCTAAATTTACATTTTTGTGGAAGATTGAAGATCAAGGAGATGGATAAATAAAAGATGTTTAAAAGAAGTTGAGGAAGAGGCTTTGCGAATTAGGATAGGTAAGGAATTCCAAAAAGAGGTAGCACGGATGATGAAGGATTTTTCAAAGGAGGCAGTTCTATGTAAGGGGTTATATAGGTTGGAAGGTTGGGATCTTGTATCCAGGTGGTGAATGGAGGAACGCAGAGTAAATAGTTCTAGGATATAGAAAGGTTTATTGGTTTTTAATGATTGGAATAGGAAAGTGCCGAGGAAGTATTGCCGTCGAAAATGGGGGAAAAGCCACCCTAGTTCATAATACTGGCAAGATACGTGAAACCGTCTGTCGACCCCAAAGATAAATCTTATGAAGCAATTCAAAGTCTCCTTAGTCTCATCTCTAGCTCAACAGAAAGCCCCCCATACACCAAACACCCGTAATCAAAGTGGGGAAAAATGAGAGAGGATACCAGAAGCTGGCGGGTACTTCGGGGAAAGGAGTCACGATGTCTTTGGAACTGTTTGAGAATCATGATGGATTTTCTAGTAATTTGGGGAATGTGGTTATTCCAGGATAGGTGTTGATTAAAGGAGATTCCGACGTTTTGGATGGAAATTTGAAATTGAATTGTACGGCTATTTATGTGCTTTTAACCATTTTAAGGAAATTTTCATTCTCGACTGCCTTTTGTGGATAAAAAAAAAATTTATGTTGCGAAAAATCATAAAAAGTTTCAAAAAGCCAATATTGTATTTACAGTAACATTATTAGATTTAATTAGTTACATGGATGCATTATGTTTATTCACATTTATTTTGTTTTCTCTATTTTCGCCCTATATTACTAATTCATCCTCATATACAACAAACGTTATTATTAGAAAAGGTAGTCGTAAAACCTTTAGCATTTTAAAATATATTTTAAATAAATAGGATTTTCATAATGCATTAAAACTAAATGCTCTATTGGATATTTATAAAGGAGTTTTATTACTGTATAAGCGGATTTAGAGACCGTTGATCATACATTGCTTTATTTCTTTAAAGATTTATAGCTTTATAGATAGTCTATTATGAATATTATTCCCATCAGGGTATGAATCCCCCCTCCCCTTTGATTTATTTTATTGATATTTAAATCTAAGAAGATTTAGCTGATCAAAGAGGCAATATATATTTGAGGATGAGTGCTATATGGATTTCTATTTGCAATTCTGAAAGGCCTTAGCCAATGGCATTATTTATAACAACCGCCTGTCCCTAAGGACGAGTTATACCGGTATCGATACTATCTTCTCATTCTAGATGCAATGTCCTATATCTTTCAATATCCTTCTATTTTCTTTGTGATATATTTTTATTTTTTTTTTAAATTTATTTATCGATGCTTACATCTGTATACACAATATAAACACCATTAAGTGTATGGAACAATGATTACAGTGACATATCGACAATTTTTTGAGAACTAATCGTTAGTAGCACTTCAACAATATCTACATTACAAAGTCCATAGGGCATCTTATTTTCAGACATCTTGGAAGGTTATCGGGAATCGACTAAGATGCAAGTTTGGAGGCTGGTGGGTGCGAAACATGTCATGGAAAGTTAGGTTTCAATAGGTTGAGTCATTTCAGCGACATACGGGACGTTTAGATTATTATGAACAATTTTACCAGTTACATAATAAGGAGCATTGAGGAATTTAGGAAGGATTTTTTATTTTAAGGATTATATTTCAGAAGAATGGTATGTTTAAAATATTTAAAAAAAATATATATAGAAATATAAAAACATGTGTCGTAAAGAAGTTGATAAGTCGTAAAGTAAATTTTAAGAACAAAAAAAAAAAAAAACGAAATCAAGATTAAATCTACATGTACAAACTTAAACTAAAAAGTAAAAAATAATATTTTAATTACATCAAAACAAAGAACATTACATACCTATTTACAATTTCTGATCAGTCATTTTTGAATTCGGTGCCATCCAAGAAGTCCATCAATCCTGCCCACTTCTTTACCATTATCAACTTCCGATTTCTGTTTGTTTTGGTTGGCACCTACTTTTTAGTTTAAGTTTGTACATGTAAGTTTAATCTTGAAGTGGTTTTTTTTTTTTTTTTTTTTTTTTTTTTTTCTTAAAAAGCGCTCAGTTGATTTCAATCAAATTTTTATGGGACCACCTCTAAACTATGACCTATCGAACAAAAAAAGGAATCATCATAATAAAATTATAATTAAAGGAGTAATTGAGAACTTCCTTCTTTATAAGTCGGTTAAAAATTGTGCATTTTTCTGTAGGGAAAATTTTTATTGTTTTCTGAAATAATGTTATTACTCTAAAAAACAAACACAATTCGTGCCAAAATAGAGACTTTAAGCCCTTATTAAGAAGCACAACTTGACCAATTTTTCACAAAGCAAATATCTGCTAAAATCAAACATTGAAGGCTCAGTTAACTCGTTTTTAAAGTGGACTCGATTTTAATATCGTTTTACAATAACGTTCTATCTTACAAAATAACACTTATTTTAATATTACTTCGTTTGTTTATTCCACGCTGGTTTTAAAGTATCCATATTAGTTTATGATATATTTATTCGTATTCTGTAAAAATTCCATAAGTCAAAGTTCATGAGTCAACAAATTTACTTCCAGTTATCAATTTTTCGAGATATCGAGTTCTCAAAAAATAATTTTTCGAGTTATCAAGTTTTTCCCATAATGTATACGTGTTTGTATAAGGGTGATTAATTTTAAACAACTTTATGTATTAAATAATTTATTCGAAAAAAAAACGGAGATACAAATGCAAATAAAACATAATAAAATACATATGTAATAAATTACAAAATTAAAATAATCTGCAACTTTCTGCTGCATGTATATCACAGCATATATATGCTGCATACGATCTATCACACGCTGATTTGGGTGCAAAGCAGCAAAGACATCAGCTTGTTTTATAGACTGGTGTATTATATATCAACCTTAAAAAAATTCGAATGTCAGTACAATCAAATGGATAAACTGGGTTCTATGGGCCGAAAGGTTTTAATGTACTTTACTTTTGTGTATATAAATATATATTTATATTTATTATTTTTTTTCTACTTATTATTGTTGTTCATGACGAGGTAGGTTGGTTGACAGTGCCAACATTTTGGTTTACTTCATCAGGCCATGCGAGCCTTCATCTGGGCATTCGTATGATTACTCTTAGATAGAGCTTCTTAATCTTCATTCAACCTCAATTTTTATTCAATATTTTTTTATTTATTTGCAAAAGATATTTATTGTACAAATAACATACGAAATAAAACAATTATTTTTTGTCTAGCAGCACTAGGACTTTGTATAGATAATATTAAATTATATAAGTACTACAAATATAAAGAAATAGTTTAGACACTTTTACCTAAAAAAAAAAAAATATATATATATATATATATATATATATATATATATATAAAATAAATAATAATAATAAATAAATAAAATAATTATCAACTTAATAACAAGATCAATGCAATTACAAGGTATACAGAATTACAGATTTATAACTTCCCACCAAGTCATATTTAGTCATTATTGAATTTAATTAAAGGTTAAGAGAATCAGAGAATCAGTGACCCAGTAATTTAGAAAAGAACCACAATAAGACCATAGTCAGAACCCTATTCCAAAAAATAAAAAACATTTAGCTTTTCAGTCAATGGCACAACATATTACAAAATAATATAGTCTATGTAATTTTTGAATACAATCTAAATTTAAGATTTCCTCTATAGACAATGATTCAGAAATGTATGTACCTAAGAATTTTTTCCTCTGCTCTTCAAATTTGATGCACTGGGTAAGAAAATGGCTCAAGGGATCCGACACCAAACCACCGCAGGCCATGCAGGCTTCGCTGGATTTCATAATTAGTGTTGTATCCTTTATAAACACCTTTAGGTAATCCCCGCTTGAGACTCTTAGGCGACCCCCAACTCTGATTTTCTTAAAATTGTCTGGTCCGGGCTTGAATTTTTCTATTTTTCTATTCTAGGGTTGTTGGTGGAATTCCAAATTCTGTTTACATCCTTTGAAAACTGATGGTTCTTCATCTTTTCTAGGATGTCTTCTTTAAACGTGCTCAGTCCTTGGGGTAGTACTCTTGAGAACATCTTCATTCAACCTACTAAACATTAATTGATACATAGACCAAAAATAAACCTCTTAACTAAAGTAATACTAGTTTTATTTCAAATTTTCCTGATGCTTATCTATTTTATCTATGTGTCCATCCTGGTACTAGAACTTATTTAAATATATTTCCACTTTTTAAATTTATTTTACTTTTAAGATGGAATCTTTTTTCCTTATTCAATATATTTTTTTATTTTAAGGAACATTTTTTACTCTTAATGAATTAGACTTCCTGGAGGGAGGTGGTAAAGGGGTGGGAGTGGAGGGGAGGGGAGTTAAAAAACTTTGGAAGACATATTTGATTAAAAAATAAAGATTTTCGATGGAGCTTCCGTTACCTGTAATTTTCTTATTAAAGAACTCTTCAGTATGTTTTCTTCAAATGTATTATTATAATTACGGAAATTTCTTGTTAATTTTAAATGTTCTAATGGCTTTATACGTTTCAACTTAAAACATAAAGTATGACAGTATTAGAGCTAAAAAAAAATGTATTTATTGTAGAAAAATAAAGAAAAAAAAAATTGTTTTTCTCTCTGACTGGGAAATGTCTGTCTATAATCTACTGTTTCCCCCAAATTACATTTTAGAATTCAATTTAGATCAAAATACTTAAATTAAAAATTAAATTAAATTAATAATTAATGTTTATTTGACAATGTGGAGGCAGCATAGGGGTTTAAAATGTGACGTTTCATTCAAACCAATACAGCTCCTAAACCTTATTAGGTCCTAGTGACAAATGTTCTAAAACAAAAAATATTCTCATTTAAACTTCTGATATAAAACAGTCGGAAAACGTTCGGTTCGAGCAACACCATAGAGGATATCAAAAGGTTGAAAAAAACGTTACACCCCAAAATGTATATACCCCCAGCCAAAAGACATATCTATGTCAAAACATATTTAAAAACGTAAAATTGAAAAATAATGTTATTTTGGTAAGTACAGTTCATTACCACCAAGTACCCGAAAACCTCTTTCGTTTTCCGCATTCATGTTTCCCTTCATTCAAACAGTTTGTAATATTTACACAATAACAGCTGTTCAAAAAAAAAAAAAAAAAAATTCTTTCTCTTACTAGGCTATTTCGCTATTTATGATTTTATGCTTTCTAATTTAAATTTAACAAATGCATGTACGTTCTATTCTTTACTGTAAGAATTAGTAAACGTCGAAACAGCCAGTTAAAACTTGGACAAGCAAAATAGTGATAGTCCAGCGTCTTAATTACCTCTTACTGAATAACTAGTTTATATATTTCTATTTCTATAACTACGCTTGTATCCCATCCTTGATTCCAATCACATAATCGCAGATCAGTTTGGATTCCGAAAATCACTTTACACAATCCAGCAATGTCATCGTGTGGTGGTGATTAACTTTTAAAGTTAATCATAATATTTCCTATTCTACCCTCTTTGCACAATCTGCCGGTGTTCCTCAAAGAAGTACCCTAGGTCCAATCCTCTACACGGTGTATACAGCTGACATCCATCCTAGCATCATCCTCTCCACGCATGTTGATGACACTTGTGTGTTATCAGTAAACAATGATCCCATCACTGCCTCTCAGACACTCAATCTTATGCCATAAACCTTAAAGAATGGTATCAAAAATGGAGAATCAAAATAAATCCGAAAAAATCCTATCAAAAAACCTTTATACTCTTCATAGTAAACCTACGACTTCCTGTCCTACAGAGTCCTTTAATGATGTTCCACTAATCCCTATTGAAGAGATCCGGTACCTATGGCAAAGTATCATAATTCGCTTCCCACTCTATTCCAGATAATCCTTCTAGGCGCCTGAAAAGTAGATGGCCTCGGGACCTGATAATATAGTACTTTATTATATAGATCATTTGTAAGTGCTACTAATGGGTAGGTGCTTTCAAGAAATTGACATGTCATTTTTATCATTATCATCTTGTTTACTTGATGCATTAAATTTTATATTGTATACCGTTGTAAATTTCATTAAATAACTAAAACTAAGTATATTATTTCTTTCGCAGTTCTTATTTATAGAAATAAAATGAGAATACGGAGATAAGTTTGGATTCTAATCGATAATATGAAGAAATGTCCTAGCAGCCATTTGGCCCCGATCCAGAATATTCCCATCCCCATGCAAAGGCCTCCTCATGAAGAAGGTCAACGACTGAAAAAATATCCACAACTGAACTTTTTCAGAAATATATCAAATTTTTCTTTTTAGTTCTATTAGTTTCAAATCTTTTACTCCGTCATAGATCTACTCGCTGTGATTTGGCGTCCCTTAATACTACTCCAGTAACCCCTGTTGAATGGTTTCTCCAAAAGATCTGGACAAATGTTCTAAGCGACAAATTAATTACAATAGGCTTATTTACATGACAATAATTAGACCTGTTTGGACATACGGGGTTAAGCTTCTGGGTTCTACTAAACCATCCAATTCTTCTCGTATACAATCCTTAAAATTCAAAATCATTTTTTAAATATTTAACGCACCATCTTTTGTCACTCATAAATTTATCAATAATGGTCTAAATGATCCATATGTTGGAGACTTAGCCCAAAGAAGATACCTATCTTAACATGATAAGCTAAATACCCCTTCGATCAGTGGACAGAGTCTCCCTACATATTCCCTATCCTATTTACCCTTAGCGACGAAAAGAAGAAGGTTTAAGAACATCTAAATATGATTGGTACCAGTCGGTAGTTACTTCACAACTCTTAATGGCAGGTAGGTTTTTCATTTATACACCTGTAGATGTTTATCCTTCCTTAAATAGAACAGAATACATAGAATTGAATAGAAAAATAATTTTACTCTGGGAAAAAGTCTCTTAAGAATAACAGATAATTACATAATATAAATAAAATTAAATCTGGCCAGAGACATAATGACACAAAAAAAAAAAAAATAAAGAAAAACGATAATACAATACATATATACATAAATGATAGTTAAATATACCGAAAATAAAATAAGATAACACTCTACAAATGAGAGAAAATAAAATAAGTTAAAAATAAAATATTTTGGTACAATGATTAGATTTGTATTTACAATAGACAGACAACTTCAACATTTACTAGACAAACGTTCAAAGCTCCCAATTAATTACAAAAGACTCATTTACATGACTGTGATTAGACCTATTTTGACGTACGGAGTTGAGCTTTGGGGCTCTACTAAACCATCCAATTCATTCATCTCGTATCCAATCCTTACAATCCAAAATCCTTCGAAAAATCCTCTATGCTCCTTACTTTGTGACCAATAAACTTATCCATAAAGATCTTAATGTTACATATGTTGTGTCAAAATAGGTCTAATTTCTTGTAAATGAGTCCTTTGTAATTAACATGAAGTTTTGAATATTCTTCTAGTAAATTTTGTAGAATTCGAAAACGACTAACAGTTTCTTGTCGTGTTAATCTTGTATTTGGATTCCAAATTTTAAATAAAATAAAAAAAATAATTTTTTTTTATGAAATCCATCTTTATATACTGGACTACTTTCTTCTGAAGATATTAAGATGGTAGAGGCTGTAGAATCGATGTTCTGCTCTCTAAAGGATGTCCCCCCAGTCTGGAGGTCTTCCTTTATTCTTCAGTCGTAACTGAGGGCTGGCTCCAAGGTGAAGCTGTAGCTCTACTTCGAGGACGTTAACTCCGGCCAGCTGTTTTAGATTTATTTAATTTAAATTAATATTAATTATTTACTCATAAAAACATAATAAATAATAAATAATAAAACATACAAAGTTTTTTTTTTTTTTTTTTTTTTTTATACTTCATTTATTGTTATTTACAACTGTACGAAATAATATACATCAAGTAAATATGTTGATTGCGATTACAATAACATGTGAAGAACTGCTCACTAGTAGCACTTCAATAAAAATCTACACTAAAAGGTCTCTAGGCTATTGGAGTGGTTATGGAGCTTACTATGCAAGGATAGGTATCTGGTCTGGGCTGAATCAACAACATAAGGATTATTAAGATCTTTATGGATAAGTATATTAGTCACAAAGTAAAGAGTATTGAGGATTTTTCGAAGGATTTTGGATTGTAAGGATTGGATAACAGATGAATTGGATGGTTTAGTGGAGCCCAAAGCTCAGTTCCAAATAATACTTTACACTAATAAGGAAAAAATTACATTCAATTGATTTTCATTTTCTCGGCTAAACGCATCTGATTTGCTTGTTTTCATTTTCTGTGTTAATTTGTTTTGGAAAGTTTGTTGTCACCTGTGTCAATGTGCTAAGAAGCTGCAGAAAATGGTAAATGCTCTACAAATACCCTATAGTATCATGATGTTTTTAATTTTAGACGCAATATTAAAGAAATCAGCCGTCCTAAATCTCAACACTTGTTATTCCAATTTAATGCATTCAAACTAATAATATACATCATAAAACAATAAACTATTTATCCTTTTATATATTACACAGTAATACGTAAATTCCATCTACCTGTAACTGGGAATACCCTAAGTTTGGAAATACTTATCCCTTACATTTTTTTTTCAGAAATTTTTCCAGTTCAGTTGTGTACTATTGGGTTGTTTCACATGAAATGTCCGATTTTATAATATTTGAAATACATAGAGGATTTTGCGAGTCTCTGTTGTTGAAAAAGCTCGATACATGGGTACCTCACGATCTCACTGAGCGACAGCAATTGAAACGTCTTGAGACCTGCGTTTCGTTGCTTGCTAGGCAAAAAACCGACCCTTTCCTTGAAAGAATAATAACTTGCGACGAAAAATGGATTGCTTATGACAATCAGCGTCGGTCAGGGTAGTGGTTAGACATCGACGAAAGCCCAGGACAAATGCCAAAACCAAATTTGCATCCGAAAATATTGATGGTTACGGTATGGTGTTCCATGGCTGGAATCACACATTATTCCTTTTTGCCTAGAGGTGAGGCCAATACCTCTACAACCTACTGCAATGAAATTGGCCAAATGCACGAAAAATTATTGAAAAAACAACCTGGATTGGTAAATCGGAAGGGCCCTATACTCCTACACGACAACGCTAGACCCCACGTTTCAAAACTTACCATGCATAAATTGAAAGAGCTGGGTTACGAAGTTCTTCCGCACCCACCATATTCTCCCGACTTGTCTCCAACAGATTATCACCTTTTCAGGAATTTAGACAACTTCTGCAGAGGAAAAATTTTTGCAAATGATGCTGAAATCAAAAGTGCGTTTTCAGATTTTGTTTCACTTCAAAGCTCAGAGTTTTTCAAATCCGGGATAAAAAAGTTGTTGTCACGTTGGGAAAAATGTGTAGAAAAAGAAGGTAAATACTTCGAATAAAATTATATTGTTTTCATATTGTATTTTTACTAAGATCCCTATACCTTGAAAACGGACATTTCATGTGAAACAACCCAATAGAATTGTACACTGGTGGATATGCTATATATACCAATAGCAAACCACCAGTAACATTGTAGGTAGTATCATACTCCTCCATATTTTTTAATTATATGTAGTGTATATTCTAACGCATGTTTTTATATGTTTATATTGTAGCTAACTTTATGTTTTGAAATAAACTTTGTAACTTTGGTAATTTTATCGTAACCTGTTTTTTCACTTAGGGCGTGATTATGAGAAGAATATATTCTCGAAACGTCACCAAAATAAGTTGTTATTTTAACCTCAAAAATCTTATTAAAAATGTACAAATATATATAAAGGGTGTTAGGAAGCTCGTTAGCCAAAGAGGTATCTCGGTTAGAAAGGTTCATTTTGAACTTATTTAAGGTCACTTACCTATATACAAAGTCTTACAGTTTTTCTTTTATGATTTATTTTTATAAAAATGGCTAAAACCAAACATTTTTGCCTTATGACTTCGTTGTGTACTGATATATCAACGCCATTTTTTTTCTGTAATTACAAATACATTGTCCATGTAAAATTTAAAAGATTTGATGCAAAAAACAAATACAAAAAAAACAACGGCAGATCCTCTTAAAATCTTTTTAAAGGCAAAAAAAAAAAAAAAAAAAAAAAAAATTAAGAACTTCAATTTTTAAAATAATTCGGATTTAGGTGTTGCGCTTACTTTTTTTTTTTTTTAAATTGAACCTAAACTTGAAGTTCTTTATTTTTTTCCTTTAACAAGATTTAACGATCTCCCGTTTTTTTTTTTTTTTTGTTATTTTTTCATATTTTTTTTTATTTTCACGGACAATGTATTAGTAATTACAGAAAAAAATGGCGTTGGTATATCAGTAAACAACGAAGTTATAAGGCATAAATGTTTGGTTTTAGCCATTTTTTTAGCCTTATATAAATTTTAAAAAAATCAAGACCTTTTACAATTATAATATAATTTATAAACAGTTAACCGACAGATAAACGAAAAACGTTTATAAAAAGGACTGAAGAAATACGTATTCTGAATATTAAATCACCTTAATCTGGAAACCGCAATGACAACATAAAGGGATCGGGTAGCTATTAGACCGAAACCATTAGGAGTTTTTGAATATTATTATTTTATTTTATTTTTAAACTGAGCTTATAAAAGAGATTCAATTAGATTGAACCAACTTTTTTCAATACCTTAATCGCCCCCGATCGGGTAATTCTACTTAATAGGTTTAATTCGTAGCACTGATGTAACAACAAGGAAAACGGATTTTCCTGTTGAGTGCAAGATTTAAATATGGTTTTATCAGATTAGGTATATAAAAATATATTGACAGGAAAGAAATTTCACCCTATGTTTTTTTTATTATTTTAACTTTTTTTAACTTCAATTTTATAATTCGCATGGCATCGATCGTTTCAACAGGTATATTATTATAATTTAAAAAAATGACTATTGCGGTTTTTTAGGGGTTTTTTTTGTGCTATATTTATTTTGTTATTGATTATTGCCAAGTATCAAATTGTGATTGATTGTGGTGTGATGTGTATTTGGCAACCCATTTAAAAATGGGCAGTACCGCTTAATAAAGTCTCTCTCTCTCTCTCTCTCTCTCTCTCTCTCTCTCTCTCTCTCTCTCTCTCTCTCTCTCTCTCTCTCTCTCTCTCTCTCTCTCTCTCTCTCTCTCTCTCTCTCTCTCTCTCTCTCTCTCTCTCTCTCTCTCTCTCACTCTCTCTCTCTCTCTCTCTCTCTCTCTCTCTCTCTCTCTCTCTCTCTCTCTCTCCCCCCTCTTTTTTGCGTTTTGTACCACAAAAGTTTATAACAGTTTACTGGTTCCAAACAACTAAACTCTAAACTACAGTTTTTTTCCCACCAAAAATGAGATTTTTTCTTATTTCGAAGGGTGTGAGGTAGCTCAGTAGGTAAGGAAGGCACTGAACTGCTATACGTTCGAGCCCGGCTAAAGACATCAAATTTAATTTCCGTTTTATCGTCCATGGATCGACTTCTTGGCCCGAGAACCCTTTTGGGGCTCACCCCTTAAATGTAGAAAACCTGGCGGTTGAGCAAGGTTGCTGACCACATCAGCTGCTTTTATAACCGTTGGAATAGTAGCAGTACATCCTTACCAAATACTGAGGCCAAGACCCATCATGGGTTGTTGCGGTTGTTGCTTATATCTAGATCTCTACTACTAAATTTTATTAATTTTTTTTTTCTTATCAAATTTTGTGTAATTATTAACAGTGATGTGGGTAAAGATTTTTACCGTTAGATAATTGATTTTTGACCCAAAATTGATAGGTTAGACTTCTCATTTATACTTTCGAAGTTAAATTTATTCATTGGAATCCACATACAAGACTAAAACGACAAGAAACTGCCCGTCGTTTCAGACTACTTCAACATTTACTAGACAAACGTTCAAAGCTCCCAATTTATTACAAAAGACTCATATACATGACTGTCATTAGAACTATTTGGACGTACGGAGTTGAGCTTTGGGGCTCCACTAAACCATCCAATTCATCGCGTATTCAATCCTTACAATCCAAAATCCTTCGTAAAATCCTCAATGCTCCCTACTTTGTCACCAATAAACTTATCCATAAAGACCTTAATGTGCCATATGTTGCTAATTTAGCCCACACCAGATACCTATCCTTTTATAGTAAGCTCCATAATCACTCAAATCCGTTAGTTTCTCAACTTGCCTCTCACTTCATTCCTGATAATCCTCCGAGGCGTCTGACGAAGATGGCCTAGACGAAGATGGCCTAGAGACCTTCTAGTGTAGAAGTTTTAATAAAGTGCTACTGATAAGTAGAACTACTTTAAAGAACTTTCTTTCCAAGTTTTAACATGTTATTATAATCGTTGTCAATACATTTACTTGTTGTATATATTCTGTACAGTTGTAAATTTCAATAAATGCATATAAAAAAAAAAATTATTCATTATATCCAATTTTATTTTTTTACAGTATCCTTATATCAATAAGGATACTGTAAATAAAAAATAAATAAAATAAATAAGTATAAATAAATAAATAGCAATAAAATAAATAAAATAAATTATATTTGAGTAAAACAGAACTAAAGAGGGCGGTTCATTTCGAAAACAGTCTTGAAAGCCCTTACCTGAGACAATATTTTCTTACTGGCCCGTGTTTCTGAGACAAAACACTTGAAGCGGCTAATGGTTGGCCTCTTGTGGAAAGTCTCTCGAAAGATTTTTCTTTCTCTTATTTTGTACTTTTAAAATAAGAAAATAACAGTTTTTTTTCTAACTGAGACACCTGAATCGTTAACAAAATAATATTTAAACTATTAGACAAATATTTCGCTTGTTAACTATGACTAATAATGAAAGTAAGAATGAACTTTTAGTTTTTCATGTTTTTTTACAATATCAATTTTATACAAATTAGTAATAGGATTATGGTGGTGGATACCAACTGGATTCGTGCTGATATCTTCTATAATATAATTTTACCGGAACAATAATTTAATCATTTGATGATAATAAATCATTTATTATAAACTTACTCGTAAACATTTTACACGAAATAAGTATGCTCACTTGTATAGAAAAGTTGGAACTTATAACTTGCTCATATATGTGCACGTCGTACATGCATGTTCATACACATCGCTACAATAAAAGTATAATCGCACCAATATTAAACTATAAAAATAGTTTTATTCCATTTTTTTTTTTTTTTTTTTTTTTTTTTTTTTTACTGTATTTTCTTTAAAGACATAAAATTACTGTAATTTGATTATAAAATCTTAAAAAAAATTTACCATTTAAAATTGTATTCAATCCTTACAATCTCAAAGCCTTCGAAAAATCCTCAATGCTCCTTACTTTGTCACCAATAAACTTATCCATAAAGATCTTAATGTTCCATATGTTGCAGAGTTAGCCCAAACCAGATACCTATCCTTATAACCACTCAAATCCATTAATTTCTCAACTTGCTTCCCATTCCATTCCCGATAATCCTATATTTTTATAAGTATATATTTTTTACAGTTAAAATATTAATAAATGGATATACAAAAAACTAAAATTTTGCGATTTATTGGCTCCTAATGACCAGCCATCTTGTATTAAAAGCCATTAGGGTCAATCATTTGCTTTAATGTCTATCGGCTGACCCCAAAGACCCCGGGTCTATTTTTAGCGCTCAGCTAATGACGTTTAGGGCCCGCTGCATTCTTACAGTGACAACTAATTATCTATTTATCCTTACTAGCATACCATGGTTTGTTTGCTTCTCGTCTAAAGAAAATAACATGAGTGAATATGAAAAGAAATAAACTCAACTGTACCCCTCAGAACCTAAAATCAAAATTGTGTGATACTCTTAACGATTAGCGCCCACTAATGGGAGTGGAGCGGATTTTTCGTAAATATTGGTTTTATGGGGACAGGGAAATTGATATTGAGATTTTAACCCTTTCAGGTCAGGCATACATAAATAAAATCATTGAAATTCACTGGGTTTTTTTCTCTTGTTTATTGGTCGAATATTAAACAATTCCTTAAAAAAAAAAAAAAATAATTAATTTATTTTATTACATCCTTTACTACCTTTATTACAACTTCATTTAATGTTTTTGAACGATGAAGCTCCTCCAAAAAATCTACCAAATTATGGTGTACTGTAGTATACTTTGCCCTGAAAAGCGTTAATTTTTCTTTTATTTTCATTAACTTAAATAAACGATTTAACCATGGCGGAAGGATTGCTTCTGCCTTTGTTGTCCTTATATGGACACTATTTTACAGATCTGCCAGGATCTGACGATTTTTCGAGGCCGAAAGACATCCTTGGCCACTCTCTTCTTCCACAATTAGAATAACTTTTCGTCCTTAAGGATGCTGTTTTAAGATGACGGAGGTTAACGATTTTATTAGTTTTTTCGTCCTTAAGGATGTGTTGAAATATTTAACGCTTTTTAAATTATCCGAAGGATAACTTTCGCTATTGTTGTCCTTATAAGGACACTGTTTTTAAGTATTCGATGATTAATTGTTTTAAAAAAAAAAAAGTAATTTAATTTACTACATTTTTTGGTTTATTAACTTCATTTAATGTTTTTGAACAATGAAGCTCCTCCAAAAAATCTATCAAATTATGGTGTGCTGTAGTATACTTTGCCCTGAAAAGGGTTAATTTTTCTTTTATTTTCACTGAAAATAAAAGTTTCAAAAATAGGTTCTGTGAATTAATTTGTAGCTTTTTTTTTTTTTTTTTTTTTTTTGTATTCCGCATTTTGAATAAAAGAGGTTATAATAATAATAAATCAAAAACTCATCGCTATCGTTATTTTTAATTTTTAATTATTAATTTTTTTTTTTTTGTATATTTTTAGTTGAAGTAAACTTGCCTTAAATATTGGAATAAAATAATATATTTATGTAATAAAATAGCAATAAAATTATATTATTCATATAGTACCTAATAATAATAAATAAAATATTTATCTAGCAACATGCTGTTTACAAGAAAAAAAAATAGTAGGTTATCACATCGTGTACCCCCCCCCCTCTCTTTCCCAGTAAACGAACATACACAAACTCTTTATAGACTTTTTCATGACAGACTTTATGGGCACAATATTACACTCATACAAGACATGACTCCGACTAAAGTATAAAGAAGACTGAAAAGAAACTGCATGGGAGATCTATATATTTTTCTTTTTATTTGTTTCGTATCAGTAGGAGGCACGGTTGAGTACTTCTCTCTCTCTTGCTTATCGTTCTAGGTTCCTTATCGCTATAGATTGGCATTAAATTCACTTACTGTTGCATTTGTGACAGGGGTGAAGATTTGTTTTTGTTTTTTTTAACTATCAAAACTATTTATCGATATATACAACTGTATACATTATATACAACAAGTAAATTTGATGGAAATTATTATAATGACATGTCAATAACATGCAAATATCTACTCACTAGAAGCACTTCAATAAAAGTTCTACATTAGAAGGTCTCTAGGCCATCTTTTTTTCAGACGTCTCGGAGGATTATAGGGAATTGAGTAAGAGACAAGTTAGGAGACAAGTGGATTCGAGTGGGTTAAGAGTTTGCTATGAAAGGATATGTATCTGGTTTGGGTCAATTCAGCAGCATATAAAATATATGTTGTTTGTTTGTGAAATAATAAGGAGTATTGAGGATCTTACGAAGGATTTTGGATTGTAGGGATTGGATACGAGAAGAATTGGAAGGTTTAGTGGAGCCCAAAGCTCAACTCCGTATGTCCAAATGGGTATAATTATTGTAAATAAGTCTTTTACAATTTATTGGAAGCTTTGAAAACTTGTCTAGTAAATGTTGAAGTAGTCGGGAAATACGAGCAGTTTCTTGTCTTTTAAGTCTGGTATTAAAAAAAAAAAAAAATCTTAAAAACCTTACGTACAGTAGATATTCAAACCAATCGCCCTTTTTCAGTGGCATTCTTTCTCTGGACTAAATAGATTAATAAATAATGGGTAACATTAAAAATATATATATTTTTTTTTTTTTGATAAAGCATATTTAAATTTTTATAAGTTTATTGATAAGATATTTAAAAAGTCCTTAAATACCGAAACGACAGCTTTCAAGAGAGCTTGAAAAAAATAAAAAAGTTTTTCTAAATCAGGACTGAAAACGTAGATCAAGAATTTTAAGATTCATTGTAGAAGAGAGAATCCATCTGTTATTTATATTGACTTGGGGAAGGAGTCCCATCGCGAGCCAATTTACTGCCAGAATAACTTTTTGGAAGTAAATTGGTTCGTTGGACATCCATTACGTCCCTAAAAAGTCTGTCCACGCAGCGCAAGCCCCCAAGAATTTATAGCTAATTTCCCTTACTTAGCCTCTCAGGAAAGAAATCCTCTTGTTACTTTCCGCTAGGATAATTTACAATTTGATTATTTAAATCGGTTTTTTTAATTTGATCGGATTACTTATTTATTTCAGGAATTATTAATAATAATTATATATTTTTTTAGCTAATTAATAACTCTAGAAAACATGATGTTTTTCACAATAACATTAAATAGCAATTCATGTATTATTTCGCATACTTCGAATATGTTGTCATTTTTTCCATCAGGGAGTGTTAATTCCTGACAACTTTTTTTTTTATTTTACTTTTTTTTTATAGTTTTGTACGGTTTGTCATTACATGATTCTAAAAAAAAAAAACTATTTAGTATCACTCATTGTGTGAGAGGAATGAGATTAGTCAGTGAGTCTGATTAGACCAGTGTTTGTTATTCTAGTATATTTTCCAGTATGCCAAGAAAGTGTTTTGTTTGTTTAATTTTGGGGGTTAAAGTCGTTATGTACTCCAACTGAGTCAGAAAGGACGGGTTATCCTACTGTTTACCTTATCTATTGTAGTGTAGGCTGGGAGGGTGAAGATTTATTCGTGGGATCGCCACGAAATAAATTTTAACCCGCCTAGGTGGGATTCGAACCCACGATCTTCTGGTTACGAGTGCGCTGAGACCCACGCCCCAACTCACTCGGCCAGCAAGTCCTCTGCCAAGAAAGTGAATCAACCATCTTGAAAATTTTTATTAGGTGTGTTGTGAGTTGAATAATTGTGAGGTGAATAATTGTCAGAGACGATTATTTCACTACTTGTAGAATAGTGTTATGAGATTTATTCTAGATGTAAAGTTGGTGATCTCGAAATGGCCTGGGAACCTTATATATTCTGTTTATCTTGTGTAGATTTATGAATACTTGTGCTTATTTTTTTATTGCTTGAAAAAATGGGACACATCATATTCCATTTGCTGTTTAAATGGTTTAGGAGAGAATCGTAGGACCATTTAACCAATTGTTATGTTTCTTAGAGGAGATTAAAGTCACACAGCTAAAACTAAATACACAGTTGAATGCCTATTTTTTTTTTTTTTTTCGTTTTTATAGCTATTTAGTAAAATTTACAACTATATACTATATATAGTAAATGTGATGATAATTCTAAAAATGACATGTCAATTGTTTGAAAGCAACTACCTATTGGTATCAGTTATAAATATTCTATATAATACCTAAAGTAGTAGCAGGTCCCGAGGCCATCTTCTTTTCATGGGCCTCGGAGGGTTATCTGAAATAGTGGGAAGCAAGTTGTGATTCTAATGGATTTGAATGGTTGTGGAGTTTGCTGTGAATGGATAGGTGTCTGGTTAAAGGAGAGGTCAGCAATTCACTTTACTTGGCTTAGATACTTAATTGTGAAATTTGGAATTCAATCATGCCGAAAAAACATGACATTTTAAACCCTGTTCTTGTTACAACCTTTATATGTATTACATTTCAATTAAGAATTAATATTTTTTAATTATGACACAAAACTTAAAATTCGAGTGTTACATAAGTTCTCCATTCAGTATTGTAGAACTTTTTTTATTATTTTATTTAATATTATATAAATATTTTTTGTTAATATTATAATGAATTTTGATAATTGGTAATAAAAAAAAAGTTCCTATTTAGTTCTATGAATTTGTTAACAATTAGACTCATTTTTGAGGATTGCTCTCACCAGTACTGAACCTATTTCCAGCTGGAACGGTTTGAAAGAAAACTCTCGACAATGCTGGAGATGTCAAATTCAACGTCGATAAAATCATCATTTTTCTCGGACAATATAGTCTTTTCCAAAAAATATAATAAACAAAAAACTAAGGAACTGGACTCTGAAGACCTTAAATGTTGAGTTTACAGAAAAAATAAAAATAAAAAATCTGTCTTTTAAAGCATCAAGCTTTTCACTAGGATAAAATAGTAAAACAGTTTTTTCCTTTTTTACTCAATCATGTTTTTGCGAAGACAGGTTCCGATTACTTTCTTGTATTACATTTCCTTGATGTTGATTGAAGTTACGCGACATCACGTGGTTATGTGTTAGCGGTAACGCAGTAACACGTGTTGCTGCCTCTCTCGTCCCTTTATGAATTAATTGCCAACCTAGCTACGAGTATACAGCCGAGAGTGAAATCGGATAGCACCATTGGCCGCTGACCTTCCATTGTTCCTAATGTGTTCCTCTCTTCCTCTCTCGATGGCTCCTATTGAATATTGGTCTCCCCATTCCAGCTCTGTGTTTTGTTCCCGCGGCTCTGTATTCAATTTTAGCTTAGCAAGACCGAAAGTGGTTTGGAGAATAAATACACGCTGTTCTTAATTAAACCTTAAAAAACAAGGTTGTTAGATAAAAATCGGATATATTTTTTGTGTTAAAAATACGTTAGTTTAGTTTACTCAATGATCTAAACATATTTTAATTTTTTTCTTGGCGAAATAATCGAAATCCTACTCATGCTTCACAGACTACAACATTACTTGTCCGAATTGCATAATCTCTTGAAAACCCGCATAGATTATGACATATCAGAATACATTACGTTTATTTACTCTTTGACATGAAACATGTACTCCAGTTTACCTTAACAATGCACTGAATCCACAGACACATCGAGAAAAAAAGGAAATCCTTTAATCAAAGGCTAAGACTTATGTATATATTTTTTTCAAAACATTCAAAAAATACTACATAGACATAAAATGAACACTTATTATAACTTCCTGAAACCTATTTGGAAAACCACATCACAGATATACTGAACAGCTAAAAAGCACTTAATAATAACCTCCATTTTTTTTAGAAAAAAAATTTAAGAATATTACGATAGCACCCTTGTACGTTAGCAACTCTACATACTAACGTTCGCATGTCAGCTGTTAGTGAACAAATACGGAATCTCTGCAAACGATTACTTGATAAATCATATGTACATCCATACTCATTCATAAACGACTAAAACTCACTTCCCAGAAAACCTGCAGAAAAGGCTGAAAAGGTGCTGGATGAGGAATCTGCTGAGCTAAGTTTTAAAACAACATATCAAATCAGGAGGAGATGCCACAGCAATTTATTTTACACACACACAAATTCACTGATTATTAATCACTTTGATTGACAGGTCTGAATAAAGAAACAAAGTTAAAAAAAAAAAAAAGAAGATAAAATCTCAACTATAAAATAAAGATTTTTACCGATTTTATTTATTTTTCCTTAGCTGCTAGTTTCTTTGGACAAAGCAGAAAAATATTTATCGAAATTTGATCATCACAAAAAAGTTTGAACGAAATTTACCAATTTGTGGATATGTATATATACAGTTCTCAAAGTCATTCTCTAGGTCCGATGTTTGAAGACGTCTTGGAAAACTTTATTTAACAATATAATTCTAAATCCGTTTTTTTTTTTTTTTTAATTTCCTATTACTTTTGTAAATTACTTAGTCATTATGCTGCTACTATTGGATTATTTCTTTGGAGGAACTTCTCCTTTGTCCCCGCCTGAAAGAGGAGCTGATGATATCCAGAACGATCGTTAGCGGAGTGGAATGGTAACCGTGTGAAGTACACTTGGAAATCTCAATAGGGCCAGGCGACTAGAAAAAAAGCCATTAGCGCCGGACCAGGGGCGGGGTAGATTAAATCAGCACAACAACAGGGTCGTGCGGGTCCGGCTAAAACTCCTTCCCTGTACTATCCCCGTTTTTGTTATTTTATATTGTTTTTCATTTCAATGAAATATATTCTTCTTTTATTATAAATAAAATTACTAACAACAGTTTGAATTTTAATGTATAATTCCGTTAGTCTAATTTACTTGGAACTCGTAATAATATCTTATTGAATTTATTTTATACATTTATACATTTTCTGTATAAGTAGTTAGTTCGTATTAGTTTCATTTCTATTTAGTGTATGGGTGTTTCTCAAACGAGGAAGAACATCCATGTTTAAAAAACATGCATTGGAAATCAGGACAAAATATATAATAGTATAATCACATTTACCATACATTCTAGTTAATTTTTTTTTTTTAGTAACTGCTAACTTTATACAATCTATAAACAAGTAAATGTTTAGAAATATTGTTACAATAACATCTCAATAACTTTAGGTTATTGTATATATATATATATATATATATATATATTGCTACAGTCCTTGCAGGACCTGGGCCTCTGCCACCATCCTTCTATTCCTCTCGGTCCTTCGCCAGGTTCTCTCCAATATATAAATCCTCCTCCAGGTATATCCACCTGCGCCTGGGTCTGCCTCTCTTCCTTTTTCCTCCTGGCGTGCCATCATATATATATATACCTGTATATATATATCATAAAAAGTGGGTACATATATATACCCTCCTGGGGCACACCCAGCCTCATAAAAAGTGGGTACCCTTAATTGGGGGGGGGGGAAACTTGGCGGTTGAGTGTGAATGGTCAAATCACATCCTTTCACAAACGTTGGCTCAGAAACAGTTCAGGCTACCTAAGTACTGTACCTGTGACCTTCGTATATTGTCTTCTTCCCAAAACGTTGTAAGTGTCCTAGCGTTACCCATGATTTTTTTCGTTTGGGATTCTGAAAATAAATCCATTTTTCATCGCCAGTTACAACTCGATATATAGCATTTATATATATATATAGCTCTCAGGCGATCGGATATGGCTTGCCTATATATATATATATATATATCACCATATATATATATCGCCATAAGTCTATTATATATGCCTTTTTCTTTTATTAAATTTCATGACATTTTTTATTTTTTTAGACATTTTTGATACGTGTAAACGTTGATTAGAAATCCGAGAAAATCTATTACTTTGGTACACCAAATAATTTAAAAATTGATTTAATATTTTCATTTCTCCCTTAATTTACTCTAAAATTAAAATGTTTCTGTATAAGAACCAGAGGGTATATTTTTTTTTTGTAAATTTAGTGATATTAATATCAGTAGCACTATCTCCTATTTTAAAACGTTAAATATATTTAATGTTTCTGTCTAGGATCGCTGGAATCAAGAATCTATATTTAAAATCGACTCATCCCTAATACATAGTACCATGATTCAAGTAATCTTTGTTACATAACACATTCGTACAATTTTATTATGTACGATTTTTATGTACACAACTATATAAAATATATATTTCTGGTAAATGTGCGCTTAAATGATTACAATATCATTCCAATTACTTGTAAAGCTTATTCGTAGCACTGCAATAAAAGTTCTATATATACTAGAAGGTCTCGAGGACCTTTTTTTTTTTATTTTATTTTTTTGCGTGTGTTAAATATAAACCTGACAAAATTTATTACTTTAGTTTACTTAGTTTATGGATAGTTTAAACATTTATTTAATATTTAATTTACTCTAAAATTAAAATGTTTTGGTGAAATAACAATGAGGATGTATATTTTTCATTATAAGTGATCTACTGTCACTCAGTGTTCTATAACGAGAGGCAGATTTATCAAGTAATTATTGATTACTTATTTAAACCACTTCATTGCAGATTTTATAATCAAATACCGAAATGAATATTCAATGACAAAGGGGGGAGGTTTATTGGTAATTTAAAGTTTGGAAGTTAGGCGAAGTTGGATGATTGGTTGCGGCCAGGAGCTTGCTGCTAGCTGCTAGGTGGTAGCGGTCAGTGTACTAGGAACCGGCTACAAGCTACAAGCTACAAGCTACAGTGGTAACGAGCCCTTTGTTTTCTAGTCCGGTCGATAGTTAGTAATCTATTGTCCCGATTGCTTAGCTCCATTAGTTCGTCCCTATTGGCCAAAATGTCTGCTAAATCCTTCTATTATTAGATATTAATTCGTTTACACCTGATGACTTAATTATTTATAATCTTTTTACACCATAACTAATAAATGGAGATGAATGAAATGAATGAAAAAATAAACTTTATTCTGGGACTTACTGTCCCCTAAGAATAAAAATAATGCACAGTTAAAAGAACAATTGTCTGGCATATTATTTACAAATTAGATGCTTCAGTAATTTCAGCATTCATTTTTTACATGAAAAAAAATTAAATTAAATTAAAAAAAAATAAAATATAATAAATAATAATTATAACATAAAATACAATCGTATATATATGAACACATAAAAGAAAGAAAGGAAAAAAAAAAGAGTAATTTTAAGTATTCATTGGATTATTGACATTTGCGGAAGATTGATTGTCTAAAAGGTACAGGAATAAATTATTTTTAAAGGAAGTTATGGAAGCTGCTTTACAAATAGAAGTGGGTAGGGAATTCCAGAAGGAGGTAGCACAAATGATGATGGATTTGTCAAAGGAAGCGGTTTATTGTGAGGGGATATATAGGTTAAAAAGTTGGGATCTAGTGTTTAGGAGGTGGATAGAAGAACGCAGAGTTAATAAATCAAGAATATAGGAAGGGTTTTTGGTTTTTAGTCATTGGAATAGGAAAGCACCCAGAAAGTATTGCCGTCGGAATTCAGGAAAGAGCCACCCAAGCTCAAAATATCGGCAAGTAACGTGTGACCGCCTGGGGATTTCGAAGATAAATCTAATGAAACACTTCATGTCTCCTCCACTCAGATGTAGTGAGTATTAAAAATAAACAAGAATTTAAGTAAGTAGCAGGTGTATCAGCAGTATTAAAGCTGGAAGTCTTGAAAAGGAGAATTTTAAGGAAGATCATGGGTGCAGTAGAGGCTGAAGATGGATGGACTATGAAAAAAAAGAAGTCTAGCATAATGTGGAAAGAATCTCAGAGACTGTGCGAGAGAGGAGATTGACGTTTCTCGGGCATTTGTACAAAATGAATGAAGATAGAATAACAAAACGGATATTTCCCAGAGTCCTAAATGTTAGAAAGAGGAACAATTAGGAGTAGAGTGGAGGGGTGTTAAGTTGGAGGAAGACCTAAGAGACGAACGTGGACAGAAGATCAAAAAAAGCAGGCCAGACGCATGAAGGAATACTGGATACAGAGAAAACTAAAGACAATGAAAAAATTAAGATGAAATAAAGTTGCATTGTGATCCTAAGTGGCCAATTCGTGTGTTATAATATTTTTTTTTTTTTCAATTTATGGTTCAAGACTAAAACGACAAGAAGCTGCCCGACGTTACAGACTACTTCAACATTTATTAGACAAACGTTTAAAGCTACCAACTAATTACAAAAGACTCATTTACATAACTGTGATTAGACCTATTTGGACGTACGGAGTTGAGCTTTGGGGCTCTACTAAACCATCTAATTCATCTCGTATTCAATCCTTACTATCCAAAATCCTTCGAAAAATCCTCAATGCTTCTTACTTTGTCACCAATAAACTTATCTATAAAGATCTTAATGTTCCATATGTTGCTGATTTAGCCCACACCAGATACCTATCCTTTCATAGTTAAGCTCCATAACCACTCAAATCCGTTAGTTTCTCAACTCGCTTCCCACTGCATTCCTGACAATCCTCCGAGGCGTCTGAAACGAACGTGGCCTAGAAAACTCCTAGTGTAGAATTTGTAATAAAGTGCTATTGATGAGTAGTCCTTTTCAAGTTTTGACATGTTATTATAATCGTTGTCAATACATTTACTTGATGTATATTTTTTGTATAGTAAATTTCAATAAATGTATATATTGAAAAAAAAAAATTATGGTTTTACATATATACCAGACTTATATGACGAGAAACTGCTCGTCGTTACCGAATACTCTAACATTAACTAGGCAAGCGTTTAAAGCTCCCAATAAATAATAAAAGACTTATTTAGCTGACAGTAATTAGACCAATTTGGACTTACGAAGTTGAACATCGGGGCCCCACTAAACCCTCCAATTCTTCCGCATCCAAACCTTGCAATCCATAATTTTTTGTAAAATCCTCAATGCAAACAAACAACACATGTTCCATATGTTAATGATTTTACCCAAACCAGATATCTATCCATTCGTAGCAAACTCAAACGTACCCCACTCAAATCCCTCCCAACTTTCCCCGCACTCTATTCCCGATAATCCTCCGAGTTGTCTGAAAAGAAGATGGCCAAGAGACCTTCTAATGTAGATCTATAGTTAGTAGTTCTTTACCTGTTACTGACACATCATTATTTTTTTCCTCAAATTTACTTCTTGTATCTAATGTATACCGTTGCAAATTTTTTTTTTTTTTTTTTTTCCACATTGCAGTAACCCTGCAATGGGTGCGTGTATTTCTACGCGTACCATCTCTCGACATAACGCGTATTATCAATAATATTTGTACAAACATGTTCAGTTGTATATATTGCAAAAATATTTTAAAATAATATAGAGATTAATATGAAATATAAACAATAATTACTTATAGGTATTAGAAGTTAATTAATAAATACAATAAAAAATAAATAAAATAAATATGTAAAAGGTGAAGCCAAACAAAATAAGTAAATAAATAAATAAAATAAAATAAAAATAATGTATATAAACAAATAGAGGTAGAATTATATATATATATATATATATATATATATATATATATATATATATATATATATATATATATATATATATTGTAGGTATTAGATAATGTATAGCTATTATAGATTAATTGTTAAATTGTTGAGTTCCATATAATCAACATGATCCACAAATGCATCAAACTCATCAAAGTATTTATCTATGAGATCCTTCTTTGAAGGCGGCCATTCGCCTCCGTTCTGTAGGACTTTGGATATCAGCTTGTATCTGTGTCTTTCCAAATTTCTACAGTCATAAATGAGATGATCGTAAGTTTGCTCACTGTTTCTATCGCAGTTACAAATGCTGTTGTCAATAAGTTTAAATCTGTGTAAGTAACTTTTAGCTCCTCCGTGTCCTGTCAAAAATTGGGTTAGTTTGTAATTCAGTTTTTTAATTTTTTTTTTCTGTCGTCTAAAGTTTTAATGAATTCATAAGTATGTCTTCCTTTTGTTGAATTTGTCCATCTTTCGTTCCAAGTTTGACGAGTCGTTGTTTTCAAAATGTGCTTAACTGCAACCGTTGCAAATATCAATAGTTAAAAAACAAACAAAAAATTTACATATTATCATTATCCGATAAAAATAAGGAGCGTTGAGGATTTTTGTTTGTGACGATTGGATACGAAAAAAAAAGTTGAGAATATTTTTTAAAAAAAATACAAATATATTGTTTCAGAGACTCTGCTGTGCACTGTTCTTGTGTAATATCAAGAGTGGATTTTTCCACTATTTTAAGTTATAAATTCTCATCTGTATAGCAAATTCCATATCTGCATTATAGTTTAATGTGTATGAATGTGAGTGGAAAAAAAAACAAACTGTTTTTACAGTTGAATTAGTGAAAGTAAGTTGTTATTTAGGTAAGCTAATGCATTTTCGTAATGGAATCCCGCTGTTAGTTCACGTGCTCTGTTTGTTTTATGTCGTTAGTGAATATCTATTACTATGTGTTATCTAGGTCACTCATAAGTGATGTTTTAATACAGGCCTTCTTTTTGAGTTAATTACTGCGATATACTGTTTTTATTAATTTTTTATGTATCTTATTATGCTTATAATTATTATAATGAATAAATTACTATATAAGTTCGTTTCAAGAGGCATTTCTATACTTTTTGGCATATAAAAACATACAATTTTATTTGGAGAGCTATTTTGAGTGACTGAGTGAATATATTGAAAGAGATGTTGGGTGGGATCAGTCAAATAATTTAAGGCAATGTTAACGAACATATTTCATTTTATTTGCCACCTTTAAAAAAAAATATATATATTAATTATAAAAAAATAAGTCGATAAAATGAAAAATATTAGAGTTAATTAAAGTTGATTTAGATAATATTATTTTTTACTTACACTATTGATTATCTTATGTCTCTTTTATTTTAACTGTATTGTATTTTAACCTCTTTATTATGTCACCTCTTTTCATACAAAAAATTATAATGTTTATCAACCCGATCATATTTCAATTTTTTTTATTTTCTGTATCAATTTATAATTCATCTACATTTTTTCAGATCATTTAAAATCGTATATTAACCCTATAATTTTTCATTTTATCTACCTTTATTTTTCATTTTTTTTCTTTCCTCTCTTTTTATTTTATTTCATTTTAACATTACTTTGTTTTAGCCCTGATGATGGTCATCAATGGTATGACCGAAACGTTGGCAAATAAAATAAAACATGTTTGTTAACATTGTCTCAATTTTTTTGTCTGTTCGAACCCAGCATCTCTTTTAATATTATTTAATTTTTTTTTTTTAATTTGAACTAGGCGTACTGAAAGCAACTTGCTTTTAAATGCGTTTTAAATAGACTTAAAATGATATTTTCCTGTCTAAAGTCATTTGTTACTATTTCGTTTAAATTGTTCCTTTATTAATTAACCGACTGGAAATATTCACAGTTGAAGCATTCGTTTATCAGCGTAGAACCGTAAAGCAGTTTTGCTTTGTCAATTATCATGAAAATGATAGTGTCGAAATAATTATATACCGCCTCTCTTCCCTTAATTAATTAATTGTATAATGGAAATTTATAAATTAACTATCGGAGATGAAAAGAAAATTAGTCAATTATGGTTTTGTAATATTACTCAAAGTATGTATGTATTGAAGTAATACTTATATATAAAAAGTTGAAAATTACTCTGAAATAACCACAGCCATTAGTGAATAAAGTGATAATACAAATAGTTTTATCAATTAATCTAAATTAAATATATTGTAAACAATTTTAATATTTAATAGCTCATAAACAAACATTCAATCAATATAATCCTTTATTGTAATGATAAAATTAATTATTTAATTTACAATTAAATGGTTAACCTGATTACAACTGTTTAAATATCTATGCCTAATTTTTTTTAACATAATAACTTTATTCACAACTGTACACAATGGACAACCAGTGAATGTGAAATTTACATTGATACAACAGACATGATCAGGCATGAGGGAGTCAGCACCCAGTGGTACAATCTCCAGGCGTGAAACTAAATTATTAGCGATTAAACTAGGAGATCCCTCATCCACTTCCTTTTCAGCCTCCGTCGAGTTATGTCTGGTATCTGTACTGTTGCCATATTATGTATCTGTTTGTTAGTGTGTCCACGTAGTTTCTCATGAAATTGTCGATAAAGTTTATGAATATGGCTCTTAACTGTCGGAATACGTAAGTCTGTATGTAGTATATCGTTTGACACATAAGGAGGGGAGTCTGTTATCAGTCTTAGGAATTTAGATTGAAATGTCTGTATTTTCTGAATATGTGTTCTTTTGGCCGGTCCATAAATTTGCGATGCATACGTCCAGATGGGTTTAATCAAGTAACTGTAAATGTTAAGTTTTTGTTTTAAAGGTAGTTTTGAGCGTCTGTGAAGTACTGAGTATAGAAGTCGCAGGCTTAACTGTAACGTCTGTTTTTTTGTCTTGACGTGTGGGCCCCATGTCAGTCTTCTATCAAGCGTAAGTCCTAAGTATGTCACTTTTTCAGTTTGGTGTAAAGGTTGGTTGTCAATGTAAACAGGCGGGCAGGTCTTGCGTCGCAGCTATGCCTAATTAAATCACTAATTTGCACATTAAACATATGTTTTACTTAACATACTTCAGATGAAGATGTACAGAGACAGAGAGAGCACAAACACACTCCAGTGTCATTCCTTCTTCCACACTTACTGTAACGTTTTTTGTTCACACTATCTGTGTACCGCAATTAGTTTACTGGTATCTATCGTTTTCACACCTGTTTCTTAATTCTTTACTGACAAAACACTCTCTCTCTCCCATATGGTCAAGCGCATGCGCCGTCATCACGTCTGTCACTATACATTGCAGTTTCGATATTAACCTTATTTAATTTTTTATTTGGATTTAATATTTATATGCAAAATATATATATTAGATTCTGTATTTATTATTTATATATTTTTTTTATTTATTTATTGAATCATACATTTCAAATAAGAGAGTTTGCATATTTCCTGATTACTGGTATATACTAATAAATATCGCATGGTAGACAGCGAAGAAAGGTATTCAGCAGAAAATTATTCCCCGGACACGATCTAAAATATCTCGCATCCAACTCTCTTGGATTGATGAATTATTTTTCACTTCTTTTGGAATTTTTTTTTAAATTTAAAAACTAGTTTCTTATTTTACATTTGTTTTTGTTTTTTTAAATGATCTATGTAATCCACGTATCAAAGTGCTGATGTTTTGAGTTTTTTGTACGAGTCATGATATGACTTGTATTCAATGACTTGTATTGTATACAAGTCATGATACGACTTGTATGTCTCTCGTATGTTTTTAGTACTGGTGATGAATGTTTTACGTTCGAAACTAATTTTAAAATAAAAATAATTCTATAGAAGTAGAAAATAGTTCATCAATCCTAATTTTGTTGATCCTTCTATACTATCATGGTGTATCTAAAGTAACTCTTTTTTATAGTCTCCTCCTATTTATGTTATGTATGGCGTTCGTAACATGTTTAGATTTTTTTTCCTTTTTCTTATTTTAGCATCTTTTATTCTTAATTTTGTTGGGACGTTCTTACGTTCTCTATCTATGATTGAAATAATGAGTCATCTTATAAGTTACCGTCTTATTCAGGAAGGTCGAGATTCATTCCGTGTGTCCACCAAGAAATAAATTTTAACCCACCCAGATTTGAAAAACTCCGCAGAGATTATAAGAATGCCTGATACTGCAAGCTTTTTCAATTTGATTTTGCTACTTTCTTGACTTGTATGTCTCATGTTTTACGTTGTAAGGTTTCTGACCTGGGGAAGAAGGAAAGTTAAAGAAAAATAATGGTGGATTTTAAATTTTTTTAAAATATGTTCTCCTTTAATCTCACTTGAGCAACATTTCCTTTCTGCATGATAAATAATTTTCTTCGATGCTAAAAAAAATTTCTTTCATTGCTCCTTAGACCTCTACTTCCAGGGATATTTTCATGAAGAAGCCAAACACCTCTTATGAAACTTCTGCGCTTTTTCTCATTGAGGGCATAATACTTCGGATTTACTTTGGTGTGTCTTTCCTTTATATCAATCAACAATATTTCTCTACTATCACCAAAACAATGTTAGCAAATACCTTCTTGGCAATACCGACTGCGTGACCGCTGCCTTTATTAGAGGTACTTTCTTTTATTGTGGAATATGAGGAGGAGTGTTTCTATCCCTTTGCACATTATGCTTTACAGTTAGTGGTTTAGAAGGTTATAAAAATAACGAAATTGACTAAAATATACAGAAATGGATATAAATATATATAACACTGAACAACGAGAACAAGCTATAGAACAACTGTTACAAACATCATCGTACATGGACGGAATGGTAGATCCCCAGAAACTATTGACACTTACATAGATGGAAGCTGAATAGAACACGGTAGGTCAAAACTCTTACTATGACGGAACTACACAAATAAACATGTTGGGAATCTATAATAATACAGATCATGGTGGCATACTTTTTTTTTTTTTCTTTTTTTTCTCATTTATTGACTACAACTGTAAAAAATAATAAACATTAAGTAAATGTGTTGATAGTGATTACAATGGCATGTAAATAACTTGTGAAGAACTACTCACTGCTAGCACTTCAATAAAATCTACACTAAAAGGTCTCTAGGCCATCTTCTTTTCAGACGCCTCGGAGGATTATCGGGAATGGAGTGGTAGCAAGTTGAGAAACTAGTGCATTTGAGTGGAAATAGCTCTTACTATGAAAGGATAGGTATCCTGTTTGGGCTAAATCAGCAACATATGGAACATTAAGATTTTTATGGATAAGTTTATTGGTCACAAAATAAGGAGCATTGAGGATTTTGGATTGTAAGGATTAGATACGAGATGAATTGGATGGTTTAGTGGAGCCCCAAAGCTCAACTCCGTACGTCCAAATAGGTCTTATCACAGTCATGTAGATGAGTCTTTTGTAATTTATTGGAAGCTTTGAACGTTTGTCTAGTAAATGTTGAAGTAGTCTGTAACGACGAGCAGTTTCTTGTCGTTTTAGTCTTGTATGTGGATTCCAAGTAAGACGTTTGTCCAAGTGGAGTCCTAGGAAGCGGATCTGTTCAACAGGGATTAGTGGAATATCATTAAAGGATAGGGGGCACACTAAAAAAGAAATAAAGGATATACTAGGTATAAAGTACAAGACACGGAACGAATAAACAATGATCAAAGCAAATAGATCACATCTTATTTATTTTTTTGGGGGGGGAGAGGGGTAAGAAGACAGAGAAGTTATAGAAAATTAAATCACTATTTATAGATTTGTTCTTTTCTCTTTTACTGCATCTCAGTGTGAGAAGCCTTCTGTTCTATCAATTGCGATTTCTCCAACCCAATACTTTTAGAGTTAAAACACTACAGCTACCTATATTCAAGAAAAAAAAAATAATATTAAGCATCAACTTAAACACATTAAATAAATTCTTAATATACCACTAGGTTAGTAAGGGCACTATCAAATTACAGTTTGAAGGAACCGATTGTACATGTAACAAGGAGGTTGGAACAGGCTCTAACCAACTAATCAAAACTAGGCTATTGAGTGAGTTTAGAGTTTAAAGTTTAAAGTTAGAGTCACAAGTTGCTCTATCGTTTACCCTCCTAATGGATCCTATTAGCCAGATTAAGCCTCTAAAACATTGAGAATCCTTGGTACCTGAGTAGTTCTCAGAACCTGAGTTAACGTACTCATTGCTTAGGATGATGTACTTCGTTCTAGTAATGTAGGACCTTAACGTTCACAGTTATTTTTTATTTTTTTTTTAAATATTTATGATCGTATGCAATATAAACATTAAGTAAATGTGTGAAACATGACTAAGGTGACATGTATATAACTTGTTAACAACAACCCGTTAATAGAACTTCAATAAAAGTGGTCTTTAGGCTTATTTTAATAACCTTCCAAATATGGTATTATCAGAAATTAAGTGATAAGTGGAAATACCATTTGATTTGAGAGGTTATGTACTTTACTATGAAAAAATAGGTATCTGGTTTGGGCTGAATCAGCAATATATGAAGTATTAATAACAATGAATAATTTTATGTGTAACAAAATAAGGAGCATTGAGAATTGTTCGAAGTATTTTGGATTGTAAGGATCGGATACGAGAAGAATCGGAAGGTTTAGTGAAGTCCTAATCTTAACTCCTTCTGTCCAAATATGTCTTATTTTTAGAAATTTTAAAAACAACGAAAAGTTTGTTGACGTTTTAATCTTATATTTGGATTCCGCGTAAGACATTTATCCAAATGGAGTCCTAGGTAGCGGATATGTTCCACAGGTATTAGTGGAATATAAATAAGTTTATTCGTGACAAAGTAAGAAGCATTGAGGATTTTTCAAACGATTTTCGTTAGTAAGATATGAAATGAATTGGGTGGTTTAAGGAAGCTCAAAAGCTCAAATCCATCAAGCCTAATCACTGTTCAAACCTTCCGATTAATTTACTTGAGTAAATATTCCAGAAGTCTAAAACGACGAGCAGTTTCTTGTCGTTTTAATCTTTTATTTCGATTCGACGTAAGACGTTTCTCTAAACGGCGTCCTAGGTAGCGGATCTGTTCCACGGGTATTAGTGGAATATAAATAGGTTTATTCATTTCCAAGTAAGGAGCATTGAAGATTTTTCGAACGATATACATATAGTTTCTTGTCGTTTTAATCTTGAATTCGAATTACAAGTAAGGTGTTTGTCCAAATGGAGTTGTTTCTTTAATAATATCAACTAATAGGCAAGAATTAATAAATAATCCTTTAACACGGTGACTACCAACAACGAGATAACTTGTAGATTGGATTCTTTTTTAGGACGCTAACAACGAGTTATCTTGTCCTGTGTTTACTTGTTATTTTGTGCAGCTACGATTAAACTCGAAATATATCAGTACTAATATCGATAGATGGCTCCTAGGAAAATAACAAAACATAGGACCTTTTTTTTTTCTCAAAAAACACATTTTTTGATAATAACTATGCACTAGAATTAGAGATTTCAATAATATAATGTGATTAAATCAACTTGTCATTTTAGGCCAGATTTGAAAATTGCCGTGGCAATCAATGTGTGTAAAGAATTTTCCCACTACAACAAATTTTGAAAGCTAAACTAATAAATACATTTTCTGGACTTTTGAACTATCATTCCCAAGATCCCTACTATCAAAAAATCAATGTTGCTGAATTCCACGGTCTTGCCACGGGTAAACCTCTTGCCCCAAACTTTTTTAACATCGTCCTCAATAACCTCCTTATCTCTATTATATCGTTGTTCCCTACAGACATTGGTTTTATTAAAAAATATGTTGACGACCTATAACTAGTATTTAATCCTGATAAATTCCTTCTATCCTTTCCGTGTTCAATTCTTAACACCCTCGACTCTTCTTTACTGTCGAACGTGAAGTCATTAATTACCTTCCTTTCCTTGATCTCCTAGTCACTAGAAATCCTGACAACACTATATCCACCGATTGCTGCACCAAACCCACTCTGGTAGACTTTTGAACTATTGTTGCCAACACCTCTAACATCAAAAAAATCATTGTTGCTAGTGTACTTTTCTCATTCAAAATAAAATTAGTTTACTAAATAAAAGAAAATATTTTTAAAGG
Organism: Euschistus heros; assembly: GCA_003667255.2. Lineage (NCBI taxonomy): Eukaryota > Metazoa > Arthropoda > Insecta > Hemiptera > Pentatomidae > Euschistus > Euschistus heros. Next base: position 3,942,951 of record RCWM02000018.1, read on the forward strand.
TACCGAATACTTTGGACTACGTATATTTGTGAATATATGACGTTCCCAACACAGTTGATTCCCGATTCATATGCTTCCGCGTTATTCTAATAAAATTTAGGATGGGGACGAACCTTTTCTGCTGGCCCCGCGCTAACTGACAATCGATTGTATAATTGCTGCTACAGCGGGCACCTCGAGGCAGGGAAGGAAGGCGCTGATTGGTCGGAACAAGTCGCTCTCGTTAGTGGCCATGTCGGCCAGTTAGCTTGTATTTTCATTTTAATTTGCCTAAACGATACAAAGACACCAACGTTTTTAAATATGTATCGTTATTAAATTTAAATAATTAACTTTGAATTCAAATTTAACCATGAATACAAATCAATAACCATAGAATAACTACTTTACGTTAAGGAGATAAGTACCTTTCACCTACTTGTTACAGTTGGGTTGCATAATTTCATATAGAAACCACAATCGCTTCCGGACACGAAATTCGTATTAAATGGGAGAATGACCCATATATTATAAAATGCCCTCTTTGGCATTAATTCATAGCAACACTGTGTTAAATTAAATTATCCGTAGTGTACCTTCATCCGTCCTGTTTCCTGGAGCCCGGTCCCCCCTGGTCCAGATATCCGCACCCCCTCCCCTGACAGAACCATTAACATGTAGACCCAGTGAGTGATTTAATGTAGAGAGAGCCCCACGTAGCCGGGCTAATCGGCTTAGTGACCCTACTGATCCTGGGGCCCTACTGATGGTAAATAACTAGAGCTGGTAAGGGGCGAAGGGCTGGTAGTTAACAGCTGTGGTCCTTATGTACCTTAATTCTGCCTCCACTGGTTTATGCTTACCAAATTCAAATCTGATTATCTTAAGTTTCACCGTCAGGTATCTGTAAACTTTTTTTCTTTAAGTACCCCTATGTGTAATATGCTATTTATATTTTATAAATTATTATTTATTTTTTGTATTATCAATATTTATTGTATCTCTCCTTTAAAAAAAATGAGTGCTACTATCGACAAGGCGCTTCAGCCTCTTCAGAAATTAACTAATGGTTTCGGTTTGTGAAAACATTTAATGTAAAGTTCTACTGAAATTATTTCGGACTTCATGTTTATATATTTGACTATAATATATTATAGTCAAATATATTAAGTATGATATTAAAGTGAAAGTGCTACATCTATACTATATTCTAACGAAATGTTGCAGGGTTCTTCCTGTTTAAAATGGCCTATGACAATCGTAGCCCCCTCCCTCAAAAACTTATAAAGAAAAGAACGGAGGAAGACGTCAAAAGTCGTCCTAGAATGTCCCAAGGGTCTGCGCCCTGTGCCGCGTGGTCCCCACTCCTGATATTATTGCACTGTCATCAACTCCTAACCTAAGATACTTTTCACTTTCAACTCTCTAGTTTCTTTTTCTTTTTTTTTTCTTATCCTCCCTTTTATTAATTTAAAAACAAAAACATATAATAATTGGAATGGAATGATCTGTTGCCCTCTCAGCATTTTAAGATTTGTTGCTATTACAGATCCTGGCTCCTCAGTTGGCAGTTCTCTTCCTGTTGTCTTGTTCAAGTGAAGAGTATAAGTCTTCACAAGAGTACAAATATCTAGCTAATCCTCGGAGATAGTAAAAATCTATATAGTAAACCTAAGTCTACTGGTATTACGGGTGTACGTACGAGAGTTTGCTTCTTTTTTTTTTTTTTTTATCCCATCCCAAAAAGTTCCTAACGGGCCAAAAGAACCACCAATTCCAATGGATTAAACGGGAAGAGAAATTGTCCTTTGTAAAAAACGTAATATTTAATTCAATTTTCAAAAAGTACAGCAATGGCGGATTTGCAAAAGGACAACATAGTATTTGCAAGATTCTTACTATTACTACTAGGGCAATAATGGAGAAATATCCTTCGGGTAACTTAAAAATTGTTAAATCCTGACGGATCTCGAAATGGTAACCTTAAGGACGAAAACTAATTAAATCGTTAAATCCTGGAAGACTACAAAAAGAAAAAATAGTATCCTCAAGGACGAAAATTGATTAAATCGTTAAATCCTGGAAGATTAAAAAAAAAAATCGTAGAATCCTGGAAGACTACAAAAAAATAAATAAATAAAATAGTTTCCTCAAGGACGGAAACTAATTAAATCGTTAAATCCTGGAAGATTAAAAAAAAAAAAAAAAAAATCGTAGAATCCTGGAAGACTACAAAAAAATAAATAAATAAAATAGTATCCTTCAGGACGAAAACTAATTAAATCGTTAAATCCTGGAAGGCTACAAAAAAAAAAAAAAAAAAAAATAAAAAAAAAAAAAAAAAAAAAAAAAAAAAAAAAAAAAAAAAAAAAAAAAAAAAAAAAAAAATAGTATCCTCAAGGACGAAAACTGATGAAATCGTTAAATCCTGGAAGATTAAAAAAAAATCGTAGAATCCTGGATGACTACAAAAAAAAAAATAAATAAATAAAATAGTATCCTTAAGGACGAAAACTAATTATCGTTAAATCCTGGAAGGCTAAAAAAAAAAAAAAAAAAAATAAAAAAAACATATATATATATATATATATATATATATATATATATATATATATATATAGTATCCTTATGGTTGAAAACTAATTTGTATGGGGAGTGGCTAAGGATGTCCTCTGGGTGCCAAAAATCGTCAGATCCTGGCAGATCTGAAAACTATCCTTATTTTCAAAATAAGCCAGCTTCAATTTCATGATAACCCAATATAACTGAACCGCTATTTCTTAAAGTTGTATTTAAGTATATATCTTATATTTTTATTGATTCAGTAACTAAAAGAGAATAGAAGGAAGATGAAGCAATAAAGCCGGCTGAGAAACAAACGTGGGAAGAAGTGGCGCTATCTGGACAAATGAGGAACTAACTTAGTTTAACTATGAGGTAGTGTTTGCTGTTGGGCTGTTTGCCACAGATAAGACCCCCCCCCCCCGTACTATCTGGAAAGGGGAGGGGGCTAGGTAAGATCCTATTTGTCCCGGCCTCAGATCTGGAACTAATCCCAGCTCCGGCCTACTCTCAGATAGGGAGCAATAAACACGGCTCTAACATTTTTATTAAGGCTACTCTCTGATAGGGACCCGTTCTGCTTTAATAATGATGTCGGCTTCTACTTTAGTGCTCTTTTACTGCCGCTTTCATCTTTTAATACTGTCTCAGGATAGCGATTACCATTATTTCGAAGAATGTTAGGTACGGTAGCTCTGTGGGTGGGGCACTAAGCTGTCAAGCACGGGTTCAAGTAAAGCTGTTAGCAGAAAATTTATTTCCTGTTGTTTCAGCCGTGGCTCGACTTCTGGGTTTCTATAAAATGAAAGTCTCGCTCAGTATCTACGAAGTGGATACTCTTTGAGAAAAATCTGGCGTTGGGTTCTGATTTCAGCCAAATATCCTCCTTTCATAACCGTTATCCTAGAAACAGTACATTCTTACCATAAAACTAAAAGATCTGTCATAGATTATAGTTGTACTGTTAAATTTGTAATTACCACGTTTATATAAAGTGCTGTAGAAACTTCTTTTTTTCTTTTTTTTAATATATATATATATATATATATATATATATATATATATATATATATATATATATATCAATTTATTGAAATTTACAACCGTATAAATATATAAATTAAGTAAATGAGCTGACACGATTATAGTAACATGCCAAAAGTTGAAAAAAAAAAAAAAAAACTCATCAGCAGCACTTCAATAAAAATTCTGCACTAGAAGATCTCTAGGCCATCTTCTTTTTACACGCCTCGGAGAATGATCGGGTATGGATTGGGAAGCAAATTGAGAAACAAATGGATTTGAGTGGTTATGGAGCTTACGATGAAAGGATAGGTATCTGGTTTGGGCTTACTCAAATTCTCGATTCTAGTTTATCTAAATTGTATTAAAGATTCTGCAATCCCTGAGGAACTTCAGAACATCTGGATGATGATAATTTTTGAAGATTGTACCTAGATCCTTGTTGAAGAGGGGTGTTCTAGCTGTGGGATGTAGACCGCACTTACTTAATATGTGCTCCACTGATAGAGGGACATGTCACCTTGAACACATGGGCTGTGACGTACCTTGGAGTAGGTGCTGGTGGGTGAGTCTTGTGTATCCGATGCGCAGCCTAGTCTTTACCTCTTGTTCCCTCCTAGAGCTGCTTAGCAGTGGCCATGGTTGAGCATTAGGGCAGATCATTTTTAGTTTGTTACTATCCGGAATCCTGTTCCAATAATAAATCCACGCAGCCTTGCACTTTTGTTTAATATATATTTGATGGTCGCTGAGGACAATTGGTAAGTTGGGTACAGGAAACATGTTTCTCGCCTCTTTATCAGCTGCATCAGCCAATTCATTCCCATGTATTCCAACATAGTTGAGTACCCAAAGAAAGTGTATAAGTTTATTTATTGTTAGTAAACTGTTTTATTATTGTGTTGGAAATTGGAAAATGGATTGCTGCTGTAGGAGCAAGAAGGCGAGGCTCTGCATTTTTTGGAGTCGACTCCAGTCATGGAAAATATTTAAATATAGAGAGATGTAATAGGTCATTCCAAGCTATTCCACCCACAGTAATGCTTAGACATCTTACCCTATTAACTGTATTATTAATACCAATGATCAACTATATCTGCACTAAATTATAATATTTTATATTTCATATTAAATATAAAAATACTCGAAAAATAATACTACTATATTTAATAATAGCTTTTATTTTAGCGTCACAAAGCAAATTTTCAATCATATTCATAAGAGCAAAAATGATAACCAATAGATTCAGGAAATTAAGAAACAGATGGCAGAGATTTGGTACAACAGATGTAATAACGTAACGTAATACAAGGCACGGCAGCTTTTAGAAGAATGATACTAAACTATAAGGGTTTCCAGAAGAAGGAAAAGAGAGAAAGATTTAGCATCTGGACAGAAGAGATGAGGAGACAGCAAAGTGAACGGATGAGGAACTAGTGGAAATTTAGGGAGGGAGTAAGGAAATGTTTGGATATGGTTACTTCACGCCGTCCTAGACGGCCAAATACGAGAAGAAGATGAAGCTTTTATTTTAAATATTTTGTTTATAGATGCAATCTACTCTATGAACATATAGAAACCTTGATACGTCGATAAGAAAAAGGAGACTAAAATTCTTCGGACACATAAAGAGAATGGATCAGAATAGGTTGAACAAACTAAGATTTGCTACAGTATTGAGACTGAAGAACGTCAAGGGATGTTCGGACCAAATAAAGCAAGTGGAGGGAATAGGCATCCTAAAAGAGGACTAACAAGATAAAGAAAAATTCTGGGAAATGGTGAGAAGTATAAACGATCTTGTGGTAAAGAGGAAAAGGCAGGAAGGTAGGAGATGGAAGGAGGAACGAAGGAAAGAAGATGAGAGGAGAAAAAATATAAAAGCCAAGGAGTAATATACGTCGTCCTTAGTAGGCCTGTATTGCTATATATATAATATTTTTATAGTCGCGTTTTATGTCTAGCAAACAAAACTGATATGGATATATCTATTGGCTAGAGGCCTATAATTTTATAGTGCAATATTTTTTCACCCTCAAAAATGTAACATTTTGGCAGGCTCTAGCTCTGTTAGTGTAACTCGGATCGAAAATTAGACGACATTTTCCTGATCAGAAATTTAATGAAGAATATTTTTTGTTGTAGAACATTTGTCTCTAGTACTTGGGTTTAGGAAAATGGTATTTTAGAGACTAAAGAGTCTTGAACTAATAAAATAAAATATAAGATACAGGGTGAGTATCTCTTAGTGTAAAAAAAAAAATTGGGTTAAACTAGATCAAAAATGTAGCTAAATGCCGCAAATCTCACCTTTCTATTCCAAACCGTTGCAGATATACGATAAATCAAAGACTTTTTTGAGGAAATCACGTTTTTTTTTTTCCCATAAAAACTGTAATATCTCCATTTTGTCTAAATATTTTTCAAATTTTGGCCACATTTTCAGATTTAGCATTAAATTTCCTATAAGAACAGAGTACACGTAACCTTGAATTTTACAAACTTGGTATCTAAAGAACAGCTTGATCTTCACCTTATTTGGGGAAGTCACAATGTCTTATTTACTTCAACGCTCACCGTTATTCGTAAAAACTATCCACAAAACGTCAAATCTCACAAAAACTTGCAAATTTAATCAGCTTTCGAATGATATGTTAAACGTAATGATTTTGTTTCGAATTCATGGAGATATTTACTTTTGAAACCGAAAAAACATGGTGTTCTCATTTTGTATACAAATCAGTTACTTGGGTAAAAAAATCATTATGACAATCCCTTAATGGAAATGTGCATTTTAAACATAATAAACTGTTCATTGGAAGAGTTTATTATTCATTGGAATAAAAAGCAAAGGAAAAAAATGATTGTTTAATAGAAAATAAAGGAAAAGTGTCAATAAAGCGACACTACATCAGAGGATATGATATTATTACATTTATTTATTATTATTATTTAGGATTTATTTTATTAGATTTTCAATGTAATGTTTAAAATCCAGTTATAATGAACATAGACCTTAATTTTGCCGTTAGCTTCTGAATGCAGATTGTGTCTAAGAATACTACTTTTTGAAGTGAATTTTATGGGCAGATGTGTCTGTTTTTACAGGGGATGGCATTTGTACCAACCCACTTATATCGTTATTATGAATGGTCGAAATGCCTTCTCCTGTAAAAATGAGACTCATCTAGCCATAAATTACATAATAAATAAATAAATGTAATAACATAAGATCCTCTGATCTGGTGTCGCTTTATTGACAGTTTTCCTTTATTTTCTATTAAACAATAATTTTTTTCTTTGTTTTTTTATTCCAATGAACAGTTTATTATGTTTAAAATGCACATTTCCATTAAGGGATTGTCATAATGATTTTTTTACCCAAGTAACTGATTTGTATACAAAATGAGAACACCATGTTTTTTCGGTTTCAAAAGTAAATATCTCCATGAATTCGAAACAAAATCATTACGTTTAACATATCATTCGAAAGCTGATTAAATTTGCAAGTTTTTGTGAGATTTGACGTTTTGTGGATAGTTTTTACGAATAACGGTGAGCGTTGAAGTAAATAAGACATTGTGACTTCCCCAAATAAGGTGAAGATCAAGCTGTTCTTTAGATACCAAGTTTGTAAAATTCAAGGTTACGTGTACTCTGTTCTTATAGGAAATTTAATGCTAAATCTGAAAATGTGGCCAAAATTTGAAAAATATTTAGACAAAATGGAGATATTACAGTTTTTATGGGAAAAAAAAAAAAAAACGTGATTTCCTCAAAAAAGTCTTTGATTTATCGTATATCTGCAACGGTTTGGAATAGAAAGGTGAGATTTGCGGCATTTAGCTACATTTTTGATCTAGTTTAACCCAATTTTTTTTTTTTTACACTAAGAGATACTCACCCTGTATAAGAAAGGGGGGAGACCGAAGGATAAAACTCAATTTCTCCTAAACAGGGAAAAACAATAGATCATAGCCAGTCGATTTATACATCGAAGGATAGCAGCCTAAAATAAATGTTTTTAAATACAGCAATAGATACTTGTTCATGTTTTTAAATTGAAAAAGAAACAGGTAGATTCTTGTCAATTCTCTCACTCACTTTTAAAACCAGCAATGAATGTTTCCCCTCAAATCCGATTCATCTACAGGTACAGTTTAGATATCAAATTAAAGCTAAATTCCCTTTAAATTATTTGTTGAAGACATTTTTGTGAAACTAGACTCAACGGAGAAATTTCAAATATTGTGAAAAATCACTATTTTTTGGAGAACTGTATTTCCGCAACCAATTATTCTACACAGCTGCGGTTAGAATTAAATTGTCACACATTTAGCACTCTTTAATATTTTAAATGCTATGTCAAGCAAATTAACATATTTTATTGATATAAATGAAAAACGAAAATAGTCCTAAAATTCCGCGGTTTGTCGAGTACTACGAACATCCCATCTGGTTCGAGGTTTGAAAACTTGGATTTTAACTATCCTTATGGGTCCTAACAACATATTAATAAATGGTTGATACATACCTTTTTACGTACTTGGCTTATTTTAGTAACTATTGATATATTGTAATGACATAACAGAGAACTGTTTCGTGTTATGTATTATGTGTTGTGACATATCACGAAACAGATTCGGCGAATATTGGGCGAAACAATTTCGTGTTGCGTCTTATGACATAACACGAATGTGTGGAGCCAGCTTTATATTATATTATTGTAGCCTGTTTTTTTTTTTCACTGTAGGGCATAATTATGTGAACAATATAGTCTTGAAACTTCGCTAAAATAAGTTGTTATTTTATTGACTGAAACTCAAGAACCTTATAAAATATATATATATATAACGTAAAACAACATAGAGAGATATATTGTAGAGTGCTCTATAGACAGTTGTGTGCCGCGATACCCCGAGGGGAGGAGACAGACAAGACAGACTGACACTTGGCTTAATGAAGATATGAGGAAAGGGGAAGAGCGTACTTAAAACTATGTCCTCCCTCAAGTACATCCAACTTAGTCACCTTCAAGTCTGCATCACTTTCATTAAAACTTCTCTCTTTGTCTCTGTTTTATTGAACTTGTCTCAACTTTACAGCGGTATAACTTCATCGGGGTCTTGTAAAAAACTTGTAAAGTTAACTCACCATTATCTGCGGAATGAAGTAACGTTGAAACCTCAGATGATTCAGATGATACAATTCTCAAAAAAGGACACAAAGGTACAGCAAAAATTTTAGAATAATTTTTATTTTTAGTTAAAGATCTAAAAATATTCTTATGGGTTATTAAAAATAGTAGGTAGAGATATAATAATTTCACCCCAAATGTTTCAACTTTCACATTATATGTTTTATATTATATGTATAATATAATATAACTTAATATAACATAACTTATTACCTTATAAAAGAGAGATATATGTTTTATTAATACGAAAACATGTTGCTGCCCAACTTTATTTGGTTGCTGCCTACACAGCATACCAATCTGTCTTATTAAAGACAGCTATATAACAAACATTCATAATATTCATAATTTAGGTACAATTCCAAGATATAAATTTCTTTTTTTGTTTTTTCCTTATTAGTTTTTTTTTCTTTCCCATCTATTTTTTTCTTTTTATTTCATTTACCTCATAATATCTAAATTTCTCGCATGTTTTTTATGTTTGTTTTTTTCTTCTTTCTTCCTTCAAAACGTTTTCGTAATCGTTTTCGCCATAAGGCCTTTATATCTAACTATTTTATTTCTATAAACTTTAATTGAAGTACTGCCAATAATTACTTGCTTTTGTAAGTTATTAACATGTCGTTATGAACATCATCTTATCTGATGTATTTGTTATTCCAGTTGTAACTATCAATAAATTGTTAAATATTTATTGATATTTACAACTGTATACATAGTATAAAACAAGTAAATCTGAGAAAAATTATTACAATGAAATTTAAAGGAATACTCACTAGTAACACTAGTATAAGTTCTACATTAGAAGGGGTCTTGGACATCTTTTCACAGGTCTCGATAGATTATAGAGAACTGAGTGTGAGGCCAGTTGGGAGACTAGTGGATTCGAGTGGATATGAAGTTTACTATGAAAGGATAGGTATTTGATTTGGGTCAAATCAGTAAGATATGGAACATTGAGATCTTTTGTTTGTTTGAGGCATAATTAGGTGCATTGAGGATTTTACGAAGTATTTTGGATTTTAATGATTTTATACGAAACGAATTTGAAGGTTTAGTGGAGCCCTTAAACTCAACTCCATATGTCTAATTGGGATTATTACTGTCATGTAAATAAGTCTTTTGTAATTTATTTGGAGCTTTGATCACTTGTCAAGTAAATTTTGGAGTAGTCGGAAACGACAAGCAGCTTCATGTCTTTTAAGTCTCTGTATGTAATTGTCAATAAATAAATTTTAAATTCAAATATTCGTTACCATTATAAATACTGTATTCTTAATACATCAGCTCAGTACCACCTCGTTTGAATTATATTATTATATGCATCTATACTACATTATTTGGATTTTTATTTATTTATTAATTTGTGGATGTGAAGAAAATAGGAAAAGCCTATCGAAATAGAAGCTGGACACCCTGGAACCTCTTAGGAGCAGGAAATTAACTCTTGATTTTTTTTCCCGCTAAGGCTCTTGAATCCTTAACGCCTCCAGTTCTTAAGGAAGGGTCCTTTCTTTGCTACTTCTTCTTTCCATTTCCTCTCCAAGGCCGTTCTTTGGATTTATTGAAGAAATCTGTTTTCTTTTCTAAGTTCTTAATATCCTAACTGATTTTCCATTGACTTAATCGCTTATTCATTCTCTCACTTTCAACCTATGTTTTAAGTCGTAAAAATCCTCAACGTTCCTTACTTTGTCACAAATAAGCTGGTCCATAACGATGTTAATGTTCCATATGTTGCCGATTTTGTCCTAACCTGATGCATTCATAGTAAACTCCATAACATTAAAATCCACTTGTCTTTCAACATTCCCATTTCAGCTTCCCATTGCTATTTATTATATGTGTTTTTGTTTTTTGTTGTTGTTTTTTTTGTATACATTCTATAAATAGATTTTTGAAAAAAACATTATAGTTTAAAATAACTTGAAAAACACGCTTTTATAGCAAACCTAACAAGATAGCTAAGTGAGCAATTTGCAACAATCAGACCTTTTAATTTTTTGAGTTCTAGGTTTGGAGCTAATTTTCCTGTTCTATTCGTGATTTGTTTGCTTTTTTAACACGGTTTATCCAAAATCAACCAACAATTTTTGTTTTTTTGACATATCTCTGAGTAGAAATGGGCAAATTTTTACTTTAAAAATCTTATCTTGCACAAAATGTAATGATCTATAACTTTTAATATATAGGGGAAGGTGCTGTACCTAAAGCACAGTTGTACCAGTGGACATTTTTAATAAAGAGAGATTGGGAGGAGGGAAATTGAAATTGTTAGATTGGTAGTGCTGCAAGCATCTCCCTGCAGTTGCACGTGTGTTTTCAAGATTGTCAGATCAACAGTTTCATAGAAATTATTATTTTTAAGATTTTTTCTTCCAAATCCTGACCAATCCAACCAGTGATTTTAAATTTTTTAAGACCTACTCTTAAAAATTGTCTAGGCAGTAGTATTTATTGGATTGTCCAAAAAATATATCATATCTTCATATGTTTTTATATCAGTTATCACTTACGGGTTCTGTGAAACAGAGATTTCCTCACAACATGGCGTTCAGTTGGACCTGTGGACACCATTGCCAGCTGAACCTGTGGACAGATGGTTAAAGTGTCCACAGGTACAAGAGTTTTTTTCTCTTTGTTTATTAATTCATTATTTCAATTATAAATATTGCGAAAAAGTTTTTAGACAATCCGCATGATATAAAATGCCTAAATTTGGATACCTACTATTCGTATAACCATTTTTTTTTAAGATGAAAAAACTCGCCACTAACTTTTAACCACTAACTAATTATTTTTAACAAACTATTCAACTAGTGAAGATGGTGATTTCACAAATGTGATCTTGACTAATCCATCAAGCGAAGATTGTAATGTTTTGGATTGTAATGGACATTGGTACAACCACTTGTGTCCACAGGTACAAAGAGGGTAGGTACCTTTGGGCACTAATCAGTATGTTACAAAACATTATTTTCTGTAAAAATAAAATTACTTTTCAAAATAAAGACACCAGGGTTCGGTAGCCCCTTAAATTTCTTATCTAATGGTACAATAACCACTCAGATAAAAAAATCACAGAAAATTAGAAAAATTTATAAGTGAAAATTGTCCACAGGTACAACACCTTCCCCTATATATAACAGTTTTTGTATAAATTAGCCGTTTCTGCGTTAAAGAGTCCTAAACATGACCGAAACTAATTTTTTCAAGTTGGCAAAATTTTTCGATGTTTGACAATCGATTGTGGCAAAACGCCTAAATCAAACTCAGCTTAAGAGATGTCTTTAGGCGCACAATTTAATAAACTTTAATTTTGTAAATAAAACATTTTCGTTTGAAAGCATTTTTTAATATTTTTTTCTCCAAAATCTGAAAAAAGTTGGAAAAGCTTGGGTTTTTTTGCCCCCAAGGTTTTTTTTTTACCTTTTATCAAATTTACCGTATAAAAACTGGACCATATAAAAACATAAAACCTACTACGTCACATTTTCCAAGGTAGACCCCCATTTTGAAGTTAATTTAACTGTACTAAGTGACAACATTATAACAAAGTTGTGCAGTTATTGTATTGTCATTGGTCCTTGAAACTTAAAAATGAACTTGAAAATTTTCAAGTTTATTAGATTGCTGGATATTGGTGAAAATTACGATAAAAGATTCTGTTACATGCAGGTGAAGTTAATAAAAGCGTATTAAAAATAATAAAAATTAACTTTTAATAATTTTAACATTATAATTATTATTAATTGTTTAAATATAACTATGAAGTGGTAAGCTGGCCCTAAGCCGCTTCTTATAGACCCCCCTTCCACGGCATTGTGTGGAGAGTTGGCGGCCCTCCTCCCGACAATCTCACAGCCCTCGGTCCCGGTTCCCCGATCGATCTTCATACAGACCACCTGGAGATTAATATATTCTCGAAACCTCTTCTCCAGGCTTTGGATGAATAAGTGCTCTTCTTACTGGAGTTTTCCATTTTCGTGGTATTCATCTGGGGCTTTGGGAAGTTCGCTGGCCTGTAATATCTGCGGGATGTGGCTGTGTTAGACATTTCATTTCGTATCCTAAGCTTTTTCACGTTTTCTATATTTTTATTATCGATGTAATTCTCTATTCAGATGGAGTTGTTGAATTTTATGATTTCGAAGGCGTTTAAAGATTCATCAGTCTTTTTTTATAACTTTTCATTAGCCATATTTGATTACCTTCGCTTACAATTGTACCTATCGCATATTTCATGCCACTCTACAATGTGTTTATTGACTGGTCAAGTAAGGGATGGGGATTTTTAAGGGTTTTCTCAGGTACGTGTAGAGACGGTAAACATATGCCATCCTTCGTCTCTAAGTCCCTAGGTTTATCAAGGTTTTTAAAAGATTATTCACTCAGAAGGATTCAGTTGATGACTGATTATTATTTTCTATATAATAAACACGCAAATTTTAAATTAATGTTTAAATGTTAACCTTTTTTTTTTTACTTCATAACATCTTTATTCAAAAGAAAATAGTACATTGGTACATATATCATTAAAACACTATATATAGTAACGGTAACGGTTCGGATCGGCGACACCAACCCCTAAACCCGCTCAGAATACCTTTTATCGATTCTAACCTTGTTCCGATTTATTTCGATGTTCTAGTCGCTGCTTTTAGAGGGGGAAGGTTATTCTCCTACATTTACTGAGAAACTCTAAATCCCTGTTCAGAGTAATATTAACTTCTGTTTACCTTCTAATATTAAAATGAGAAATAAGGAAATATTAAAGTGGAAATAAGGAAATATCGAAATATAAGACACTAAATCAATTTTTAATTAATATTAATTTAATCAACAATTAATATACTACTGAACCACCAGTAAAGTTAATTCCTGATTAACTTTCTCTCAGAGAAGTGAAAATAACAAATTATAAATATAAAAAAGACAGAATCCTTAAGTATTTATTTGGCATAACTCCTATTTATTTAACATTTGTAGCTACATGTTTCGGAGATAATGTTTCATCATCAGGCTTCTAATTTTTTTTAAAAACACATTAATCTATAACATTATACCAATAGTTCTACAATTATATAGTGATGTGTCATTTACCTCTTAATCTGTGATTATTTTCACATTGTCAATTCTCCATGTTATAAGCCATTATATAATATAAGACAGAATCCTAGTTGAAAGTGAAGATGTTAATTTCTGCTATATTTTCTAATGGGAAGTGGAAATAAGAAAACATAAAAAAACCTGTGATATACTTTCTCACATTTATTTATACACTGATATGTTTTATTGAATTAATTATACAATCTGTCTCACTTTAGCACAAAAAGTAATATGGATGACAAAGAATCCATTCACAAAATATGTATACTGAAATTTTATCACTGAAATTGCAACAACAAATACAAATATATAAAACACCAAATCCATGTACAAATAAATCTTGTTAAGTTTCATAACACTTTTACAAGTTGTAAATTTTATCACTTAAATTGATAGAACAAATATAAATATGTAAAACACCAAATCCATGTAGAAATTAATCTTCTTAAGTTTTATAACACTTTTACACATAAGATTAGATGAAATAAGAAAACATGAATTCATAAAACACTTAATCCTTTATGAAACTCATTTTGTGAACTTCTGTTTCACTTATTTACATTTAAGAAGTCTAAATATCAATATAACAAACTAAAAAACACAATCCAAGTTGAAACTGTAGAAGTGATTGTTTACATGTGAGGTTATAGGAATGAACTATCGAAAAATGTAAACATGAAGTGAAGCGTAAGGATCGAACTGGTCGGTGTAGCGCGGGTCAACCTAGTTTGGTGGTGTCGCCGATCCGAACCGTTACCATAGTTTACATACATAGTTTAACAAAATATCATCCTTTTGGATGTTTTAATGTGATTGAATGTTAGTTTGACGTAGTGTTGCAGTTAAAGAGCGGCATTTAGTGGCGATGTTACACTGAGATTAAGGTAGTAATGTTAACCGTTATCAATACAACTCTATATTGTAACAATTTAGTAAGAACTTTCGACGGGAAGGGGTTCCTGTTGAATGCGTTAACGACGGTGGAATATCCTTCCGCCACTCAGTGCTTCGCCAATGGCTCCTTTACAGTGTCCAATTATTAAAAATATTCGACTATTTGACTGTTTTTAAGGACACTGTTTTACAGATCTGCCAGGATCTGACGTTTTTTCGAGGCCGAAGGACATCCTTGGCCACTCTCTCCATCCACAATTAGAATTAGCTTTTTCGTCCTTAAGGATTGCTGTTTTAACGGTTTTTTTAAGTTATCCGACGGATAACTTCCTCCATTGTTGTCCTCCAGGATACTGTTTTAAAATATTTAACGGTTTATAAGATGGCGGACCTTAAAAGGACACTTTTTTTAAAATATTCGACTATTTGACTGTTTTTAAGGACACTGTTTTACAGATATGCCAGGATCTTACGATTTTTGAGGCCGAAGGACATCCTATTATTATACACTTAACTCCAGATAACCCTCCGATGCGTCCAAGAAGATGGCCTAGGGACCTTCTAATGTAAGATTTTTTTGAAAAGCTATTGATAAGATCTTTCGACAAATACTGCCGAAAAGTCAAAAGCGATTAATTATGAATGAATGAATGAATATTTTATTGCTTTATAAATACAATTTTAGAACAAAGCGTGAACTGTTATACAATTAAAATGATTTAAACAGAAATAAAATAAAATAAGTAAATTATTTACAAACTAAACGAGAGATAGTTCCTATCCTAAACTTGGGATCTTTCAATTCTGTCTGGGTAAGCCACGCCCCACACTTCTGACATGTACAGTACAACAGTCTGTGACAGGGATTTGTATTGTCTGATTTTTGTATTCCAAGAATCAGATGAACTAGATTGAAGAATTTTTAGCACTGCTGCGTTAGCACTTGCTGCTTTAGTCACTAAAATCAAAAGCGATTAATTAACTATTACTGTATATTGTA
Organism: Euschistus heros; assembly: GCA_003667255.2. Classification (NCBI taxonomy): domain Eukaryota; kingdom Metazoa; phylum Arthropoda; class Insecta; order Hemiptera; family Pentatomidae; genus Euschistus; species Euschistus heros. The sequence goes on from RCWM02000018.1 coordinate 3,958,715, forward strand.
ATATTATAACACAAGTAATAGAGAAGTGACAATATATAATGATATATATCGTTTCATAGTATTTATATTAATCATTTCACTCGATGGCTCGACTAATTGTCACAACTATTCTTAGTTTAACATAACTCATTTAGGATGTCAACAAGACGCAACACGCCATTGCATCTTAAGCTACAATAATGAACCTAACGGTGAAAAATTCGTTAAAGAGACAGAGGATAAATTGCTGGGTCCTATCCTACTCCCGCACTGCTATTTCTCTTAGAGGACTCGTTCGGTAGGCCGGCTGCTACCCCTACTTCAACTACTACTGACTGCTCAGTACTTACTAGCACTACTAATTGTGAAGGCATTGTTAGCATTCCCTCCGAGGGACACAACTAACTGCCCAATAATTAATTTGCCCTAGTACTAATAGCCTAATGGCTCGTGGCTCGGCCATTTGTATCGCTCCTTTCGGCTCAATTATCTTATCTCAATTAGTCTTCGCTTCAGGTTACTAATACGTCGGCAGGTTCCAATTATCAATGAACTACTAATGTATATATATATATATATATATATATATATATATATATATATATATATATATATATATATATATTACACTATATTATATATATTAAACTATTTTACAGTATTTGGGTTATAGGTCCTTTATATTTAACAATATTTTATATACATTTCCTTTTTTCCCTCTCCTCTCTCCTCTCTTTATTTACGTTTCGACCTCTTATTTAATGGGATCCTCTTCAGAATAAAAATTGGTACCCCGAAACTCCAGGCCAGTAAGCCCACCGACTCCTGCAGCAAGTGCTTGCCAGCTCAGACTACCAGAGTACCCTGGTGAGCTATATAAATATATATATATTTAGTGATGTGTCCTTACCATAATTTTTCATTTTTTTGTTTTATAACGTTTACATGTTTTAAAAAAAAGTTGAAAAAAAAAAAATATCCATAGAAGATTAAAAAAAAAAAAAAAAAGACTCCCTATTCTAACTTATGCAAGCGAGTCTTGGATCCTCACTTCCAAACACAAAAACCAAATCCAAGCCATCGAAATACACTATTTAACAAAAATAGAGGGGAAAACAAGAAGAGTTCGTGTAAGGAACACACAATAAGAACAAACATAGACCTGAGGCCTGCAGAAGAAATAATCCAAGAATACCAACTCAGGTGGTTTGGGCACGTCTCGCGAATGGCTGAAGACAAAATTGCCAGAGTTACCCACGATGCCAGAGTAGAGGAAGACGACCACTAGGAAGACCTGAGAGGAAGGAATCAAAGAGGCCTTTAACAGAAGAGAATGGACTAGAGGAGGAGACGGCAGTTGGTGGAAGACAGGGCTTCTTAGGTCAGGCTCTATAAAAAGGAACCTCACACTGCTCAGCAGTAAAAGAGGATCGGATTAAGTAAGTAAGTAAAAAAGGCAAACAAAATCTGTCAACACTGTAAAAATAATGATCATTTAATGAATAAATTAGTGATACTTTTATTTCAAAGAAAAAAAAAAAAGAAGATTTTATTGAGTACGTTTTATAAGTAATTCTTCAATGTACTGTAGAACAAACAAATTACCGTTTCTCCAACTTATATATCTTCACGAAGCTTTTAAAAAATCCTAACTAATCCCGCCATTAATATTTAAAAAGAATTAAAAAGATTCCCTTTAAATATTCGCACAAGTCGTTATAACTATAAAACCACACAGATCTATTTTCAATACCTCTTCCCCTTTAAAGTAAACCTATTGTAGATTATGATGTTTATAAGATTGTCATCATCATCAAATCCCCTTGTGCCACTAAGCAGTGTGTTTTATCATTTTGCAAAGTCTGAACCAGATTTCTCGTTCTTGTACCAGCTCTCTTCTTCTACTCCATTCCACGTTTCTTACTTTTTTTTTTACTTAGTACAGATTTTATATGTCCACCTAGGCATATACACTTAAATTTCTTTGCTGCTTGATGCAATGAATATCGTCCTTTCCATTCTTGCAAGAAGAGGTTGGTTCCTCTAAGATAACCCTTTCTGGTTGGAATACATTAGGATAACTTTCATAGATATTACCTTTAGTTTATTTTAAATCGAAACAGTAATTCAGGGAATTTGATGCAATATATTTCTAAACATCTTTTCAGTACTCTTATTTGTTTGTTTATAGGGAGTTAAGGTAATTATGTATTCCAACTAGGGCAGGAAGGACGGGTTATCCTAAATATCACCAAATAATTGTAGTATAATGCATTTTAACCCGCCCATGTGAGGATCGAAGCCACAACTCGAGGACCTTTAGACCCTCGCATCAACACGCCCGGCCTTAAATACCCCTACACTTCTTCTTTTATCATTGAAATGATATCAGCTGAACTTGATGTTTACAGGTCTTTTAAGGTAGATTAATATTTCATTAAGAAACTCGTTCTGAAATACAAATTTTTTAAACGCACCCTTTTAAATTTTACTTAAGATGTCATACGATTCGCAAACCGTTGTCCCCCAAATCCACTAAGACAGGCAGATTGAGATAAGCAGACCAGATTGGAGACCATTGACCTCCAGCCAGGGGGGCAGTGTTTGTCTCTTAGTGCCACCCTCTCCCTTAGTCTCGACAACTTGGGCATCTGCTGGCTTCTAGATCTTCTAATATCAATTATATCTTCTTTATATGTATATATTTATATATATATATATATATATATATATATATATATATATATATATTTTATGACGCGAAACAGCCCTTAAGGACTACGCGACTACAATGTAGGTTCTTTATTTATTTTTTAGTTCTTTTCTTTTTGCCCACTTTTGCTTGAGGATTTCACTAAACTTTTTTCTCCTTTCTTCTGTCCATCTCTTAGACGGAAATTTCTTCTTGTCCACCACAAGCACCGCGTTTTTCAGGAACTTTTTTAATTCCGCTCTATCCTCCCACATCTCTCGTGTAATCCCGAGTCTTTGTGCTTCAGATTTAATTTGGAATGTATAGCCCTGGTTAAATTTGTATCCCATAATTTTGCTAAAAATTTGTCCGTTCAATCTTTGTTCGTCCATCCTGTGCATATGTCCATAAAACCTGTGTCTTCTAACTCTCATCTCTGTCTCATATATATATATATATATATATAGACATCACACTACAAAATCACGGAACATGGACAAACTAATCACTACTTGAAACGAATCCACTTGAAAAATACATATGCATGTGAATGTGAAGGACAGACTCCATAAACATTTCATCATTTACTATACGACTGCACCCTTTACGAACACAACAGATACTTACTGATAAAGACAGTTTTGATGAATGGGGACACATGGCCTTATCCAGAAGCGAAACTATATAAAAAATTCAAGAAACCTTTAGTGAAATTTGCTACATCCATTGGAAAGTAGACCTCATACATGAAGAAGACCACCCCTCATCAAAAACTAAGAAAAAAACTTGAAGACATACATCAGAAAATCAATTTGTCTACTCGCTATACTTTCTTTTCTTTATTTCGTTTTTCTTTTCTTTTCTTTTTTTCTATTTTCTTATATTTGTTTATTTATTTTTTTAATGTGCCTTTTACGAGTTTTTTTTTTCTTTTTTCTTTTTGTCCCCCCCTCCCAGTTTGTTCTAATTTCTATGTAAAACTTTTACAATTTGTAATTCGTCTTAATTAAAATCCGTCCTTCCTGCCCTAATTGGGGTACATAAGGATGTTAAGCCCAAATAAAAATGCAGTTTGTTGTTAATAAATGTTTTTATTATTATTTATTTTTTTTTTAAGAATATATATTTATCTTTAATTTGTAAACATTCGAAAAAACACAAATACGTTATATTTAATACTATTATAAAGCTAAGATATTGTTAGCTCTTTCATTTTCAATGAGAAAATGTTATAGATTCTACATGATTAATTGAGCTTATTATAGATTCTTCAGTGAATTCAAAAAAGAAGATTACCTATGGCTAATTTGTTTACAAACCTTAAACTAGTTGAAACACTAGAAAATATTTCAAACTTTTATTAGTCTGCAACTATGCAAGCCTAACTATTGTACTATTTTACTGAAATAGTAAACCTATTGAATATTGAAGGTATAATAACTAGCAGCATTATTAGTACGATTACAGTACAACTAAGGTACGCATGACGGTATAGAAATATCAATATAATCAACAATTTGTGAATTATTGAATTATTTGTACACTTCTATGTTTAGTTCATTAGAAGACTTTATTTATAATAGAACTATGTTAAAATTGTTTTTAGTTGGAATCGAAAAATTGGCCACTCATTGGTAAAACCTAAAAGTCACTCCATCTAGCTGAAAAATATCTATCCCTCCCCTTTCATTTTATCAGATCTGTTTGACTCCTGAACTATCAGATGCAACGAATTATATCTCTCCCTTCCCTTAGTAAGTGCTCAAATATAGTATTTGATTTCTTGTCATTCATTTTTACTTTAATATAAGAAATTTAATCTCTTTATCATATTTCTGATGTTTTGAATGCTAGTATATTTTTAGAACTAGAGATAAATGTTTAACTTTCGAAATTGGTCTTCCAAATAACAAAATACCATAGAAGTGGCAAATTAGTTATCATATTTAGAACTATTTTTACTTGAAAATTAGTGCCTTCTAGATAATTTATGTAACGTTAATGTAGAACGTGGAGGCTTCAAGTCCAGTTTTCTTGTTTGCAAGAGTCGTTGAACTTATTATCGTCTTTAAACCGTTAATTTATAACATTGTTAGTTCTTTTTTTTTTTTAATTAAGAAAGTTGTCCTCAATCAGTAAGTTATCCTCCCAAATATTTCTCGGTCTGTACAGATGTTAGCTAATTATTTCATTACTATTCCAAATTTCTTTACACTTTAATTTTAATCTCTATCTCTATGTACTCTAAATGAATTATTCATCTTTCTTATAGCAAGATATTTTTTGCATTTTATTTTTTTTTTCTTCGAAAGGCTTAGTACTTCCTTTAACATAATCGGCAACTTTTCACATCCGCTGTTTATTAGCAAGTGTAATAGTCTTGAAGTAAAACTCTTGCTTACACGTTCCTTCCGGAACTCTTGGCTTGATCTGAATAATTTGATCAAAGAACCAGTGTTTCTAGTTTTAGCCATTCCTTTATATCTTCCAACAAGCTATTAAAATGTATTGATGTAAAAATATGATGATATATTTAAGAATTTTTCTTTGTAATATCTAATCACAGAAATACAGTCCAGTCGAAAAATACCCTTATCAATAATCCACTCACATTTCATCTTAACGGTTACTTATTATGTTTTTACCTAATCTGCAGATGCTCCTCAAGGAAGAATCCTAGGACCCATCCTCTACACGGTGTATACAGCTGACATCCCGACTCATCCTATCACCGTCCTCACCACGAACGCTGATGCCACGTGTGTTATAAGTAAATAATGACCGTTCATTGCATCTTAAACAGTCCAATCTCATATAGTAAACCTTCAAGAATGGTTTCAAATTTAGAAGATAAAAATAAATTCAAATAAGTTTCATCAAATTGTCTTTACCCTTCATTGTAAACGTATTACTTCTTATCCTACAGTATCATTTATAATAGTCTATTGACATCCGTTGAACAGATCCGTTATGCCGGACTCCATCTGGACAACCGATTTACTTGGACCCACATGCCAGACTTAAAAGACAAGAAACTGCTCGTCGTTACAGACTACTTCAACATTTACTAGACAAGCGTCCAAAGCCCCCAATAAATTACAAAAGTCTTATTCGCATGACAGTAATTAGATATATTTGGACATACGGAGTTGAGGTTTGGGGCTCCACTTAGCATCCCAATTCTTTACCTATTTAATCATTATAATCCAAAATCCTTCGAAAAATCCTTAATGCTCCTTACTTTGTTACTAATAAACTTATCCATAAAGATCTTAGTGTTCCATATGTTGCTGATTTAGCCCACACCAGATACCTATACTTTTATAGTAGACTTCATACCGATAATCTTCTGAGGCTTTTGAAATACGAGTTGGCCAAGAAACCTTCTAATGTAGAACTTGTATTGAAATACTACTAGTGAGTGGTTCTTTACACGTTATTTACATGTCATTGTTATAACTTTCCTAAAATTTACTTGTTTTATGTAATGTATACAGTTGTAAATATCAGTAAATAGTAATTGTTTAGTTACAGCAGCTTCTTCTTATTTATTGTTACAGTTAGAGTTTTTCCACATTTTTGTTTCTTTTTAACAGATTTCAGTTTGTTTTGTTTTATGTTTTCCCATGGGCCCAGGCCATTTTGACTCGGTATTTTAATTTATTGCAAATGTCAAATGTTGTGTAAATGTCTGTGATGCCTATTGATGATAATGCTACTTCCTTCGCTCTTCGATCCGCTTCTTCATTTCGTTTGATTCCCACGTGAGACGGAGTCCAAAACAGTAATACATTTTTTTTCATCTTGTTTATTATTGATGCATACACTTGGGCTTTTATTACTAAATGGTCTTTAGTGTAAATGTTTTTTAATAGCATTAGAGCAGATAAAGAATCTGTGCATATTACAAAGTTTTCTTCTTTCTTGGATCGGTCACGGATATCTTATAATCTTATAGCTTAGAACAAGCCACCAAAGTAGTACATATCATCCAATATAACAATTAAACATATTCTGTACTATCATATATGGGATAGTTATTTTCAGGAAGAAGGACTCCATAGAAACATATCTACCATGCTAGGTGATAATAGTAAAAATATCGAAATAATAATAAAATTTCTGGGAAAAAAAAATTATTTAATAAAATTTAAAAAAAAAAAACCAAAACTAAAAAGAAAAAACATAGATTGAAGGACACTGGAGACGTTAAGTGTCCATATGAAATTTAGCCTAACCTAATCTAGCAATTTAAAAATGAAACAAAAATTAGTTGAAAACAGGATTCCTTTCCATTCGTATAAACAAATAAGGTGTTATTTTATAGCTTCAACTCAACACCTTTATCCACTCATATCTTCACATACCTATCACCCACACTTCCCACTCTATTACCGATGATTATGGAATATAAAGTTCAGGAGAAGAGAGGTGGAGAATGAATTATCGTGGAGAGTTGAGCCGAGGCCGGGCCGTGGGCTATCAACCGCAACCTGCCACTCACTCCACTCATCTCTCCCCCTCCCGTCCTCTTACCCCCCAACCGGATTGACTGATAAAATTGTCAAACAAGAGCTACACTGCTACAAGGCCCCTCCCCCCACCATTACTACCCTTCCCCACACCACCCGTCACAGCCTCTCTTGATGGATGGACCAGTCCACAGCTGGCAGATAGGCTCCTCCTGTCAGTAGGCGTAAATATGATTTCCCTCGTCAAATCGTTTAGCTATTTTATATTTGAATGTTTAAATTTGAATTAAGTATACCGTTATCTTTTTCATTTTTCCTATTGAAGAAGGATCCAGGAAGAAATATTACATAGAAACCTCTCTACCATGCTAGGTGATAATAGTAAAAATATCTAAATAATAATAAAATAAAAAACTTATTCAAGAAAATTTTAAAAAATTATCAAAAACTAAAAAAAATAAACATAGATTGAAGGACACTAAAGACCCTCGTTGAGTGTCCATAAGAAATTTATCCTAACCTATGAAAAAAATGATAAAAGAAAAAATAATCTATTGTTTTTCCCTGATAGGGAAAAACAATAGGTCATGGATACGTGTATCTATAATCTACTCTTTTCCTCAATTTTCATTTTAGAATTTTAAAAGGGACAAACTACTTAAAATAGTAATTAAATTAAATCAACAAGCAATGATAATACGAAATAATTTATAGTGATTAAATTCAAAGCATGTAAATGCAATGGGTAGCAAGTTGAGGGACTAGTGGATTTTAGTGGTTATGGAGCTTACTACAAAAGGATAGGTATCTGGTTTGGGCAACATCAACGATATGTAGAACATATTAAAGAGCATTGAGGATTTTACTAAGGATTTTGGATTGTAAGGATTGGATAGAAGAATTGTAAGGTTTTGTGGAGTTATATATATCTTCACCGTATGTCCAAATGGGTCTAATTATATTTAAGGATTTTGGATTGTATGGTTTGGATACAAGATGTATTGGTGTCGAAAACGTTGAGCAGTTTCTTGATGTTTAAATCTTGTATGTGGATTCTAAGTGAGAAGTTCTTTCAGATGAAGTCCTTGGTAGCGGTTCTGTTCAACAGGGATTAGTGAAATATTGTTAAAGAACACAAGAAGTCGTAGGCTTACGAATAAGGTAACAAAAAATAAAACCATCTTTCGCGTAGCAAAGGCTTAGGAATGGCTTTGCATAGGCAAATCTATTCATTCACATTATAACCCACACATTTCCTATTCAAACTAATGCCGAAAAATAATGTTGCTATTTATTTTTTTCTAGGTGAAACTGCGATGTGGTCCGCCTAAACTAGTTCCAGTCGAGAACACGACAACCGAACCTCCATCGATCGAGAAACTGGACAACAGCTCGGCGAGGGTGGAGCAGCTGGAGAAGCAGCTGAGGAACTTCCTGGCGGAGGTAGAGACGACCAAGGCGAGGGGACTGTTCGCCAACTTGGCGGAGGCGCTCTGCTCCGACGACAGCTTCGCAGAGACGAGGGATACCGCAGACTGCTGGAATGGTCATCGTGTTGGAGAGTGAGTAGCAAGTTTTCTTCTCTAGATATAGTTAAATAATACTTAAAGTTTTCATTGAATACATGTGAAGAGTGTACCAAGGAATAGATCAACATAAATATACATAAAGGAAACGGATCATTCCGTTTGCAATCAACACACTAAAATTTTTAAAAAAAATTTCCATGACCTCTTCAGAATTTGGTATATGGTTGTCCTCTTTGAGATTAGGAAAAACTCCAATTTCTTCAATATATATATATATTCAATTCACTTTATTACAGCATTTTCTCCTCTTTTAACTATCATAATTATGTGATATGTTTCGGTCTTCCATCCCATAAAGTGAAACATCTCAAACGGTTTCAATAGCTCTGTGAAGAATCACAAAATTCAGGAAAAAAAGAATCATCAAAATCGATTCATAAATTGACTGAATAATTGTGTAACAAACATACAAAAGAAAAATATGATAATAAAAATTTAAAAAACTCAATTTCTTCCAGATTGGAAATAAACAATAGATCATAGATATGTCTATCTGTAATCTACTGTTTTCCCAATTTACATTTTAGTAATTAAAAGGATCAAATTATTTTAATTAATAATTAAATTGAATTATCAATTAATGATTAATCGATATAAACAAATTTTTTTTTTTAAATGAGGATTTTAAACGTGACTTTTTATATTTAAATGAATTTAGCTCCTAAACGGTTGCTCCTAACGACAATACTACAACACAAAACACAAAAATATTTACGTTTTTGATAAGGGGCTGCCATCAAATTTTTGATCTGAGCAACATCAAAAGAATCGTTAAAGAACCGTTACAGCGTGACTTTTTTCATTCAAAGCAATATAGCTCTTAAACGGTAGGTCCTAGCGACAAATAATATAGAACAAAAAGTATTCTCCATTAAATTTCTGACCGGAAACCTATCGTCAAATTCTCGATTCAAGCAACACCAATAGAGCTAGTGCGTATTAAAAAATCCTATCAATTAAAACATTTAGGAGTACGTAACTTTTTTCTTTCGACCCAATATAGCTCCTGAACGGTAGGTACTTGCGCCAAATGTTGTATAATAAAAAATATAACCATTTATGATAGGAATTCTGTCAACAATTTTTTTATCTAAGCAACATCGACAGAAGTAGGGCTTGTCAATATGTTACATTTTAACCTTCGGCAAAAACGTAACGCCAAAAAAGTATAGACACAGGCAGAACGATAGGTCGCGACATACATCGTACATATGTACAAATGTACATAATGTAAAACAATTGTTCAGGAAGACCCGTATGAACATTAAACGCAATCTGACGGTGACTTAGTGAATTAATATCTGACAGGTTGCTAATTAGGTGATATCCATTTAGAATGACTTATTAGTATTTATTATATTTAATTATTCTACTCAAGTTTTTTATTATATTAAATCCTAATTGATTCTGTGAGCTAAAGAGGGCTAGTAATTAATGATTGCTATTAAAAAAATGAAACGAGGCGATTGATAAAGTAGGTGATTATGAAGGCAGTGCTATTATTCATGAAGAAAATCCAAATCCTACGGTTATAGGCGATTGTTAACCAGTAACGGGAGGGGGTGAAGGCTCACTAACGAACCGTTCCGCTAAACTAACTAGAAATGTTTTAATTAAACTAACTTCGAGGAATTAGCTCTTCGCTCGCTTAAAGATCAACGCGCCTTTTCTCGTCTTACTGTAAAGATTTCCTGTGATTATAGGAACACAGGGTAATACGGAGATATTTAGATTGTAAGAAGATGGCCTAGAGACCTTCTAATGTAGATTTTATTGAAGTGCTACTGGTGAGTGGTTCATTACAAGTTATTGAAATGTCGTTAATTATAAACACTTATTTACATGACAGTAATTAAATTTATTTAGATATACGGAGTTGAGCTAAATATTTTTACCTGTACTTATCTGTTATTCTTAAGGGACTTTGTCCCAAAATAAAATTATTTTTCTATTCTGTTATATATATATTTTTTTTTTTTTTTTTTTTTTTTTGTAATGGGAGTATATATATGCGCGCGTGTGTGTGTGTGTGTAAATAGACTATACTGATAGTCTATTTGGCTAATCATCTGTTTTGATCACTATACCAGTGTGTGTGGCAGGTTATTCTTGCAGAGATTAGAAGACTGGATAGTTAGTTGGTGTTTATGACTTTCTTTTCTGAGTTTAACTACTTGTAATTTAATTGTTCTTTACAGGTACGCTTAGCTAATTATGTTTGTTAATTATTCCATGAGATATATGTTAATTTATTGTTAATTCTTTACAGAATAATAAAACCTGTTTTTAAACCAAGAGTTCATTTGAAAACCAACTTACATACGAAAAACATAAATGTATTTGGGTAATACATACCCAAATACATAGAGTATGTATTACATGCACATCTAATTGATTTATGAGAACCATTAAACAGATATAAATAAAGAATATGTATCTTACAGTGAATAAAGTTCTTTTTTAGAAGTGAATAAAACATTAAATTTTAAATAAGCGGCCATTGGGGTAGCAGCTGGCTGAGAAGGAACGGTCGTAAACAAGACCATAACTTTTTTATCGTTATTATTATATTTTTATAAAGTTTTCTCAATAAACAGCTCATAATATTCCAATGAGTTCTTTTACTTAATGAAAAACCACTCTGCAGCCCTTAGAGGTCGTTATGAATATTTTTCCCTAGCCCTTCAACAGACCCTTCGGACATGGCGTTAGGAAAGATGTTGTAGATGGTCAGCAGTTTGGAAGTAGCTCCACCGATCCTCCCAATCTCTATGTAAATCGGATCTCTCTCCTCCTCTTTAGACCTCGAGGACTTGCCATCGAGGGCAACTGTGTACTCAGTTTTTTACAACCACTGTCGCTTAGCACTCTTCATTATTCCTTCAGAAAATTATACTACAAATTTCAAGATAACATGTTTACAAAGTAATCGTTAACATTTCTCAACAAGGAAATTCCTTCATAAGATTAAATAATTTAGATAAAACTAAAAAAAAAAGTTCTTCTTGACATACCAGACTGATAAACCTTAAATTTGTCTGCAAGATGGTGTATGGACCTTCAAAAAAATAAAAATAAAAATGGCCTTCCATAAAAATTATCCAACCTAACCTTAAATTGCTTAAACTACAAGAAACCACTCATTGTTTTGGACTGCTCCAACGTTCAAAGTCCGACTAATTGCAAAACACTCATTTACGCGACAGTAATTTGACCTATTGACAAATGAGTTGAGTTTTATGGATCCGCTTCTTGTATCCAATCTAGGTATTCAAGCCAGGGGGGACCCTGGGTGGTACCAATCAAAAAGAAGCCGCACGAAAGGCGACATCTGGACGACGATTACCGACGAGGCCAAATTGCAGTTCACATTCCAGAAAAAACTATACTTTTTTCCTTTTAATTTATCAATACCCAGATATTTTTCCCCAATGATTGAGAATGAAAAAAAATTTTTAGGTGAATATTTTTATCCCTGAATAATGAAAACCAGAGGAATCTAGATGCAACCTTCCATCTTCAGTGTTTAATGAAAGGTTTTAGTAATATTTGCCATTTTTAAAGTAATAAATGAAACCCAGAACCTTTGGAATTTCTGTATTTTTAAAAAAACATTGTAAAATGATTTTTTTTTTTTTTAACTGTCTGAATATACGAGACTTGAAAGACAAGAAACTGCTCGTCGTTTTCGATCTTTCCAACATTTATTAGACAAGCGTTCAAAGCTCAAAATTAATTACAAAAGACTTATTAAAATGAAAGTAATAACAAAGAATTTACTTTACTTGAAGTACTAAGAATTTACAGGCCAAAGAAGACACAAGAAAACTGTATGTTGTAACCTAATAAGGAAATATACAAAGAAATAAATGATTTGGAAACGGGCATAAGAATTAGGAGATAAAGGCAATTCAAAATCCTTCATAAAATCTTAAATGACTCTTATTAAGTCACTAATAAACTTATCCAACAGGGTCTTATTGTAGCAGATGTTGCTGAATTTGCCTAAATCTATATGCCAGATACCGATCCTTCTTGACCGATTTCATACCCATTCGAATCCACTAGTTTCCCAACATCCTTCACATTCGATTCCTGTTAACTCTTTTTAGGTGAAGAGACGATGGCCTAGTGACCTTCTAAAGAACTTACTTTCGTTTCCAATAATTCTTAGTTCCGCTATTTTACTTATTCTAATGTTCTGCATTTGGAAATATTCATTATATATATATATATATATATATATATATATATATATATATATATATATATATATATGTAATTTTTTTCTTGATATAAATCAATATTATTAAATATATTATTTTATTTTTGAAGAGAAAAGATTTGACCCGGTCGGGATTCGAACCCAAGTTTCCACCTCTCTAGCGTGGCGCCTTATCCAACTAGGTAGGCCACCGGGGTCGTATCCGAACCAGGCAAATCTTCTCTCTTCAGTGATCCATAACCTCCGGGCACTCGCAAATCGCGATGTGATTCCGGGGATGAATGTTCATATTGAACATTACATTTAACTTGAATCTATTGACAATCCGTCACCGGTATATATATATATGTAATTTTTTCTTGATATAAATCAATATTATTAAATATATTATTTTATTTTTGAAGAGAAAAGATTTGACCCGGTCGGGATTCGAACCCAAGTTTCCACCTCTCTAGCGTGGCGCCTTATCCAACTAGGCCACCGGGGTCGTATCCGAACCAGGCAAATCTTCTCTCTTCAGTGATCCATAACCCCCGGGCACTCGCAAATCGCGTTGTGATTCCGGGGATGAATGTTCATATTGAACATTACATTTAACTTGAATCTATTGACAATCCGTCACCGGTATATATATATATGTAATTTTTTCTTGATATAAATCAATATTATTAAATATATTATTTTATTTTTGAAGAGAAAAGATTTGACCCGGTCGGGATTCGAACCCAAGTTTCCACCTCTCTAGCGTGGCGCCTTATCCAACTAGGCCACCGGGGTCGTATCCGAACCAGGCAAATCTTCTCTCTTCAGTGATCCATAACCCCCGGGCACTCGCAAATCGCGATGTGATTCCGGGGATGAATGTTCATATTGAACATTACATTTAACTTGAATCTATTGACAATCCGTCACCGGTTGTATAAATCAATAATAATAATAATCAATAATAATATAAATCAATATTATTAAATATATTATTTTATTTTTGAAGAGGAGGATCACTGAAGAGAGAAGATTTGCCTGGTTCGGATACGACCCCGGTGGCCTAGTTGGATAAGGCGCCACGCTAGAGAGGTGGAAACTTGGGTTCGAATCCCGACCGGGTCAAATCTTTTCTCTTCAAAAATAAAATAATATATTTAATAATATTGATTTATATCAAGAAAAAATTACATATATATATATATATATATATATATATATATATATATATATATATATATATATATATATACCGGTGACGGATTGTCAATAGATTCAAGTTAAATGTAATGTTCAATATGAACATTCATCCCCGGAATCACATCGCGATTTGCGAGTGCCCGGGGGTTATGGATCACTGAAGAGAGAAGATTTGCCTGGTTCGGATACGACCCCGGTGGCCTAGTTGGATAAGGCGCCACGCTAGAGAGGTGGAAACTTGGGTTCGAATCCCGACCGGGTCAAATCTTTTCTCTTCAAAATAAAATAATATATATATATATATATATATATATATATATATATATATATATATATATCAATTTATTTAAATTTACAACTGTATAAATAAATACATTAAGTAAATGAGCTGATAAAGATTATAATAACATGTAAAAACTTGAAAAGAACTACTCATAAGTAGCACTTCAATAAAAATTCTACACTAGAAGATCTCTAGGTCATCTTCTTTTCAGACGCCTCAAAGGATTATCAGGAATGGAGTGGGAAGCAAGTTGAGAAACTAATGGATTTAAGTGGTTATGGAGCTTACGATGAAAAATAGGTACCTGGTTCGGTCTAACTAAGCCACATATGGAACATTAAGTTCTTTATAGATAAGTTTATTGGTGACAAAGTAAGGAGCATTGAGGATTTTTCCAAGGATTTTGGATTGTAAGGATTGGATGCGAGATGAATTGGATGGTTTAGTAGAGCCCCAAAGCTCAACTCCGTACATCCAAGTAGGTTTAATCACGGTCAGGTAAATAAGTCTTTTGTAATGAATTTGGAGCTTTGATCGTTTGTCGTTTTAGTCTTTATATTAATTTTAAATAATATTCTTTTAAGTGTACCATTTTATTTAATTTTTTTCTCTGCCCCCTTCTTCTGGAAACTATTTAGAGACTACTGTGCGAGAATCAACAGTTCACTATAGTACTCAGGGCTGACGATCTCTAAGACTTACAAGATATATCGACCAAGATTAAGGATCTCAGATTCGAAATCAGCTAAAGCGGCGGTGAGTTCTACCATGATGGACCGTTCCTTTGTTAATGGCTGCGATCCCTGATCCCCCCCCCCATCTCCTCCTATCTATTGAGGGTGATTCCATTATTTGAATGGACCTTATTCCATTACTACAACAAATGTTTGTAGCTCCTCCAAGTGATCCATTGTTATCTACTCGGTTGTACTGGAAATACATTGTGTCAGCTGGAGAATTCAAATTGGAATAAAGGAAGGATTATCTTGTCTAGTAAAGAAAAAAAAAACAAGCATACATTTACCTGCTCTATTTAATTAAAGAAGAAAATACTTGCTATATTAAGCTAAATTTCCAAAAATAAAGTCCTATTTTAACATGGGACATCTTATACCGGAGCCCTAGTTGGTCAAAAGCGATACAATTTTGAGGAACGCAAGGGCGTTACGCTTATTTTGACAGTTTAATATCAGGAGAGTATGAGCAGTTAGGAGCTCAACTCCTAAATTCTTATTATAATATCTTCACTAGGAAGCAGGTTCTAATGAGTGAACTTCTTTTGGCTCTCTTTCTCTTAATACGAAATAAACGTATGAAGCCTCTTATATAACTATTTTGTTGAAGGACGTGTAATTTAATATCCATTATTAGCCATAACTCCTATTTATTAATATGTGAATCTACATGTTTCGGAGTCTTTGGCTCCATCTTCAGGTTCTAAAATCTTTAAATATATTAATTTATAACATTATAGCAATTATTTATTCAAAACTTTACTTACGATCTGTGATTGATTTCACACAGTTAATTTTACTGCCTCACAGCCATACTACTGAGGAATGTTCATAATTTATTATTGTTTGTCTAATTCTTATTTATATAGACTATTTAATATGGTGTTTATTTAAAACTCCATTTTCATTTTATTTCTGATTTCTCCCATAGGAGCGTATGAAGCCTCTATTTTTAATTGTAGGAGCCTATTTGACACGGTCTAGCTCAGTTAATGTTAATGGGATTGAAAATTTGACGACATCAAACCTGTCAAAATTTAAATAGAGAATATTTTTTGTCGTATAAAATTTGTCGCTAAGAACTACCGTTTAGGAGCTATTTTTGTTTGAATGAAAAAAATCACGTTTGAAACCGTTATTTTTAAGTGAGGGGCTTTTATGACACGCTCTAGCTGTGTTAGGGCTGTTCGGATCGAAACTTTAACGATATTTTCCTTATTAATAATAAAATGAAGATTGTTTTTTGTTATATAACATTCGCCACTATGCCCTACCGTTTAGGAGCTATATCTAAGGGCTTTTTCCACCCATGTTCCACGTTATACTTTATCCGACAGGCTCAAGAATCTTTTTTAAAAATGTATTTACAACTTTATGCATTATATACAAGTAAATTTTGAGGAAAATTATTACAATTACAAGTCAATAACAGAACTACTCACCAGTTGCACTTCAATAAAAATTACACATTAGGTCTCTTAGCTATCTTATTTTCAGACGCCTCCGTGGAATATCGGGAATTGAATGTGCGGCAAGCTGGGAAACTAGTGGATTCGTGTGGGTATGGAATTAAATAGGAAAGGATAGTTATCTGGTCTGGGTCAGATCTGCAGCATATGGAACATTAAGATCTTTATGGATAAGTTTGCTGGTAATAAGGAGCATTGATTTTAGGAAGGACTTTGGTTTGCAAGGATTGGATATCAGAAGAATCGGATCTAATTACTGTCATGTAAAAGAGGCTTTTGTAAGTTATTGGGAGCTTTGAACGCTTCAATTCAGTATTTGTGCATTGACTATTCCCAGTCCGTCGTTTGCCCAGATGGATTCCTAAGTAGTGGATTCGTTCAACGGGGATCAGTAGAATCTATTTAGATAACGGTCGGGTTAAGAGGAGGCAGCAAACTGCCTTGACCAGCGCTACACCGACCAGTTCGGCCCTTACGCTTCACTTCGAGTTTACATTTATCGATAGCTCTTTCCTATAACCTCACATGTAAACAATCACTTTTACAGTTTCAACTTGGATTGTGTTGTTTAGTGTCTTATATTGATATTTAGTCTTCTTAAATGAAAATAAGTGAAACATAAGTTAACAACATGAGTTTCATAAAGAATTAAGTGTTTTATCAATTCATGTTTTCTTATTCCCTCTTATCTAATGTGTAAAAGTGTTACAAAACTTAAGAACATTAATTTGTACATGGTGTTTTATATATTTTTCGAAATATATAATTTGTCGAAAATTATATGTTTTTAGCTGTTTGATTGAATAACTCGGAAACCGTTACTTTTAGCACATTTTGTGTTTTATACATTATTAAAGCGAAGAAAATTTGAAACAAATTTGTTTCTATACATTTTTTTGCTCAGATCAATAGTCTAACAGGGAAAAATTGAAGAAATTGGATAGTTTGTGGCAGTCGCACTTCTCCGCTGAAACACATTTGTCGGTACTCTTTTGGCTATTACCTCAAACCTATTTGTCTGATCCAAAATTTTTATTTTTTATCTGAAAGCTTGTGAATTTACTATCCGGATCCCATTTATGAAATTGTTATAAAATTCCGTCAAACATCCGTGCCAGCACGCTGAGAAACCCATACTGCTCATTTTTTGGGCACATTTCTCACTATCACTCCAAAAATATTTGTTCGCTTTCATATTTCCTTTTTCCATCTCGAAGTTATATTTACTATATAATCTCATATATGAAATTTTGTTTAAATCCCGTGAAATAACCATGCCAGCCCACTGAACAAATGAAAATTGTCATATGTTGCCAAAACGTAAACATTTAGCGTGCTGGATTATGAATTATAAGGATTTGATACGTGATGATAACAGTCATGTAAATGTGTTTTTTGTAATATATTGGAAGCTTTGAACTCTCGTCTTGTAAGGGAGTAGTCTATAACGACGAGCAGTTTCTTGTCGCTTTAGTCTTGTTTGTGGATTCCAAGTAAGACGTTTGTCCGAAGTGGAGTCCTAGGTAGTCGATCTGTTTAACAGAGGTTAATAGAACATTATTAAAGGATACTGTAGGATAAGAATTTGTAGTTTTACGACGAAGGGTAAAAGTTATTTGATGAGATTTGTTTGGATATATTTTGAGCCTCCGATTTCGACACCATCCTTGCAGATTTGGATTGAAAATTTGTTTTGGTCGTAGAGGAGCCTTCATTATAATTCTTATTAACTAAGATTCCATTTATTATAAAGAATAATAAATTATTCTTTGGACTAAAAATGGTTTATAATTATAGGTAATTGAAATATAATTAAATTTTATAGGTCTGATTGGTGAATTAAGTTGTGGAGGAGACGACTAAGTTTTAAGACTAAGAGTTGCTAACTAGCTCTCGCGTCCTACTCCTTATCAGTTTCTGTTTAACTAACTTAATCCAGTCCTTGAGTTAGAGTTAGTAAGGCTAATTGTCTTTTAGGGTTTAGTTGTGAATCTGAATTGGTAAACCATTGTTCATTCAACTGTTCGGATTAGCATTCATCATATCCCTCCGTACACGAGTAGAACTATCTGGTATTCCTGTCTGGTTATTGAGGTCGTTACTAATAAACTTTATTATTATCCTATCTAGTTATTAAAAATATTGAATGAAATAATCAATCAAAATCATTTGAATCAACATATGAAAGACCAGAGAGAAAAACCTTTTTTTTTTTTTTTTTTAATATAAATTTATTCAATTGACAACTGTACAAAACATAAACATCAAGTAAATGTGTTGATAACGATTACAGTAACATGTCAAAACTTGGAAAGAACTACTCATCAGTAGCACTTCAATAAAAATTCTACACTAGAAGATCTCTAGGCCAACTTCTTTTCAAGCGCCTCGGAGAATTATCAGGAATGGATTGGGAGACTAGTGGATTGAAGTGATTATGGAGCTTACTATGAAAAAATAGGTATCTGGTTTGGGCCAACTCAGCAACATATGGAACATTAAGATCTTTATGGATAAGTTTATTGGTAACAAAGTAAGGAGCATTCAGGATTTTTCGAAGGATTTTGGATTGTAAGCATTAGATACGGGAATCATTAGAAGGTTTATTTGAGCCCAACTCCATATGTCAAAATAGGTTTGATAACTGCCATGAAAATTAGTCTTTTGTTGTTAAATCGGAAGGTTTAAATGTTAAAGAAATCGAAAACGACGAACAGTTTCCTGTCGTTAGTCTTGTATGTGGTTTCCACATCAAACGTTTGTCCAGTTGGAGGCCTAGGTAGCGGATCTGTCCAACAGGGATCAGTCGGTTATTGTTGAAGGATTCTGTAGGACAAGAAGTCGTAGGTTTGTGACGAGAGAAAAACCTAGTTTATTTTTTCATTTTTTTTTATTTCTATTTTTGAAATTGTATGTTACCCATAGGTGATACTTTCCTAAAAGTTATATATCAAAAGATTCCGAAGCCATCTCTTTTTTTAGTGAAATTGGTGGGTCCTCGATTAGATAAGTATCTGGTTTTTGACAAATCGACAGCATATGGTACATCAAGATCTTTATGGGCAAGCTGATTTGTTGCAAAGTTAGGAGCTTTGAGGATTTTTCAATGTATTCAGATTGTGTTGGGATTTGTATTGAAAAATTAAAATTAATTAGAGGCGAATTGAGAGTTTTAAGGTTTATAGAAGGATCAATACGATTAGGACTGTTGTATTAATTGCCACTTATATTGGAATTATTTTATTAAAATACTAGTTTCGAATGATAAACATTCATCTTTCGTTCTAAAACATAAAAAATTTTCAACACAACAGCACTATGTTACATGGTTTATATATACTAACGTTTTCAAAAATGTAAGACAAGAAATGAAACATCGGTATTCACCTGAGATCTAACAGATATCTGAAATATATCCATCAAGGAAAGGGGAAAGGGGCAGGTAGGTTTAGCCGTTCCACAGTGGATATATTACATATATCTGCTAGATCTCCTCAGGTGAGTACCAATATTTGATTTCTTGTCTTACATTTTTGAAAACTTTAGTATATATAATCCATGTAACATAGTGCTGATGTGTTGAAAATTTGGTATGTTTTAGAACTGAAGATGAATGTTTATCATTCGAAACCAGTATTCTAATAAAATAATTTTAATAGAAGGGGCAATTAATTCATCAATCCTAATTGTACAGGTTTTTGGTTCGGACTAAATCATTTATATGTGGAACATTAAGATCTTTGGGTATAAATAAAAAGTAAAAGCCATTGAGCAGTTTTAGATGGTAAGAATTGGATACGAGACGAATTAGATGGTTTATTGGAGCCCCAAAACTCAACATCTAATTTCCAAACTGATCTGATTATTATTTTAAATTTAAAGTTTGTTATCCCCTTGATCCATTTTTCAAGAGAGGAAATATGTCAATAAAACATTATCCTCACCCAGATAATTGTTTGCCACGGCTCCATGAATAAATGAAACATCATTTACCAACGTGTAATCAGCATACGTATTGAGGACAATTGCATTAAAGAACTGGAAAATTACAGAATGTTTCTCTCACTACTTGTAGTCGAGATATTGAAATAACGCGACGGGGAATAAAAAGTTGAATAAAAAATCCGAAAAAATTAATTTATTCAATTGTAGAAGAAATTCTTACAATTCAGAGTTCCTAATTATTATTCAGAATATTTATAATTATCAGTTAGAAATTCTGGGAAGTCTTGAGTTCTGAATGCGATTGGGCGTGAAAGCTTCCACCGATAAAGGTCATTAAAAGTTTTTAATTCAATGCATCAACTTGAATTTAATTTGCAAGTTTGAATTCCATGAATACAATGACTAAACTTTCAGAATAATCTTTCCTCCAACCTATTGTCTAAATAAATCCTTCATAAGAGATACCTTGATTCTCTAATCGCCGTTTAGGAACTAAATTGTTTCAGTTTCCTGTTGGTTTTTACAAATATATCATATGATATTAATTAATGCGTGGTCTTTTGTAAAATGAGGTGAAATAATTTCTGATACTCAGGTAAAAACTCCAATGATAGTTCTGTATTAAGAGATTTCGATGCCATTTTGTTTTTTACCTCCGAAGATATTCAAGAAATAATTGAGAAGCGATGCGAAAAACTAATTAGTTTAAATTAGTCATCCATATCGGTTATAAAGTGAATAAGTCGATTAAAAAAATGACAATTCATTTGAATACGAAAAATACTAATTATAAAGTAACATGTCAGTAAATTGTTATGCAACTCTTTATTAGCGCTTCTTAACTATAAGTTCTCGTATTTTAAAATCTCTCGAGGCCATCTTATTTTCAGACGCCTGTAGTATTATCAGATTCGAATTGGAAACTATAGAAAAATGGGTAATAGTGGTTTTGGTGCTGATCTCGAAATTTTAATTATTTTGAATAAGCCAAGTCTGCAATATTTAGGGCATTAAGATCATTTTGAATAATTTTTATCAGACTAAATAAGGAGCATTGAGGACTTTTCGAAGAATAAGAGATGAATTAGATGTTTTATTTTCAAAGTTTAACATAGATTCAGTAGATATAAAGGTTACTAAGGGGGTTTGTCAAGTAATTGTTGAAGCATCAGAAAACGACGAATAGTTTCAATCTTGTAAATGGATTCTATGTATGATACGATTATTGTTCCTAATGGAGTCCTAGGTAGCGAATCTGTTCAGCGGAAAATAATACGAAGTACCTTGCAATTATTGAATCAATATTTACCATTTGTCGTCCGCATGTGTTGTGAGGACGGTGCTAAAATTGTTCGTTATTTCAGCTGTATACACTGTGGATAAATTACACTATGCGACTAGGCAAAGAAATATAAAAATTTAAATTTAAATATCAAGACTTCAACGAAAGGAAACTGCTCGTCGTTTTCGACTTCTTCAACATTTAATAGACAGACGTTCAAACCTATACTTTAACTACAAAATGCTCATGTACATGACAGTTATCAGACCTATTTCGACATATGGAGTTGAGCTTTGGGGTTCCACCAAACCATCTAATTCATCTCGTATCCAATCCTTCGAAAATCTATTGATCCATTGTTTTTCCGAGTCGTGAGAGAGATATATGCTTTATTGATATAAAAAACATACTGCTGGCCAACTTAATTGGGTTGCTACACACACAGCCTACCTATCTATCTTACTAAAGATAACACAATTATTTTTATTTATTTATTTATTTATTGAGATTTACAACTGTATTTACAATATGAACATACAATACATCAAGTAAATATGACGATAATGATAAAAATGACTCGTCACTTGTTTTTAAAAGAACTACCCATTGGTAGCACTTGTACAGGCTCTATATAATGAGATACTATATTAGAAGGTCTCGAGGCCATCTTCTTTTCAGGAGCCTCGGAGGGTTATCTGGAATCGATTGAGAAGCAAGTTGTGACACTAATGGATTTGAATGGTTGTGGAGTTTGCTATGAAAGGATAGATATCTGGTTTGAGCTAAGTCAGAAACGAAGGTATATTTAAGATCTTTGTGGATAAGTTCGTTTGTGACAAAGTAAGGAGCATTTAGGATTTTGGACTGTAAGGATTGGATACGAGATGAATTGGATGGTTTAGTGGAGCCCCAAAGCTCAACGCCGTATGTCCAAATTGGTCTAATTACTGTTATGTATATGAGTCTTTTGTAATTTATTGGAAGGTTTGATCGTTTGTCAAGTAAATGTTGAAGTAGTCGAAAACGACACGCAGTTTCTTGTCGTCTTAGTCTTGTATGTGGATTCCAAGTAAGACGTTTGTCCAAGTGGAGTCCTAGGTAGCTGATCTGTTCACTGTCAGTGGGGCATCATTAAGGATACCGTAGGACAGGAAGTCGTAGGTTTACGACGAAGGGTGAAGGTTATTTGATGGGATTTATTTGGATTTATTTTGATTCTCCATTTTCGACACCATTCTTGAAGGTTTGTGATATGGGATTGGAGTGTCTGGGAGGCAATAAAGGGATCATTGTTTACTGATAACAAACAAGTATCATCAGCATACGTAACACAATTATAATTTGACAATAATTCATGATATTTGTATACATGGTATAATTCTAAGTTACAATATATAATATAAGACACTAGGCAGACTGATATATTTTTTTCGTATTAATTTCACTTTATTATTTCCTTTTTTATTTCATTTCCCTCTTAATATTTACATGTTTCGCGTTTGTTTCCCCTTCTCTTTCCCTCGTACTATAATTAATATAACTACTACTTAACACACACACACATATTTATTTATATAAATATATGCATATAGAACCAAAAATAAAATAAATTAAATTGGTTCACGTGTATAATAACTATGTACCATGTATGTGGTGGTGGATAATGCTCTTAGAGTCCAATATTATTTTTATTTCTTTTAAAGGCATAACTCCTATTTAATCTTTAATTTTCCTCGACATGTTTCGGAGTACACTGCTCCTTCTTCAGGATCTACAAAACTGTGATTTTTTCCACGTCATTTGTGCATGTCCTTACTGACACTAAACTGAGCAATTCCCATGTCAGCAAAGACATGCACAAATGACTTACAATAAATGAAAGAACAGTTTCCTTCCTTTCACATGATGATGGAGCAGTGTACTCCGAAGCATGTCGAGGAAAATTAAAGATTAAATAGGAGTAATGCCTTTAAAAGAAACAGAAATTGAATCTCCTTCAATAAAATAGTTGATTGTCCAATATTATATTTTCGGCCATTATCGCAATATTCCTCGCCTCCACACCAATGTCCTCCAATAAGCTCCTTGTTTTTCCCGGTTTGACTTGGCGAGACCCAAACCATACTCCTTTCACGGATTTCTATTTACGAATGTTTCCCGGAATTTCTCTTTTAGGAAACGGATACACTTTACATTTACTAAACACTTTTTATTTATTGGTATAGCGAGCTACTGGGACTTTACTTTCTTTCAGTATATAATCGATTGATTATTGACTGTCCTAGAATACATCTTATTTGTATTGAATATATCCTACTGCGTATTTTTATTTGTGAAAAGAAGAGAACCTTGAGAGCGCTGACCCCGGAGTGGTAACTATTTAAAACTACTGTTTGTACAGAGCTAGAGTCACAGCCATGTGAACCAGATTCCTTATACAAACTATTTACACAGCGGCGATCTTCTCAACTGATTAAACCTTACTTCCTCGTCCCTGCTATTTCTGGACTTTGTGCCAGAACTTCCGCCCGGTCGTTCTACCTTAGGACGATATTACAGTATACTAAATCTCAATGGTGTTTGATAATTATCGGAGAGATATTCTGATATCTGTACTGTGCAGTATTTGACTGGATAAAGGTGCTCTGAAAGGGTTTGAGTCCTGAATTCAACCTGGGGACCTCTCCAAATATAAACCGATTTCGATTACTTCTTGCATATCCCTTAAGTAAAGGGTCTATCTTATAATAACTATATTATATATTACAGTAAATAGTAACAAAAAGAATATACGGAGTTCTAGTTACAGTCAACCGTGACCATTTCAAGTTTTTGGGTATTACAAATGCCCTTTCTACTAAAAAAAATTATTAAATTATTATATTTTACATTATTTACTTATCTATACTATTATATAAAAGAGCAAGTCATTTTTCGTTTGTGGTCACTAACCGAGAAAACTACCGACCCAAGCTCTACCAAATTTAACCTCATCATCTTCATATTAAAATATTCAGGCATATACTCTTTTTTAATTTTATATTTACATTTGCAAATGAAGTACATTAAAGTACTTTTAAGTAGTAATATTTAGTATTTAGAAGTACTTTTAGTATGTTGTTTATTTATTTTTAAACTCTATGGGTGCGAAACATAGCCGCTTACTTTAAGGAAAGAACAACGCCTTAATGTTTTTGAAAATAAAGTACTGCGTCGAATATTTAGCCCAAAAAAGGATGAAAAACAGGAAAATTTAGAAGGCTTCACATTGCGGAAGTGCGCGAGTTATATCTGGTAAATATAATTCAGTTACCTGCTATTACTAGCAATGCGACAGTTAAAATGGGCATGTAAAGTCGTTGGGTTTAGTAATGATCGTATTCCGAACAAATTAATCAGTTTTTTAATCAGTAGACCAAGACGTAGATGGGAGGATTTCGTCAAGGCCGACCTGGGAGATTTGGGTTTTGGAGGAGTGGGTTTGAAGGTTGTTATCAACGGTTGGTGGTGTCAGCATCGAACCTTTGGGTTTGCTAAGCCTTTATTTATTTATTATCAAAGATGTTTTTTTATCGTACTTATATGCATTTTATTTTGTATTGTTTTTATTACGTTGTTAATTACTTTTTTTTATTTTTATGTTCTTACTTTCTTTTAAATATTTTATTTGATATGTATATCATTATTACTACATGTACATTATGAATCTCATTTAAACAAGCAAATCAGGTAGTATGCAAAATGCATGGAGCCTGATGTGTTATTTATCAAATACACGTCTCTTCCATAGGGTTACTATGAAAGGGGGAAAAAAATATTCCTAAGAAGGTTTATAAATAATAAAACTTACTAATTACCGTTTTGCAAAAGAGTGACATTGTTACAGTGTTTTATAGAGCTCGGAATTAATAATAAAATTTACTTATATGGAATTTATTTATTAAAATTAAATATGCGGTTCGACTTGAGGAACTATGTGGTTTACATATTTACTCAAATTAATTAAACCCCTTAGTTTAAAAAACCATTCCGCAATGGAGTTTACAATGATAAAACTATTGAACCAATCTGTACCAGATTTTAACTACACAATTTTCATAGTTCTAAAAAGGTTTAGAGCAATAATAAAATTCATAATAAGGAAAATTTAAATGTACAATGTTGAATGGCCGAAAAGAGGTTAGCAACACTGTCATATACTCTTATGTTTAGAAATTAAAATTGAACCAGATAAAATCAATAAAATTATTCCGCCGAATAAAAATTATTACCAAATCTAAATGTCAAATGTCAATCATATTGTGTGTAAATATATGATTCTTAGGCTCTTAGTTCTAAGCTCTGATAATGCAGTCCGTTATCCGGAAGATTTTTTTAAAGTCTCTGTTCGTGTTCATTACCAACTCATAGATTAAAATTAAAAATTGGATGTCTTATGTTTTTACGTAATCTTCGACCACCTAATCTGTGAATAGTACCAGGTTAAAAATTACTGCTATGAGTGGAAATATCGTTAAAGAAATAATGCATAATTTTATATTTCAATACAAAATTTTTATCGATAAACAAATAAAGCATCGGTTATTAGTTTCAATTATGTAAGTTCTTTACGCATGAAAGTGGGTGAAGCTGCGACTAAATTAATATAGCTACATTTTAATGTTCCTTTGTTTCACTTTTCCGGGTTTTTTATAGTCTGTTGAGATATTGGCTTTAACGTCCATTATCCAGTTAGTTTTGTATTTTATCAGTTTTTTTAAAATCATTTAATCTTCATTTGTTATAAAAGTTTATTTTTATTCTTTACAATATTACGCTTCGCCGGAAAGACATAAGGCCGTTCGATAATGTAGGAAAGCTGTCGTTTAAAGAATTTTATAAGACTATAAATCAAGCAAAGGGACAGCCCTAAATAAAAACTTAGACGATAAAGGAACTGAATGAAAAAGTGACAATGACGGAACGGGCTGGGGGAAAAAAAGAAGCTTGGGGAAGAAGACGAAAATATGAATAAGGATGAGAAAAATCTGGAGATATTAAGGAACGTTTCGGGGATATTAAATTGTTTTACTTGTATTATTATTAAAAAAAAAAAAGGACTTCTATCCTGATGCGATTTTTATTTTTACTATTAATTGTGGAAGCGCAACTCACGCTGCCAGTTATTGCTAAGATCCTGTTTCGGATTTTTTGAAGAGATAAGTTCAAGAAAGAGGTTCACTTCGAATAAGAAATAGTTACAATTATCAAAATACTTTTGTCTAGGATATGTCTTTTGGTTGTGGGTTGATAATTTTCTTGTTTAAAGTTTTTTCACCGTCAAAATGTTAATTTTTTTTTCTTTTCTTTTATCAATTCATTGAAATTTATAACTGTACAAATCTATACATCTCGTCAATATGTTAAAACGTAAAAATAAATAAAAATTCTATCCAACATCTCTAGACCATCTTCATTTCAAACGCCTCAATTTTTCGAAGGATTTTGGATTGTAAGGATTAGATACGGGATGAATCGAATGGTTTAGTAGAGCCCGAGAGTTCAACTCCGTACGTCAAAATAGGTCTAATCCCTGTCGTGTAAATAAGTGTTTTGAATTATTTGAAAGCTTTGAACGTTTGTCTAGTAAATGTTGAAGTAGTTTCGTGTCGTTTTAGTCTTGTATGTGGATTCCAAGTTTGTCCATGTAGAGTCCTAGGTAGGCGGATCTGATCAACAGAGGTTTGTGGAATTTCTTTAAAGGATACTGTAGGAAAGGAAAGTCGTAGGTTTACGACGAAGGGTAAAGGTTATTTGGTGAGATTGTTTTGGATTTATTTTGATTCTCCATTTTTGATACCATTCTTGAGTAAGTAACATTTTGGCATGCTCTATGAAAATGTTGATACTGGCGGTATGTTTATTAACTTGTTTGATTTAATCTTTTAAATCTACCTCTCACGTCTTTATTAAGTGATTAAGGTCTCTTACATAAAAGAGAATAAAAGAAAACAAAAAAGAAAAATCTATAAACTGAAGGTAGGATTTAAAAAAGCTGACAGAGGAGGATTAGAAGGGAATTTTAAAAATGCTTTAATAAAGCGTTAAGAAGAGACTAAGAGTTGGCTAGCCTTCCATCAACAGAGCCCTTTCAATGGACAAAGCCTGGAAGGAGGGAGTCATTATAACTTTCCTGGAAACTTTGTCTCGCTGGAGGCATCCAGGATCCTCCTAAAATCTCCAGGTTTTCACTTTTACCTTTTAGAATTTTAAGGAGCTTGCCAGGAAATCCTCAGATTGTTCAATTTGCCCACTCTGCCTCTAATCATCTTTCAAACTAATTATCTCACTACTTCTTTGCGGGTCCGACCTCAGCTCTGGGAAACAATAGGCAACACTTCGCTTTGATAAATTGAAATTCTTATTATTAAATTTTTTTTAACATTTATACCAATTTAGAACTGTATAAGATATTGGGTGTCCTGAAATTAACGCAGGTTTGTGGTTTTAAATTATAAAGAAATTTCTAAACGATCTAAAACATTTTGACATGAATATTTCTTTTGAGTGGGGTCTATAATTTTTTAGAGTGACTTTTTTTTTTATTCATGTTGACACGCTCTAGATCTGCTGGTGTTGCTCGGATCAAAAATTTGACGATGGTTTCCTAATAAGAAATTTAATGGAGAATATTTTTTGTTATATAAGATTCCCCGCTAGGACCTACAGTTTAGGAGCTATATTGGTTTGAATGAAAAAAGTCACGTTTGTCTTTATTTTTTAAGTGTTAAGTGAGTTTTTTTTTTACACGCTCTAGCTCTGTTGGTATTCCTCGGATCCAGATATTTTTTCAGAAATTTAATTTATAACATTTGTCGGTGGGACCTACCGTTTAGGAGCTATATTGGTTTGAATGAAATAGTCACCTTTGGAACTCCCTCTTTTCTCTCAATTTTTTTTAACTTCTAACTATCATAAATTATTATTTTGATTGAATTATCAGTTTATGTAATTTGAACCTTTTAATTCTAAAATAGACTATTGATATAAATATCCGTGATCACGTGTTTTTCCCAGTCTAGGAGGAATTGAGTTTTTTTTTTTTTTACTTTGATTACTCATATTGTATGATCTTGCTCGATCCCTCTGGGCTGTTCCTAATTTTGTTTTGAATAAAAAAAGTGACGTTTGAAACCTATTTAGAAATGTAGGAGCTTTTTTGACACAATCTAGCTCAGTTGGTGTTGCTCGGAACGAAAATTTGACATCCTTTGTCAACAATATTTGTCGAAAATTTAATCGAGAATATTTTTTGTAATATAACATTTGTCGCTAGGGCCTACTGTTTAGGAGCTATATTGTTTAAATAAAACTAAACTATGTAGTACGAAAAGTCATATCTAAAACCTCTAGTTTTAGGTGTAAGAGCTTTTCTGATCCACTCTAGCTCTTTTGATGTTGCTTGGATCGAAAATTTGACGACAATTTCCTAGAGAGATATATGCTTTATTGAGACAATAAACAATAAACATAGTGCTGCCCAACTTTATTGGGTTGCTATAAACACAGCATACTCATCTATCCAATTAAAGACAACACTGTAATTTATAATTTAGTTATAATTATATAATATAGTACTTAATACTACCTAATACTAGACGAACTAATAACTTTTTTTTTTTCTTTTTCCCCCTTCTTTCTTTTTTTTTCCTTTTTTGCTTCTTTCACTTTATTCTTTCATTTTATGTTATCCCCCCCCAAATATTCACATATCTACCACACATTCATATACATAAATGCACATTTAATAACTGTACATTGCAATGGGCCATCCTATGCACCATGTATGTGGTGGTGAATAATTCCCAGGGAAGAACTTTAATTCCGAATATGTTTTGTTTTATAACATTTGTCGCTAGGACCTAAAGTTTAGGAGCTATATTATTTTGGATGAAAAAAAGTCAACTTCGAAACCCCCTACTTTCTCTCAATTTTGTTTATTTCGAATAACCATCTATTGTTATTTTAATTGAATTATTGATTTATATAATTTGCTGCGTTTTATTCTAAAATAGATTATAGATGTACATATTCATGATCTATTGTTTCCAGTTTAGGAGAAATTGAGATCATTTTTAACTTCCATTACTCATTGCCCTAAGTGTGTCAGCTTGTAAAATTTTTACATAAATATTAAACATGGAACATGTTTTACCGGTGATCTAGTTGGTCAAAAGTTATAAGTATTTAGGGAACGTGAGGGCGTTACGCGTAGTTTGATATTTGGAGAGTAGGAGCAGTTAGGAGCTTAACTCATCGTATAGTAAATAACACTATACCTTGACAAGGAGGCAGGTTCTAATAAGTTACCTCCTTTTGACTGTGTTTCTCTTAATACGAAATAAAAAGATTTAACCTGGATTTGACCGATGGCTCGATCTATCCGGGGTGTTCAGAACTTTGTTTTAAAATAAAAATGTCAAGTTTGAAACCACTATGTAGGATTTTTTTTACACGCCCTAGCTCAGTTGATGTTGCACGGATAGAAAATTCGACGACATCCTACTTGTCAAAAATTTAAAGAAAAATATATTTTGTTATATAACACTTGTCGCTTGGACTTACCGTTTAAGAGCTATACTAGTTTGAATGAAAAAAGTCCTGTATGAAACCTCTATTTTAAGGTGTAAGAGCTTTTTTTGAAAAACTCTCTAGCTCTGTTGGTGTTGCTCGGATCAAAATTTTGCATTTTTTAAAAATCTTAAAAAACCTATCTGAAATTTAATGGAAAATATTTTTTGTTATATAACATTTATCGCTAGGACCTACCGTTTAGGAGCGATATTCGTTTGAAAGAAAAAAACACATTTGAAATACCTATTTTTTCTCAATTTTATTTATTACGAATAATCAGCAATTATTAATTTAATTTAAATAATTGAAAATCATACAGGTAACGGAAAAAAATAATAACATACGGGTATAGGCAGTCAGTAGGATTAAGCTATTTAATTAGAAAATTTATCTCATAGAAAAAACTGAATCACAGGCAAGCGGAAAAAAGAAAGAAGAAAACATATGAGCATCGGCGGTCTAGGGGTGGTTAGGGGTCAACCCACTAAAACGTGTTCCATGATATTCTTTCTCTAGCCGAAAAATAAATTTAAATTAAATTCTGCGTATTGATAAAATTTGAATATTTTAAAATTAATGGAACATGCTTTAAAAAAATGAAAACATAAATAAGAACATTTATAGAACTGTATGCATTTATGCATAAAGTACCAGAACACCTTAAAACCACTCGTAAACTACCGCTTGCTCTAAACTACCTGAGGCACTGAAATAAACCCAACAAATATCCAGGCAGAACCCGCAGAGCTCTGTAAGACGTTGGAGTAGGCCCGTTTGGGGAGGTTTATGAATGATGGAGCTGGAACTGGAGAGAACCACTGTTAGCCTGGATAAGATTTACTGGAGCATCAGCCTTGTTTTTATACCTTGTTTACCCATTCTGTCTCTACCTCCTTGTTTACCCCTTCCTTACCATTAATTCAAATACACCGAGGCCGTTTCTGAATGGAATTTTATACCCACTGTCTTTTTGGTAGTTGTAAAAGATTCGGCTGACTAAATTGTTAATTTTATTCGTTCAAAATCTTCAATTAGCTCATTGCTAGTGAGAATAGATTTTTATTCAAAGAATTTTTAAAAATAAAAATAAATTTGATGTACTCTGATGATTTTATATTTATGATTCTTTTATTAAATAGAAATATGATATATAAATGTAAAAATACTAAATAATGAGAAAAATAAAACTCACAACAGAAAAAATAAAGAAAGAATCTATATAAATAAAACAATAAATAATTCAGTTAATTAATTACAAAACTGATACTGAAAAAATGCGATCGATATATGCTACTATAAAATATAAATTGTCCAACTTGGTAATAACAAATGTACAAACTAAACAGAAATAGAAATTGAACCCTGAAAGCAGGGTGGTTGAAATAAATTAGTTTTAAAAGAATTGAGCGGGTGCATGCGCTATGATGAAGAAATGTCGATCCCGAAAAATGTCATTATGATGAATAAATAAGAAGGTATCGAGGAGTGAATGCTAATAAATTGAATTCATTCTCAGTAACCAGAAGGTCTTGGGTTCGAATCTGGGCAGGTTAATATTTATTTCGTGGCGGACCCAGGAAACGAATCTTGACTTTCCCACCCAGGCTAGTATAGAACTTCAATGGAAGTCTTGGGCCCCAAAAAAAAGTTTAAAAAAAAGGATTCATAAATAATTTACATACTCTTTCATAAAATAATAAAAAATGGTATGTAAATATATATGCTATACCTATTAGGAATACATCTTATGTTTATTTTTAAGTAATATTTTAAATGAATATAACTCTGTATAATTAGTGATAGTTTGTTTGTTTGTTGGGGCATAAAACCCTAGCGTCATCAATGCCTGTGTAATTATATATATATATATATATATATACGTATATTTTCAGAATCCCAAACGAAAAAAACATAATAGGTCAGGAAGGGTGATCAGAAGGGAGTAGTCTACTACGAGCTTCTCAAACCCGGCGAAACAGAACCGAGCGGGACCGATCCGCCCCAGGAAGCGCCCCCCCCCCCCGCTCCCCCCCCACATTGGCGGAGCAACACTTCAACAATTTCCCCCATCCGAACCCTAAGCAAAAATAGTGATGGTTATTGATACTCGATGGATCAAAATATCGGTAAATTTCTTTAGATACGTACTTTACGATATATCGTTTTCTCCATATTAAAAAAATGCATAATCCGCCCCAGGAAGCGCCCTGAAATGCATAATTCAAATATATATATATATATATATATATATATATATATATATATATATATATATATATATATATATATATAGTCCGCTAAGATGTGATTCCTCGTACGCGCCAATTTCCAGAAAAAAAAAAGTTTTGGAACCATTATTTTCAAAAACAATAGTTGCATCAATGAAGTGGGACCACGTATTCGCCAGATCAACAATAAAAAGTTGAACAATGAACTAATTAGAGAAATAATAATTCAAACTGAGCATCTTATAGAACATTAACTGCTTTATGGATGTTTATTTGTGACAATATAAGTTTAGTGGAGCCCCAAAGGTCAACTCCAAATAGCTCTGTATTGTAAATGAGTCTTTCAAGAAACAAAAATAGTTAAATGTCGGAGTTGATGAGGAATAATTTAATTCGAATTTAAAATGTTTAAATTGTATTATTATTCTTTATCCTTGTTTCATCCACTATCTAAATTGAATAGCGAGAACAGGGTACTAAAAGCAGAAAGGTGGAATAGAATTATGAATAAAAGAGACTATTATTCGCTCTGCGGTCTAGGAATAAACCTCGTTAAGGAATAAACCATGCACTACGGGGTTTTATCTCCAGAGGGAGTGGGGAAAGAGGGGTAGAAGGGAATGTGGGAGGTTATTCCATTAAGTGGCAAAGTAACAGCTAAACCGTGTGGCTTTGTTGGGGATTTGCTAATGAACTTGTGGAATAAATAAACGGAAATACAAGACTTCGATCCGCTCTTCTTTAATTAACAATGAAGTATTACGAAGAACTTTCGTATTCCTTTGAAAAGTAGTTCTGCAGCATGGGAGGAAGATGCAAGAAATATTATGAATATTGTGAAGATTTTATTGTAACTATTTCTTGATAATTATAACTGTATACATTAGTCCAGTCAATTTAGACCAAAAATGGGCAATCAGAGAACTCAAAATACTAGTTCCAATTTTTCAGGAATGTATAGAGGGTCCCGTGAACAAGAACAAATAAAGTCCCTCCAAATTTAACGCCATACATATGACATTTTGATTAGATTCCGTAAAAATAACACGCCAGCACGCTAAATGTGTATGTTTTGGCAAAACATGACAAAGTTACAACAAATTTTATGTTCGGTGGGCTGGCGTGGGTATTGTACAGGAATCAAAATTAGATGTATGGGGTTTGATAGTAAATTTAACCGGCTTTGAGATGAAAAATGAGCCAAAAAAACTTCGATATCACAACAGTATGCGTTTTTTCATCGTTCCGACGTGGGTATATTATAGGGCTTGATCAAAATGTCATATATATGGCCTTACAGGAAATTTAACTAGGTTTGAGATGGAATAAATAAATGTTAAATCGAACGAGGAGTTTTGGAGTTATAGCGAAGAATGTGACAAAAAAAATTGGATTTCACAACAGTACTCATTTTTTAGCGTCCTGGCATGTGTATTTTAAATTTCGTATGTGGGGTCTAATGGTAAATTTAACCTGCTTTTAGACGGAAAAAATAAGTTATTGATCGAACTAAGTTATTAATGTTACTTCTTTAAAAGATAGGATTTTTTTAAGTACGTTTCATATTTACATTTACTCATTTTCTAATCGTTTATATAGGAAATATCTGAGGTTCCATAGAGTTCTATTTTGGTGCGAATCAGAGATTCCCTACAAGACACTTGGTATCGACCCCACTGCATAGATTAAATTCCGAGAAGGCTTTCGATGTAGCCCCTGGGACAGTAATTGCCTCCGAAT
The DNA here is from genome assembly GCA_003667255.2 of Euschistus heros. Lineage (NCBI taxonomy): Eukaryota > Metazoa > Arthropoda > Insecta > Hemiptera > Pentatomidae > Euschistus > Euschistus heros. The sequence continues at coordinate 3,993,148 of RCWM02000018.1, forward strand.
ATTTCCACTCGTGGCTGACCAAATCACCTCTATTCAAATAGCTTACTACTCAACTGGCTAACTAAACATATCTTCTTAGTGTAACATTTTCAGATATTACTATCTTTCTTCCCTTCTACATATTTTAAAAACACATCGTTTATTGATCATGAAAAGTTCAGCTGACTAGGACTTCAACTTGACAAGCCCTCTCTGTCATATTACAAGTCTGAATTGGCATAAAACTTCTGGCTTTTTTTTTTTTTTTTTTTTTTTTTTTTTTTTTTTTTTTTTTTTTTTTTTTTTTTTTTTTTTTTTTTTTTTTTTTTTTTTTTTTTTTTTTTTTCCAGTTGATCCCAGCTGATTTTTCTATAATTATTATTCTAATTCATTTTTCACTTGAGGTACGCATGATGGTGTAGAAGGATCAATACGATTAGGATTGATGAATTAATTAGCAGATAAATATATCCAATAGTCCCATTTTATTTATTTTTTTTACAATTGGAACGGAAAAAAAAAAATCAGTCATAGAAAAACCCAAAGGTTTCACCTACCTGGCTTTTCTCTCCCCCCCCCCCTCTCTCTTTTCTTTATATCTTTCAGAAGTCCGTTTTGTCTCCTTAGGTGAGTACCAATATATTTGATTTCGTGTCTTACATTTTTTAAGAACTTTAATTTATATAAATACTAGCATCCCCGTCGCGGCTTCGCCCGCCCTCAATAAGTAAAGATAATTTCAACTAAAAATTAATGTTTTATTTGTGTATGGATAAGATTCTTGTATTTTAGCATGTGGTTCAGCATTATATTTTCAATGATTTTTTCACGCATAGCAGTAATAATTAATCTAGTTATAATTGCACTGATTAGGTGGTTGAAGATTACGTAAAAGCACCATTAGACATATTATTTTTAATTTTAATGTATAAATTGGTAATCAATATGGATAAAGACTATTAAGAAACTTTTGCGAAAAATAAACTGCATTATCAGTGCTTACGACAGAAGGCCCGTGGATCATATTTTTACACACAATATAAAAAAGCAAAGGATCGACATTTTCATTTAGTAATAATTTGTATTCGGCAGAAATAACTTTATTGATTTGATCTGGTTGGATGTTGATTTCGAACTATAAAAGTATATGACAGTGTGGCAAACCTCGTTTTTACCTCTCAACATTGTACATTTAAATTTTAGTTATTGTAAATTTTACCATTGCAAAATCTTCCTAGAATTATAAAAATTATTTATTCAGATGTCGGTACAGATAGGTTCAGTTTACCATTATTAACTCTATTAATGTTATTGATTTGATCTGGTTGGATTTTAATTTCTAACCATAAAAGTATGTGATAGTGTGGCGAAACCTGTTTTTAACACTCAACATTGTACATTTAAATTTTTATTGTTGCTAAACCTAGAACTAAGAAAATGATGTTAAAATTTGGTATATTTCACTCCATATAGCTGTTTTTATAACAATTTAATAGAAAATAAGTAAATTTTAGTATCAATGTTCACCTCTAAGTAACACTGTACATTTTAACCTTTCATTTAGATGGCAATTGCCGCCATTTTTGAACTTCACTGTTATCCACTTATTATTCATTTTTCAATAAAGAATTAGTTGAAAATCGTTAGATTTTACTATTGCTAAACCATCCTATAAAGATGATGTAGTCAAAATTTGGTAGAGATTGGTTCAATAGTTTTTGGCGTTTAGTGAACACAAACGAAAAATTGCTTGTCCTTTTATATAATAGTATAACCTTATACCGCCATATGTTAGAATCGTATAGAGCTAACAGGTAATTGTGACTTACAGATAATCTACAAATAATATTGCGACTATAAATTAAGATATAAGGTATCCTATCTTTTTTGTTGGATCAAAATGCATACGGTGTGCAAATTTGATTAAAATCGGTTCAGTAGTTTTAGGTGTCAGCCTGCCCCAAGACAGCGACACGTAATTTATATATATTAAGATAATATACCAGCATCACCCTTCGCGGCTTCGCCCGCTCTTATAAGAAATGAGCTTAAATAATTTTAAATAATAACTGAAGTTTTATTTGATTACAGATAAAAATCTTGTATTAAAGTATGCGATTCAACATTAATTTTTTCAATGATATTTTCACGCATAGCGTTTTTTTGTTTGTTTTTTTAACCTGGTTCCTTTGTTCAGATTTGGTGGTTGAAGGTACGTGAAACATAATTTGACGCTTAATTTTTCATTTTAATTTCTAACCATATCACTCAACTTAAACCTTTTTTTTATGTAAATTTTATCAACAATTTGATTAAAAATATGTAAATTATATTATTGATAAACCTTCCTAGAACTTTGAAGATGATGTAGTTAAAATTTGATACAGATGGGTTAAGTAGTTTTGCCATTGTAATTCTGTTGCGGAATGCCGCTAACCACATATCATTCGATTTTCGAACTTCAATGGGATCCACATGTCGCACCACATACTTAAACCTTCCTTAATAATTTCATTAAATATAAGTAAATTTTGTTAAGAATTTAAAGCTCTATATAACACCGTACCTTTGGGAACTCAATGGCCGAGCGAGTTGGGGCGAGGGTTTCAGCGCGCTCGTAACCAGAAGGGTCGTGAGTTCGAATCCCACCTAGGCGGGTTAAAATTTATTTTGTGGTCGACCCAGGAAATAAATCTTGACCTTCCCACCCAGGCCAGTATAGGACTTCAATGGAAGTCTTGGGCTAAAAAAAAAAAAAAATAAAAAAAAAAACACCGTAGCTTTGTAACCTCTTATGTAGAATGGTGCTCGCCACCTAAAGGTCAATCTTCAGACTTCACTGTTATCCCCTTGTTATCGCTGTAATAATAATAAATTAAACAATTTATTTAATAATAAATGAGTTGGTTTTATTATTGCTTAACCTTCCTGAGATTTTAAAGATGTCGTGGTTTAAATCTGTTACAGATTGGTTCAGTAGTTTTCGCGGTTAGTGGCCACAAACGAAAAATGGCTTGTCCTTTTATATAATAGTATAGATGTGTGACAAAGTACAAAGTTTTGAAAATTTTGTACGATTTAGAAATGATGATGAATGTTTTAACATTCGAAACAAGTTTTATAATAAAATGATTCTAATAGAAGTGGAAATTAATTAATCAATCCTAATTATTTCATTTTTAATTATAATTATTATATTATATCTTATATATTCTGCAGTTCAAGGTTTTTTTTTCTTTCTTAATTTTTTTTTTTAAATCTACTCTCATTGGACTCATTTTCTGAATGGATTTATGTTTATATGTATTATCTATCGCTCTGTAGTGAAACAGCTTGTAATATTTATTCATTAAAACGGTATTTATATCGAGAAAAAAAAAATTCTCTTACGTGGATAATTTTTAAAACTTTTATAGTATATAATGCCAGATATACTAGACATTTTTCCAAGATACTGTTATTGTAGAGATAAAGGAGAGGGAAGGGAGATCGAAGGAGAAGAAAGACCACAAGAGAGACGAGGCTAGATCGGTGGCGTAGAGATTTAGTGCTATATTACTAGGTCTTAGTGGCGTAGATTAAATAGATCCCCTAATCCACTGCCTTAACAATTACAATCTATCCCTCAACACCATTCTAGGTGGCGGTGGCTAGATGGCTAGATGGCTTCCCAGCGCTCTGCGGTTGTGGTCCTTCCACGGTCTGCCAATACTATCTCTCTTCCATTTGTTATTCAACTGTTTCAAGAATTGCATAATTATATTGGCCTTGTCTAGAAATTAATGCAGGCCTATGTTTTTAAAATAAACATTTTTATTAACAAAAAAAAATATTTGAATATATATATGAAACATTTGAATTTTATAAAAACGCATCTTTTTTCATAATAAAAAAAGGTTTTGAGGGCTATAATAAACATTCCTAAACTAGACATAAACAATTTTTACTAAAATAAAGTTCAATATTTCTTTTAATAAACGAAAAATTTAGAAAACTTACTTTTTAAAATTTTCATTTTTTACAATTTTAACTTTTCAATTTATATTTAATAAGACATATTGCCCCCTCTGGCTTGAATGACTGCTGCCACTTGTCTTGCAATACTTGTAAATAACGAAACGAATGATAAACATGGACTGAAGGAAATTTGAAAAAAATTATCTAAAATTCCATCGTTTGTTATTAACAGGAAAATACATTAATGTGTCTAATCCTTAATGTCTGACGTTTAATATAATATAAAACAAATATTGGTTTAAGGTAAAAATCAGGAAAATCTTGAGAATTATGGGTGTTTTTATATAGTATGTTGCATTTTTTTAATATAAAGAAAACGATTCATTGTAACGTACCAATCGATATGGCAAATATTTGAAAGAAAAAATATCGATATTTCGATGTATCGTGTATCGATAGCCATCTCTACTTATTACTTATAACAATGATTTTTTTTTTTTTACCTTGAAATTGTCTTCGTCGTTCAATTTGTTTTTGTAATAAACATTTATAAAAATTCTTTCACGAATCTAAAGATCCTAATTAGCCAGCTTTTGGAAGAGGGTGTTCAGGTAATCAATGACAATATTCACCGCCCACATTGTTTCTGCTCTTAATGTCGGGATCAAGATTTTCCGGGAAGAGAGGAAAACAAGGATAACTATTGCTAATTAAATCCCGGATATAAGCATCCTTTGATGATAATGTACCTTTGATAAAGGAAATAGTTTCGGATTACTTTAACATTTACTAGATAAACATTCCTAGCATCCAGTCAACTACAACTCATCTCCATGACTATAATTATACCTGTTTGGACGATCGGATAGATGTTATGGTGTGGGTACGGTGAGGTGGCATCTGTGGTTACATTTGTATAGAAGTCATCGTTGAGGTGTCATCAGGAGATGACGAATTCTACAAGTTCAGAAGGACAAGAAAAACAAGATAAGAGCCGGAGAATATTTTTTTTATTACCATTGTCCCCACCGAGGTCTGACTAACTCGCCTACTGTTTTCTTGGTAGTTTGAGGTTGGAAGTTGACTTAGTATAGTGAAAGGAATTATAAATTTTTGTGAGACCTAAGGACCTTTACCTAGAATATTATAAGTTAGTGAAAGAGAAAAAAAAAATCTCCTGTGTAAAAGGCCCAACTATGTCTATTTCATATTTTGTATATTATGTTAAAATTAAAGATTAATGTTTGTTTTGTAAACTAATAGTAGTTTCGTTATAGAAAATTGCCTATTTTAGACAGGAGAAGCATAAGCGCAAGATTTTGGCAAGTGTTTCGAGACTTTTCTTGCCCAGTGTATGTCTTCCCTCGCTTCGTGGGTTGAGGATTTTTTGCTCATTCTGGAGAAAATACTTCTCAATTACTGTTGTCAATTATTTTATCCGGGATGACTGTGTTATTCACTTCAATAGACTTTAGGCAAATTTAATAAATTTGATTTTAAATAATAGCATAAATATTCCGTTGAGGTTATTTTCTTGTCGTACTGATATCAGGAGTAAACTTTAACTAAAAATAACAAACATGATTGACACAAATTCTCTATGTAGTTTTGATCAGATCCTTGCTTTGGGAGGTCATGTATCTCGAATATGACTGTAATTTGTAATTAATGATTTGCTGCTGATGATAGTGGTAGATGACGGCGAGCGGAAGTTATGATGCCCATATATTTGATCTCGATAAATTTTCTACATTATTATTAGATATCATCATAGGCGAGGCTGAGAATCAAAAAAGATAAGATGGGAATATATGTGACAGAAGAGGGAGCCGAACTGATTCGAGGTGTGGTAAGCTGCCAGGTAAACAAGCAGGCTTTATATTGGGAGTTCTTCTGCATCCCAATCCTCTCTCTCTCTCTCTCTCTCTGTCTTCCTTCTTCGTCCTCTACTTCATCTCTCTATATCTTTGCAAATATCAAGAAAAAAATCCCAGATTCAGCATCTCTGTAATAGAGACAAGGCCTACTTGATAGGTTCATCCCGTCATTGTCATTTTCCTTTGGATGACAGATTACATAATATAACTTTAAAAAAATATATTTATTGATATTTACAACTGTATATATTATACACAACTAATAAATTTGAGGAAAATAATGTCAATTAAATGTAAAGAACTACTCATTAGTAGCGCTTCAATAAAAGTTCTACATTAGAAAGTATGTTGACCTTCTTTTTTTTTCAGACACCTCTGAGGATTATCGGGAATTGAGTGTGAGGCAAGTTGGGAGGCTTGTGGATTCGTGTGGGTATGGAATTAAATATAAAAGGATAGCATCTGGTCTGGGTCACATCTGCAACATATGGAACATTAAGATCTTTATGGATAAGTTTGCTAGTAATAAGGAGCATTGATTTTAGAAAGGACTTTGGTTTGCAAGGATTGGATATCAGAAGAATCGGATCTAATTACTGTCATGTAAATCAGACTTTTGTAAGTTATTAGGAGCTTTGAACGCTTCAATTCATTATTTGTGCATTGACTATTCCCAGTCCGTCATTTGCCCAGATGGATTCCTAAGTAGTGAATTTGTTCAACGGGGATCAGTGGAATCTATTTAGCTTATGATAGGAATTGTGTCTTCTGAGTTATTGTATTTGCCAGCTTGATATTTTTTTTCTTTTTCTTCTGTGTTGTTTCATTCGCTAATTTGTCCAGATTAAATAGATTTTTTTCTATTTACAGTAGAACATCACTAATCCAACTTCCGCTAGTCCAACTCTTCGGGTAATCCGACCCTCCTGCGGACTCCGAAGGATATGGAACACTTTTTTTCGCGGAATTCCTAATAGACAAGTATGTACATTTTAGTAGGCGAAAGGTCGGGTAATATAATAGTGATTTCTTGATGTTTTAGGTGTGTGCATGTTTACGAAAATCTAAGTTTTGGATCGTGAAATACCATCGCTCGCTGATTGGTAGCATCAAAACGTCAAATATTTCTTCTTTTTTACGTTTATATAATATATATTTGCTGCACGATTGGTTCTAGAGAAAAGCCTGTCATATCCAAAATTAGACAACACTAAATTTAATACAATTTGAGATTAAAATAAGCTCTGTAGCTTAAACAGTGGCTAAGGTACAAGTTTCCAAATTTTCGGAATTTTCTCAAAAAAGGGCAAAAATGGTGTTGTTTATTTTACGGGTTTCGCTCTATACGTCTTAACAAGGGTATTTAGAGCATGTTTCATTGTGCTATTTGCTATAAACCAAACACATTGCATTGTTATTATGTCCAATAGTTCTATACATAAATAGCTACCTTAAACATTAAACATAGAGTGCGTTTTCTGTAATCCAAGATTTTTCTTCGGAAACATGTTCAGGGTAGTTAGAAAGTAAAAATACTAAAAGTTCTGGAGTTTTCGGACCTGGGAACAGGAATGGTGGGCGTGGAAGGTCCTTTTTTTTGGTTTTGCGCTCATATCTCGAATACGGTGCGTCGTATGCAAAACACGACTATTTAATAAATTAATTTTAATTAAATTATCTACAACTTTTATTTTATACACATTTTTCATATTCTGTACCGTTTCCGAGAAATGCGCTTGGCAAACGTGAACGTATTCGAAAAATAAAATTTCACCTCACGTTTTCTGTTAAACTTCCCTCCATATCTTCTAAAACGTTCATCCTACGACAAAAGTCTTTATTAATAATTTTGTATAACATTAAATTTCCTTCATAAGAGACGCATATATGACACTATATCTTTAACTTGTTAAAAGTTACATAAATTTTAACTTTTCTCGGTAAAACATACTAAAAGTCCTTTACATTTGCCAAGCGTATATCTCGCAAATGGTACAGAATATGAAAAGGGTGTACGGAATAAAAGTTATAGATAATTTAGTTATCTTTAATTTCGAATATAGTCATGTTTTGCATACAAACGCACCGTTTTCAAAATATGAGCGCAAAACCAAAATAAGGGACCTTTCGGCCCCCCCCCCCTTCCTATTACTAGGCTCGAAAACTCCAGAACTTTTAGTATTTTTACTTTCTTACTATCCTGAACATTTTTTCGAGGAAAAACCTTGGATTATAGAAAACGCACTCTACAGTCCGCCGGCGTTCATTGACTGGACTGATAGCCTATTGGTGTATATGAGGAATTATCTTTGAAAACTGAACATGTACACTTCATAAAATGTTTAAATAAGAGCAAAAAACCAACTCCAGTCCTCCCTCTGCTGTTATATCTAAAATAATTATATTATTTTAATCATTGATAGATTTATACTAACGACGACATAGTATAGTAGTGTGTACAGCTCCTGAGGCTTTATCAGAAAAAATTAAAATAAAATAAGAAAAAGTTTCGACCGAAAGTAACATTAAATATAATTATAATATTCTTTCAACTGTGAAAAGCATTTCCTTCATTGAAATCTCCGGTAAATCCGAACTTTTGTCCGTTCTCCCTTACCCGTTGGTTGCTAAGGTGTCGGATTAGTGAGGTTCCACTGTATTAACAACATAGGTAAAAATACTATTACATATGTACACATTATATATAGTTATGGAAACCCAATGGTATTAGGGATAATAAACAAATGTACACTATCCCCTCTCCTAGATAACTGTATAAAAGGCCACCTCCACCTGCGCCCGATGACACTCTGATATAGTCACTCGTAGGACTCACAGATGTTCAACACGCAGTTCTTGTACTAGGCTGTAAATTGTGCTTTTTCTTGTATAATGTATGTCAGTCAATAAAAACCTCTTTTTAAAAACTCAGTCCCGCGAACCTTTTTTTTTAGCTATATATATATATATATATATATATATATATATATATATATATATATATATATATATATATAGCAGATATAGGACTAAGCGATATATATACTTACCATAATATATAGTAGCAGATAGAGGACTAAGCGAGGAAGTATCAGCTGACTTAGGCCTCCAATAATGATCTTGGTCATTAGCGAAAATTAATTTTAAATAAAACATTTTAGCATCTTCATGTCTTTTTGCTGGGGTCTATAGTTTTCTTGTATAACATTTTTATCACAATCAAAAATTTAACTTTTTGGCACACTGTAGCCCTCCTGTTGTTTTCTGATTAGAAATTTAATGGGGAATATTATTTGTTATATGACGTCTGTCGCAAAGACCTACCGTTAAGACCTATATTACTTTGTATGAAATGTCACGTTTTGTCTACATTTTTTAAGTGTTAGGGCGTTTTTGAAACGCTCTAGCTCTGTTGTTTCGGATCGAAAGTTGGACTGCTGTAACCTGATCTAAAATTCTGCTACTGTTTAGGATCTATATTGGTTTAAATAAAAAAAGTAATGTTGTTTCACAATTCTTAGGCGTTGAGGCTTTTTTGACACGCTCTAGCTCTGTTGGTGTTGCTCGGATCGAAAATTGGACTGCTGTAACCTGATCAAAAATTCAAATGAAAATATTTTTGTTATATGACATTTTTTGCTAAGACCTACCATTTAAGAGCTATACTGGTTTGAATAAAAAAGGTAATGTTTTGCTAACATTTTTTAAGTGTTGGATGTTTTGACATGCTCTAGCTCTGATGGTGTTTCTCGGATCAAAAATTGGACAGCAGTAACCTGATCAGAAATTCAATGGAGAATATTTTTGTTATACATATAATATTTGTTGCTAGGACCATTTAGGAGCTATATTGGTTTGAATAAAAAAAACTCACGTTTTAAATCTCTATTTTTAAGTGTAGGAGCTTTTTTGACACGCTCTAGCTCAGTCGGTGTTGCTCGGATCGAAAATTTGACGACATCCTATTTATCAAAAATTTAATGTAGAATATATTTTGTTGTATAATATTTGTCGCTAGGACCTACCGTTTGGGATCTATATTAGTGTGAATGAAAAAAGTCACGTTTAAAACCCCTATTTTTTCTCAAGTTTATTAATTACGAACAATCACTAATTGTGCCGTCTAGTTGCAAAACCGGCCATCTCCAAAAAACAAAATTTTTCAGGAAAGCTGATTTTCTGTTACATCATGCCAAAACGAAGTAGGAACAAAATCTCTTCGGTTTTTAGTGGCACAGGGGTAGTGTGTTTGAAAGCACTTTTTGAAATGGAAGGGGCAAGTGGAGGGGGTGAGTTACTCAATTTTATATTTTGGATTTGGCCACTTTTGCAACTCATTTTGGAGTTGGCCGGTTTTGCAACGAATTAGAACTGAAAAATCACTAAATTTAATGTAAATTTTGGGTTTTTTGGGATGCAAATGAACAAAACTTTCTTGAAGAAGTGAATATTATTTGAAAAAATTAAACTCTGAAATGTTGTGGTGTAACTCAAGCATCTAGAAAAACTGGCGATAATAGTTTTTAAAGTTATTAAGTTCCGAAAAACTTAATTTAGGAAAATATAAACATTCAGAAACTTATTTTCATGCGGCACTATCGTCTTCAACAGGCTTACACATTTCTTTCTAATATTCTTCTTCATCCCTCTCATCTACTTCTCTGCTTCCTCCTTCTTGTAAAAAATCAAACGATCTGTAGAAAACCTCCCCTCGAAATAGCACCTTATTATTTTGTTTAGTTATGAAACATCTCTTAGTTGGGGTGACTTTGAAGTACCGTAGTTGAGGGGGTTTGACGAGGGCATTACTGGGATTCTTCCAATCAAGATTTGTGTAATCTCTTCCTGGCTTGAATACCGTTCCACTTTCCGAGAGAATGCCGTCAAACTCTGAAGGCTGAACGAGAGTCTCATTTTCCTTAACTTCTTCTTAATTCGGGCAAAATCCCGATCTAAAGGAGTTTGTTTCTTCTCCATGTTGCAGGGTCTCTTTGTCTCTTTCAAGCTAAATTAGCTGGAACTTCTTCTACAAACTTCTCCATAAAGATCGAAAACAAAGTGCTCTGAACAATGAAAACATAAATGTTAACTATACGAAAAGCAAAAGCAGGCTGATAGTTGCCTGATAAAAGGTCTTCTTGATCTGGAACAAGCGCGATCTAGCGGATGTGGAGATGGCCGATTTTGAAACTCACTGACGGAAGGATTTGGCCGGTTTTGCAGCACACATTTTCAAACGCAGGTTCAACAAGGATTAGACGGGTTTTTGCGAGGTTTCTTGCTTCCAATAGGTGGAAAATGTATCTTAGGACTCAGAAAACAGAAAAAACGTATTTCTCAAAATTGAGGAGTTGGCCGGTTTTGCAACTAGACGACACAGTTGTTAATTTAATTCAAATAATTTAAAATCATTCAGGAAGAAATTATGTTGTTCTTTTTTGTGATTTTTAAGACGTAATGAACGCAAGCGTGGCTGGTATAAACCTTATTAATTTAAAATTTTGTAAATTTATAATTGAGTACATTTATAATTTATATATATATTTAATAATCCTAATACGTTTCTTAAATGCCCTGGTTAAAGTATATAGGAACTTAAACAATTTAAAAAGGAATGATAAAAATCGATTATTTTCCTGTCAGCTGTTTTATAATTATACTGTGCGGAATACTCGTATGGGTCAGCTGATTTGTTTTTGTTATAGTTGTTTGTTTTAAATTGAATTATTTTTCTATTGACTGATAAATTCTTTTCTTTTTTTTAAGTTATTTTAAAAAAGTATAAAATCGAGTTACCCTAAATGCATACGGTTCTATTACGATAGTGAAGACGCAATTGAATTAGCTTATTGTATACAATACATAGCTACGATACCCTTGTTTTTACAATCTGACTGGAGAAGACTCGTTATCAGAGAGCCGGATGAGACAGGAACCAGTGTTTGCATATCGTTAGCGGCACCCTTCTCTTAATGTCTTCTTTCTTCTTGTATTTCTTCAAATGCCCCAAGTCCTCCTTTTGCCATCAATCACTCCAACCACCCTTTTCTAGAATTAGTTTAATTTTCTTCGATTAATTTCCTTCTGCGTCCCTTTTATCTTTTTTTTAATTTGAATAAATTAATATTTTATCAAGAAAATAGTCAGGAATGCAATCAGGTTGCAAAAAAACAAACATATACTTTTTATATAAAAAATATAATGCAGTTTCCACTTTTGACTTGTATTACAAGCCTTCTTGGGGTCTATAGATATAAATAAAAAAAACAAACAGGAATTAACAAAATATAGAAAAATATATTAAAAATGATCACTAAGTAATGGAAGTGTAATTATAAAATAAATAACAAAAAGGAAAATTGTAAAATTATAATGATTTAATCATTTTGCATTTATTATTACGGTTAGTATTCATCTTATATAAATAAATAAAGGTTTAGCGAACCCGAAGGTTCGCTGCCGACACCACCAACCGTTGACCGCACAGCTCTCTCCAACCCATCCCATCGAAACCCTAACGCCAAAATCAATCCTCACATAATCCTCCCATCTATGTCTCATCTACCACTCAAACGGTTGCTTATCCTTAATTATTGAGGATAGAAAATTGTGAAATTAAAAAAATTTTATTATAAATTTATTTTTAAATCGTACTCTTCTTATATTCTTTATTTAATTTGGTGTTATATTTTCAATTGCTTTTAATCAATGATTATTTGTAATATTTTCCTATTTGTTTTGTTTATTATCTTTTTTCACAATATAATAGGGCGTATAAAAAAAAAATGACCGTTTTATCAAATTCCAGAGTTCAAAAGTCTGTAAATATCTTAATGCTATTTAGTATTTACCAATACTTAATAATCCGTTTATAGCATTCTCTAAGTTTGTTTACTAACCCTGGACTTCTTCAAAAATGCCTCAGTTCAGTTATTTATTTCAAAGAAGAAACATGACAGTGTCCTACCAAATTCTCGTAATTTTAAGACATTACTGGAAAAAAAATTTCACAGCCGCTGAAGCAACTCGTGAAATTATTAAATACGAAGGGGAAGGTGTCCTTGAAGAGCGCACTGCGCGGCGTTGATTTGAAAAATTTAGAAGTGGAGATACGATGTTGAAAAGGAAGAAGGGCTCCAGGCGGCCATTAATGGATATTGATGAGGAGGCTGTTGAATCAAATCCGTCCACAACTTCGCGAACTTGCCAGGGAGTGAAGTGTGTCGCTAGATACTGTTAGACGCCATCTTCTTTCCATGGGGAAGGTGAAAAAGACCTGTAGACTGGTCACTCACGAACTTACTCCTCAACAATCAGCAGTCGAACCAAAGAAAAGTTTACAGAACTTCATGGGTTTGAACTCCTGCCTCGTCCACCATATAGTCCATACTTCGCTATATTACTACTTGTTTTGATCCCTGGCCCATTTTCTTCAAGGGAAAAAATTTGACAATTTTACGGAAGTTGAAAATGCTGTCCAAGAGTTCTTTGACAGCCATCCCAAGGAATGTTATCAGCGTGGCATCGAGCAATTGCCTAGCAGATGGGTAATGACGGTAGATAACAATGGACTATACTTTGACTATTAATTGTATTTTATATCAAAGAAATAATAATACAAATATTTGTTTCAGAAACGGTCATTTTTTTTTTTTTTTTTTTACACCCCATTATATTTGTTATTTATAGCCCTGAAGAAGATTTGGCCAAAATTTCAGCACCCCATTAAACTTTTTTAACTTGGATGTGTTTCTTTTTACTACTTGACTGTATCCTGGACTATTACCTTCATAAAATATTTTACAATGCTTATTATCTCTATCATAATTTAATCTTTGTATTTAGTGAAATTTTTAATACGAGTAGCTGGGTCACTGAGATATTTTTTGTAAAATTATATCTTAAGCATATCAGATGCATGTTCCAGGATTGATAATAAAGCTTTTATATAATGAAAATAAACAAAAAACACTAACAAAAATAAGACTTGAATTTCCCTTCCAGGGTCAGTGATTCAGTTTGTATTAATTTTTCTAAAAAAATGTTTCTCCTGAATTTGGGAAATACACCTTTTTAATGTCTCAGGCATAATTTCCTCCACTTCCATGTGGCTCTAAAACTCCCGGAGCCAGGGCCTCTTGCAGTTTGTTGGTTGCCATTCGTCCCTCCTCTCCAGTTATGGATACGAATATTTCTAGCTTCATTGCTCTTACCATCCATCCTTCGTGACCGAGATCTACCTATCTTTCTAGTTGCATATATCCTCTCATCCTGGACCAAACGAGGTATCTGGTCTGGTGACATTTTGGCTATAAGACTTGACGAGTGAAGTAGTCCCACCTCGATAATTATAATAATATCTGGGTTCTTGTTAAGTTCTCCTAGCTCTGTGTTCATTCAGATAGTTTCCTCTAAATATTTCTTATTAGAAAAGGCTGTTTATAAAAGTAAATAAATTATTTCTTTTTTATTTATGATGTCTAATTTTTAAAACATTACAAACTTCAAATGACTTTTATCTGTAATTGTATAATTGTTACAGTATTTCATATTTTAATAAACTTTAAGTTAAAATTTATTTAATCATATAATTATTATTATTCTATTGTTACAGGTACACAAAAGCTTTAGTGAAACCAGGAATCGATGCTCAAAAATATAATCCAGAACTGAAATGGACTGAGACAACCCCAGATCCTACCATCAGGCATTTAAGCGACAAGCTGAGATACATGAGACAGGTAACTTTTATATTTGTGTTCATTACATTATACCAACTGTCTTACGAGTAGTAAGGTCAATAAGTTTCTGTGCATGCCCTCTCCATATCCCACACCTACACTTCAAAATTCTATTAGTATATATCTTTTCGTATTGAGGGAAATTATTTGATACGACAAAAAGATAATATTTTGCAAAAAAATAACGACCCACCTTTTGTCCATAGATATCAACAGGGCTTTAAATTCGGCCGCTAATCCAATCTACAGGTACATAGCAGTTTTAACATTGGAGAATCAGAAAAATATTTAACATAAAGTTGGCTTCCATAAAGTGAGAATTGTCAGTCAAATAAGAGTTTCCATCTCGGCAGTCATCAAACTGTATCTGAAGAACACGACAATTTCACTTGAAGGAAACAAAAATTGTACTTTCTGTGAGCATTTTGTGGAGGACTGCATGAGTCACCTGCTACTACACTGCTTTAAATTCAATGAGCCCAGATAAACCTTCTTGCAGACCTTTATCATGAACACCAATGACATTGCCAATGTTGAAAATATTTTAAATATTCTTGATATTGATAAAATAAACATTATTTATAATTATATCAGTAAAATATCTATACAAATGAAAACTATTATTTAAAATTTTTATATGTTTCTTCTTCTTTCTCTTCCTCTTCGAGCCATTACTGGCGTAGAGGGGCCTCGATCCAGCGCCGCCAATCCTCTCGGTCCCGGCACAGCAACTTCATTTCGGCGATGGCTTTGTTTCTTTTGCACCCAATCCTCTGGATGTATTCCTGATAGGAGATCCTTGGGCGACCTCGTGGTCTTACTTGTTGGTCTTGCTTCCATGGTCTTTCTGGGTTCTCTCACATCTTCCATCCGACAGACATGTCCAAACCAATTAAGTTGTCTCTTTTCGATGGTTTCCTTTAATGGAGGCACCTCTAACCGTTCTCTGATCCTTTCATTCCTAATACAATCTCGCTTAGTTTTTCCTGCTGCTCTGCGTAGGAACCTCATCTCGGCAGCAGTGATACGGCTGGCATGCTTATCAAGCATTACCCAGCTCTCGCCGCCGTATGTTAGGATCGGAAGGAATATAGCCTTGTATATATGCATTTTTACATTTTTTTCCTACTTCACGGTGACCAATAATGCTATTATTGATCTGGTAGTAGACCTGGTTCGCTTTTGAAATCCTATTGGCTATTTCTTGGTCAATCCTTCCAGATCTATTTATTATGGTTCCCAAGTAGTTGTACTCGTTTACTACTTCTAGGACTTCCCCATTGCAATATATTTCAATGTCTTCTTCATCATTCCGTTAGAGAATTAAGATCTTACTTTTTTTCAAGTTATTGATGGACATTCCCTTCCGTAGTAGCTCCTCCTCCCATTCCACCACTGCCTGTTGCAGCTTTTCTTTCGAATCTGCAATTTGGACAATACCGTCTGCATATAAGAGACTTTTCACAAGTCTGCATTTTCCATTTCCCTATTGCAGTCCATGGCGTTCTGCGCTTGCATATGTTGTGCGCCTCATCCATTAGAGTAATGAATAGAAGAGGGCTGAGGCTGTCTCCCTGTCTGACTCCTCTATCAAGAGAAAATGGTTTGGATCCTTTGCCATTTATCCTAATGATTCCCTTCGCATTGCTGTACGTCGATCTTATTGCCTGCAGTAAATCTGCTGGTACATTCTTCATGGCAGGTGCGTTCCATATTTCATGCCTAGAATCGAACAGAATCGAATGCAGCTTTTAGGTCAAGAAAAGCCAAATAAATGTTTTTATTCCTGTCCCATGCTTTTTCGGCAATATTTCTGAGGACGAAAATGTGATCCTGGGTCTGCCTTCCGGGGCGGAAGCCTGCCTGTTCATCCTCAAGTTGGCTCTCCACAATACGTCTCAACCTTCTTTCAAGGATAAAAGTTTACATTTTATTGGCTACAGGCAGTAAGCTTATTGGTCTTTAGTTTTCGCATAAAGTTGAACTGCCTTTCTTATATATTGGGATAATAGCACTATATTCCCAGTCTTTAGGAATTTTCTTGCTATCCCATACCGCTTGAAACAGTCCTTGCATTGCCTTTTGGAGTTCTTTACCGCCATACTTCAGGAATTCAGGGGCGATTCCATCTGTTCCCGCTGCTTTGTTTACTTTTTTTTATATATTTCCATACAAATTTGTATAAACTCACCAGTTCATTAATGGACTTAAATAGTTAACCGAGAGAACTCCTCCTTATATTTATTTTTTCTATAATTTATTATTAGATTAATTCATGTATTTGTATGTAACTAGTGTATTTTTATTCCATATATTTCCCATTATGTAAATAAATTTAGAATTGTCTGAGAATGTACCAGACTCACATTTGTACGAGAATTGTCTTTCATAAATAAAATGATTATTTATCTATCTCTATCTAACCTTGAAGGAAACTCTAAAATTATTGCAATGTTCAAGATCGAATACTAAACAGTTATTTAATTATGTTGTAAAGAGTTGTCTTACATCTGGGCAAATTCAAGAGTGGACAGTTACACCACTCATATTCATCTCTAAAAGAATGGAGAAGCACCTCAACTAAAAGTTAGTAACAGCGGACAAAGAAGGTAATGGCGACCAGTTATTAGGACTGTAGAGGAATATTGTTGACGGAGGAAAACTATCATGTCCTTGAGTAAACACGTGTACAGAGAGACTTTATTTGAGGACCTGATAGGAGCTTTAAGAAACCCTTCCGCTTTACTTCCTTAGTACCGATGATCAATGTTTAACATTTGAAACTAATAAAAAATTCCAAAAGATAAGGCAAAGATTTCATCAATCCTAATTCTAGAGGAGAATATTCTGAAAAACAGTTACACCATTTTTTTCCGTCCATCTTTCCTTGTTCATCGAGCCGGAAACTTAAAGACCTTCCTACTTATCATCATATTATTAGAAATATCAGTTTATTTTTGTTCATGATAAGTTGAAATACACAACTATGAAACTTTTTTTGTATACAGGGTGAGTATCTCTTAGTGTAAAAAAAAAAATGAGTGAAACTAGATAAAAAAATGTAGCAAAATGCTGCAGACCTCACCTTTCTATTTCAATCCATTGCAGATATACGATAAATCAAAGACTTTTTTGAGGAAACCACGTTTTTTTCATAAAAGCTTTAATATATCCATTTTGTTTAAATATTTTTCAAATTTTGACCACATTTTCGGATTTAGCATTAAATTTTCTATAATAGATGAGTACCTGTACAGAACAGCTTGATTGGGATCTAAACCAATGATATACATGGATAGGTACAATTGCCTTCCTATGTAAAAACAGACTCATCTGCCCATAAAATTCCCCTCAAAAAGTAGTATTCTTCAACACAATCCGCATTCAGAAGCTAGCGGAAAAATTATCATTATCATTGGGTTTTAAACCTTACATTAAAAATCTTCTAAAATAAATCCTAAATAATAATAATAAATAAATAAATGTAATAACATAAGATCCTTTGATCTGGTGTCGCTTTATTGACAGTTTTCCTTTATTTTCTATTAAACAATAATTTTTTTCTTTGTTTTTTATTCCAATAAAGAGGTTATTATATTTGAAATGCACTTTTCCATTAAGGGATTGTTATAATGTTTTATTTACACAAGTAACTGATTTGTATGGTATGCCAAATGAGAACACCATGTTTTTTCGGTTTCAAAAGTAAATTTCTTCATGAAATCAAAACAAAATCATTATGTTTAACATATCTTTCGAAAGCTGATTAAATTTGCAAGTTTTTGTGAGATTTGAGTTTTGTGGATAGTTTTTTCTAAAAACGGTGAGCGTTGAAGTAATATAAGACATTGTGACTTCCCCAAATAAGGTGAAGATCAAGCTGTTCTTTAAATCCCAAGTTTGTAAAATTCAAGGTCACAGGTACTCATTTATTATAGAAAATTTAATGCTAAATCCGAAAATTTGGTCAAAATTTGAATGTAATAAGCATTTGTATGTAACAAGCAAATAATGCAGCTTAAATCTGCTTCCTCAGGTTACAAAGTTAAGACCTGATGTAAACGCAAAACCACCTTCTTACTCTATAAGCTTTCCATAGTCAAGTCTAAGTGCAACCAGAGCACATTCTTAGCGTGGTCATTTTATGCCTCCATCCATCGTTTCTTATATCTCAGATTTCTTCTTAACTTAAGCTTTATTCTACAATAAATAACTATCACTTCAAATATCTTCATTAATACTAAGTTGTTTTTATAAAAAAAGAACTTTTACAAAATTATTTATTTCTATTATGGTGAAATAAAGCCACTTATAAAAAATAATTATTTTGTCTTTATGCTATCTAAAAAAACATTCTCATGGGTCAGATTTCCTTATGTTCATTGTTTTTGTTCTCATAATATTTTACAATTATATCACCATTATTTTAGGGGATTTGTGCACAGGAGTAAATTATATTTTTTTATTGAATTTTCCTACTGAACTTTTGTTCATTTCTTATTCGTAACCACTTGTATGAGTGACGCCACTTGATGAGGGAATGGTTCATTTTCAAATAAAAAGGCAATTTTCTGTCCCAGCAGTTTGAATAGCTGTAAAAAAATAATTAGCTCCAATATTTCACTGTTGTAAATTT
Organism: Euschistus heros; assembly: GCA_003667255.2. Lineage (NCBI taxonomy): Eukaryota > Metazoa > Arthropoda > Insecta > Hemiptera > Pentatomidae > Euschistus > Euschistus heros. The sequence goes on from RCWM02000018.1 coordinate 4,012,338, forward strand.
TATGTTGTCGAATTCCTTTGTTTATGTTAATTTAAGCCTTAGAATTTCAATTTGAAATGTTTGATGAAGAGAAAAATTAAAATATGTATTAGAAATTTTGACATAGATTACTGTCCACAGGTCGCTTCCATCTTCCAACCTTCACAAAACGAATAGAAATTTTTTTCATTTTATTCTTTCTGTTATTTCTTTGTGTTCGAGAATTTCCGTATTTATTCATTTGATGTACGTGACGGGTTGTAGAAGAGTGGGTTCTGGAGTTTGGGGAGTCGGGATAGCGTTTTAACACCCTCCAGACTAAGTATTTTAAGTATTTGCAACCAAGGGCCCTTGTCGCTGTATTAACCGACATAAGACGATCTCGACTCTCAAAATGTAGAGAGTACCTTAACTAAATTTGACATACGTTACTATTGTTTTCTCACATTGATTCCACTACTTTCAATACAAGTCTTCACAGTTGGTAGTTTTAAGCTCTACGAATGTTTCAATTTCATTATATTTTTTAAAAAATTGTAGTTAAATATTCTTTTTCTAATTACAGTTCGTCAAATTTGACATACGTTACTATTGACCTTTACCTTAAACAAAGCGAAACGTATGATGAAAGTTTGGTAACGTACTTTAAATTTGCGGTCCCATTTATTAAACTCTTTACTGGAAACTGAATAAAAAACATAATTCTGACAAGTTAAAAACCCGATAACAAACTTCAAGTTATTCAAGGTTTTTTTCTCTTAAAATCCAGTTAAAAATCAAGGAATTAGAAATTTGACGAACCGACTCAGGTATATGTTCTCAAGTAGTGTGGTAACATCCTAGTATGCCAACGAACATGAATAAATAACTTTTTTTTTTTTGAGGTTGCATGGATTTTTTGGAAAGCTAAATTGCCATTTTATTTGAAAATGACCCGAATAACAACTGGTCAACAAGAGAAGGCTCACCCCTTTTCTGTAAATAAGGTCTGTCAGCCTAACCACTTTAAATTTGTTATTATAACCAGCAAAGCGCTTAAGTCTAAGAAGCTGAGGTGATGGAGTGGGTAACTTATGGAGTTAAACTGTACAGATTGTTGATTAGGTTCTTCCTTCAACCTTGGAGGGTTCATGATCCATAAATATGAAGGATTTGCCTCCATATGGACAAAGTCAATTCACAGCTGTTCGAATAGAAAATCACTGCCACCAGAACTTCCTTCTAACCTGACCCTATCAGTTGGAAGTCTACTCTACTGCTCGTGCCGGATTAAAAATGATATTCAGCATTGAAAGGCTTGTTATTCTTATAAAACTGCTATGACTTTTAGATTAAATAATTTATAGAAAATTAAATCTTTATATATATTTTGTGTTTGAGCTATAATTATTTTTTTAATATTTTGTCATTTTAGGTTGTTCTGGGTCGTTATAAAAGCGACAGGTGGGATCTAGTACCTGATTCCCTGACAGCGCAGCAAAGCGGATCCGGAGGAAGTGGGGACGATGATGATGAAGATGATTCACGTGTTGATGGAGAAGGTTCTGGCTCAGGAGATGGAGGTATCTAGTTAAATTATCTGTTGTTTCGTTTATTATCAATATTTTATGAACTATATTCACATTCAGTTTTGACCACAAGTAATTAATTTTCTCTATTTTTTTGTTTTACAATGTACGCGTATATAATGGGGTAATCTATTAACAAGAACCATCTTACTTATAATAGGAATAAATTCTCTTAACCTTCCTATAACCTTATTATCAAATAACCTTTCTGAAACACTGACTTATTGGATTCCACTGAGAACTCAGCTGACTTGATCATCAGAAAATATTTAGATTCTTCTTGAAGTTCTTTTTACCTATGACTGACCTCTCTACTTTTCTAGCCTTATATACAATTCAAACTTTAACTGTAATCTTTAGCTTCATCTGAAATTATCTTTTATGTCTCATCTCATTTGCTTACTCTAATAATGAATTTTTTTTTTTTTTTTTAATGTATTTATTGAAATTTACAACTGTATACAATATAAAATATGATACATCAAGTAAATGTGATGACAGATAAAAATGACACTTCACTTGTTTTTAAAGCACCTACCCATTGGTAGCACTTATAAAGGTTCTTTATTATGAAGTTTTATATTAGAAGGTCCCGAGGCCATCTTCTTTTCAGGTGCCTCGGAGGATTATCTGGAATGGAATGAGAAGCAAGTTGTGATACTAATGGATTCAAATGGTTGTGGAGTTTGCTATGAAAGGATTGATATCTGGTTGAGCTATGTCAGAAACGTAAGGTATATTAAGGGCTTTGTGGATAAGTTTGTTTGTGACGGAGTAAGGAGCATTTAGGATTTTTCTAAGGATTTTGGATTGGAAGGATTGGATACGGGTTGAATTGGATGGTTTAGTGGAGCCCCAAAGCTCAACTCCGTATGTCCAAATTGGTCTAATTATTGTTATGTAAATGAGTCTTTTGTAATTAATTGAAAGGTTGGAACTTTTGTCTAGTAAATGTTGAAGTAGTCGAAAACGACGGGCAGTTTCTTGTCGTTTTAGTCTTGTATGTGGATTCCAAGTAAGACGTTTGTCCAGATGGGGTCCTAGGTAGCGGATCTGTTGAACGGGGATTAGAGGAACATCGTTAAAGGATACTGTAGGACAGGAGGTCGTGGGTTTACGACGAAGGGTGAAGGTTATTTGGTGGGATTTATTTTGATTCTCCATTTTTGACACCATTCTTGAAGTTTTATGATATGGGATTGGAGTGTCTGGGAGGCAATGAAGGGATCATTGATTACTGATAACCCACACGTGTCATCAGCTTACGTGGTGAGGATGGTGCTAGGATGCGTCGGGATGTCAGCTGTATACACCGTGTAGAGGATTGGACCTAGGATACTTCCTTGAGGAACACCTGCAGATTGAGTAAAGAGAGAGGAGTAGGAAAAGTTATGATTAACTTTGAAGGTTCTATCGCTAAGATATGAACGGATGATAAGGAAGTATGTAGGAGGTAGGAATTTACGGAGTTTGTAAAGCAGTCCAGGGTGCCAGACTCGGTCAAAAGCTTGTTCTACACCGAGAAAGGCTCCCGTGCAGTACATTCCGCGCTCCAATGCGGAGGAGACAACGTCCACCACACGATGACATTGCTGGATTGTGGAATGTGATGTTTGGAATCCAAACTAGTGGTCTGGGAGTATGTGATTGGAATCTAGGATCGGATACAAGCGTTTTAAGATGAGTTTTTCAAGGAGTTTGCTCATAATTGGCAAGAGGGAAATAGGACGATATGAGGAAGGGTGTTCCGGTGGCTTTTTTGTCTTGGGTATCATTTTGACTATGGATAATTTCCAAGGATCAGGAAAATATGTTGTTCGGAGTACAGCGTTATATATGAATGTTAGGAATAGGATTGCTTTCCGAGGAAGGAGTTTTAGGATATGGGATGTAATAAGGTCATGTCCAGGGGCTTTCTTTGTGGGCAATCTTTGGATGATACTTGATATTTCTGAGGGATGGAATGCTTTGGGAGGAGGGGACATTTGAAGCGGGATATTTAATTCTGTTTCAATACTTTCAAGGTGATTTGGATTAAGGATATCAGGATGAGGTTTAAAGGTATTGTAAAGGTGCTGACCGAAAATTTGAGATTTTTCTCTGTCAGATCTTGACCGAGTTTTGGATTCAGCTAGAAGAGGGTGATTACAATTTTTGTAGTTCAGGAGTTTTTTGGTGGCCATCCGTAAGGATTTGTCAGTCGTGTTAAGGTTTTCAGTATATTTATATAAATTTTGAATTTTGAATTTTTTTTTTTTTTCTGTTTTTAGTTTGTTAGTCAATTTAGTGTAGTTATTTTTGTCTGACGGATATCTGGTTCTATGCCACCTTGCTCTTGCTTTTCGCTTTTTTCTCAATAAGATGCGCAAATGTGGCAAATTAATCTAGAGAGAATTGTATGTTTTTCTTTTTGAGGTGTTATCTATTATGCTATTGCGTATTGATGTCGTTAGTATTTCTATGGCATTATCAATGTCTTGTTTTGTTTTAAGTGGAATATTTAAGTCTATTTTCATTTCCAAATCATATCGAAAACTGTCCAAGTCTACACGGCCAGTAATCAACGAAGGATGGGTGGGTTTAGGAACAGAAGTTGAATGCAGGGAAAGCTGTACCGGACTATGATCGGATGAAAGGTCATTTAGGGATTTTATTGTGAGCTGGGATGATGATATCTGAGATGTGATGAATATGTCGAGGATATCGGGTCGTTTTTTGAGGGATATTGGCCAATATGTAGGGTTCATAGGTGGAATGATGGAACAGGTATTGGATGTAGAGACTCGGGATGGGATGCTGCCACAGGAGTGAGATGATCGACAACCCCACCATTGGTGTTTAGCGTTGTAGTCTCCTCCTGCAATGAAGCGAGGTCCTACGGATAAGAATATGGATTCAAGGTGATTATAGGAAAGGGGAATATTTGGAGGGCAATATAGAGCTGAGAGAGTTAAATTGTAAGGACTTATTGATATGATAACAGAGGTTTATTGGATTTCTGCAGTTGGAATGGAAGGAATAAGGGAATGGGGTAAGGATTTACGGATAAGGGTACAAGAACCAGCATGTGCTGTGTTGTCTCGATGGTCGGATCTATGAGTGATGTAGTCACGTATGTGGAAATGTGATCGGTTTGTGAAGTGGGTCTCCGTAAGTTAAGCAATATCAATGTTATTGTCATGGAGAAATATTTCAAGTTCGTCTCGGTGGTTATGTAGTCCAAAAAATAAAAATTTAAAGTTGAAAAAAAAAAAAGTCTTAATACTGCTATGTTCCAATACAGGTTGGGGGTTTATTAATATTTTACTCCTATTAATATAGGTCTTGTCCCTATAGACACTATTGAATTCATTTCTTATAACCAATTATATTCCAAGTAGTGGCATTAAGGGTATTTTCTATTAATAATGATAGTTAAATATTTTTTATTTTATGATATTATATTTTTTTAAAGTATCAATCTATTCATTATATTACAATTAATCTATTTATGGTTCAGCACAAATACTACATTCTAAAGTTACCTGATTTCATATAGGTTCATATTAAATAGGAGTAAACCCCGTCTCTATCTTTGAATTCCTTCTCTTGAATTTTAACTTCTTTTAGAGTGTTCTCGTTGCTTTGCCAGCAAGCTTGCCGACAAAAGACAAAAGCGGGTTGCTTCTGAAGGGGGTGCTTCCAACACTTAATCTTCTAATATATAATAATTATAAATATTTTTTATTATTTTGCTATCAGCTGATTATATATCAATAGAAATCTTTATTTACATCATCCTTAAAATTTGTTTCAGGAATTTCATCGACTACTCCGATCATCAGAAGTGATCCAGGCAAAACTGAAAAGCCTAAAGGAGCAGCATTTGGTCTTTCATATTCCCTTCCAACACTTGTATTGTTAACGTTATCTACACGGTTTTTAATTTAAAGTTGATCTATACTCTGCTTGCAAAGCACAAGCATCTTTTCTTTCCACAGAAATACTTAATTTTATTTATGAATAGATTTCTCTTATTTTTTTTTTTAAATATAAATTAAAGAAAACCTAAGTTAATATATTATTAATTTATAAATGGATTGTAAACTTAAAAGACAGGCCATATTATCTTATTTTTTTTTTTTTTTTTTTTTTTTTTTTTTTTTAAGGAAAGTATGCTTATGCTTATTTATTGTACTTTTAAATTAGTAAATATGTAAAAAAAAAAAAAAAAGAATATTTAAAGGCGTTTTGAGTTTCCTCAAAAATCTTGGTTTCAAATGATTGAAATATTTAGCAAAAATTTTCGTTATGTGTATATGATTGTAAAAACAAAACAAAAAAAAATAATAAGCAACATATATATATATATATCAGAAATGTATATATGAAATCCTTATAGATTATTTTATTAGAGATTAATGTATTTTTTAAGCACCAAGTGCCGTTTATTTGTTTCCGGTTATCGCCCACGCTTTGAAAGCATTTTCCTGTGGGTCGTAGCGTGTACACGATATCATGGTCGTTATTTATTTCTAATAATATATTTATTTTTCAATACAATTTTATTTTTGAACCCGCTTTAAAAAAAAAAAATTATTTTTTTTTAAAATGGAAAGCTGCACGTTTTAACGGTGCCATATGTAAATAAGGTTCTTATCACTACATCAATGAATGAAATATTTTATGCGCCAATAAATATCGTGTTACACTAAATCCTAAAAATTTATAGACTATGTATTTTTATAAAAATTAATAGCGTTATATTTTAACTTATTTTTTAAAATATTTTATTCTCGAAAGATATTTCATCTTTTCGACACAATGAGGGTACTGTGATTTACAGCTCGGAATGAACTGTGACAGGAGCAGTCTTCCCGGCTTTTATAATCCCTTTCAATTTTAATGTATATATTATATCAATTGTTTATAAAAATTAATTTTTTCAATAAATAATTAAACGTAAAATTTTTCTAATCTTAGTTATGTGTAAATGGAATTTAAAATCAGTTTTAATTCAAAAAGTAATTTGTATATAACGCATAGGTTGAAATGTGAATACAAAAATATAAAATAAAATAAATTAAAAAAAAAAAAAAAGTTTTGTATTTTTTTTTAAAGGAAAGTGTACAGATAAATTTCTTTTCTTTATATGTGTAGCGTTTATATTTTAATTTTCTCGGAAGCTTTCTTTTTATTAATAATTATGTAACTTTAGAAATTATGAAACAAAAGATTAGTTTAGTTACCTATGCCACAGCTTAAAAAAAAAAAAAAAAAAAAAAAAAAAATGTGAAATCGTGCGTTGAAATTGTACCAACTGATTCGGTTTTGGTAAATTTATATTACCTGTGATATTGTGTATAATAGCTTGGAAATTGATAAATGTTTATTATTCGACTTTGCCAGCGTGCCATCTTGATTTTATGGCTGTTTATCTTGTTTAGAAATTGATGTTAAATTGGTGTTTAGGTACCGGTGGCGATGAAGGTAATTATTAATTGTTTCTAATAACAAATTGTATATAATTATATTACAACATAATAACTGTTATGATTTAAAAAAAAAAAAAATTGTTTAAGAAACATTATATGAAATATGCATTTGAGAGGGATCATAAACAGAGATAGAATTTTTATGCAATAAGAAAAAATATGCAATAAAATGTATTAAAATTTACTATTTTATGCTATTTTATAATTAAAAAACCATTTCTAAAAGAAGGGCAGAATTTAAGTATTATGAAAAAGTCTTTTAAACTAAATTTTAATTGAAATGAAATCGGAAGTAAAAGGTTTTCATAGTTAACAAACTTAATCAATTGAAAAAAACTCTTTAAATTAAATTAACATTCGACTTCGACTGAGTTGCTTATTTGTGTTCTCTTAAAATCAGTAGGATCGACATTGAAAAATTATATTTTTACGGTTATAAGCTTATTTAAATTTTTCCTAATGATAGGAAATATAGAAATCGATTCATCAAAATTGTTATATGAAACTATCCAAAATAAAAAAAAATTTCACTTATATTTCAGAAATTTTATAATTCATTTTGATTTAAGATTATAAACATTCCATTACTTGTTTCAAGATATAGATCATTGTCGGGCATAAATTAAGTCTCCATAAGTTTTTTTTTTTTTTAATTTTAAGGTTATTTTTTAGTAGTAGGTTTTTATAAATTCTTTTATCGGAAGAAATTGTTAGTTTACAAAAATATAATTTAAAAATGTGTAACATGCCATCACATATACTTCAATTTATTCCTGATGATGGGTCGTTCATCTCAAAATAAGTAGCAGAATTTTTATAATCTTTTATTTTAACGAATTTGAGGATAAATGCCTAAAACCTTATTTAATTCAATATTAACTTCTATTAAAACACTAATAAATAAATAAGTTTTATTGCATTTAAATGAGTAAATAGATATTTGGATAACTGGGAAACCACATACACCTATATATGTTGCATAAAAATTCAGCCTCTGATTATAAATTGTTTTTTTATGTATTATTTGCTCGTGTTATATTAATAATTTTTATAAGAACTTTTACTCATTGTACTCAAATATTTTAACTTGTTGATGAATGAATTTACAAATGAGATTGAGTATATGGACTTATTAATCGTGATAATAGATTTGTTGAATTTATTAAGGGCTCTGTAGTACTCATAATATTTAATTGTACATTTTCCGATATAAGGTCAAAGTTTGTTGGGATCGTATGGTAACAATATCGATTTTATGTTCTTTGTTCAGGGTTATTAAACATGGCCTAATATGGATCGAAATTCAAAGTTATGTTTAAATTAAATTTTATTACAAGTTGTTTGGATCCCAGCCTTTGAACGTATATCTATGGATTCTTATCATAGCAATATTTTTTTTCATTTCTTATAATGTTTCGATTCCATAATAGTGAAAATAATCTGTAAAATTAATTAAATAAAATTTAAAAATACAAAAAAAAAAAAAAAAAAAAATGTAGCATCGTATTTGTACTGAATCTTATTTGACGTAAGTCGACTAGTCTTTAGACGTAATTAGAATGGAATTTATTTGTTGTAGAAAAATCTTCAATTAGTGATCATGGCTTAGAAATTCAATTTTTTCACAGCTAAATATTTGTATGAATGAATTGATAATTCATACTGTTTGTTCATTCATTTTTATATGCTTATATATATAAAAAAAAAAAAAATCTTCAGACTGTAAAATAATATTTTGCAATAATGTGCTTATTAATGTAACACTAAATTATAATTTTAAGTTCACATACTGTGTTAATAATAGATACTTTAAGAAGTAATAAACTGTTTCCTATCAGCTGTTATTTTATTTAAATCCTTTCTTTCTTTATTTATTTATTTTACATGCATCTACCCAGAAGGTTCGTTAGTGTTGGATACAAATGTTAGTCATAGAATTAGTTTTAATATAATCAGTTTCTGATTACTGATAACAGACTCCTCTCCGTATGTGTCAAACAATACGCTACATACAGACGTATTCCGACAGTTAAGAGCCATATTCATAAAATTAATTGACATTTTCATGACAAATTACGTGGACACTCTAACAAACAGGTGCAGAATATGGCTACAATACAATGCTAGCATAACTCAACAAAGACTGAAAAGCAGGTGGATGAGGGATCTCCTAGTCTAATCCCTAATAATTTAGTATCAGGCTACAATTGGAGATTGCACCACTGGGTGCTGATTCCCTCAGGTCTGTTGTTTTAATGTAACTTCACATTCACTGGTTGTCAAATGTGTACAGTTGTGAATAAAATTATTATGTTAATAAATAAAAAAATATAATCAGTTTCTGGTTTTTAAGGTATAGATAATTAAATAAGGCGATAATGATCTGACACGCTAAGAGTGTGATATTCAACCGGTTTTTAATTCTGCAATGCTTCCTGGTATTCTTGTGAGTCTCACAACTCATCAGGATTTGCTCCAACGCCACTTAGCAGTTTCTGCAGGTCGGTGGGTAGAGTTCCTTTAGATTAACTTTTCCACTGTTTGTATATTACTTGCAGTAATTTTAACCAATTATAATTCTTGCGTTGAACATAAAAACAATATTGTTGCTGAGATGATTTAATTAAAAAAAAAAACTCTTTTAAAAATATTTTATTTAAATTATATAAAAATTGTAAATTTAATAATGAATATTTCCATTTATCGTGAATAGAATCTTTTGTTTTGTTTACTTATTTATGGTTCAATATTTTATCATTATTACTGTTTTGTATAAATAAATATTGTATTTAGTTGTTTCGAATAATATTTATTTCCATTGGATATTGATGATATTTAAAAGTAAGATATGCTAGCAACCTTTCGCTTCAGCAGCGATCAGTCAAACAAGACCTTAATCTTGAATTATAGACAAGCAGGATGAATGTGAATAATATCCTGAGAGATTTATCGATGATATATTTGCATAATAACTCAGCAGTTGGTGGAGGTGAGACCAAGAGTGGGCTCCGAAACCAGGTCACATGTAATTTTGATGTCGGGATTTCATATTTAAATCAGTTTTATTCTTCAGATGTATGTGTAGAAACACATTAAATTTATTTTAAAAATAAATCTGCTTGATATATTTATAACTACATCGTATATTGTACAAATTATGGTAATTTCGAACCCATCAACAATCACTGCCTTCATTGAACCAAAACCCTTCATAATGATCTCAATATAACTTTTTTCCTTGACCTGATACCCATTAAATTCTCCAAATTCCAAAAAAACTTTCCAAACATCCGAACCCTTTTGTTCTTTCCTTATCCAGTTCCATTCCATGCATCCTTATATCCCATCTCAAAGATTAAAATAGCAGTGAACACGAGAGTTATTGTAAATATTTATTATTGGAGTTTTGGCAAGTGAAATGGAATTGTGGAAGGAGAGAGTGGCCAAGGATGTCCTTTGGCCTCAAAAAGTCATCAGATCTGCCAGGATCTGACGACTTTTTGAGGCCAAATGACATCCTTGACCACCCTCTCCTTCCACAATTAGAATTAGTTTTCGTCCTTAAGGATACTGTTTTAAGATGGCAGAATTGTATGATTTTGTTAGTTTTTCATCCTTTCACCATTATATCCTTTGTTATAAATATTTCATATGTTGAAATATTTAATGGTTTTTAAGTTATATGAAGGATAATTATAGGGTAAACCAGACAGTTAGTGACACTCTGTCTTTACAAAATAATCATAAAGTTCTTTTTAAATCCTACAACTCAACTGTGTAAAAGTACTTTAGATTCTGTCTGTATTTTAAAAGATATCCAGAGGGTGTCAATAACTGATTTTACATTATTTAGAATAGAATAGATAGAAAACTTCATTCTGGGACAAAGTCCCTTAAGAATAACTTTAAATAATACAAAGTAAGATCATAACTGGCCGAGAGGCTGTTAAAAATAAAACAACATAGGTAAAATTAAATACAAATACGTGTGAAAAAAAAAAAAAAAAAAAAAATACAGAGAAAAACTAGAAAAAGGAAAAACTATTAATAAAAAAGAGAGTGAAAAAATAAATATACAAAATAGAGGTTAATATTGTAAACAAAATTGCAGAAGAGAAAAAAATCAAACAGAAACTTAAAGAAAATTAAAAGATAGAAAATCAAACATTATCATTACAAGATATCAAAACATTATCATAGTCAAACTATAATTTTTGCTAATGTTTTATGTCTGACAGTCTTAGTAATTAAATTAGATGATTACACACAAAGTACATACCTCCTTATAATTAGAGAGCGTCGGGTTGGAGGGAAAGAAGATGGTGAAAGAGTAGTGTTTTGAATGTTCCAAGGGAAGAAGCATTGCGGATACAGGGGGGGAGGGAAATTCCAAAGAGGAGAGGATCGGACTATTTATTGTCACTATCGTGTAAAATACATTCCAGGAATAATGTTTGGTATGAACTTTCTTGCTTAAAGTTTAGTAAGTGAGGAAAAATGACTGAAAATTTCAACTTTATTGGACTATTGTTTCTATAATTCTATTATGAATATGTCCAAATATTTCCTTAAGGATGTCATTAACTGTCTGGTTTACCCTACTGTTTATTATCAGACATTTATAGCCAATTATATGTTGAATTTCATTACTTTTTGTTGCTTTTAAATCTGAATCTTAATTATAAATGTTGACGAATATTTAAAACTGATAAATTTTCCCCTGGTCAACCATACATTAAATAAATTATACATGCTATACCATAGTAACATAAAATTTTCCATCAAAACTGTTGTTATCAAAAATTGGTTGATATCTAAACAATAGTTATATTGAAAAATGAAAAGCTTTCAAAGTGGGAAATTCTAAAATATGTTTGTTTGTTTATTTCGTTTTACGTCACTTTATGCTGCTATGGCTAATCGGACGATGCTACGGTGGAAATCCTAAATTTTGCCTATCCAGGTTGCTATGCTAACCACTACACCACAGGTGACCCCTCTAAAATATGTGTTTCAACTCAGACAAATTAAACAACAAAACAATGAAAAGATGTTTAGTTTAATTGAAAATAGGGAAAAAATAATTATTGTCGTTAAAAAGTTCATAAATTTAGGTTGACGAACTTGTTTACATTTTAAAGTTTAGGATATCTGCTGGTGCTGACCTCTTTGAGTTGTTACTAAAACTATTAAGTACAACACCCATTGGTGATGGCTAAACCTATTAGATGTTATGGTGATGGCTAAACCCTTTTAGTGGTTTTAACTATTATGTTTTAATGGTGTATTTCTTTGTCATCAAAAATATGTAAACTTCTCAGAATGGTGCTGGTCTTTATTGATAGTTTTTATGATCAAAACTAAAACTTATTCATCTTATAAAAAAAAGTTTTTTTAATTTACATTACTATTATGCACCTATAAGCCTGAAAGAAGAAAAATAATAACATAATTTCTTTATTATGTTATTAATTTAATAAATTAATTTATCTATTTAAAAATTCATTCCTTTAAATTAAAATAAATTTATGTGTTCAGATATAAAAAAAATTAAAAAAACCTCACCATAGTGATAGTCAAATCTTTTTGTTTGATGATATTTACATAGATTTTTATATATACAGGGAAGCGTCGATTATCTAAATGCCAGTTATGGGAACATTCAATTAACGGAACCTCTTTTTTTAAATTAATTTTAATTAAACTGATCTACTAATAACTTATTTGTATTTTCAAAATTATTTTTATTTAAAAATTAAATTAAATGAAAAACAAAATTATTTTTTCCATGAATGTCTTATAATTGAAGCTCAATTTATTTCACAATAACTGCAAAAAATGAACTTCTACAAATACATACCTATTTTGTTTACTGAGAACTGTATACTTAATTAGACAATTTCGTTTGTTTCTCTCGATATCTTCCTAATTATTTGGTTAGTAATAGATCTCACTTTAAGTCTTAAATCGTTCGTTGTGAGGAATACATCACCTTTGTGTTCAGTTTTTGTTTCAAAAACTACATGTCATCATCCATTCTAACAAAAAGGAAATGATAGCTCTTTTCATTTAGAGGCAAAATGGAAATCATTACATGACTAAAAAAAGAAAGTGAATCGGTTCAGATATTTAGACATTAGGTTGCTATATCATCAGTAACGAGAAACAAAAATAATTCTAAATCTTTACAGTGAGACGGGCAGTTTTGAAAAAAGCGAAAAGTGAACTGATGAAAGATGCTGTTTACACATAATAATTTTTTAGTAATGAATTTTGATTATCCGAACCACCCCTGACAGCATTAGTTCAGATAATCGCCGCTCTACAGTAAATTCATAACTATATCTTTTTCAACAAGTAGTTGAGAAATTTAAAAGGAAGTAATAACCAAAAGTATCTTCTTAACTCTTTTCTTGGCAAGATAATTTTTAAAAGAAAAAAAAAATTCCCAGTAAAAGAGATCAAATACAACATTGATATAAAAACATTTGATTAAAATTTAATTTTTTTTTCTTTAAAGGAGAAGAGATAGTTGGGGTATGCAGTCATGAAGATAAAAGCAATTAAAAAATAAGTTTTTTAATCTTTAATGCCAACGTTTCAACTTGCATTGCAAGCCTTCATCAGGGCTAGAAGTAGAAAACAAACAAAAAGGTATGACTAAATAGTAGAGAGTATAAAAAACAAAGGTATGGAAAGAATTAATGTATAACAGTAAAGACAATAACATAAAGGCCATATCTAAAGGAAAGAAAACAAGTTTTTCTTTCCTTTTAAATAAAAAAAGTAATTTCCTGATATACTAAACCAAGATTAAGGTTCTCTATCTCATGGAGTATCTCAGTGGTAGTGGAATATTGGTAAGGAACCTAGAAATACATCAGAATATACCTCAACATTTTGAAAAACACAAAAAAAGGGATGGTATCTCAATGAATACCATGCCAAGAAAAGGGTTAACATTCCAAGTCAATAGCATTGCTGAGTTGATTTTTATTCTGTGGAAAACTGATTAAAAAATCTTATGAATTTTAAACTCTCCACTCAGAATATAATAAGTTGGCAAACTTTAGGATAACCATTCCATCCCAAGGTGAAATACATAAAGACTTTGGTCCCCAATAAATAAACAATTTATTACAGTGGCATAAGTGGACATTTTTAAATTACTACTGATGATGATTGTGAGTTTCGAGGGACCAGTCCAAGACAAATAAGAATTGAGGTGTAGAATCCCAAAACCAGCCAAGTCCAATTACCAGATTTTATTTGAATAGTTTTTCTACAAGTTTATCTCTAGGTGGAAGGTTTTCTCCCAAAAGTAGTTAAATCATATTGAAAACGGCCAGGCAATTAATAAGGCCTTTTCTAATGAAGCCAGAACTTTACCTTTACCGACCAACTGTGAACAATTTTCAAAAATGGACTTGGTTCGATTTGGAATTCTACGCTTCAATTGTTAAAAATAAAACATAATTTTATTATGCCGACATTTTGTTCACAACATTGATAGTCTTCATTAGGGCTGATTAAGAAACGAAAATCAAAACTAAAAAAACAAAACAAAAAAACTGCAAATCCTCTTAAACTGCTTTTGCTTTGCTTATTTAAATTTCTTATTCCACCCAGATGATCGCTCGACATATACCACTTTATGGCTAATATTTGGCATAATAAACTATTGCTATTTTTAGCAATTATTATTTCCCAATGATCGGTCCCTCAAAAATAAACAAGACATTTTTAAATTAATATTAATTCAATATAATTTTTTGTTTATAGCAGTAAGAAAATAAAAATCCTGTAGGGTACTAAATAGTCAAATGATCTGTAATTATTGAAAGTCGGATTCTATATTAAATGTTCTATTGTTATACATTGAATTTTTTTTTTTTTTTTTTGGTTTTGAATAAATAATAGGTAAGTAAAAAAAAAAAAAAAAAAGTAAATAAATAAACTTAACTTACTAAATAAATATTAAAATCTATTCAATCTACAATATACATATAAAACAATTAATCTTGGGAAACTATAATACCTGTTTATAACAACAATAAATTACAATAATTTTAGAAAAAGTAAAGAAAACATCAAACATAAAGAAACATTTTAATTGTATTTGTCTGAGTGGATAAAAACATCTCAAATTTCAAGTTTACAATTTTTAGAGGTGCCATAAACAAAAGAGGTAATTTGAACTCCTATCATAACAAGGAGTATAATATTTCAGTCAAAGATTTATAAATCCATATATTTTAAAAAGCAAGAAATTTCATATCATCTCAAAAATTCAAAAATATGATAAATTTTTCCAATTATGAAATATTATCAGTCAATAATAAAAATTTAATTATTTGATTAATTGATATCTTGCCTTTAATACTTTTTATTTTTTTTTTCGCTCAAATATCCTCCCGTTTTTATGCACCTATATATCAACTATTAACATTTATTAAAACCATAACATTTAATCACTACATAGAATCTCATTAAAATTAAATCTTCTATCCATTTTAGTTAGAATCATTCATGAAGTAAAAACTAAGTTATGTCAAAATTAAAAAAAAAAAGAAATTAATGTATAAAAACTTTTAAGTACATCAAGTATATTATTATTTAGTCTATAACATTTATTTCTTATAACAAAAAAATAAAATAAAATATAAAATTTAAATGATTATGGGTCGCAATGCAGCCATGAAGCCTGCACTCAAAAGAGCAGCAACAGGAACGGTCACAACCCAAGCAGAAATTATATTCCTAAAAAAAACAAAAAAACATGTAAATTCCAAAACTGTATAATACATGATTTTTTATGAATATGATTTGTCCTACAGATCGGAGGCCAATAGACACCTCTGTGCCTATCCGTCATTCAAAGAAGGATCTCATAAATAAATACTATAACACTTGGGGGTTCAGACTAATAAAAAGATTTAAAATAAAAAAAGATTTGATGCAGTGAGAAGGTTATTTAATAAAACAAAACAGATAATCATTTTAGTATTATGTTAGAACTACTTGTTAAAACATTGTCACTGACACTAATAAAACAAAACATTCAAACCATCAGATTAATATTATTTAACATCACTGTACTCTGAACATAGCATTAATAAGTTTCTCATTTTAATCACTTTAAGAAATCAAACATGCTACAACTGCCATTCCTAGCAAACGGTCGCTTAGCAACGAGTTGAAACTTCTAGGCGTCTATGGTCGCCTAGCAACAGCTATTTTCCTTACTAATTTTCTTACAATACTCTGAGGAGTTTGATACATTTGAGGATCAAGTCGGCTAATTAAAGCTTAACAACTGAACAGCTTAACATAATTCTTCCTCTTTCAATTCTTAATTTAATGTTTTCTGCATAAGGGTTTAAAATTCATATGTATTAATAAATAGCTTTATTATTATTCTTATATGAATATTTGTATACATTTTTTTTTCTTTTCTTTTTAATCTTTTCTGTAATTGAAGCCATTGGTGGAAGAAGGTGTTAACTTACTTTTATCAAAATGTTCAGGAAAAGCATTTTTACGTTACAGGTGTGGAACATTTCTGGACATTAGTATTTTTTTATTTATTTTTTTTCAAATTGATTTTATTTATCATCCATTGCTTATTTTGGTCATATGGCTATCCTTATTCTAATGTTTTTAAACAAACCTATTAATAACTCGTTTCTAAAGAAAAAAAATCTTGATCGTTGACCCATCTTTTAATGTGCAATTTAAGCTAATTTAACCTATCTATTGACATTTTTGTGTACTAAAACAATAACTGCAGGTGAATAAACAAAAATAAATTAATAAAAATAATAAAAAACGTACTAACACCTTCTACCATATTGGCTTCAATTATTAACTAGTACCAATAACTTCTATACCACTTCATACTGTTGACAGTTTTCATTTGTTTAGTCAATGTTCATTGATATTATATTTTACTATAAATAATTATTTATACATATATATACATTCTAAATTAAGCAAAAGTTATTTGAATATGCTTTATGCCGAGGGATGGAACCTGTAGAAATATATAGACCTATGTAGAGTTACAGCAATATAAATAACTATAATAATATGCTTTGTATTATATTTTCAAATTCTTGAATTTCGAATATGAGTTTATTTTTTCAATATGGTCATTAATAAAATATTAAACTCTCATTAATAAAACAGATAAATAGAATTATAAGCCAGAAGCATAACAGGAAATAGAAAGATATTTTTAGTTTAGGAAGTTTAGAGAACCGCAAAACCACGAAATAATATTTGAAGCTATAAATTTCAATTTAAAAAAATATTTTTATAATATGATTGCTTTGTGGATTTGCTGCTATGTTTAGAAGCTCAGGAAAAAAAATAAAAATAATAATAGCTATACTATAAGAAGTCTCAGGAACAAAATTATAATATTTTATAATTTTCAAAAAATAAAAAATGATTTCTGAAATATTCAAGTTAAGATTGTTTTATAAAATATATTTAATAAAGTAGAAATAAATTTATAAATTTAAGTATTGAAATGCAAAAAGTTATAAGTGCCAAAAAAAAAGTAAATTTTTTTCTTTGGCCAAATCGTTTTATACACCAAAGTCATTCTTTCAAGATGGGTATAAGTGATTTTTGTTATTAGAAAGTAGTTAATTAATTGGTTGAAAGATGGTATTGGTGAAAACGCCGACAGTAGTTCGCCTTAGTGTTTAAAGTTAAGTAGAAATTTTCTCGAAGGTACTTATACCCTTTCATATTTCCGTGCTTCAGTTATCTAATAAAAATATTAACCTAAAAAGTGTCCAGTCAACACCAGATGATGAAGAACTACACCAGCCGACGAATACAACAGATCCAACTTTACAGTGTGTTGTGCTGATAGGAAGGCCCAATTTTGAAGCAATTAATACAGTTAGAGCTGCTCCTATTTCAATGGTGAAACCCCTAAAAAAGGATAAATTAATATTAAATAAAATACATGAATATTAGTAATATTAAAGCAATATTAATATAGACAAATAATTACGTGGAGGGGGTGATCTTAGTTAGATCTTCACCAATTGTTTTAATTACCCTGCGTCCCCAAACCCATAAACCAATTGAAATACCGATTCCTCCATAAATCAGGATAAAGAGAGGTGTTTCAGTTTTCTGTAATACGCTACCTTCTACAAAAATCAACCATACAGCAACCAGTGGGCCAATAGCATTGCTAGAACACATTTTAAAAATTAATAAATTTTATGCATATAATATACACATACATATAATAACATGCATACTGGATACTTATTTAAAAAAAAAAAAAATTATATCCATAAGGTTGAATATAATTAAAAACTTGAAAGAACTGAATATTTCAGTAAAAACTAATATTAAATTTCTGAATAATTCAACTCTGAGAGGAAATAATGAATTGTTCCCAAATGTAGTACAATAACCATACTTATTCAAATCCCAAAAATGGATTTAATTCATATTCTGTGAAAACTCTCCAAAACTGTCATTCACGGGTCCGATGGATTTGTCAGTTGCAGAAAGGAAATGGAAAATAGAATGCAAAAGTATTAAGATCCTAAGGGAAAACATGATTCAAAGAGAACAATGTGTAAACAATCTTCATGAAAAATTTTGTTATATTTAAATGGAAATTAACTTTTCACAGAAAGGCGAATCCCGAAAAAATTGCTTTTTAGAATGGGAATACTACTATGGAGAGGTGTCCGTCAGAAAGATTTCACTGTACTTAAATTCTCAAATAAATTCTCTCTTTCTCAAAATAAATAAAAATCCTATTGTAATGTTTGGCTTGATACAGAATATGACATAATTAAATAAGAATCATTTTAAAGTTTTTATAATTTTATCAGAAGTGCCTTTCATATCAATCAATCTGAACATTTTTTTTATGTTATCATACATACAGAACTTTAGTAAAAAGTTTATTAACAAAAATTATGCTCAAAATCATGACTCATTTTTTTTTTTTTAAGGCTAGTAATATTATTTTAATAAGAAGCATTAAAACGTACCTCACATCATTACCACCGTGTGCAAATGACCCAAAACATGCTGTGAGTATCTGAAGAAAAGAAAATACTCTTGCGATCTCAGGCCTATCTTCATTTTCATCTTTGTTTTCTATTTGCTAAAATAACAACAAAATATATTAAAATATTTTCTTTTACAATGTAAAATATTTACAATTAAAGATAATTTGTTAATAGGAATGGAACTTTATATTTTAAGGAAATTATTATTTTAAGTATGCTCTGCTTCTAATTTTTTATGTTGTAAATTCAATTGTTTTAATACTAATGTTGAAATTATAATTCAGCCTCAAATAACAATATTTTCTATACCAAATATATACCTTTTTTATAAAAAAAATTAACAATTAAACATCAGGAAAGAATTATAAGGAATTAATTAAATAATTTTTATGAATGGAACTCTTTTGTAATAAATAAATTGTTATTTCATTATCTAACTGCACATTGCATATTGTTTCTGTTTCTTTTATTTATTATATGTCTGTTAACATTTCAAAAATATATCAACACACTATATATGGTTTATAGCTCTTGTAGCTGGCGATTCTTTTGCAAAACTGTTTCATTTTGCTTGCCTTAATAAAGAATTTCAGAAATCAGAAAATTTGTGAGCCCTTGTAAATGAAAGAAGACATAATTTGTCAAATGATTCCTAGATCTACATATTTGTAATGGATGATCTTGCAGGCAGTGAATACAATTGAAGTGATAGATGCACTATGGCAACTGATTTTACATAGTTTAACCCATTTATGTCCACTGTTGAGCAAATGCCTTAAGTTCAAATATTTTTCTATTTTACTACACCAGCTAGTTAATTAAGGTTTTTAATTAATTAAAAATAATTTTTCAATCAATTTAATGTATTTTTAATCCATTGACAAATAATAATACAATTGGTTATTTTTCAGCGCCTAAGAGTAGTAAGTTTTAAATGTTAATTTCAGCCAAATAGGGGTAGCTACAATTAAATTGTGCGAGCAATGTAATATTAAATTACATAGATTGCTTTGCCATAGATTTATATATTGCATACTACAAATAAAAAATTAAAAGATGATTTTTGTGTGAAAAAAGTGTAAAATTATAATTTTTTATTTCTTTGAAGGATTTTGTGATTCAAACAATTGCAGTAAATGTTTTCTTGAAACATTATTATCATAGCATTTATGTATATATCACCTCACCTATCTCTGAAAAAAAAAAATTGTATATTCTATAGGCCAATGTTGTGTGAGCACATTTTCAGCCACCCTAAAAATATTTCTTTCGGAGAAAAATCAAAACTTTCTCCTAATTCTAGACTAGGCTGTAAATGGGTTAAGAGTTTAGCTCTTATCAAACTCTTTTCAGGTATTAGTGATTTAAGACATCAAAGTACATAAATAATCAGGAATTATAAAAAAAATAAAACATCCCAATCAATAAAATGCATGAAAACTAAAAAGTAGTTCTGATAACTAATGGTTGTATAGTAACTATGGCAACACTGAGTCACTATAACATAACTCTCATTACCATGTGATACAACTAATTAAAGCATATGATTGTGGGTCTTCTTATCATATGATTACTAGAGGGAGGTTACAGTGACTCAGTGTTGCCATTATAACCAATAAAAAAAAAGTTCTAAATATAGTGTGTTAATATAAAAGTGTAATTACAATAACAAATATTTGATTAAGTTTTATAAAATGTTCTAAATTGTTGTGATAAAAATTATATTGAATGATAGGCAATAAGCTTAAGTTAGTACAAGCCATTAAACTAATTACCATAGGTTCCAGCGGCTTTTCTTTAATTAAAGGAACAGCGCTACTGTTTGGTGACAGGCCTAAAATAAAGATTATATTAGATTACAAACTGCTGATACCAGGGCAGCAACCAGCAGAAAAACTATTAGCACAAACTACCTCCTTTTTGAATTCTTTATTATTATTTTTTTAAATAAAATTACATTTACAATGTTAATTATAAAATAGGTAAGCATGTGTTGGAAAAATGCAATTTTACCAAGTTTGGTATGATGGTAACAAAAGTTTCATATCATGAAGTAGCTTTAAAAATACCAAGGTCTGAGTGAGGTTATTAATCATATTTTTATACATCTTTATTTTATTAATTATTAAATAAATTAAAAATCTTTACATAATTGTCTTCTTTCAAAAAATAAGTTTCCTTTTCTTCTCAAAACAAAAATATTTATCTTGAAAGTCCAACATTTTACTCTATTAATTTTATTTCACTTTACTACATGTTTCGGAAGAACCTTTTTCCCATCTTCTGATAAGAATCAATTTTTCTGTGTTTCCGCATTGCCATACAATTTTTAAAAAAAGAAGTTATATTACATAAATTCTGTTCAGTATAAAGTCACACTTAAAAATGTTTTTAAATCTTACATTATTGACATCAAAAGTATTTAGTTATTGACATTTCCAACCAGTCTTTCAGTATATGGAGGTTGTAATTGTCAAGAATTTCAAAATAATTGTTTTCTTAAATGTAAGTTTTTTTTTCTTTTCTATTTTTATTTGTTAACAATTTCTGACTGATTTTTTATTTTTTAAAAACCCACTGCATTATAAGTTTTATTTATTTTTTTATAAAAAACCAAGATGTTTGAAGAGAATTTGAAGTTATAACTCATTTGAATTGAGATGGATAATTTTTAGAACAGGAAAATTCATTCTTAAAACCTTTTTGAAGAAAACTTTTATTACAAAAACTGATACTTACCAAATGCTGGAGTAACATTTCCATTATTGGGAAGATTCAGCTTTTGATCAATATTTTCTTTATCTCCTTTTTTCTCTAGAGTAGGGATATCCTGTTGCAAAATCCATTTGATAATAAATAATGTTTAAACATAGACTTTATGAATATTAAAATATATTTAATGGCTTATGACATTATATCTTATTTTAGTTTTATTAGAGGATATCTGAAATATGAAATAAAAATACCGATAGAGATTCAGTTTGTGCAAGTACGTATCCGTTGTTGTTTGCTGGGACTTCGACTATCACTGGAAGACCACGGGAAGCTGCAGCATCTTCAAGTAGTCTTGAATTTCTAGGACTCCCATCTCGAGAAGAATCTAAAAAATATATATAAATTAGGAAAATAAATAAACAATGACTGTTAGAATGTTTGTTATACATCCTTAAGTTATTATGAATATGTATTCACAGTAATACCCCATATAACACTAAAAATAGATTTGCATTACATGAAATCAAAAGATAGCAAAGCGAAAGGTAATATAAATTTTATTTTAATGATGATCTAAGTGATAAAAGCCATTATCATCTGTTATATTTATTTGTTTTTATTTTCTCAATTGTCTTTTAACTCTCGGATCCAAGTTTGATCACGGCTAAGGCAGATAATTATCTATTTTGTTACATCAGTCTAGGAATGACTCTCTTATAAGGTGTATACAGCCTCAATAAATTGGGAACATTAAATGGGGGAAGATCTGGCAGTTGAGAGGGGTTTCTGCCAAATTCTTCTAGCACAAACGTTGGCCAAGAAACACTGTGTCCTTGCCAAGTACTGAACCTAAAAGTCTTCACAGGCTATAGGACCTTCACAGGAGATGAAGAAGACCTGCAAGGCAGATCAAAACATAGGCACTGCATATAAAAAGTTTTTTTTAAAGTTGGTTGGTAAACCTGGCCATCTTCAACAATTATGTCATACATCCAGCCATACTATTTTGATGGTTTTGCTATTCTTTATTTTTTTAAAATTTAATTTAGTTTTATTTCCAAAATATAATATAAATTTTTAATCCTGTATTATTTGTCAACTATTTTACAAAAAAATTAATTAATTCTATGTAAGCACTGTATCTATTTTATTAAAAACTTGATTGATCCCTCCAGATGCAAGTCCTTCATTCAATCAACAATAAATATAATCATCATATTTAATTTATCCTTTAATAACAGGTAAATTATTTTTAATTAAACTGAATTTGTTTATGAACATAACTGTTATCAAACAAATTAAAAATTAAAAAAAAACAGTTGATAAGAATAGGTAGAAACACATTTTAAATGTCATATCCTACAGTGGGTTAATGAACAATGACCTATAACCCATAACCAATATTTCTCAACCTGATCCTGAGTTCAGTAATTAGTGAGGTTGTAGTGCTTCTTGGCCAAGGGTTGTGCAAGATTTAGATTTGACCAGGATCACACTTAACCTTCAGGTTTTCCTCGATCAAGGGTATCCGATTTTTAGGGGCTGTGTTAGAGAGAGTTTCTATTTGGCCCATAACTGGAATAAAGAGAATAAATTTCTGGTGTTCAGCCGTATTCAAATTAGGAGATCAGTCCCTTAACCGCTGAGCTACCATACTTATATTAAATAATATTAATTGTTAATGCACTCATTTTCATGATAAAGAAGAATCTTTTATAACTTTTTTCAACCCTAACTTAAACTTAAATTTAGATTACAGCAAGTGTTATAAGAGGGTTTACTATACAATAAAACTAACTTATACCAATAAGAAATTAATATTAGAATATTATGTATAAAAATAGAAAAAAAAATTAAGATGATTTGAATTCGATCATCACAATACTTTTCCCTACAGCCACGAAAAATAGTATGACTAAGAATAATCAATCTGTCATGATATACCTGTCGATTCCCCAAAAGTAAACTGGACATCTCGGTTACTCGATTTTCTTATGTTTTCTGTAAAATAAGTTTGCCATACGATTTCATCAATAATATTCTCACAAATAAATAAAAAAAATAAAACACACAGAAAGGAAAGAGATGATAAAATGCAGCAAACCACAATTCCAATGCAGTCAAAATTCAAAAATACAACACTAAACCAAATTGTGTAAATAATAACATGTGCTGTGACCATTTAAGACAGTAAAAAGTTAAAAGTTAATTGCAATACATTATACATAAAAATGTTTTATTTAGTGCAAAGTACATAAAATATTTTTAGCTTGATGCTTCCTGTTTTCACATACAAATTTGAACAAGTACTTTGTCTAAATATAATTTTAAATTATTAATTGAGAAACTACAGATCACATTGACTTCAGGATTCTTGGATTAAATAAAAATACACATATGCCAGATAAAAACATACAAAAAAATTAAGTAGAATAAGTAAGCCGAATTTCAAGCAAAACAAACAACAAAGCAAATGCAACAAAAGTATTACAAAATAAGAATAACATCAACATTAACAAAACATAGTCAAAAGACAACCTATACTCAATAGCAAGCATACTATTAAATTAGACAACTATACGTTCCGCAGTATCTTAAAGTGCCAAAAAGGTGAGATATAAAATTTCATTTATACCCTAAGTCTCCCTGAACTTTTTTTAATAAATTAACCCTCAGAGCTATATAAAAATACACCAATTCTTATCTAGAAAACCCATGACCTACGTCTAACGCAACAACTCTATTTTTACTTATCCATGAAGTGTTGACTAACTTTGTAATAATTCCTTCTTCATACATCACAACACCTTTACAGGCCCGTTTTCATTGTAAAAATGCTATTATATCAATTTATATTATATTCCATTTTTATTGGAATGATCTGTGGATACGAGTCATGGACAATGGCTCTAACCACTAAACTGTCCCTACTATGGTTTTAGGAGATGGTGGAATACATTAATAACGTAAAAAATTGATAGATCCTGGTATATCTCAAAATAGAATCTTTTTGTGTCCTGGGAAAATTATTAAACAGGGGGAGAGTATCCTTTAAAAAAAAAAAAAAAATGAAAGTAATTATATCAATTTTCAAAAGGATTTTTTTTATATAGATTTATAGAAATTTACAACTGTACAAAATATATACATAAAGTAAATGTATTGACAACAATTACAATAACATGTTAACACTTGAAAAGAACTACTCATCAGTAGCACTTTATTAAAAATCCTGCACTAGAAGGTCTCTAGGCCATCTTCGTTTCAGACGTTTCAGAGGATTATCAGGAATGGAGTAGGAAGCAAGTTAAGAAACTAATGGATTTGAGTGGTTAAGGAGCTTACTGTGAAAGGATAGGTATCTGGTGTGGGCTAAATCAGCAAAATATGGAACATTAAGATCTTTATGGATAAGTTTATTGGTGACAAAGTAAGGAGCATTGAGGATTTTTTGAAGGGATTTGGATTGTAAGGATTGAATACGAGATGAATTGAATGGTTTGGTGGAGTCCCAATTCAAAAAATGAAAATTAATTTGACAGGAAGGAGTGGCCAAGAATATCCTTCGGCTGTCAAAAATCGCCAGATCCTGGCAGATCTCATATATCCTTCAGTAGCTTTGATTTCAAGGATCTGAAAATATTCTATTGTCCTTCCTGACAAATTAATTTTTGTCCTTTTGAAAATTGATTGAATTGTTTTTTAAAAGGAAGAGAGGACACTCTTTCTTCCTGTTTAACTCTTTCCACAGAATACTTAAGGATACCATTTTAAGAGAATGTTTTATAGTCACTGGATGGGCCACCAATATTCCTGGTGAATATTTGGTAGAATATTCATAGAAAGTGTCGAAAGGAGAAGTATTGCCAAAATACAACTATAAATATTATCAAAAAATCTATTGCTTAGCTCGACCGCAGCTTGCATTATCCCACTATTCTTTGTATGCTCTTCTCCAACATCGATCTGAAACCTCTTTTGGTTCCTATTTTTTTTTTTTTTTTTTTTGGAGACATTATAGAAAGTTCTGGCTCTTGTGTAGCAAGCTTGTGATTCCTATGTTACCAGAATTTCATAGTTACATAAAATTTTTTGGCTAGACTATGGGCTCTTTAGACTGAACTCTTTTTTCAGTATGTACCTAAATAGCCTTAAAAGACTTTAAAACTTGAAGAGCTAACTATATTTGTAGACAAAACAGCTTTCTCTTTTACAACTGATCATTGTAGTAAATGCCAACACTTCCATTCTAAATACACTTGCATGTCTTCAACACATTCTCTATGTTTTTGTTTTTTTATTAGCATATCATTTAAAGCATTTATGTTTCACTACAACCTTTCAAAAAATTTGATTCATAACTTAAAAAATTAATTTATTCCTATTTAATACACTTAATTTGATATGTACAAGAACTTATTGATTCATGCATAACACTTGCAGACTTACCAGTATGATTTAAAATAGTTTTAAGATATCTTAACCCTTAAGTCTGCGCGCCCGGCGCACAAAGTATAAAGTATAAGCACAAATATAAGGCGCCACTTCTTATATTTGTAGAGAGGAGGGTTAACTTATTGGATTTTCCTTCAAGGTACCCTCTCAGTATGCTATTGGGACTGTTGTGAATTATTTTGGTATAATATTACATAATATTAATACATAAACTATAGCTATTTTTCTACATCCGTTCGATTTGGCGCACTTTGTACCTCATCGCGCGGTATTATGACTGAGTAAGTATATTTAAAATTTTTATTTTTATGTTGAAGTTGATGAGCGAAAATGGGAATAAAATGTTCTTTATTGTTCAAAATATGTTTTTCTTACTAATTTTAACTAAGAAAGTTTTTATACATTAAATTTTGAGTTTTATTGTGGAAGGCAGCCAGAAGGTTCATTTGCTATCAATAACAGGCCTTCTGATATATTGTTGCTGCTTGACTTTCTGCCTGTTTGCAATCGTAACTTGATGTGTGACAATTAGTATACCAGTTACCCTCTCATAAAGGAACTTCTAAAGAAAAATTACACCTTCCTAGGTATGATATAAAAAAAAAAAAAGAGAGAGAGAGCTTCAAAAATGCGCCTTATGTTAATCCACTAAAAATAAAAAATAAAAGTTGGTGCATAATCCATAAAAACATTTTTGCATCCTTATAAAACATATAAATTTAAATCATAAAAAGCATTCTCAACACATAAAATAGAAATTTTAAATTAAAAATGAAGGTTAAGAGATATATCAAAACAAAATAGTTTCAACAATACAAAATCAATCATTAACAAAAACACAAAAATAATCAATACATATAACAAATTCAATATAAAATAAGCAATGAAACTAATAAATTTAATATAAAATAAACAATTGGAACAAACAAACAAAAACAATTTTTTTTTACTTACCAAGAACAAGTTTCTTTTGAGCAGGAACAAAAACAAACTGAACAATAATAGCAGCTACGATTCCGATACCAATACTAACTGCGATGCTAATCCACAATGGTATATTATTCAAATATAACACTGAAAAAAAAAGCAATGTTGCCAGTAGCTATAAATTAAATAAATTCTAAATAGAAGCTTTAACAAGATAACTTAATTCAATATAATATAAGTCTATAATTGAGGATGTTAGTTATAAGTTAAATGTTTCATAACATTAAACCCTCTTTTTTCAAAATATTAATCTAAAAATTTAATTTAAGTTATAAGGAGGTAGGTTATTTGATTTTCAGTTTATTTTAATCTAAAGTGTATAATGGCCAAGTTAAAATATCCAAATTCTATAATGCATGAAATAGGAATTTTAAGTATTTATTTGATCTGAAAGCAGCTATTAGCTGGTTATTACAGTATTTAGTATATACAGTCAGAGTCAAAACTATTCTTTCATCAGCTATAAATCACAAGAAATAACAAATGTATACATTATTTAATAGGATTAATTTAAAACAATAAGACCATTTAATTTATTTGTCAACACTATTATCAGTAAACATATTTTTGAATTTATAGAACACTTGCTGAAAGTACCCCTGCTCCGCTACGGTTTAATTTGTCCTTAATCCTAATTATCATTAGTAAAAGTTGAACTTAACGTTGATAATTATTATTACTTAAATAAAGCTAAAGAATACCATTCTTAGACTAATTTCAAAAAGTAAATTTGACAATTTGCAAAAGTTAATTTTTTATTTATTTTAACAGTCCTTCGAGGCAGCACTACGATCTTACTCAGCTCCAATACCAGACCATCAGCTTTTCTTATGGCATCCATCAAGTGAATATAGTCTCTACTTCTCACCTTTTTTTTTTATTTTTAATAATCTTTAGTCTTTCTGTTTAAATACAATGAGGAGGTTTGATTTAAGGCAGGTCCCCTGGCCTACTGCCATGTCTATCGAGAGTGTTTTAATGCCTAAGCACTTCTTGTAAACTACATTTCTGGTCTTTCTCTCAGGCTGCAGAATGATTAAGCCACCAGAAGAACTGACTCTGGAGCATGCCAGTTGGCCATGTGCGA
Source organism: Euschistus heros (assembly GCA_003667255.2). Taxonomy (NCBI): domain Eukaryota; kingdom Metazoa; phylum Arthropoda; class Insecta; order Hemiptera; family Pentatomidae; genus Euschistus; species Euschistus heros. The sequence goes on from RCWM02000018.1 coordinate 4,040,659, forward strand.
AACAGTCTTTTCTCAGATCCACACCAGCTACTTTTAAACTCTGCCCCTGAGCCTTGTTAATTGTCATGGTGTAGCAGACTTTTAAAGGAAACTGCAGACGTTTGAATTAAAAATGGTAGTCTGACGGGATTAGAGGAATATGGGGTATGAAGACAGTTTCCCCTTGGCCAACACCTGTAAATATGGTGGCTTCAATAACAAATTTATGCAGTGCTTTAACCTGCAGCCTGGTTCCATTGCAGAGTTTGGGAGGGTTTAGGTTGCGCAATAACATGGAACATTTCACAAAATAGCTCATAAAGAATAATTGAAAAACAACAATAACAACATGAGTCAAAAGTATTTGTACACTTATTAAATTTCTATCTAATATTGAAAAATTAATATTTAGTAGGGCCACCTTTAGCTTTTAAGCGCTGTGGCATTGAATGCACTAATTTTTTAATTAAAGGAACTGTAATTTTTTAGTAATAACTTCCTTTAAATTTTGATTGTTAGAAACACACCTTTTCTCAACTAGATCCTCTAGGTATTTCCACAACGAGTTAATGTCTAGTAATTGAGGAGGGGGACTAACCATCCACTTTGGTGTGTTGTGCAGGATCCACATGTTGGGAATTCAAAGCTGTATGCTTGGGATCATTATCCTGTTGGAAAATGTAATTTTTGTCAATCCCAAATTTTTCAGCACTGATCGAAAGATCGAAAAGATTTATTTTTATTACATCGATATATTTTATATGATCCATTATGTCATCGATAATTTCTAGACACTCCACTCTTGCAACATTCAAACAACTCCAGACCATGAGTCACTTTCCTCCATTCTTAATAGTTGGAACTATATTTCTTATTTCCATTGATGTATTTTTTACTCCATCCTTTTTGACCCCTCTAAAGATTAAACTCTTCGGAGTGTACACTCTTCAGAATATTATCATATTCCAAAGGTCACAATCATATTTTTTTATGGTACTAGGCACATTGTTATCTTAATATTCCATATTGATGATTTTCCCTAGCTGTTCTGCCATGAAGCTCGTTCCGTCCCAAGCATTGGCACATTGCTGAAACAATCTCTTTTTCCCCTCTTTCAAACAAATGTTCATACACTGATTTAGGGACACTGATTCTTAGTTTTCTTAATTAACAATCGAAAATAATATCAGGAGGAGGTACCAACGGGTATTGGTCTCCCTCATGTTTCACATGTCCTTCTTATTATTGATTCAGCTCATTCACTGATTGTCTTCAGTTTGAAGACCGTTGTGAATCAATAAATAAAGATTTCAAAAAAAAAAAAATTAAATGCAGTAGCTTGACTATAAATAAAATAAAAATTAATAAAAAATATTTATTTTCCAGTTACATTTTGGAATAAAATTATCTTATCTTAAGGTGGTCATACTAACATTTGGGTCCATCATGAACGATGGAAAAAACATTAACAGCTACAGTTGCCAAATAGATGAAGGGGAGGGCCCTAAGCGCCGGGGTCAAAGGGTTTTCTGCTCGGATGATCAGCCCCTGAATTGCCCTATAAAGGACTACTGAGACGATCCCTGACAATACTGGTGACACGAACCATGATGCAACTGAAAAAAACAAAAAAAAACAGCTATTTAAATATAAAAGTAAAAACATATGTTTTAAAATATAAAAATGATATTTGATATTAATCTTATCAATTAAATACACCTTTGCATATTTAATCTTATCACACATCCAGAATGAAAGAAACTTAGTATTTCATCATTCTTTGTCTCGATCATCATAAATTGCTGTTCGTTCATTTCATTTTGAGACTGAATAATAAATTTTAACATTTATTCTTTTCTGGCAATTTTTACTCTACTTTTAGAATAACATGCCCACTAAATATTATTACGACAATTTCATATTTACTGAATAAAATAAAATTTTAAAGAAACTGAAGTACAATTTACAAAAGCGTGAAGTGTGGTTTCCCTTTGCATCTAGAATATCATCAAAAAATGGTTCACTATTTTTAAAGTAACTGCTATGTGCTGTATATATTTTTTTTATATATAAAAAGGTATTTCGATATTTACACCTGAAGGAAGAAGCCTGCAATAAATTATTTCATTTTCCACCCTTCAGCATGAGATACTATGACCATAACAATTATTTTTTTTTTTTGTAGTCAGTTTACTTTCTTGTCTTTTGTTATTAATAGAAATACTTTTTACATGATATCAACAAATTAAACAGCACACAGCAGTTTACTTCAAAAATAGTGAACTTATTATTTTACTTATTTTTGTAAATTTAAAACTTTTAATTTGTTTGTTAAAATTGCATATATTGAACCTATTTTATCTGGATCCATTTTATAATCATTTACATCCTCCATTATTTCAGACATAAATATGGCTGCTTTTGGTGTTTTATAGTATTTGGGTGTTATTGAAATTGAAACTGTGTTGAAATATTTAGAGATGATTAACTAATGCTTTTTTATTTATAATAGTGATGTTTTAAATGATGATCATGAAGATGGGAAATATTTGAGGAGTTGAATTTCTCTAAACTGGATATGTTAACTCCAGAATATTTTTCAGGAAGAGCAAACAACCTCCACCAGTCTTCCTCCTGCTGTTAAATGCAAAACAATTATGCTATTTAAACCCTTGATAGGTGAAATTAACCCTTGAGAGATCGCGTAGGGCTCAGTTACAAGAAAGGTCACGCAGATGACAATAGTCATCCACTAAGTTTTCTGATGTTTTAGCAATATTCATCTTTTTTAATCACTTTATTTAAAAAATACTTTAAAAAAGGATATAAATAAATTATTTGTTCAAAATAATGAAATATAAAGAAAGTACGTAGATCATTATCAACACAAACCAAGTTGAAAATAATAATTACGGAGAAGGTCTCGTGGATGACAAAAAAAATAATTCACTCAAACAGCACAGTACTTCAAAATATCAGTAGGGGGCATTCAATGTAATTATAACAAACTCTTATTGTATTAATTTTGTTAATGTAGACAAAATTAAAAATAAGTAATTGAATTTTCATGTGGAGGACAATTGTTACCCAACAAAAACAAATGGGAATTACAGGTCGGGAATATCAAACCGCAACTAACAGAGGCACTGAGACTATTCCCCTAGCCACCCTTTGCAGACTCTAGGCTCGTCATATTCATCCATACCAAAACAAATACTCAGTAGTGATGTTAAGAGCAGTGGAGGACTATTGTCATCCGCGCGACCACTCGAGGGTTAAAGCAAAGTGTGGTAGTGTGTGCAGGGGCATGTGTTTATCAGGGAGAAAAAAAAAAAATTACCGAAAGTGTACATGTTCTGTTTTGAAAGACAATTTCTTATTTGTAATCTTGAAACATATTGAATTTTAAGTATTCAATGCATCAAAAAAAAAAAAAAAAAAAAAAAAAAAAAAAAAAAAAAAAAAAAAAAAAAAAAAAAAAAAAAAAAAAAAAAAAAAAAAAAAAAAAAAAAAAAAAAAAAAAAAAAAAAAAAAAAAAAAAAAAAAAAAAAAAAAAAAAAAAAAAATGGAGAATACATGGCAAATATTGTGTATAAATATTTTTAAATTTTAAGAATAACAATAAAAGTAATAATTAGATTAAATAATAAAATTTTATATAGTTTTTTCTACAAAGAAATATACTTTACTACAGACCTATAGTAGTCAAAGTTCTTAAATGCAAACCACTTGTTCCACGACAGACGAGAGAAAATCCAACAGTGGCCCCTACTATAGAATGAGTCCCAGAAATCGGCAACTTTAAAAATGTTGCCACCATCAGCCAAATACCGCTTCCGACTGGAATTAAAATATATATTAAGATGACATTTTATAACAATTATGTGTATAGTATAGTGTAAAAACATTTGGTTATTATAATAAATATAAAACTATATAATTTTATAATTTTATAAAAGACAAGGCCAATAAACAAAAATTTTCAAATTTACATTTGATGTAGAAAAAGACTAGTCAATAAAAGAATCATCATGATTAATCTCAAAAATGTTTAAGGAGTTTTAATAATTAATTATCAAAATCCAGCATTTTACTATTTTATTAAACTTCACTACATGTTTCGGGAAAACTTTTTTCCCGTCTTCTGGTTAGAACAATTTTTTCTGTTTCCACATTGTCATAAAATTAAAAAAAAAATCTATTACATTCATTCTATTCTGAACAGTGTATAATATTATAGAAAAAAAAAAATTAAAATTTTATGACCGTGTGGAAATGCAGAAAAAGTTGTTCTAAACTGATGATGGGAAAAAAGTTTACCCAAAACATGTAGCGAAGTTTACCAAATAGATATTAAAGAAGTAAAAGGCTGAACTTTAAAGATTAATTATGATTGATACAAAAACAATATTATAAAAATATATATGGGAGAGTTCTATGAACCTAGATATGTTTATGATACTTAATGTGCCAATATTCCTCTTTGATATATTCTGTCATACAATTAATTTAATTTAATTTATTTTTTTGTGAAATGATACTTATTTTTTGTTATTATTATTATTATTATTTGATTGTTTATTTTTTGTTCCTTAAAATTTAGTATAAGGTATATATATTTATATACCCATCTTATTTGCATGTATATACATTTTGTTATTATTTTTAAAAATAATTATACAACTTACTGAGGGAAGATAAACAGCCAAGCATAAGTTCTTGCTCAGAACCTTCATATAATGTTACATCCAGAATTCCCTTTCTCATAGTATCAGACACCTTATACCCTATTATAAAAACACAAACATATAAATTATTATATAAACAGTAACTTGCATAATAAAATATATAATAAACTACTATTTTATTTTTTATAATTTATTGATATTTACTACTGTATAAAATAAATACATTAATTGTGGAAAAAATAAATACGATCACTTGTCAATCCGTCAATAGCACTTCAGTAAAATTTCAATAGTAGAAGGTCTCTACTATTCTTCTTCTTTTCAGAAGCGCCAGAGCAGTATCAGGGATTGAATGGGAAGCAAGTTGGAAAACCAGTGGATTAGAGTGTTTATGAAGCTTACCAAAGAAAAATAGGTTTGGGCCAATTCAGCAACAAGTGGGACATTTAGATTAATTAATATTGGGTTATCACACATGAAATGACCGTTTTTAGAACCAGGAAGAAAATTTGAGATCAAATCTATCATATTTTTTATTCAAAGTATTTACCATCATTTTGGATACACTTCTGCCAACGGATTACCAAGTTTTCTATCCCAGATTTGATAAACGTTGAGTCACGTGATCAAATTTGTGATATAATAATAACATAATTGAAGAAAGTGCATTGAGAATCATACGGAGGATTTTGGATTGCAAGGATTGGATACGAAAAGATTCCGAAGGTTTAGTGGAGCCTCGTGGGCCTTTTATAATTAACTGGGAGCTTTGAACGCTTGTCTAGTAAATGTTGGAGTAGTCAGAAACGTTGAGCAGTTTCTTGTCTTTTAAGTCTCGTATGTGGATTCCAAGTCAGTCTCTTTCGTTCAAATGGAGTCCTAGGTAGCATATTTGTTGAACAGAGATTAATCGAATATCACTAAATGATGCTGTAAAACAAGAAGTCAAAGGTTTACAACGAAGGGTATAGGTTATTTGTTGAGTTTTTTTATTTATTTATTTTAATTATCCAATTTTCATACCATTCTTGAATGTTTTTGAAATGAGATTGGGAGAGTTTGGGAAACAATGAAGAGATCGGTATATACCAAGCTCGATGCTGACACCACTAACCTTTGACAACACAACACATCAAAACCCATACCACAAGATCAGAAACAATCCTCCCAACTATATCTTAGTCTACCCCTTTGGATGTTTACATATAATACATTTTTTTTTTAAATTATTTAAAATATTCCAAAATAAATAAGTAAATATTCCTCTAGCAAGGAACAAGAAAGGACCAGGTGCAGCGAACTAGTTGAAACTTTGCCCCAAACTTAATAATTTAGTTATTTATAACAAATAATAACAGGATTATGGGGGATTAAACGGAGTTTGGAGGGAACAAAGTTTAAACTAGGTCAATGCAACGTGAGCTGTGACCCAAAGCAAATATTCGATCAAAGCATATTTCTTGTTGTTTCCTTTAAAAAAAGTTCTTTATAATGCTGGTATAATTATAACAGCTGATTTTTTAACTTTTAACAGATGCATTTAGTCACTTTATAATAACTAATAATTTCCTAGGTCTAGTTAAAGATTAATATTCACCAAAACCATATTTTGAAATTTCTTTCCGATTTTTCCTTTCTAATTTATTTTGACGTGAATACGTCTTTAAATTAGCTACCATATGGGGGCAATCCAAAAAAAACCTAATGATAACAAAATTGGGAGATTCAGTTTGGCGTTGTAGTTTCGAATCTATCCTCTACATCCAAAATTAAATTATACCACTGGATAGCTAAAGGATCAAAGAATTCATTACGATAAGCGAGAACAGTGAAGCATCGCGCGCGGTGGAGGGGGAGGTCCCGCAATTTTGAGGTTATCTTGCTGTGTTTATAGATTTGAAATTAGTATAACTTTTGACTTGGAGAATCTACGATGTTCGTTAAATTTTAATCGTGAGCTGTCGTCAAAATCTATCGATTGAATATAAAACATGATTTTTAAAGTAGTGACAGTAAATATAATAAGGTGTTAAAATAAAAAAATATTATCAATAATATATAAAGTTGGCCTATACGCGTCGGCCAAAACCAAATATAGAGATCGAATACGGTTGATAAGTGCTTCTCAAGAACAATCGAATGGTAATAATAAAACACCATATGACCGAGTCAAGCAGATTCTGGAACGTAAAAGTTCCTGATCAGCGTTGTTTTATAATTATTACCGCTATTAATGCACAAAGCTTGGCCGCGAAATCAGAAGACATCTCTACCAATACAATCATCAACCGATCTGATTATTTTGCAATCAGCGAAACTTGGATGGAAAATTCCATGCTAGTGAATGTGCCTAGCTTTGATCTGAGATCATATTGTAATACCGCTAAGAACAAACAAATTGCAACTTTGTCATCGGTAGCGGTATCATCATCATCAAGTCGAGCCGGTGGAGTCGCCATATATTGCAACATCAATAGCTTTACTGATTGTAATGGAGTTAATCACAGACCTATAATTAATAAAGTTATATAGTAAAACAATGATTATTAGTTTCCTTGCTTTTATCCTAAATACATAAATAAAAATATTTTATTTAAAAAATATAACCCGTTACATAAACGTATTCACGTACAAAACATGGCCGTCTCCATGACACAGCTACACCCTTTTTTTTTTCTGAAAATATTTTTAGAAAGGAAGGTCAACATTATAATAGAAGCTCATAGTAAATTTTATTTTCTACTAAACACGGTATATGTACCTGAAAATGGATGGGGTAGTTTTTAAATAATATAAAATAAAATGGAGGATCTTTGAAGCTAACATATACTGACAGGTAAAAAATTCCAATCAAGGTTTTTGTTTTTTTTTTTCTCAGGTAGTTATGATTTTTTTATATCTCGTTTGCGTTTTGCTGGTATACGAAAATCCAAGTTTTGTATCATGAAGCGCCACCTCTTGCTAATTGATAGTGTCAAATATTTTGAACTTTTCTACGTTTACCCAAAAGATCTACTGCACCAGTTCGTTCTAAAGAAAAGCTTGTTATATTCAAAATTAGACTAGGCTAAATTTATAAAATTTTAGCAGAAAATAAGATCTAAATCTTAAATGGAGTTAGAAAGTAAACATACTAAAAGTCCTTGAGTTTTCGGGCATCCGGGCATGAGAACAGGAAAGGGAGGGGGCTGCGGAGAGCGGAAGGTTCCTTTTTTTTGGTTTTGCGCAAAATATGCAAAATATTACCTTTTACTAAATTAAAGTTAATTAAATTATCTACAACTTTTATTATACGCTTGGCAAATGTGAAGGACGTTAAGTATGTTTTACCAAGAAAAGTTAATAATTTATTTAACTTTTGACAGGTTAATGATACGGTATATATACGTGTATGTTGATGGAAATTTAATTTTCTAAAATATTATTTAAGAAGACGTAGGATGAACGTTTTAGAAGATATGGAGGGAAGTTTAACAGAAAACCTGAGGTGAAATTTTTTTTTCTCGAAAATGTTCACATTTTCTAAGCGTATATCTCGGAAATGGTACAGGATATGAAAAATGTGTATATAATAAAAGTTGTAGAGAATTTAATCAACATTAGTTTAGTAAATAGTTAGTTATGTTTTGCATACGACGCACCGTTATCGAGATATGAGTGCAAAACTAAAAAAAAAGGGGCTTTCGCGCTCCCCTCCCTTCCTTTTCCTAGGCCCGAAAACTCCAGACCTTTTAGTATGTTTACTTTCTAACTAGCCTGAACATGTTTCCGAAGAAAAGCCTTGGATTTCAGAAAACGCACTCTGTTATTTTATACTTTATTGACTGGACTAAACAATGTTTAAAGCATAGTTCATTGTGAACTATTTTAAAAATGATATAGTCTGCTATAAACCAAATACAATACAATATTATTTTGGCCAATGCTTCTATATATACTCGAAAATAACAGACTACAGCATTTTTATGCAAACATATCAGTCTGTTGGTGTATAGAATATTTTTATTTCCTTTAATTTTTAAAAATATTAATATATAACATTTAATATAATTATAATACGGTTTTAACTATGAAAAACACCTGCTTCATTGAAATCTCCGGTTAATTCGACCTTTTGGCCGTTCCGTCGTACCCCTTGGTCCCTTAGGGGTCGAATTAGTGAGCTTCTACTGCAATCTGACGTATTAGTTTTGCATTAGATGGGGCATTTCCTTCAATAATTTATTGGAAATCACATTAGAGCTATACCTCATCGAATGCTAGACGTAATGAACGCAAGGGGCGGATGTAGACCGTATTAATTAAAAAAATCGTTAATTTAAATTCGCTTGATAATTGAATTGCTGATTCGAGAAACAGCATAAGTCAACAATTAGAAATTTTACAGAAGGCAAAAAAGCTGTGTAATTATGGATAACTACAACAATTGATGTTTTCATTGGTTACAATTCGTCGACAATGGGTTTAGAAATTTGTAAACCATTAATTTGGAGTTGGTGACATCAATAAACGTTAAAAAAAAAAAATGGATCTCCAACTTTGACTTGTGTTGTTTCTTCACTCAGTATGGTCAATTTTACACATTTGGGCACAAAAGCTGCACGTATTCAAGAACTTGAGATTACGGTCAGAGTAAAAAGAAAATAAAAAAACTTGTTGGAAGCAATATTTTTCATTAAAAACAAGCTTTAATATACAAAAAAAAAATTAAAATAAATCGTCTTCGATTTCAGCATCAGCATTCCCTTCGGTCACAGGCCAGTTAAAAATATTTCTGTAGAACAATTTTCAATCTTCGATCTCAAGTTTCTTAATTTTTCCCTTTTTTTTTTGTTACATTAATAGGTACCTTCCCAGCCGGATATGCTTTTGAGATAGGAAGAGTGATCGTTTGATGCAAAATTCCTGGTTTCAAAACGAAAAATTATTTCTTGAGTTTCTCGTTTTTCACACCAAAATCTCTGTCGTTAGGCAGAAAAGATTGGCCTCGTATTGCATAGTAATGAATGAATGAACGTAATCAAAACGATCCATATCATTAAACGCTAAACAGAATCTCATTATAAAATGGTTGCCATGTTGGCCTGTACAACTCACTTTGAGACAAGAAACAACACAACAACTCTAGTCACTCACTTGAGATGTTTCTCCACTCACTACACAAGTTCTAACCCTAATACGCTCATTATGTTTTTTTGATAAGTGTGGATTCTTTTTTCAATGTGTGTCCATCCCAAAGTAATCGATTTATGCAAAAAAATAATAATCGATAAAATTATGACTTATGTTATTTCTCTAATCATCCCTTCATTTGTTTCTAAATGCCGTTTGCTTTTGTTGAATTAGTCTAGTACGTTCATTGTGCCTTTGTTAGAGAACATAGGAACATAAATTGCTAAAAAATAATGAAATTTTTGTTCGTGAAAATGAAACATTTTTAGTAGTGAAAAACTTTATAAAATGTCAGTGTATCAAGGAAGCAAATACATCGGAGTTGAAATTTCGTTTGAATACAAAAATAACAAAGAATGACATTCTAAACAATTGTTTATTTTCCAACAAAACAGAACGTAAACCAATCATTTCCAAGTAATTACAGGTCGTTAAAACACCTGCCGAATTTTTAATTCGTTGCTCATTTAGCGTAAAATCCTTGAACGGCGTGGTACTTGCTTTAACTGCTTCGCATTAAGATAACCACGATTTCGTTATGGCGGATAATCGAAAATGCATTTCGGCATTATTGACCTTCGAGGAGATTGTCAGCGGAACTTTGATTCGGTTCGAACCGGATTAACAAAAGCAGAAAGAAACGAGGCTTGGGAATTGCAAGTTTAAATTCGCCAATTCGAAGTTTAATTTTTTTCAGAAATTGAAAATTAGTTTTTATAATCTTAAATAATAAGGACACATTCTCAATCAACTTCAAATTCTTTATCGTTTAATGCCAAAGCGGCTTCATGTAGTAATTAGAATGAGAAGATATCCAATAATATATATATATATATATATATATATATATATATATATATATATTTTTTTATTTTTGAAGAGAAAAGATTTGACCCCAGTTGGGATTCGAACCCAAGTCTCCACCTCTCTAACGTGGCGCCTTATCCACTAGGCCACCGGGCTCGTATCCGAACCAGGGAAATCTTTTCTCTTCACTGATCCATACCCCCGGGCACTCGCAATTGCGATGTACAATTCGGGGATGAATGTTCAAATTGAACATTACTTTAATTAGATCTATTGACGAGCTGTCATATATATATATATATAATATATATATATATATATATATATATTATATATAATATATAAATTATGAAGTGGTTCTTGTTTAATAAATATTTTTTAAATATATTTTTTATTTTTGAAGAGAAAAGATTTGACCCCAGTTGGGATTCGAACCCAAGTCTCCACCTCTCTAGCGTGGCGCCTTATCCACTAGGCCACCGGGCTCGTATCCGAACCAGGGAAATCTTTTCTCTTCACTGATCCATACCCCCGTGCACTCGCAATTGCGATGTACAATTCAAAAATAAAAAAATATAAAAAATATTTATTAAACAAGAACCACTTCATAATTTAATATATATATATATATATATATATATATATATATATATATATATATATATATATATATATATATATATATATATATATATATATGACAGCTCGTCAATAGATCTAATTAAAGTAATGTTCAATTTGAACATTCAACCCCGAATTGTACATCGCAATTGCGAGTGCCCGGGGGTATGGATCAGTGAAGAGAAAAGATTTCCCTGGTTCGGATACGAGCCCGGTGGCCTAGTGGATAAGGCGCCACGCTAGACAGGTGGAGACTTGGGTTCGAATCCCAACTGGGGTCAAATCTTTTCTCTTCAAAAATAAAAAATATATTTAAAAAATATTTATTAAACAAGAACCACTTCATAATTTAATATATATATATATATATATATATATATATATATATATATATATATATATATATATATATGACAGCTCGTCAATAGATCTAATTAAAGTAATGTTCAATTTGAACATTCATCCCCGAATTGTACATCGCAATTGCGAGTGCCCGGGGGTATGGATCAGTGAAGAGAAAAGATTTCCCTGGTTCGGATACGAGCCCGGTGGCCTAGTGGATAAGGCGCCACGCTAGAGAGGTGGAGACTTGGGTTCGAATCCCAACTGGGGTCAAATCTTTTCTCTTCAAAAATAAAAAATATATGTAAAAAATATTTATTAAACAAGAACCACTTCATAATTTTATATATATATATATATATATATATATATATATATATATATATATATATATATATATATATATATATATATATATATATATATATATATTATTTTATATACATTTATTGAAATTTACAACTGTACAAAATATATACATCAAGTAAATGTATTGATAATGATAATAATAACATGTTAAAACTTGAAAAGAACTACTCATCAGTAGCACATTATTATAAATTCTACACTAGAAGGTCTCTAGGCCATCTTCGTTTCAGACGCCTCGGAGGATTATCAGGAATGGAGTGGAAAGCAAGTTGAGAAACTAACAGATTTGAGTGGTTATGGAGCTTACTGTGAAAGGATAGGTATCTGGTGTGGGCTAAATCAGCAACATATGGAACATTAAGATCGTTATGGATAAGTTTATTGGTGACAAAGTAAGGAGCATTGAGGATTTTTCGAAGGATTTTGGATTGTAAGGATTGAATACGAGATGAATTGGATGGTTTAGTGGAGCCCCAAAGCTCAAATCCGTATGCCCAAATAGGTTTAATCACAGTCATGTATATGGGTCTTGTAATTAATTGGGAGCTTTGGACGTTTGTCTGGTAAATGTTGAAGTAGTCTGTAACGACGGGCAGTTTCTTGTCGTTTTAGTCTTGTATGTGGATTCCAAGTTAGGCGTTTATCCAAGTGGAGTCCTAGGTAGCGGATCTGTTCAACAGGGATTAGTGGAATATCATTAAAGGATACTGTAGGACAGGAAATCGTAGGGTAAACGTTATTTGGTGGGATTAGTTTGGATTTATTTTGATTCTCCATTTTTGACACAATTCTTGAAGGTTTAGGTTAGTATTTTTGCATGTTAAAATGATATAAATCATAGATCTTATTGAAAAAAATAGAATATTATCATTTATTTGTTTATTTAGATCGAATCTGTCACAGATAACAGATATAAATGATTTCAGGAATATCACTGTTGATTATTATATAGCACTGATACCGATGACACTGCACGGTATACTGACACTATACTCAATCCATGCATTCCTCTTAGAAGAAATCAGGCAAGGATTAATCTCTTGCTACAGTCAAGGAATACGAATTTCCTTCAAATGGATAAAAGCCCATGCAGGCTTACATGGAAATGAGCGGGAAGATGCAGAGGATGAAACAAAAGGATACAAACCTTCAAATTTTTTTTAATAAGGCATCAATTAGTGCAGTTAAGCACATTTTGAGAACAACAACTCTACAAACTTGGATCGAAAGAGGGACAAATTCGACAACAAGTAGACATACTTATGAATTCATTAATGTAATCGAATAACCAAAAAATTTAACTTCTCCTCTCCTCTCCACCTTTAGTATGTTTATCTTCTAACAACTCCTAAGGAAGCCCTGAGTTAAAAAATAATCGCATATTTCATGCACTCTACACCCCTCATTTTAGCGCTCATTGTCTGGGCTATGTAGGGCATGATTATGAGAACAATATCGTCTCGAAACCTCGCCAAAATTGTTGTTTTTATTTATTGACTGAACCTCGATGACCTTATAAAACATATATACATATATTAAATGGGTCCATACCTCCGCTCTGCTGGAGGAAAAGAATATAATAATTTATAATAAAATTATGGTGTTCGGTGGGTCTATTGCCGACCTGGAATATCTCCAGGAGGTGCATATGAGCCCTTCCCTTCAGCCGCAAGGTATGGAAGGCATTCACGAGAAAGTATTATGATATAGCCTCCGACTAGGTGATTTCAAATTTTGACAAAAAAAAAAAATATCGAGGAAAATGTATAAATTCTTAATCTGAATAGAATATGAAGTGCGGTAAGCCCAGTATTTGTAATAAAAAAAACAAAACAAAAAAAAAACAACCGAATTTAATTAATTAATTAGCATTAATCTTAATCGACTACAGATTTTTTTAAAATAATATTATTTTGTAAGAGACTTATTTTAATTCACTTAGATTATAGACAATTATTTCTACTATAGACCTATTAAATTAAATTAATTTTTATAAAATTAAGATTGAAAAATGAATTTTTAATATTAAAATTAAAAAAATTAATTTTATATTTTATAATTTTATTGTCTATTACTTTCATATTGTTTGTAATATTTTCCAATTTATTTTGCTTATTACGTTTTCATATATTCTTATTTTACCTGGTATATCTTGTTTATAGCCCCGAAGAAGGTTTGGAATGTAGGCCGAAACTTCACCACTGCATTAAAATTCTTTCATCTCAGATGTATTTTTCTTATTCATAACTGCATACCAGACTATTTTATTTATAAAATTATTCTAGTCAATCATATAATATTTATTTTCTAACTGTGTAACATCACAATTAAAAATACATTTCTTGACTGTACACGGCCTCCAAAAGATTTGAAAGCGGAATGATAGTAATATTATAATGAATAAATAAATATATACAACCTTAATGAATGTTTTTTTTATGATAAAGATTTAAAAAAGAAAATTTAAAATTAATAGTCATTCAAAATAAAAAAAGATACTAAAGTTTTGTCTTTTTTTCTCTGAAAGGAAGTACTACAGGAAGTTACTTTTGCTTCAGCAGAAATGACAGTGGCACGTACAAACCATTCAGCATAATGGCTTCCGTTCTCAAACACTAGCAAACCCTTACAAAAATAAAACTTGCGAAAAATAGTGTTAAACTTTGTACATACGCATTGCTGATATGATATTAAACAATTAAAAAAAAATGAGGAAATAATACCACCATCAAAATGACAGTTTATAACATTTTAATTGAAGTAAGAACTCTTGTTTTTACTGTTGAAAAGACGATCGTCCCTGAGACTAAGACAGCAGCAAAATATTACAGCAGAGAGTATGTTCTGGAGAGAGCATATTACAGCAGCGTCTGACCTTAAAAGTGATCTATATGTAATTTTTTTCTTGATATAATTCATATTATTAAATATATATTTAAAAGTGATCGATTTAAAATGTTCCTTTTATTTTTATTTTTATATTATAACCACTGAAATAAAACGTGATTTTATAATAAATGGACAAATCATGTCATAACCAGTTTACGTTTCATCTTTAATATTTAAAGACTAAAACAACATTTTAAACTAAACTAAAACGTCGTTACAGACTACTTCAACATTTACTAGAAAAACGTTCAAAGCTACCAATTAATTACAAAAGAATTATTTACATGACTGTGATTAGGCCTATTTGGACATACAGAACTCCACTAAACCTTCCATTTCATCTCGTATCCAATCCTTACAATCCAAAATCCTTCGAAAAATCCTTAATGCTCCTTCCTTTGTCACCAATAAACTTATCCATAAAGATCTTAATGTTCCATTTGTTGCTGATTTAACCCAAACCAGATACCTATCCTTCCATAGTAAGCTCCATAACCACTCAAATCCGCTAGCCTCTCTACTTTCTTCCCATTTTACTCCTGACAACCCTCCGAGGCTTCTGAAAAGAAGAAGGCCTAGGGACCTTCTCATGTAGAACTTTTATTAAAGTGCTACCAGTGGGTAGTTGCTTCACAAGCAATCGTCATTCTAATTAATAATGATAATAAGGATAATCATCCGGGGTGACTGAAACGAACATGGCCTAGAGACCTTCTAGTGTAGACTTTTTAATAAAGTGCTACTGATGAGTAGTTCTTTTCAAGTTTTAACATGCTATCGTAATCGTTGTCAACACATTTACCGGATGTGTATATTTTGTACAGTTGTAAATTTCAATAAATGTATATAAATAAAATAAAAAATCTTTAATATTTTATAACTATATTAAAATGTTAAAAACGACGAAATTATTCATTTATTAATATTTTACTTCCATATTCATAAGTTACTCAAATAATCTATTAAGAATTTTTTTTTTTATGTCTATTTATTGTCATTTACAACTGTACAGAATATATACATCAAGTAAATGTGAATTATAATCAAGTAAGTTTATAACGATTACAACAACATGTCAAAATATGAAAAGAACTATCTGTAGCACTTAAAAAAATAAAAATTCTATGGTAGAAGGTCTCTAGAGAATCTTTTCAGACGCCTTGGAGGATTATTGGGAATAGAGTGGAAAGCAAGTTGAGAAACTAGTGAATTTGAGAGGTTATTGAGCTTATCATAAAAGGATATCTGGTTGGGGCTGAATCAGCAACATATGGAACCTAAAGATCTTTATGGATAAGTTTATTGGTGACAAAGTAAGGAGCATTGAGGATTTTTTGAAGGATATTTTGGATTGTAAGGATTGGATACGAGATGAATTGAATGGTTTAGTGGAACCCCAAAGCTCTACTCCGTACGTCCAAATAGGTCTAATCATCATCATTTTATGACGCTTATGGTCCTTGTAGAACCCTGGCCTCCTCAACAATTCCCTGCCATTCAAACCTTACTTCGGCAACCCTACTCCATCCTCTCACACCCAGAGTCCGAAGATCGTCCTCTACATCTTCAAGCCAACGAAGTCGAGGCCTTCCTCTCCTTCTCATTCCACCCGGGTGCCCCTCCAACATCATTTTAGGGAGCCTACTTGCCTTCGCAAGAGATTCAGTCCACACTTGGTTGAACCATATATTTTTCGAAGGATTTTTCTTTCCCACATGTTTAATACTTTTTCCTCGTGTGATGTCAGGGTCCATGTCTCACTCCCGTACATAACAACCGGCTGAAGGATCGTTCCATATACCCTTATTTCAAGATTGATTATATTTCAATTTTGAAAAACTTTCACTAAAGACCAATATCACCTGTTTCCTGCTATTATTCTTATAGGTCTAATCACAGTCATGTAAATGTGTCCTTTGTAATTAATTGAGAGCTTTGAACGTTTGCTCAGTAAATGTTGAAGTAGTCAGTAACGACGGGCAGTTTCATGTCGTTTTAGTCTTATGAGGTAATAATAAATTGTTTTGTAAATACTGAGGCACTAACCTCCACGTAGGTCGAAAAATACAAGTTTTCAATTTATATTAAGGAACCATTTAAATCCCCTAATTTCTCAACTTGCTTCCCACACCATTCCTGAGAATCCTCCGAAGCCTCTGAAAAGAAGATGGCCCAGAGACCTAGTGTAGAATTTTTATTAAAGTGCTACTGATGGGTAGTACTTTTCATGTTTTGTCACGTTATTATAATAGTTAACAGCGCATTTACTTGATGTATAAATCTTGTACAGTTATAAATTTCAATAAATTGTTTATAAAAAATATATATTATATATATATATATATATATATATATATATATATGTTAAGGATATATATAGTTCTAAGAAGCAGTAGGTGGTAATTAGACAGTCTTAGCATTACTAACAGTTGTTTTTTTGTAAAGGCACAAAATTTTAAAATTTCACCTCTGAAAATTGCCCGTTATCTGAGAATAAGAACATACAAAAAGAAATAAGGATTAAATCCCGCATTTAAAATATTAAAAAAATAGTCATCCAGTTTCCTTATATTTTTGAGTGTGAAAAAAAGGTTATAGTAGAGAAATGGTCAGGGCTGCAGTCAGTTATAATTAACACTTCTAAGTTTTTTAATAAAACTTTCGTAATAAGTTAGTTAAGCAAATGAATACGAAATAATAGCAAGGTCTAGTCGAATGAATCTGAAGTAACTAATTTCAGAAATTTTTCCAATTTTGTAAACAACTTATTTAATTCTTTAGTAAATTAATTTACTCTATATGTATTTTTTTTAATCATCTTTTTCACAGCCATTTTTTATTATTTTAGTCCTGAAGAAGACCTGCAAGGCAGGTCGAAACGTTGGCACTCCGAATATATAGTTTTTTTTAAAACTTGGATGTGTTAATTATTCCTGACTACACCCATGACCATTTCTCTACTAAAGTGCGTCTCATAACCGTAAAAACACTTTGTTTTATGCTGTAATTTAAAATATTCAGTAGAAACTAAAAATTTAACATTTCTGTTAGTTAGGTTCAAGGATGAAAGTCATAATATAATTTTATTTTACAAATTGTACCAAAAACTTAAATATAAAATAAATAACAAAAGTAATTCTGTCCCATAACTATAAAACCAAGTTAAAAAAAATCATTTTATATTATTTTTTATAATGTTAATGTTATTGCTAATAATCTGTGATGCCTCCTTTCTTTTCAGAAACCTGAAAAAGTCTTCGTCCCATACTCATAACTAAATTGTTTATAACTTCCTTCGGTATTTCGTCACATGATTTGTTGATGGCAAAAAAATCACTGAGTCCCAATCAGTCGAAATATTTTCGCGTCTAAACTCCAACCTTGCTGCGATGTGGCGAGGAAAAGGTTTCAGTGTTTTTTGTATTTAATAACTTCCCTCCGAGGCGCCTGAAAAGAAGATGGCCTCGAGACCTTCTAATATAGTATCTCATTACATAGAGCCTGTAGAAGTGCTACCAATGGGTAGTTGCTTTAAAAACAAGTGACGAGTCATTTTTATCATTATCATCATATTTACTTGATGTATTGTATGTTTATTTTGTAAATACAGTTGTAAATTTCAAAAATAATAAAAAAAATAAATAAATAACTTCGCTGCGTTTTAGGACACGATAAACTATAGCTCTCGAAACATTCAGTTGAAGGTCAGAAGTCATTTCGGAGATTCTTTTAACAGAATTGCTAGCATTGTTAATGATTCTTCGTTAACAACGTACTGAAAGCTTCTTCTTAGGGCCACCGTTTCTATTTTCACTATAATTTTGCTTGTTCGCTAAAATGTTCCTCACTAAATTATGAGACCTCCGCAGTCTTCTAGCGATTTTTCGAAGACATTTTCTTCGGCGAAAGCTAAAATTTTTCCCTTTTCTTCTTCAGAAAGCACTTTACCCAGAGGCATCTTGGTTGGAAAACAAAGAAAGACTAAAGCAAAGGGTCCAGTTATCACAATAAGAGGATAAAGATATTTTTTCAAAATATTTGTTTACATGCAGATTCAACTTACCCAGTTGGTTTTATAGTTACGAGACAGTATAATTTTTGTTATTTCTTTTAGATTTATGTTTCTGGCTAAATTTGTAAAAATAAAGACAATTTCATGTCATATTATATTTTTCATTCAATGTAAACAAATAATTATAGATACGTTTAATTTTTAGTTTCTAATGAATTTTTCAAATTAAAGAATAAAAACAAGTGGTTTTATAGTTATGAGACGCACTTTATTACATCATACAGTCAACCATTAAATTTTCATCAAAATTATAGTTTAAAAAAAGTAGAAAAACACGCTTTTATGGCAAACCTAACAAGAAAGCTAAGTGAACAATTTACAGCAGTCAGACCTTTTAATTTTTTAGTTCAAGGTTCCAAGTTAATTTTTCTGTACTATTCGTGATTTTTTTTTAATTTTTAACACAGTTTATCCAAATCAGCCGACACTTTTTGTTTTTTTGACTTATCTCAGAGTAGGAATGGGCAAATGTTTATGTTGAAAATCCTATCTTGCACAAAATGTAATGTTTTACAACTTATAGTATATAACATTTTTTTGAATGAATCAGCCATTTCTGCGTTTTATAGACTTTTAAACATGACCAAAACTAACCTTTTAAAGTTGGCAAAATTCTCGATGTTTGACAATCGCTTGTGGCTAAACGCCTTAATCAAATTTAGCGTAAGGGGTGTCTTTAGACGCACAGTTTAATGAACTTTAATTCTGTAAAAAGCATTCCTCGATTGAAAGCATTTTTCTAAATTTTTTTTTTTTTCCAAAATCTGAATAAAGTTCAAAAAGTTTGGGGTCCCCCCCCCAAAAAAAATGTATCAAATTTAGTTACATTTTTGATATTGTATTCTCAGGACCCACCTGGACAATATAAAAACGTAAAACCTACTACTTCACCTTTTACAAGGCAGAGCCGGGTAAAAGTTACCCGTTTTGGGAGTAATTTAACTAGGCTAAGTGAGAACATTAGAACAAAGTTGTGCAATTATTGTATTGTCATTGGTCCTTGACACGTGTGCGAATTTTGAAGTTTATCAGATAGCTAGAAATTGGTGAAAATTAATTAAGTTAATAAAAGCGTATTAAAAAAGGTTACTCTAAAAAAGTATAGGCTCCAGCCAAAAGAGATATCCATATCAAAAGTAAAAAGTATTGTTTCCTATGTTATATCTGGTTTACCATATGAGATTTTAAATAAATTTGATAATACTCACCAATAAGTACAGCCCCAGCCATCTCGAAGAAGGTGGCCAGGATGCAAGCAGCCCTCACCGACAGGACCTTCGAGCCGACGGAGGTGCCGAAGGAGTTGGCCACATCGTTGGCACCAATCCCGAAGGCGAGGACGAAGGCGACCAAGAAGCTGACCACCACTAGCCACACCACATCCCCAGACATCTCTTCCATCTTGCAATATTTTATTTTTTTACACTCACACTCACAACTTATAGGTCCGATCCACACATAACTAAACCTATCACAGCCTTAGAGCATTTGTAGAAAAATAAATTCCTATACCGCTTATAAAATAAATTCTTTCATGTGTGGTATATTTTATAAATAAAAAAATAAATGGCGGATATTCTGAGAAGAAATATTTTAAATGTGGGGTTATAATTTGTGTAGCTGTCTCTTCTTGACGTGCGCTTGCACGGAATGGTGCGCCCTCTCTCCTGCCATCTGACGAGAGCGGTTAGAACTCGACGATCAGTCTTGGGGAGGGGAACGCCGATCTGAAACAGGAAAAATAAAATGTATTAAAATTATGTTGAAAGAAGTCCATCAAAATATTTTAATATTGGTAATATTTAAAAAAAAAAAAAAAGGTTAGGAGCGGAAGCACAAGTAAATATCTTGTTTGTGCTAACGTTTCTGTCTAAATATTTGGTATAGAATTATAAAATTATATAATTCTAGAATTATAATCAAACTATAAATAGTGTGAATTATAGTGCTATCTTTAGTTAGATAGATATGTAGGCTGTGTGTATAGGAACCCAATAAAGCTGGGCAGCAGTATGTTTTTTATATCAACCTCTCTCCCAGCAATTTTTTATTTTATTTGTGTTTTTTAATTTAATTTTATTTATTTTTTTTTGTTATTTATTTATTTTGTTTTTCTCATATAAACCCGAAGACCTGTTATTAAATCTAAAATTTCACCTCATATATTTATATGTATATAATTTACATTCTATATAAGTTGCTGCCTGATATGTACGCAGCCAGAAAATAATACCTTTTTATTGTACTTTTATGCTATTCTTAGGGGACAAGGTGTCCCAGGATAAAGATTATTTTTCATTAAAAAAAAAAATAAATAAATAAATAAAAATTATTTTTCATTTCAATATCTGGTTTAATAAACTGAAAATACTCTATATCTAAATGACTGGAAAACAATAAATCATGGTCCTATGTCTATCTCTCTATCAGATATATCTATCTATAATCTAATGATTTTCCAAATTTACATTTTAGAACTAAAAGGATCAAATTACTTAAATTAATAATTAAAATAAATTAACAATAATTCAAAATTTTTTTTTTTTAAATAGCGGTTTCAAACATGACTTTTTTAATTGAAACCAACATAGCTCCTAAACGGTAGATCATAGTGGCGAATGTTATGTAACAAAAAATATTGAATGAATGTGAAAAAAAAGGTTATTTCTAAAAAGTATAGAGTCCAGCCAAAAAAATATTTCCCTGTCAACATATAATAAGCGGTCACACGTTACTTGCCGATATTCAGAGCTTGGGTGGCTCTTTCCAAAATTCCGACGGCAATACTTTCTGGGTACTTTCCTATTCCAATGCCTAGAAACCAAAAACCCTTCCTATATTCTTGATCTATTAACTCTGCACTCTTCTACCATATGGTATGCACCTCCTAAACACTAGATCCCAACCTTTCAACCTGTATATCCCCTCACATAAAACCGCTTCCTTTGCCAAATCCTTCATCATTCGTGCTACCTCCTTCTGGAATTCCCTACCCACCTCTATTCGTAAAGCAGCTTCCATAACTTCCTTTAAAAATAATTTATTTATGTTCCTTTTAGACAATCAATCTTCCGCAAGAGAATCTGTTCTTCGTCAATAATCATTCATATATATACGATTGTATTTTATGTTATAATTATTATTTCTTTATTCTTAGGACACAGTAAGTCCCAGAATGAAGTTTATTTTTTCATTTCATTTCATAATAGTCCAATTTAGTTGATAATCTAAACCTTTCATTTTGTAAAACTTAGTGCTATGGGTGAAAATATTATTGAAAAAATAATGCTCCATGGCATGCTTCAATATAAGATTTTTATCGATAAACAATTATAACTTCATTTATTAGTTAAAATTATTCAAATTCTCAAAACAGCCGCTTGGAGCACTACTTTCGCTTGTAACGAAAGTGGTAATGAACATTTAAAACGTTTTAGTTGTCGATATATTTTTACACGTGTGATAATCAATTTATTGTGTTGTGTTAAATATGAAGAGATATCCTGAAATAAATATAACCGCATCGAGAAAAAAATCTGGGAATGAAGCTAATTGGAAACGGACTTGGTCAAAACATCAGAGGTTTGTACAATCATTTACCATTTTCTATCTGTTCTTAAATCTGCCAATTCCAATCTAATTTATTAAAATTGAACTTCAATAGATATACTTGAATAGCTCAAACACAAACAATTAAAATACTCTATTATTGGCCGCCGTGATATAAGATTTTTCTTTAACAGGTTCTATTCCACTACGGATAAGGTTTGAACGCCATTAGTATCTGTTAATTTAGCTTCAATGACTCAAACTCAAGACTAGTGTTCGATTTAAAAAAAAAAAAAATTAAAGAAATTTCGATAAAAATCGTTTGAGTTTGTTCAATGTTAAATTAATAAAACAATAGACTGTGTTAATTGTCATGAGTTTTTTCCAATCCAATTCCAATCCAAATCCAATTCATTTAAATTGTTTAAAAATTTGAAGTTTAGAAAAGCTGTTTAAAAACTTATGATCCAATAATGATTGTTTCAAAAAAGGAATCACCTGAATTATGCATATTTGTGGGTTTACTGAAATATTTTCAATTTTTATTTACTACCTTTTGCGTCTTCTCTCTCTCTCTCTCTCTCTCTCTCTCTCTCTCTCTCTCTCTCTCTCTCTCTCTCTCTCTCTCTCTCTCTCTCTCTCTCTCTCTCTCTCTCTGTCTCTGTCTCTCTCTCTCTCTCTCTCTCTCTCTGTCTCTGTCTCTGTCTCTGTCTCTCTCTGTCTCTGTCTCTCTGTCTCTGTCTCTGTCTCTGTCTCTGTCTCTGTCTCTGTCTCTGTCTCTGTCTCTCTGTCTCTGTCTCTGTCTCTGTCTCTGTGTCTCTGTCTCTGTCTCTGTCTCTGTCTCTGTCTCTCTCTCTGTCTCTCTCTCTCTCTGTCTCTGTCTCTGTCTGTCTCTCTGTCTCTGTCTCTCTCTCTGTCTCTGTCTCTGTCTCTCTCTGTCTCTGTCTCTGTCTCTGTCTCTGTCTCTGTCTCTGTCTCTCTCTCTCTCTCTCTCTCTGTCTCTGTCTCTGTCTCTGTCTCTGTCTCTGTCTCTGTCTCTCTCTCTCTCTCTCTCTCTCTGTCTCTCTCTCTCTCTCTGTCTCTCTCTCTCTCTCTCTCTGTCTCTCTCTCTGTCTCTGTCTCTGTCTCTCTCTCTCTCTGTCTCTGTCTCTCTCTCTCTCTCTCTCTCTCTCTCTCTGTCTCTGTCTCTCTCTCTCTCTCTCTCTCTGTCTCTCTCTCTCTCTCTCTGTCTCTGTCTCTCTCTCTCTCTCTCTCTCTCTCTCTGTCTCTCTCTCTCTCTCTCTCTCTCTCTCTCTCTCTCTCTCTCTCTCTCTCTCTCTCTCTCTCTCTCTCTCTCTCTCTCTCTTACTCCAAAAATCCCCAAAAGTTAATCATAGGATTCCTAAAGATAGTTCTTTATAAAGAAATAAGAAACTTTTTTGGGGGTTTAATCAACCCATGATTCATTGAACCGCGGTGAAATATCCTCGCTATAGGAAGGTAGAGTTGTAAATCAATGTTGATACAGCTAGTTCCAACTTATGATCCCGCCGGAGCTCAACTTTGATAATGCCTAAACTTTACTAATTTGACATTCCTACAGGTTCGTCACCTTCGCTGTGTAAGTTCCGGGTTCAAGAAACAATATAACTAATAATGGAAGAATGGCAGTCAAATATTAAAATAATCAATTATTAAGTAAAAGGTTTTGTTTGTAAATTTGATTATTTATTTTTCTTAAATAAATAATATATAATCAGCAAATGACACCCAATCGATTTTTAACATTTTCTTTTAATATCTTATAAAATACATAGAAATATGATTGGTGTATTGAATACATGGTGCACAAAATATTTAAATACAAGAATTGACTGTAAGAGAGAGAAAAAAAAAGAAAGATTAAAACAAAAGATGAATGAATATTATTAATAAACAGAAATAGACAAGATATGACAAATAACTAGTAAATAGTAAAATAAATACAGTGATAATTAAAACATATGAAATTATTTTAAAATAGAAAATGTATAGTTTGGAATAAATGTGTTTGCTTTTTAAAAAATAGAAAATTGAACTCTACAACGAGGAATCGCAGAATATCACTTCAAGATGATACCTGCCTACAGTTGGCATTTACAATGTTCCAGTTAAACAGACTGACACTGTTCAATATTTAGGACTAATTTTCATTCATTTCAAGACCCAAATTGAGAGCTGCTGTCTTGAATTCTTCAACAGCACCGGCCAATGCTGTTTCGGTTCTACCTGTGATAACCACATCATCAGCATATGCCATGTGCTGTGTAAGGCCATTGTAAATAGTGCATCCTGGGTTCATCTTTATTCCTCGAATCGCTACTTCTAGGGCGAGATAAACAGGTAATAATAGTAATTATATCAACAAAGAATTATTGGTAGCAGAAAGTTGATATAAGTTTATCGAATAAAAAAGAATACAAAAATAGTTATAATAGAATAAAAAATATTAAAAATAAAATTGGAGAAAATGATCAGTAAAATTTGCTTATTTTAAAAAGGGGCAGTTGGGGACAATTGTTTCATTTACATTAAGGTTACCAGATAGTAATTCTAAGATGCCACTCAGAGCCCGC
The DNA here is from genome assembly GCA_003667255.2 of Euschistus heros. Lineage (NCBI taxonomy): Eukaryota > Metazoa > Arthropoda > Insecta > Hemiptera > Pentatomidae > Euschistus > Euschistus heros. Next base: position 4,065,741 of record RCWM02000018.1, read on the forward strand.
GATTCAACTGCGTTCAAAATAAAATATATGAATTAATTTATTTATCATAAAAAAAATAAAAAAAAATAAAATATAAGGGTTCTATAAATTGTAAAAGAAAAATTTAAAATTTTTGAAAAGTTTATCATAATTATACATACTTGCTAGAGGAAAATCAATACTAAAGTCTGAACTTTAAAAATAAGTAATTTATAGTAGTTAACTAATCGATGTTTGTCATATAACAGACAAGTTCACTCTGTGGAGGATTAGATGTTACTAAAGATTTGTTTACCTTTTGATTTCAGCTCCTCTTGTTCTTTTTTTTTTTCCTTTTTTTTTAATGTGTTGGACAATAGAAATATTTTGCTTCCTATCCATTTCAACATAATTTTATTTTGGAGGTTTTGACCTTAAATATTGGTCAGTGGAGACCTCCCCCCCCCCCATTAATCGGAATTGGTTTTATGTGGAGATAACTCCATGTAGGACGTAAGTGTTTATGTCCAATATTATAAAATTACAAAACTAAATATAGAATTTGAAGAAAATAAAAAATTACCAAAATAACCAATATAAATTATAATCTTTAAACATAAATGAATTATTTAAATTTTAATGAAATATTAAGAACCCCAAATCAGGATTGGAAATGGGTTGGAGGAGTTAAATTCCGGTCAGAGCCTCCGTAATATCTCTCCCCTCGGGCGAATTGTAATTAGCGATCAGAGGCTGATGGAGATCTCGGTGGCAAGGTAATGGTTTCTTCATATCCGACTGATTCCGGTTTGAAGCGGTTTGAACCGGGTACATCACAGCTCAACAAGATCATCGGACCCTGGGAGGAACTTTCAAGTCATTGTTCTTGGAAGTTTAGGTCATCCACTTTTACAATAAGGCTTTCTAAGGTAGATATATAGATTAATTTTTTATTATTTTATAATTTATAATTTTATAAAAATTATAATAATATGTCAAATTGGTCTATTGTCAGTTACATACAGGAATCTAGTTTACATTACAAAAATTGGGTTATCCGGAGAATAATTGTTTTCTTTGAATTAACTATCTGTGTAATAAACTGTTTATATTAAATCAGTTATTTTCTTGTTTGGATGTGATCCCACGTTAGCATTTAACTACTTGGAAATAATTCATTCGTTACTTATAAGTTTCCACGTGATTTTCGTATAATTTCCTTTTACGAGTTCGGTCGGAACATCGCCCAAAGAGTCATAAATATTTAGTTCGTGTCGATGATAGCTTAAGTATGTGCACCGTTAAACAAAGTTTTGAAAAATTTCGAGAGAGAGAGAGAGATTTCAGGTTTGAAGATAAAGAGGTTCGAGGCAGAATATTTTCCCTGAATATTCTGTGACCTTTGGTGGATGAAAAATTGCACAACTGTTCGGAAATGTTCAGAGGAAATAAAAGTTAGCGAATCGAATGACGCTGACCATTTCAAAGCAGTTCAAAGAGCTTTCGAACCACCATAGAAAGAATCATTGTTATGATTGTTTTCGTCGATTTGTAAATATTGGAGCTAAGTAAGCTCCTGGACTTATTTTAACATGGAACAAATTTTACCGGTGACCTTAAAATTGAATTGGTAGAAGCGTTTTTGGGGAACGCGAGGCCGTTACGCGTTGCAACTAGGAGAGTAGCAGCAGTTAGGAGCTAAAATCTTCTTATAGTAGATGGCTTTCGACTAGGAGGCAGTTTCTAATGAGCGAGCTTCTTTCGACTCAGTTTCTTCTAATACAAAATAAATTTTTTTTACCTGGATTTGATCGATCTTGCTTGATCACTCTCGGCTGTTCAATTTATTTTAAGAAAATTAAATTATATTTTAATTAGTGTGACATTTCAGAATAAACAATAAAACAAAAAGGGAAAAATCTCAAATGAAATTACTATTATTGAACTGAAAGAAAATGAAGAATTGAATTAGTCATCTAATTTAATGCAATTACAAGATTTTATTTCGTTATATCACTATTTGTGTATTCAAAATTACCCTCCTTTGGAAATATACAATACGATCGTACTGGTAAGTGGAAAAAAAAAGAATATAAGGGCATGGGTGGAATAAGCTATTTAATTTAAAAATATATCACCTACTGAATATAGAAAATATAGAAAACTGAATAATAAGTAAGCAAAAAAAAAGAATGAAAAAAACAAACGAGCATTGACGATCAGGCGGCAACCGCTAAAACATGCTCCGTGCTATTCTTTCTTTAGCCGGCAGGATCAAGAGGCTAGTTTTTAACCATAAAAAATTAATTGATTAAAAGTCTATAGCATTCAGAAATAGTTAATAATAAAGATTTTAAATTCTATTAAGAGAAGCCAATAAGCAAGCATAACTTCAAATTAATGTTATTTATCTGAAAAGAAAAATTGTAAAAAGATGAGAAAGTTAGTGTTTAAGATGGTGAAGGCTCGGATGAGAGTTAGCGAAGCTAAAACGAAGTTAAAAGCTAGTGATATTTATAGTTGTGACGCAGGTGACAGCAGAGTTTCTTGTATTAACAACACTCGCAAAATATTGAAAATGACATGGGTAAGTGATCCTTTATCAATACGTAGGCTCTTATAACGCAGTTCTGAAAAAAAAAAAATAATAAAAAAATAAAGAGAAACTGTTCCTGATTTTTATATTGTAATGTGTGCTGAATTTGAATCAAAATGCGAAACAAATCTATCTAGCATCATTTTTGAGAAATTAGATGTTATTTTTGAATAGCGTATTTAAAAAAAACAAAACAATTTTCACTCCCACGAACATTTTTTGTGACTTCTATATTTACAAGTGTCTGAATGCTGAAAAGAGAGTTAATCCGGAAAAGAAGTGCATCTCTAAAATATTCAATAGAGTTCGAACCAGTATATTGTATTCCTCCTGGTATATTATTGATATTGAGGTATTTTCTGTTTTAAGTTTTGGGAGTTTCTCTTTCTCTGGTATTATTCAACTGAACACCATTAGAAAGGTAATTCCTACAGGCAAATGTATAGTAATGGGTCTTAAAATACCGGTTCGCGGTAACGCTGATGATTTGATACTGTTGGGTGAAAATGAGAAAATTATTAAGCAAGGTAACGCTCATAGAAGCCGGTAAAAAAAAAAAAAAAAAAATGGTTCAGTAATTAATGGCAACGAAACAAAATATATTCTTAGCAGTAGAAACGGTGATATATATATTTTCGGGATTAAATTTGAATACAGACTACTTCAACATTTACTAGACAAATGTTCGAAGCTCCCAATTAATTACAAAAGACTCGTTTACATGACTGTGATTAGACCTATTTGGACGTATGGAGTTGAGCTTTGGGGCTCCACTAAACCATCCAATTCATCGGAATCAAAGCGGAACTACGGGAGTATTATGTGGTAAATGTAGTTCAGGTGGCAGCGCGGTGGTAAAAATGGGAATGTAAAGTGATTGGATTTACTTTTGATCTTCTTCCAAAAGAAGTAATCAGTTTTGTACGCGTCGGGTAAATGATTTAGGCGTAGATGTAGATAGAAGAATTATATTTTGTTTATTTTCATTGATTGATATTTACAACTTTACAAAATAATATACATAAATGTGATGATAGTGAATACAATGTCATGTAAATTAGCTATGAAGAACTACTCACTAGCAGCAGCACAATAAAATCTGTACTAAAGTGTTGGAGTGGTTATGGAGTTTACTATGGAAGGATAAGTATCTTTGGGCTAAATCAGCAACTTATGGAACATTAAGATCTTTATGGATAAATTTATTGGTCACAAAGTAAGGATTTTGAATTGTAAGGATTGGATACGAGATAAATTGGATGGGTTAGTAAAGCCCCAAAGCTCAACTTTGTACGTCCAAATAGGTCTAATCACACTCGTGTAAATGAGTCTTATGTAATTAATAGGGAGTTTAGTACGTTTGTCTAGTAAATGTTGAAGTTTGTTTATTTCGTTTAACGTCACTTTATGCTGCTATGGCTAATCGGACGATGCTACGGTGGGAGTCCTAAATTTTGTCAGGAAATGTAAGTCGACGACGAGCAGTTTCTTGCCGTTTTAGTCTTGTATGTTGATAAGAGAATTATGTTATATTTGAGTTTTGATGGGGTGGGTCAGATGGAGAAATCAGATGTTTATGATGTCAGCATTGAACTTTCGGGTTCTCTAAGACGTTCACTCTTGTATTTTTATCTAGCACCGATGAAGGTGAAAGCCTTTGCAGAGTATGCCGAAACGTTTAAATGACCTTACCCACAAATTATCTCCTTCCTTCTAAATATTACGTATCATTCACATTATCAAACATAACATACTATAATATCATAACATTGAATGTACTCGATGAAGCTAGATCACAATGTAGTGAGATGAGATTTAGATGAGGCTGTAACTGCAAGGGTCTGAGGTCGTCTATATTTAGATTGCGGCGCCTGCATTCAAGTTGCTAGGCAGAGCCGGCATCGCACTGCTGTTCTGCGGTTCCAACTGCTCTTAGACCTTGTATACTTTAAGGCGCTTTGCTTTCCTAATTTTACATTATATATAATAAAACAAATATTTAAACAGACGATTAATTATACTGCAAATATATATAAATGAGTGAATGAATATATACTTCATTTCGTTTAAAAATAAAAATTACAATCACAGGAGACCTGACATCTAAACAATAATATTTTTTAATTTACAAAAAATCACACTATATGTTTTGTAATTATTATTATATAGGGAAAACCAGACAGTTATTGACACCCTATCTTAAAAATTAGAAAAAAAAGATTTAGCCAAAAAAAAACCAAAAAATTCTATTTAAATCCTACAACTCAACTGTGTAAAAGTACTTTCAATTCTCTGCGTATTTCAAAAGATATCCATAGGGTGTCAATAACTTATTTTACATTATTTTTTGTCACTATCTTGTAAAATACATTCCAGGAATAATGTTCGGTGCGAAATTTCTTGCCTAGTTAAATTACTTAAAGTATAGTAACTAAGGAAAAAGAACTGCAAAGTTCATACTTCATTGAACTAATCTTTCAATAATATTGAGTATGAATATTTCTTTAAGCGTGTCAATAACTGTCAAGTTTACCACATCTTTATTCATATAATAATATAAAATAACATTTTTTTTTAACTTTAGAACTATTATTTGCATCTGTAATATAATTTTACAATCAGCAAATGTAATACAATGAATGAATATACTAAAAGAAAATAGTTTTCGACTGTTTAGCATTTCTAATGAATAACAGATTCTTCAAGGTCAACTGGAGAGTAAGTTTATATAGGAGATGGTTGCTCAAAAAGTTTTCCTGCATGAGAAAATGCATATCCTCTTTATCGTCAAAATTACAATTTTTATTTTTTTTAATTATTTATTTATTAAAATTTACAACTGTACATAAAAAAAACATATATCCAGTTAATGCGACAATAACATAAAATTAGAATGACGATTGCTTGTGAAGGAACTACCCACTGGTAGCACTTCAATAAAAGTTCTACATGAGAAGGTCCCTAGGCCATCTTCTTTTCAGAAGCCTCGGAGGGTTGTCAGGAGTAAAATGGGAAGAAAGTAGAGAGGCTAGCGGATTTAAATGGTTATGGAGTTTACTATGAAAGGATAGGTATCTGGTTTGGGCTAAATCAGTAACATATGTAACATTGAGGTCTTTATGGATAAGTTTATTTATAACACTGTAACAATGTAGGGAGCATTAAGGATTTCGGATTGTAAGGATCGGATACGAGATAACTTAGATGGTTTAGTGGAGCACCAAAGCTCATAGCCACGGGTCGAAATATGTTTAATAACTGTCATGTTAGAAAATTTAACCGGGTGTTTCCTTTTGAGTTTTTTATGTTTCCTATAATTTGATTATATAAAAACCGGCAAGTTACTCGATTTAGATTTTCAAACAAACATTGTATTCACATCCAGTCCCGGAGCATTTTCAACTCAGCAAATTAAGTTTTTATTATAATATCTGAATTTTATTATAATTCAGAAAATCTCATAATCCAAACAATAGGTAGATGTAACAAGAATAAAATTTATTTGATAAAACATTCATACAATTATTGTCTTAGTTTAAATTTAATTTAATGAAGTAATATATAGGTCAATTATTCCTGAAAAGTAATAAATTTTGTTGTACTTAGACTTGTTTATTTTACTTCCAAGAAAACATTTATTTTAATCGTGTATTTTAATAAAGTTTTTTTTATGTGTATTATTTTATTATTTATTCTGTGTATGTTTTTTGGCATTGATTTTTTCTTTGGCTGGGGGATCTACAGCTTGCTTATATACCGTTCTTTAAAATGTGTAACATTTTTACACGCTCTAGCATTCAATTTTTAATTTTCTTTTTGACACGAATATGTCTTTTTCCTAAGGGTCTACACTTTTCTAGTGTAACGTTTTTTTAATCCTCAAAAATGTAACATATGACACCATCTAGCTCTGTTGGCGTTGCTCGGATCAAATATTTTTCATTTTCTTGATTGGAAATTTGATGAAAATTATTTTTTGTAATTTATTATTTGTCGCTAGGACCTACTGTTTAGGAACTATATTGGTTTGAATAAAAGAAAGTAGTGGTTTGCCTAAATTTTTTTAAGTGTTGGAACTTTTTTAAAACGCTCTAGCTATGTTGGAGTTGCAGTCGGGGATCAAAGATTTGCCGACAGTTCCCTTATCAGGAGCAGTATAAACTGTTTCTTTTTAACAAAGTATTTGTAAACTAATATGCCACAAACCGTAAATTCTTAAATTTCATTGGAATACAATTCTCTATTACTGTGGAATTTCGATGTATCGAACCTCGATATAGCGAATACCTTGATAAATCGAATTTGAATCTGCCAACCATTACTATATTATTTTTACCTCTACATATCGAATGCTTGGTCCAGAAGACTTTGATATATCGATTCTTCGAAGATTTCTTAGCTTTCATCGCGCCTCTACAAAACGAAGGTTTTATCAGAAATCGAAGTCAATTTGTTAAATAAGTAGAGTTTAGACTAACCAAAGATTCTACGAAGGATTAACTGTAACACACATCCTGACATTTGTTCTGATAAAACAATTATGCGATACGTTTCGTCTTCTGATGTTCCACAATATTTTTTTATTTTCGAAAATGGTAAATCGTAAAACCCTTTCTTATGAAGAGAGATTGAAAATGATTCAAGCCGTAAATGCCGGGTTTGACAAAAAGTGCGATATTGCAAAAAAGTTTGGAATACCAGCGAACAACTTATCCACAATTTTTAAAAATAGGCTGAAGTATGAAAATCAAGCTTTTTTTATAATAAAGAGGTTAAAAGGGACCGAGTTCCAAGATATCGACTTAGACAAAGTGTCGTTTTCTGGTATACAGCCTACTATTTCAGATTTTTTCCAAAGGTCCTTTTTCATGAATTTAATAATTATTCTTTCATTATTATTATTTCAATAAAATATGTACATATTTTCCATAGTTACATTGAGTATTTTATTATAAACCTCTAACCTCTATATATCGAAATGCTCGATAAATCGAAGTTTTCTCGTTCCCCTCGAGGTTTGTTATATCGAGGTATTATATTATTGTAATAATTACATTAATCAGCGTAATATATCCTCAATTGTTAATTTTTGTAGTAGACTGTATTATGATTGTAGATGTAATTGATAGTGTGCTACTGGTACTGAAAGTGGTTCTAGAAAATAATTAGAAAAAAAAAATTGGATTCACAGCGAGTTGGCGAAATACCATGAGGGTCGGAATATCGACCGACATCATCATAACTTGGTCCGCTTCCAATTTCTTTTTAATTTTTGTTTTCGACATCCGTTGATAGCTACAATCATATTTCTATTGGCGTAGAGATGAATGTTCTCGAGACTCTAAATGAAATTGCTAGCAGATAGTAAAAACCAAATACTTATAAGCAAAACTAAAGATTTAATTAAAAAATAGTAATATTTTTTTTACATAATATCGTTATTATTTCGATACTTGTGATAAAAACTGACTCTTAAATTTTTCTTATTAATACATTTTATTAAGGTGGAGTAGTAGGTTTTATGATTCGGTATGGTCCAGGTGGGTCCTGAGAATAAAGTATCAAAAATTTGACTATATTTGATAAGCGGAAAACGTTCAAGGGGCAAAAAAAAACTACATTTTTTGCACTTCTTTTTAGATTTTTGCAAATAACAAAACAAAAATGTATTAAATCGAAAAATGTTCCATTTACAAAATTAAAGTTTATTAAATTGTGCGTCTATAGACATCTCTTACGCTAAATTTGATTAAGGTGTATAGCCACAATTGGCTGTCGAAAATCGACGAATTTCGCCAAATTTCTCAAAAAGTTAATTTTGGTCGTGTTTAAGAGTCTATACCACTAAAATGGCTAATCTAATAAAAAAAAATTTATACTTATAGTTGTAGATCGTTAGATAGTTATCTAAGATAGCTTTAGTTCGGTTCGCTATTAAAGCGTCTGTTTTTTTTTTTTTTTTTTTTTTTAGTATTTTTTTACTATGGGCTATTATTCATAGCATGTTGTGCTAATGCTGTTATATTCGTGTTTTTGACATTTTTTATATCTGCACAATGTTGTTTGATCCTTGTTTCCTGTTTTTGTTTTGTTTCGCCAATATTTATATTATTACATGTTTTACAATCAATTTTATAATGTGGTGGTCATATCATGACACCACAAAGAATCGAGAAGAAAAAGATAGAAGTGACGTTACCTTCCTATACACATGTGTTTTATGAATATTAACCAATTTATTCTGAGTTTAATAATTGTATTTGTTTATTAAATATAATCAGTCTCTTACAGTTTCATTATAGTTATTCTGAGTATCCCAAAATAATATAAATTGCTTTTTTGCATAGTTAATAATTAAATTATATTAACAATTAATGATATATTTACCAAAGCTGTACAGGAATCTGCATGGGCCTCATCCGTTCCTAGAATAAACAAAAGAAGTTCTCTACCGAGTTACCCACAGTACATCAGGGACCTGATCACAGCAAAGAGAAGGGCGCGAAAGGTATGGCAAACAGACAGACCTCCTTCAGACAGACGAACATTTAATAAATTGAATAACGAACTGAAAAGACAAATTATGAAAATCAAACAGACCAAATACGATTACTACTTATCCAATATCACGACAGACGACGGAAGCTTATGGAGGCACACTAAAAAACTTTTAAAGCATCACGAGGTGATAGCGCCTCTCAGAAAAGAAGATGGGTCCTGGGTGGTGTCGGACAAAGAAAAGTCTGAACTCTTTGCTGAACATTTGTCGACTGTTTTTACGCCATATACAGATTACCAAGACAATAGACATGACAATTACCTACAAGAAACTCTAGAAGCTCCCCTTCAATCGACATTCCAACCACTGTCTTGCATGTATGTCGACATTGTATGTTGCATGTTGTACCATATGTATTGCAAGTAATCAGAAAGCTATCACCAAAAAAAGCTCCAGGATTTGACTTAATCACCGCTGACCTTCTCCAGAAAATGCCCAAAAAAGCTATAGTCTTTCTAACTACACTTACAACGCAATTCTCAGGACTACAAAATTCCCAGTTCAATGGAAATATTCTTATATTACCATGATACATAAACCAAACAAAAACACCGATTCACCTTCTTCCTACCGACCAATTAGCCTACTTCCTTTGTGTTCTAAAGTTTTTGAAAAATTATTTTACCGACGAATACTAGACATACTGACAGATAAACAAGTACTCTCTACACATCAATTTGGATTCCGTTCATTTCACTCAACAGTTCATCAACTACACCGTGTATTGGATTTCATATCAATCTCACTCGAGAAAAGACATATGCTACTGGGGCATTTCTAGATGTAGCTCAAGCATTTGACAGAGTTTGGCATGACGGACTTCTTTTTAAATTGAAAAATCTTCTTCCTTTTACCTATTATCTGATCCTTCAATCTTTTCTCTCTGATAGATTTTTTTCTGTCCGACAAGGTTCAGAACTCTCCTCTATTTATCCAGTAAAAGCCGGAGTACCACAGGGGTCAATACTAGCTCCACTGTTATATATTCTTTACACTCACGATATGCCACTTAGCCCTCAAACATTGACAGCAACATACGCTGATGACAGCAATAATAACTAGACATGAAGACCCCACAATTGCATCATTAACTCTTTAACACCACTAAACAATACTACAAGACTGGTTCAAACAATGGTAAATAAAACTAAACTACACCAAATGACAGCACATAACCTTTACACTCAGACAAGACTCTTGTCCACCTGTCTTCATCGACAATCAACCCATACCACAAACAAACGAAATTCATTACTTAGGACTTACATTTGATAGAAGAATGACCTGGGGCCCACACGTAAAACAAAAACATCTCAGTCTAACCAAGAGATTAAAACTTCTGTATCCAATGCTTCATAAACGGTCGACATTAAAACTCCGACAACGACTGAATACATACACTTACTTACTTAAACCCATATGGACATACGCCACACAAATATACGGGACTGCAAAAAATACACACCTTAAAAAAATACAAATATTCCAATAAAAATTACTCAGACTAATCACGAAATCACCTTGGTACATTTCAAACCACACACTTCACACTGATTTAGAAATACCCACAGTAAAGGAACATATACATGCCCTTTATAGACGATTTCATGACAGACTTCATGGACATAACAACATACTCATTAATGACATGACCACGATTGACATACCTGGAAATACTCTCAGAAGGCTTAAAAGAAGCTGGATGAGAGATTTGCTCAAATAAATTTCTTTAACCCATGCCAGGAGGAGGTACTATTGAGTGCTAGTCTCCCACACGCATACAAGGCCTGTAGTATTCAATTTCACAACACATTCACTGATTGTTACCCTAATAACAGGTGTGAATTAAAATCTGAAAGAGAGAAAAAAAAAAAAAAAAAAAAAAATTAATGATTATTTAAAATAAACAAAGTTGAGTGGAGATAAGGGTTCAAACGTGCCTTTTTTCATTCGAATCAACATAGCTCCTTAACGGTGGGTACTAGCGGGGAATATTATTTAACAAAATAATATTCCATTAAATTCCTGATTTGGAAACTGTTGGTATGTTTTCGATCAGAGGAACACCAACAAAGCCAGAGCGTATCAAAATATTAAATAAAAAAAAGTTACACTGAAACAGTATTCATTTAAACCAATATTACTCCTAAACAGTAGGTCCAAGCGACAAATGCGATATTACAAAAAATATTTTCTGTTAAATTCCTGAAAGCGCAACTGTCGACAAAAAAGTATAGATCCTTAGCCAATGTACAAAGAACACTTTAATAATTGTAGCTGCTAAATTACTTTGTTATTGGACTGCATTCATTTTGAATTGAACCAGAGATACGATAGATTTGGTAGTGGAACTATACCAAACTTCAAATACATGTTATCTAGGAGACAGCAATTGAGATTAGTGTTTTAATTGTTAAATCGGCCCCCATCAGGCTCGGAGGGAATACTAAATGCACTCCTGGCCCTCCAATGATGACCCCAGAAGCCAACACGGTTAGAAGCACAGCGAGCCAATCCACCGTAATATCATTAACGATAATTAATACCTCATCAATAAATTAATCGATAATGACCTCGATATCCTATAATCTTAATGTCTAATACTCTCCAGTTTGTATTATAATCCTCAAGGATTAGAGTTTCCAGCAGAGAATAGATTCCAAACAGCCCCAAGTCTCGCCTTAATTATAATTCTCTAGAAACATAAAAAGAAAAATGTAGAAGGATCGCTAAGATTATAATAATAATAGTGAAGGTTAGCTAAAATTAATAGTGTAATTAATAGTGTAATTAGCTTCAAAGATAATTACATCTTAAAACCGTCCAGTTTTAGTTCAATATTTTATATGCTATGATCAAATTAATGATCCGTGTCGATTTCATGAAGAAATTAACTACTAAAATTCGAAAAACATGGTTTTCTCATTTGGCATACACATCAGTTACTTGCGTAAATGAGACATGATAATCGCTTAATGGAAATATGCATTTTAAAGATAATAAACTCTTCATTGGAATAAAAAGCAAAGAAAAACTTTATTGTTTAATAGAAAATAAAGGGAAACTAATAATAAAGCGACACCAGATCAAAGGATTTTATGTTAAAACATTTATTTATTTCTTGTTATTATTTAGGATTTATTTTATAAGATTTTCAATGTAAGGTTTAAAACCCAATGATAATGAATACAGACCTCAATTTTGGAGTTAGCTTCTGTTTGCAAATTATGTTGAAGAACACTATTTTTTGAGGTGAATTTTATGGGCAGGTGAGTCTGTTTTTACAGGGGAAGGCATTTATACCTTCCTAATAAAAAAAAATAAATAAATCAGAAAAAAAAAAAAAAAAAAAAAAAAAAAAGGAACCCTTCTCAAAAATCTATGGATGCCCTATTGAAGTATTGAGAGATAAGAGAAGAGACAGAGGAGACACATATGGAAGGGAATTGCGATATCAGGGACTGTGAACAAAAGGCACCACCTGCCAATAGATTGCAGTGTGTGCTCTCTCTCTCATCTTTCTTTCTCTCTTGTTACAGTTTTTTTTTTCTTTTATTTTTTTTCGTTTTAATAAAATGTTAATCTGTGTCGATTGATTCAATATCCTCAAGGCGCCAGTAATCCTCTGGGATTAAAGGGTTTAGCAGATGTAATACAGAACAAGGCCGCAGCGGCAAACTTTCTCGAATTTTTCTTTTCGATAAGGCTCGATAATAACCTCTTCCTAACTTGATGGAAAATCCTTCCTTAAAACTCGATTTCTTCCCGATTGGGAGCAACACTAAATCATATATACGTCTATCTATAATTTACTGATTTTCCCAATTTACATTTCAAAATTAAAAGGATCGAATTAGTTCAATTATTAATTGAATTAAATTAACAACCAAAGATTATTCGTAATAAACAAAGGTAAAAGAAAATAGAGGTTTCAAATTCGACTCTTAACATGGTACATGTTTTTACGGGTACAGTAGAAACTCGTTATTTCGACACTCGATAATTCGTCTTATTCTGTAATTCGTCAATTTTGTTTTTTGTTTTGTTTTTTGTGGCAACTTTAAATAACAAAATTCAGTACGTATGTAATTCATTTTTTCCCCTTACTACTTATTTAATCTTTAAACCACCTCATTCGGTTTGTCACTAAATAATACGACAATATTTATACATTTTGTAAATCATTTCATGGAAAAAAACAAACAGAATAAGCCCGGAGTCGATCCCTCCATTGATTGTAGTAAGAGGTGAAACGAAGTATGGGTGCAGTTGACGAATTCCCGGAATCAGTTAATACTGGAAAGCTGTTGCTACGAAATCATTAGCATCTGGCTCAGCAACTTCTGCTCCAGGTTATAAAATGAGAAAAGATAAGCAAGAGGTAAGCGGCTGGTTAAACATGGATAGTACGGATGCAGAATATGAAATTTTAAATGACAATGGAATTATAGAACAAGTGCTAAGTGCTCAAAATGAAGCTAGTGATGAAAAATATTATGACGATGCCGTTTCTAATTCTTCCACTATTCCATGTTTCGAGCAGCAATGTGAATCAGACATTTCACACCTGATGGGATGCGGCAAGTATTCAGCTTTTTTTTTTCTTTTTTCATTGTCACTCAAGTCCAATGTGTATAATGTTCATCTGTTCGTTTTTACATTCAATATATTGAAAAAAAATTACAATTATATAGTTTAAAATGCTTTTTCGTTACTTTACAGCAAAATTCCGTAATTCGTCATTTCCATCATTTCGTCATTCCCTCTCCTCCACACATGACGAATTATCGAGTTTCTACTGTACTAACTCGGTTTCAAGAGTTTAACCAGCCGTTACCTCTCGTAACAATTATTATTGTAACTCATCAATAACAGAATTTTAATTATTTAAAATTAGACATTTATAGAAAATTTGTAGAAGTTATATACTTCTATATAAGTATATAATCTTGTAAGTGACAAAAAATAAAAACAAGCACTAAGCTCGAGTAACTAGGCACAATTGACTTGCACTTGCCACTTTCGCACTTAGCACTAATCATCTTGTTTACGCGTAGGTACAAGTGTGTAAGTGACACAGTCCAGTCAATGAGTGCTGAAGTGAGGGGTGTAGAATGCATTAAATATGTCATTATTTCTGAACTCAGGGCTTCGTTAGGAGTAGTTAGAAGGTAAACATACTAAAGGTCTCTGCCCCTGGGGGGTGAGCTAACGGTGGGGGAGGGGAGAAGGTCCTTTTTTTGGGTTTTTCGATTATATCTCGAAAACAGTAAACTCTAGAAAAATATGTTACAAATGAAAACTAATAATGATAATTAAATTTCATATAAAATTCTATGCATATTTGTCGAATTTCCGACCGTTTTCGAGATATACGTTATTAAAAATCAAAGGGAGGCGCGGTAGCTCAGTGGGTAAGGCACTTGACTACCATGCTCCCGGGCCCGAGTTCGAGTCCGACTGAAGGCAGAAAATTTATTTTCTGTTATTTCGGCCGTGGATCGGATTCGAGGTCGGGAGACCCTCCTGGGGCACACCCAGCCTCCCAAAAAGTGGGTACCCTTAATTGGGGAAAAAAAACCTGGCGGTTTAGCGTGAATTCTGGCCAAATCACCTTCTTTCACAACTGTTGGCTTAGAAACAGTACAACCTACCTAAGTACTGAACCCGAGACCCTTCATGGGTTGTAAGTGGTACAGGTTAGGTTAAAAATCAATGATTTTCGCAAAAAAAAAAAAAAAAAAAAAAAAAAAAAAAAATTACCTTTTTTTTTGTCAAGCATTTGCTTCTAGTGCCTTCCACGATCGTTTCTAAGAAAAAATGACAAGTCAAAATTGTAGAACATTAAATTTACTTTAATTTCATATATACGATTTGGGCACTTGAAGCAAATTTTTGACTAAAAGTGAGGTAACAATTATTTTTTTCTACGAAAACTATCGATTTCCAATAACCAAAGGGCGTTGATGACCACTGCAGTTTTATGCCCTATCAAAATTCAACAAACAAACAAACAAACAATAACTATATCTCGAAAACGGACGGAAGTTCGACAAATATGTATAGAATTAATTTTATAAGAAATTTAATTACCATTAATTTTTATTTGTAGCATTTTTTTCTAAAATCTGCCGTTTTCGAGATATAATAAAAAAAAAAAAAAAATGAGACTTTATCCACTCCCCCCACCATTAGCTCACCACCCCCCCCCCCCCCCCCCCCCCCCGTGGTGGGGACTTATAGTATGTTTACCTTCTAACTACTTCTAACGAAGCCCAGGTGTAAAATATAATCGCATATTCCATGCACTCTACAATATATTTATTGACTGGACTGTAATCACAGGTACTGAGTAGGCATAACCGTCCATTCATTAAATCTCATAACAATTATTTTATTGTTACTCATTAATATAAAAAGTAGTATTATTAACTAATATTAGATGTTGCCAACATTACATTTCCGCTTCAAGGTCGCACAAGAGTCTAATGTAAATTAATATTACTATTATTATTAATTTAATTAATTAATTCTGTGAACCCAATATCATTTCGATAGTCAAAGTAGGCAGATTAAGGTGGATCGGTTATGTGCAACGGATGACGGAAGATAGACTTCCAAAAAAGATGATGAACGGCAGGACGGGAGGAAAGAGGTTGAGAGGAAGACCTAGGCTGAGATGGCTGGACAATGTTCAGGATGACCTGCGAAGTCTGGGAGTGAATGGTTGGACGAGGAAGGCGGAAGATAGACAGGAATGGCTGTCTGTACTTTGTGAATCCAAGGCCCGACTAGTTATATAATATTGTTGTTATTATTATTAAATGATTGTACATACTAATGTAAATATAAATCTATTCGAAAAACATGTATCATGTATCCCTCTATAATTTAAACTGAGATGGGTCTGGGGGACACAGAAGTCATAAGACATAACCTGTTTCATGATTAACGCAAATCACAAGCAGCAATTTTTTTTTTTTTTTCAAACCAATATAACTAAACGGCAGGTCCTAGTAATAAATATTATATAACAAAAATAAAATTTTTTGTTAAATTTCTGACATGGGGACTGTCGTCAAATTTCGGATCAGAGGAACACCAACAGAGAAGCGTATTAAAACGTTACATTTCTTAGTGTGAAAAAAACGTTACATTTCTTAGCGTGAAAAAAACGTTACACGTTTGGAGGGTGAAAAAAACGTTTCCGAAATAAATTTTTATTTATCGACAAGAACTTTTGTAACCACAAACTAGAAGTGCCACGGTAAGAACACTTGATAGCCAATTTTATATTTTATAGCCCGGAATGAGACAGGTGCGGTTATTTCACTTTATTGGCTTAATATCTTTTATAGTGTACTTTGGAACGGCTCTAATTCCAAATTCCAATAGAAGCACCGATTCAATATATAAATTAATTATATCACCAATTTTAATTTTTATGATATTCAATTTCATATAAACTGCTTACAAATTGAAGTGGACCTCTCATCAAAAGTTAGGTAGCACTCTTTTTTAATCATGCATCTGGTTATGTTTTGTTTCTTTGTGTATAGAGGGTGTCCCGAATTTAAATGGCTAAACTTGAGGAACTTATAGGGGACCGAAAAACTAAGACAAAAAGTCCTTTAGAGCTTTGCTCGTTTTTCCTTAGTTTTAGAGAAAATCGCAAAAAAAAGAACAAAACAAAAATGTTATAGGTAGCGATTATCAACTTTCAAAGTTCGTCAGGCTAGGCAGTGAGATATGTAAACACTTAATGTTATCGTTTACGTTCTTTTATGTGTTTATATTTTGGCTTCCTTCTAGGATTATAATTCCTAAATCAGTCTTCAGTCAGTTACTCAAGATATTTTTGTGCGAATAGCATCAGCCACAATGCCGCATTCTAATGTTGAATACGCTGATATTATTTTGTTTATGGTTTCTGTAACGGTAATGCTTTAGAAGCGGTGCGGGAGTATGCGCGCCGATTTCCAAATAGAAAAGTGCCTAATCGACGAGTCTTTTCGTTAACTTTTAATAGACTACGAGAGACTGGGTCATTCTTAATACGTAATGAAGGCGACCAATTCCAGGCAGCAATAAGAGCAGATTATCGGAGAAGAAATTGGGTCCAACGCCACTTCGATAACAATCCTGAGATTAGCATCCGAAGAGCATCTGCTGCATTAGCAACATCGCGGCAAGCAATATGGCTAACTTTGAAAGGTGATAATCGCTACCCATACCATCTTCAAAAAGTTCAGAATTTATTACCTCAAGATTATGTCAAGAGATTGAATTTTAGTAACTGGTTTCTTGACAAATTCGCGATGATAATTTATTTCTATTAAAAATTATATGGACCGATGAAGCTACCTTTACAAGAGAAGGAATTGTTAATCAAAGAAATTGTCATGTATGGGCTCTTGAAAATCCTAGAGCTATTAGAGAGAATAGGTTTCAGCATGAAATTGCTATTAACGTTTGGCTTGGAATTTGGAACGCATTACCGGTGGAACCATATTTTTTACCTGGAAGATTGAATGGTATCACATTTACACATTTTTTGGAGAACGACTTTTCTAATTATTTAGATGACATCCCTTACAGCAGCGGATTGAAATGTGGTTCCAACTCGATGGATGTCCAGCTCATTATAGCAGAGTTGCTCGAGCTTGGCTGGATATAAATTATCCACAACGATGGATTGGACGTGGAGGAGTAGTACCTTGGCCATCCAGATCACCTGATATGACACCCATGGATTTCTTCGTATGGGGAACCTTGAAGCAGAAAGTTTATTCGGTGTCAATGAGCTCAAGAGAGCAATTAAGAGACCGAATCATAGATGCAGTGCACCAAATATCATCAGAACAATGTTTAGCTGCAATTTATCAAGTGAGTGCTAGATGTAATGCTTGCATTGGTGCAAGAGGACAACATTTTCAGCAATATTAACATTAAAAAGAACATATCATAAATATAAATGTAAATAAATAAGTATAAAAATGAAAACTTGTTTTGTTTCAAGGTGTTTCACAAAAAGCAATTTAATCTCCCGTCATTATTTATTTAATCATTGTAACTAAACTCTCCTTTAGGTAGTATATATTGTATAATTGTTTTGTTTCTTTTTTTGCGCTTTTCTCTAAAACTAAGCAAAAACGAGCAAATCTCTAAAGGACTTTTTGTCTTAGTTTTTCGGTCCCCTATAAGTTCCTGAAGTTTTGCCATTTAAATTCGGGACACCCTGTATATAAATGCAATATTTGCAAGCCAAAAAGAACATAACATAAATATAAATGTAAATAAATAAGTATAAAAATGAATACTTGTTTTGTTTCTTTCTCTAAAACTAAGCAAAAACGAGCAAATCTGTAAAGGACTTTTTGTCATAGTTTTTTGGTCCCTATAAGTTCCTGAAGTTTTGCCATTTAAATTCGGGACACCCTGTATAATACCTTGCTTGTGCATTGGTAATGGTATTTGTTTAACAAAATTAAAAAAAAAAAAATACACCAAACAAAATTTGAGAAAAATAAAAAAATTGATACAATATAAACATTTATACTTTAAAAAATTTTAATAGATTTTTTATTTCACTTTAACCTTCTTCAGTAGGGTGTTGGACCCCCTCTACTCTATCGTTTTAGTACACAAAATGTCAACAGATAGGGCGAATCAGCTTAAATCTCACATTAAAAGATGGGTCAACTCAAAAAAATGATTTTTTTTCTTCAGAAACGAGTTATTAACAGATTTGTTTAAAAACATTAGAGTAAGGACATATGACCAAAATACACAATCTATACTATTATACAGGGTGTTCATCATAAGACTGCAGTAACTTCGGGAGACGATTCATTTTCCAACAAAAAAATCCCTATAAACTATAGCTCGATTTTCATCCGTTTCGTACATATTTTTAATTTTATGTTTTTTCGAGAAATTTCTACTTTTTGACAAATAATTTTCTATATTTCCCGAACTATTAAAGCTAGAGCATGAATGTATATCGTGAATACATCTGTTTTACAGATCTGCCAGGATCTGACGATTTTTTGAGGCCGAAGGACATCCTTGGCCACTCTCTCCATCCACAATTAGAATTAGCTTTTTCGTCCTTAAGGATTGCTGTTTTCACGGTCTTTAAGTTATTCGAAGGATAACTTCTGCCATTGTTGTCCTCCAGGATACTGATTTAAAATATTTAACGGTTTTAAGATGGCGGATTAAAAGGACACTTTTTTTAAAAATATTCGACTATTTAACTGTTTTAAGATGGCGGAAGGATATTCATTCGTTGTTAACTCATTCTACGGGAGGCTGGAGATAGTTTTGAACACTAACGACACCTTCCCGTTTACTCTTTTTGCTAAAAAGGTACGATATAGAGGAGTGGATAATTTTTAAAATTAATGCTGAAATCGCTTATTAATTACAAAAAAACAGGGAGATGCAACATCGGTGTTTTGGGAAATACTAAGAGAATGCTCAGAAATGTTAAATAGTTTTATTATGTTTTATTAATAAAAAAGTAATTTAGCTTTAATAGTTCGGGAAATATAGACAATTATTTGTCAAGAAGTAGAAATATCTATAAAATGGATGAGAATCGAGCTATAGTTTATATGGAATTTTTTGTTGCAAATGATGCCATGAATCGCCTACTCTTATGCTGAACACCCTGTATAATAGTATAGATTGTTTATTTTTGTCATATGGCTATCGTTACTCTAATGTTTTTAAACAAATCTGTTAATAACTCGTTTCTTTTTTTTACTGCATTCTTATGCTGAACACCCTGTATAAAAGGACAAGCCATTTTTTTTTTGTGATCACTAATCGCGAAAACTACTGAACCAATCTTTACCAAATTCTAACTACATCACCTTCATAGTTCAAGGAAGGTTTAGCAATAATAAAATCTACAGATTTTCAATTAGTCTGTTATTAAAAAAAAAGTTTGAAAATTGACCGATATGTGGCGAGCGCCATTCTGCATGAGAGGTTACAATGCCATTGTGTTATCTAGAGCTTAAAATTAATACTAAGGTTTTTTATATTTAATTAAATCATTAAAAAATATATAAATATGTAGTTGGACATGTGGATCTCAATGAAGTTTGAAAATCGAACGACATGTGGTTAGTACCATTCTGCTATTGATTTTACAATGGAAAAACTACTGAGCCCATCTGAACCAAGTTTTGACTACACCATGTTCATAGTTCAAGGAAGGTTCAGCAATAATAAAATTTACAATAATAACAATTTAAATGAACAATGTAAACTGGCTGAAACGAGGTTTGCAACACTCTCATATACTTTTATGGTTACAAACTAAAATCCAACCAGATAAAATCAATTAAATTATTTTTGCTGAATGAAAATTATTTCCAAATTAAAATGTTGGTCCATTGCTTATTGATATTGTGTGTAAAAATATGATCCACGGGCCTTCTGTGGTAAGCACTGATAATGCAGTTTATTTTCCGCAAGAGTTTCTTAATAGTCTTTATCCATCTTGATTACCAATTCATACATTAAAATTAAAAATTTTATGTCTAATGGTGCTTTTACGTAATTTTCAACCGCCTAATCAGTGCGATTATAACTAGATTAATAATTACTGCTATTGAAGGTCAACCACAAAAATCATTGATAAAAAAATAAAACACTAATTTTTAGTTGAAATTATCTTTACTAATCGAGGCTAATAGAGGGCGGGCGAAGCCGCGACGGGGATGCTAGTATATTTATAATATCCATTTAAAGATATTATAAATATCTTCATGATATTGAAGTGATTCATAGCACTTGTAAGCACTGATAATGCAGTCCATTACCCGCAATAATTTTTAATATTCTCTGTTCACCTGGATTACCAATTAATACATTCAAATGAAAAAAAAAATTCAATGAATTTTTAACCAGGTTAAAAATTACTGCTATGCGCAAAAATATCATTGAAGAAATAATGTTCAATTGAATATTTCAACTCAAGATTGCTATCGATAAAGAAATAAAATTTCAATAATTAGTTAAAATTATCGGGAGTATTTACTTAAGAGAGCGGGCGAAGCCGCGACGTGATATTCTAGTAGGTGAGAGAAACAACAAATAGAAATAATTTAATAAACAAAATAATGTCCGGAAAAGTTCCACATCTGTAATTCGAAAATATTTCTCTGGAACATTTTAATAAAAGTGATTTAACACCTTCTTCTACTAATGGTATCCATTATTAATTGATAATAATATTGTTATTATTATCAAAATATTAACCACTGCTCTCTATAGTTTGGCGCTATCTTTATAATTCCTTGATGATACCACTCTCTGATCGAAGAGCTCGCAAACTGCATTTCCAACCTCATTGAAGCCGGTGAACGTTTTTCCACTAAGGAAATGAGCCATCGACCAGAACAGGTGGTTGCCTGATGGCGCAAGCTCTCGCCTCTTTGCTACTTCAAGTAGAAGCTAGATCCCATTCAAACCAGCTAGATTTTCTTCTATATAGCGAGAAGTGTGGAGCCTGGCGTTATCATCTTGAAACAAGACTTTTTTCTGTTGACTGAATGAAAACATCCTACAATCTCTGAAGTTATTCCGAATAGAGCTGGGATTTCTTAGGGGTTTGAGATTGGAAGTTAACTTAAGGCGGTTAAGAGAATAAACAATTTCTATCTGACCTAAGTGGTTCCCCAGAACATTACAAAGTTATGGATTAGTACGAAAAAACTATGTTTTGAGTACTGCCCAAATGCTGTCTGTTTCCGAGAAGGGTTACCCAGATTTTTTGTTTAAAACTGTGAGGAGTTGGTCTGCATACCATGGCAAGTATTTCTTATTGTTTATTTAAAAGGTGAACATTTGACAGATAGCAGAGGACTTGAATTGATTGGAAAGATTGAATTTTTTTTTTCTTCTTCTTCTCATGGTACTACAACCCGGAGACGTGTCTCGGCCTCCATCAAAAGCCTCCGCCAATCTTCACGGGCAGCTACCATCCAGTTCCTGACCCCCAGGAATTCATTTGCATCAGCCGCCACTCCGTCGGCCCATCTCAGTTTCGGCCTTCCTCTTCTTCTTGCTCTATGGAGGGGCTCAGTTAGTATTTTCTTTGGCATTTCACCCTCCATTCGGGCCAAGTGTCCGGCCCACCGCAACCTGCCAGTTTAATGACCTGGACGATGTTTAATTCATTAAAGTGATTATAAACCTCTTGATTTTTAAGTCTTCTCCATACACCATCTTCACATAGTCCACCAAATATCCTTCGCAGGATCTTTCTTTCAAAAGTTAGAAGGTCCTGTTCAGTTTTGTTTGTCAGAGTCCAGGTTTCTGTACCGTATATCAGAACAGGACGAATTGTAGTTTTATAAAGGTGGAGTTTTGTCTGTCTTGATTGGAGTTTTTGGATGGTAGCTGTATGTCCAATTATAAGTTTTTGTAGGCCAAAATAGCATCGGTTGGCAGATATTATTCTTCTTTTTACCTCAGCTCCACCATCATTATCCTGCGATACCATTGATCCTAGATATATGAAGTCTGCAGTCTTTTCAAAAGTATACTCTTCAAATGAAACGCTTTCATTTGGGTTCAGTTTATCTCCCGTCACCATATATTTAGTTTTTGATTCATTCACTTTAAGCCCGAGTCTTCCAGCTGATTCCACCAGTGCCAAGAAAGCTTCTTTGACTACCTGGAAGGAGCGTCCTACGATGTCTATTCAATATATATCTATAGTATTATTAAAAAAAGGACAAGCCGCTTTTCATTTGTGATCACTAACAGCGAAAACTAATGAACCAATCTGAACCACTTCATCTTCATAGTTCCAGGAAGGTTTAGCAATAATAATAGAAAAGAGATAATATATGAATAACAGTAAAGTTTGAGAACTGACCGAGAGATGGCGAACGCCATTCTACATGAGAGGTTAGAAATGTATGTTGTTATATAGAGCTTGAAATCGATAATAAAATTGTCTACACTCAATTAAATTATTTAAAAAACCTATAAATATGTGGTACGATATTCCTAGTGAAGTTGTCACAGCAACCAACTCTAACAAATTTTAACTACATCACATCATAGTTCTCGAAAGGTTTAGTGATAGTAAAATTTACAATAGCAAAATTTTAAATGGTGATAGGCAGTAACGAGGATTGCCGCACAGTAATATACTTTTATGTTTAGAAATAAAATCTAACCAGATGAAATCAATAAAATTATTTCAGCCGAATAAAAATTATAACCCAATCAAAACGTCCTATGTTTGGGGTCACCTGTGGTGTAGTGGTTAGCATAGCAACCTACTAAACCCAAGATCGCGGGTTCGCAGCCCGGCAGACGACCTTAGGATTTTTTAAAGGGAGTAAAAAATCCTTAGCTATGCCGTCCTTCGGAAGGGACGTAAAATGGGGGTCCCGAGCCTGTTCGATGTCAGGTACTCGTTAAAAATCCCTATCCTAATTATACCTGGATAGGCAAAATTTAGGACTCCCACTGTAGCATCGTCCGATTAGCCATAGCAGCATAAAGTGACGTTAAACGAAATAAACAAACAAACAAACGTCCTATGTTTGGGGTCACCTGTGGTGTAGTGGTTAGCATAGCAACCTACTAAACCCAAGATCGCGGGTTCGCAGCCCGGCAGACGACCTTAGGATTTTTTAAAGGGAGTAAAAAATCCTCAGCTATGCCGTCCTTCGGAAGGGACGTAAAATGGGGGTCCCGAGCCTGTGCGATATCAGGTACTCGTTAAAGATCCCTATCTTAATTATACCTGGATAGGCAAAATTTAGGACTCCCACCATAGCATCGTCCGATTAGCCATAGCAGCATAAAGTGACATTAAACGAAACAAACAAACAAACGTCCTATGTTTTTTTGATATTGTGTGTAAAAATACGATTTACGGGCCTTAAGTTGTAAGCAAGAGTTTCTTAATAGTCTCTTTCCACCTGTAATTCCAGCTCATAAATTAAAATTAAAAATTAGATGTATAATTATGTTCTTACATAATCTTCAAACATCTAATCAGTGAATTTTAAAAAGGTTAAAAATTACATAATGCTCGATTGCATGAACTATTACTATAGATAAATAAATAAACATTCAAATATTAGTTAAAATTATTTAACAAGGAGAGGACACACTCAGTCTCTCAGTTAGCAAATTTTTTGGAGGTTCCTGGTCAAAATATATTAGACACGTATTTTGTCTTTACGAGTTAGGGGCCCTAGAGAATAAAAATAAAATAGCATTAAATTAATTTATTTTATATCTCCAGTGATACCGACATGATTCGTGCACCAAAAAGTTATTTATGAATGCAGATTTTAGGAAAAATACAGCCGCTTCCTAGATTTTGGTTTAGTCTAATTAAATTCTATACAAATTATTAGATCTTCATCAGTTTTTACTTTAAAAATGACGCCAGATTCGAAATCAACAACCTCAAAAACATTGAAAAAGTTTGTTCTATAAAAAATAAATAATAGCATTGTTCCACCCTCTTTAAGGGAGATAAACTTTTTTTGTATTGGTAACTTTTCCTTTAAACGCCATTATAAGAGCCTCAGCATTCATTTGACGTATATAAATGTAATATGCAATGAACAAAAGGGGAAGAAAAACCTATTTGAAAAGTTAGAAAATGCGAAAAACATTTTGATTTTTAACTTGAGTTTGAAACCAGATAGAAAGATTAAACAAAGACATTTCAAGCGTATTACCACCCTATATTTTGAGTAAAAATATGAAATTAATACGTTTAACCGTCTAAGCTTAATTCAAGTTTTTAAAAAATTTTTTACCATGTATAAAAATATAAATAATCTATATTCATTTTTTAATTTGTATGAAATTTTGTAATTAAGGGTTCTTTTGAAGGCTGAATACGAATCCGATGTCGGTTTTTGTGTTACAAAATTTAAAATGGTAGTTTGCTTGAAAATTTAATAATTTAAAAAAATTAAGTTAATCTTAACCAAAACCTAGGAAGCGGTCGTATTTTTCCTTAAATTTGCACTCAAATATAAAACTTTTAGAGCTAGAATCATGTAGATATCATTTTTTTAATTCGAAATATAAAATAAATTAATTTGATGCTATTATATTTTTTTTCTCGGCCTATATGGCCCATTAGTCTAAACGGCGAAATAGGTGTCTAACATTTTTTGACCAGGAAGCTCCAAAAAAATTTTCAATACTCAGTGTGCCCTACTGTTGTTAGTACTCAACTTATGAGAGAAGCGAAGCCGCGACGGAAGATGCTAGTTAATGAATATTTATGCAATTTTTATAACATAATTTTTGTTTAATTATCTATCAATTAATTATAATATCGGAATTGTTATATTTATTTATTCAAATAATTTAAAATAAAAATATAACAACTTCGAAAAGACGAAGTAGTATCCTAACTATTTCCTCTCCAAAGGAGCCATTCCATGTTATTGATATTATCCTTTCCTTGCTGATGTTCTAGCCCTCGGCAATGTGTTCTTCGACCCTTGTTAGCCCTTACATCTGACCGATATGGCCTGGAAGGGCTGGAGAGGCTGGAAGGTCTGGAGGGACTGTAAGGGCGGTGTGCTATCTGCCCGAGAAGAGATCTCAGATCTAACTTGGATAGCGGCCAGGGGGTGGAGTCCAATCTAGTTTATTTTCTCCCAAGAGTACAAGATGGAAAAATATTATTTAAGGAATATAGAAACTTTTTTTTTTACTTAACTCTTTAATGTTGCTAAAGTTTATTCAATTTGAAAACTTACAAAGGTTTATTTATGCATTGTAATTTTTGTTTTTTTTTCATGCGTATATTTTTTGGCGGGGGTCTATAGTATTTTTGTGTAACTTTTTTTTTGGCGCCCAAAAATGTAACATTTTGATACGCTCTAGCTCTGTGGGTGTTGCCCGGATCGAAAATTTGCTGCTGGTTTTCCTATAAGAAATTTAATGGAAAATATTTTTGGTAAATTAAATACGTAGATAGGACCTACCTTTTAAAAGCGATATTGGTTTGAATGAGAAAAGACATGTTTGAAATCCCTATATTATAAAAGCTTTGTTCATTTCTAAAAATCATTCATTGTTAATTTAATTTAATTAATTATTTAAGCAATTTGACCCTTTTAATTCTAAAATGTAAATTGGGAAAAAGAGAGGATTTTAGATAGACATATCCATGATCTTTTGTTTTTCCCAGTCAGGGAGAAATTGAGTTTTTTTTTGCCCTCTTTCCTCGAGCTTGCCATTTTTTGATGAGCAATTTATAACTAATACTTAAAAAATTGTACCCATCAATGAAGTACAGACACTCCGAAATTGAATCGTAAAATATAGACTGGAGCTGCATACAATTTTTTCAGGTCATTAAAATCTTTAGAAGTGAGGACACACAAATAGCACTTTTGATTTGATTTGTTATCCGCTAGAGAATAATAAATTTTCATTATACACATTTCATGTTGGATTTGGGTAAAGTTTACTAAGTCTAAAGTTTCCACATCACAAACCGTGTGTCTTAATGCTTCTTAAATTATGCTGTATTAATTGCTATATTAAAAGTTGAAAATAGATTGTTAAGTTTTAAATATTTGAATGTGTATTGTTTTAGCATAATTGTTTAATTGGTTTTTAACGAAGGGAAATATCCCCTATATATTTGTGTGTATTGTCGTGTGTGTGTGTGAATGTTTATATATTCTTTTTCTTTAGTTATAGAATTTATATTTCAGTTACAAAAATGGAAAAATTATGTAATTGGACCTTGGACTCTTTGGCTGGGTAGTCCGCCGAGCAGCTCAGTACCCTGGTGTCAAGCAAGCACCTGCTGCAGGAGTCGGTGCGCTTACTGGCCTGGAGTTTCGGGGTACCCGGTTTTAGTATGTATCTGTCAAATTTTATATTATTAATAACTGGATGGATGCCAATGTCAGGAAAGATATTTAAGAATGGTATTATTTCCAGTTCTGAAGAGGATCCCATTAAATAAGGGGTCGAAACGTCAATAAAGAGAGGAGAGAGGAGAAGGAAAAAAAAAGAAAATGTATATATATATATATATATATATATATATATATATATATATATATATATATATAATAATAAATAGATAAATAAAAAAGTAATAAAGAATATATTTTTAAACAAAATATTGTCAGGTATAAAGGACCTATAACCCGATTATTATGGAGTGGTTATTTATACAATTTTTAAGGGTCGACCAAATATAATTTTTATATATATATATATATATATATATATATATATATATATATATATATATATATATATATATATATATATATATATATATATATATACATACTAGCATACCAGTCGCGGCTTCGCCCTCTCTTATAAGTAAAGAACTTAGCTAATTTTAACTAATAATTGAAGTTTTATTAGTTTATCGATAAAAATCTTGTATTAAAATATGCAGTTAAGCATTATTGCTACATTAATTTGAATTTACACAAAATTGGTGGGAAAAAAAAAGAAAAGAAGATGTACATCATGAATTTGCAAGATCACGGCCCGGCCTTAAATTAAATTAACCTTTTCCCTCCTCGAAGCACTTCAACCTCTGATTTTGCCCTACTCCACAAAATCGGGACCAGGAAAAAATCAATGGGAACCTCCTGGCGCCGGCAGGGAGAGATCGATGGTTCGGCGGTGCTCCCCCCCCCCCCCCTCCCTTCGAGCAGCATTCTTCGATCTTGTTCTCCAGCCATCTCCAGCCAAGAATTTCATTACTGGATAATATTGCCTCTATCGAAGAAAGGTGTACAAATAAGAGAAATTTTGATTTCTCTAGCTTCGGTAGAACTTGGGTGCTATTGCATTCCTGGCGGATTAAGTTTTATGTTCTTGACAATATCGGAATTCCCGAGTGCTCTCATTTTCGGTTTCACTTTGTTTTTCTCTTAATATTAAACTAATAAAAACCTTTGATTTTACGAATACAATAATTACATATTAAATAATAATGAAGAAAAAAAATAATCACTATAATAATATTTGACAGGTAAGGAAAAATCTATACTATTATATAAACGGACAAGCCATTTTTCGTTTGTGATCACTAACCGCGAAAACTGTTAAACCAATTTTTACCACATTTTAACCACATCATCTTCATAGTTGAAGGGAGGTTTAGCAATAATAAAATTTAAATATCATCAATTATATTGCCATAAAAAAGCGATAAATATATGGTGCGCAGAGAAGTTTGATAATCGACTGATAGGTGGCGAGCACCATTCGAGAGAGGTTACAAAGGTACAGTGTTATATGAAACTGGAAATTTATGATAAAATTTACTTATTTTCAATTCAATTGTTATTAAAAGAGCTATAAATATATGGAGCGACATGTGGATTCTAGTGAGGTTTAAAAATCGACCGATATGTGGTCATCCTGCTTTACAAAGTTTGTAATAGTAATGCTAAATGGTAAAGCTATTAAAACCAACTGTACCAAATTATCATAGTTCATGTTCATAGTTCTAGGAAGATTTAGCAAAAATAAAATATACTGTAATAATAATTTAACTTTACAGTGTATATACTTTATACATATACTTTTATGGTTAGAAATTAAAATCCAACCAAATGGATCGATAAAATTATCTCTGCCAAATTGTAAGTCTAATTACGGATTTACGTATTCCTCAAACACCTAATCAATGCAATTTTAACCATGCTAAACATTACTGTCATGCATGAAAATATAATTGAAGAAATGATGCTAAATTTCTGACTTCAAGATTTTTATCGATAAACAAATGAAATTCAATTATTAGTTAAAATAATCTAACAAAGTACTTTGTTTATGATTGCGGGCTAAGCCGCGATGGGGTTTGCTAGTTAATCCATATCAGAGATGTAAACCAATTTCTTCCTAAATGGGAAACAAAATAGATCATGAGTATGGCTTTCTATAATCTACTGCTTTTGATTAGGAAACTTTTGCCAAATTTTCGAACCGAGCAACAACAGTGACTTTATTGAAACCAATATAGCTTCTAAACAGTTGGTCCTAGCAACATATGTTATATAAAAAATATTTTCCATTAAGATTCTGTTAAGAAAATTGCCGTCAAATTTTCGATTCAAGCAACACCACCAGAGGTACAGGCGGTCAAAATATCCGCAACACAGAAAAAATCTTGGCAAATCGCTAATTTTTTTATTTA
The DNA here is from genome assembly GCA_003667255.2 of Euschistus heros. Lineage (NCBI taxonomy): Eukaryota > Metazoa > Arthropoda > Insecta > Hemiptera > Pentatomidae > Euschistus > Euschistus heros. The sequence continues at coordinate 4,095,057 of RCWM02000018.1, forward strand.
AAACAATGTAACTCCTAAACTGTAGGTCTCAACGACAAATGTTACATAAATAAAAAAAATGGTCCAATTCTATTGGGAAAACTGCCGTCAAATTTTCGATTCGACCAACACCATCAAAAGCTAAAGCTTGTCAAAAATTTCCCAACACTGAAAAAATCTCGGCAAAAGTCTACTTTTTTCATTCAAACCAATACAACTCTTAAACGCTAGTTCCTAATGACAAATGTTAAAATAGCAAAATATAATTTCCATTAAAATTCTGATGAGAGAACTGTCGTCAAATTTTTGATCCGAATAACAGAGATAAAGTGGGTTAAAATGTTACGAATTTGAGGATAAAAAAATGTTACAAATCAATGGAGGATGAAGCTAATTACAACGTGACTTTTTTCATTCAAACAAATAGCTCTTAAACCATAGCTCCTAGCGAAAAATGTTACATAACAAAAAATATTTTCTTTAAGGACGGCGTTAGAAGCAATGAATGCTGAAGCAAAAAAGATCGGCCTACACGTAAACGAGGAGAAGACCAAGATCTCACAAGGGGACGTTTTGACTTGTAACTCACAGATTTGAATGCCGATTTTTGTAGGTAGGTAGTAGGGACCTATAAGAGAGCAAAATTGGAGTTATAGCCGCCAATGAGCAATGGGAGCCGAGAAAAAATATATAATATTAAAATTACTACTAATCATTATTGATTTTAAAGTTGTTAATGAAATCTCAACTTCAAAATTTTAACGTCCTAGAAATGGATAAAAAAATGAATATTTTGATAAAATTTCACATATATGGGTTTTTGGTGCGTTAAATCGAGATTTGAGGTCAATTTTTCATGAAAAAATTTTCCACTGAATTACAGCGGACTTCATTGGAATTTATTCATTTTTTTTTTTTTAATAGTTTTTGAACACCCTAAAGCCGGGCCGTGTCTTGAGCATAACGAAAGTATTTTTATTTCAAATAGCATACATAACTACAAATACAAGTAAGAGAATCATTTCTCTATCTTGACTGAGAGCTGAGAAAAAAAATAAAACGTGATTTTCATATATTTTTTATTTTTTCGGCACCCAATCATCATTGGCGGCTATACCTCGAGTTTTGCACTATTATAGGTCCCTACCTACACAAAAATCGGCATTCGAATCTGTGAGTTACAAGTCAAAACGTCCTCTTGTTAGTTTTGAACTAAAGGTTAGATCGGTGGTAGAGTCACTATGAAATAGGCCCCTACAGTTTAGAAATAGTGAGAACCTTCCAATCTATCTATTCCTAAGCTATCTATCTATCCGATCTATTAGCAATGATAACCTGGAATAGGAGGAAGAGGTTAGATACAGAATTTCACCTGGGAATAGAGCCTAGTTCTCCATCCCAAGGATAATCAGAAGCAAACTTGTTAGCCGTTCCACCACGTTTATGCTGTACAAGACCTTAATAACCTTAAGACCCTCAAAAAGAAAAATATTAATCTACTTGAAAGGTTTGGAAGAGTAATCCTGAGGAGAATTCTGAGGGCTGTGTGTTAGGATGGACAGTGGCGGCGAAGGAGAAATAGCGAACTGTTCCAGCTCTACAAAGACATGAGCATCTCCTCTCCCATCAGGATACAGAGGCTAAAATGGCTTGGCCACGTGATGAGGATGATTGATAGATAATAGAGTGACCAGTAGGGTGTACAAAAATGTTTCGGATGGCCAGCGTCCACGTGGTAGGCCAAAGGGTAGGAAATGGTCCTGGGCAGCTAGAGATCTCTGTCATAGAAGCGACTGATCTAGGAAGATCTAGGAAGATCAGCCCCTGGTGAGCCGATAGAAGAAGAGGAAAACAAAATTTCTATTAAATTTCTGATGAGAACTGTCGTTAAATATTCGATTCGAACAACAACAATACAGATAAAGCGTGTCAAAATGTTTTCCAACTTTTGAAGTTGAAAAAAAGTTACACCAAAAAATTATAGATCCCAGCCAAAAGACATATCCATATAAAAAAAAAAAAAAGATTTATATTAGTCTTCGGTTGACCTGGTTCTTCCGTGCGCTTGGATATTCCAGAACTAGAACCAGCCATGTTACAATAGAATTAAGTCAAATAAACAGAGGGATTTAGGTTAATTCCTATCAGGCTCATCAGGGTGCGTATTGTTCTAGTCTCGATCGGCTTAGGGCTAAGTTCTACTCTACAATTGCCTTCAATATATTATATGTTTATAAATTATCGCATTTTATGTTTTATTGTTGTAAGAATGGTATGCTTTAATAACTATGAATCGTGAAATTTGAAATGTTCCATAATGCGTTGTTGTATTGTTCTATGTGTTTTCGATTATACAGTTTGTATTTTATTTATTTATTTATTCATTTTATTACTGTTTTAGGTGCCGTGTACAACTCAGGCTAGAGGCACCATTACATAGCATTTGTCATTAGACTTCTAGATTAGTCGATACAAGTTGTTTTCTTTGAGTACGGTAAACAGTTTTTTCCAGTTTTCGGGTTTTAAAGCCTCGCAGTATCTTTGAAGATGCAACGAAGTCCTGTAAGATAAAAGCTGGGGGCAATCCTTGATAATGTGCTCCGTTGTAAGGAGGCAGTTACAAGTGCTGCATTCTTGTGGAGGATTGCCTTCAATTAGATGGCGATGTGTCAACTTACTGTGCCCAATTTTGAGTCTCGTTATTACTGTTTGTCCTCTCATGTTTATTGGGAGAGGTGTTGACGGAAGAAAGCTTTCATAAATCCTTTTCAGTTTATTGGTATCAGGTGTTTTGCCCAGATGTTAATCCATGCTTCTCTGCACAGGTTAAATATATATTTATGATAACCGTAGAGAGTGACATTGATATTTGGAAAAGGGAACATGGTTCTTGCTTCCTTTGCACTTATGTCTGCCAATTCATTCCCTTCTATAGTGGTGTGACTAGGGACCCAAAGAAATGTAATGTTTTTATTCGTCATTAATGCTGATTTCATAATTTTCATGACGATAGGATTGTCAGTTAAATGAAATTTTTGGATTGCCTGAAGGGCGGAGAATGAGTCACGGCATATTAGGAATTGCCTGCTGTCCAAATTTTCAATTAAATTCACACACAGGTATATTGAAAATAAGTTCGGCGGAAAAAATGGAAAAAACGTTTGGAAGACAGTATCGGAGGGTTTCTGAAGGAAGGATAACTAAACATCTAACACTCTCCTTATCATATGAGCCATCCGTGTAAAGGCAGACATGATCAATGTAACGTTTAGAGCAGTGATTCCCAAAGTGGTCTATATCGACCCCTAGGGGTCTATGACAACCTGCAAGGGGTCTAAGTCAGCGAAAAAAAATTTGGGTGTCCATGAAATGAAAATGGAGGTCCACGATAGTGGATCTCAACACATACACTGATAGTACCTATTTACTTACATCATACTATCTTATGATATCAAAACATTCACATTAGGACAAGAGGAACTGACTGAAGTAAGTACAAACGAAGAACTTAAGGTTCAGTTTATCCTGTATTATGGAATATAGCGAGGAAATTTTTAATTTCCTTTCCATCGTAATACCTAGTGGAAAGGGGGTTCAGCGCTGTTACCAATCTCCTAACGAAAAAAAGAAACAGACTGGACATCATTAGCCGAGGGTATTTAAGATAAACCCTTACAAAATTGACGCCAAATGTTGATAATTTATTATTAAAGCATCAGGTTCATCTTTCTCACTAAAAATATTGACTTATTGCTTATGTTATTTTATTTATAGTTTATTTAATGTTTACTTAATGTTAAGTATATTTTACATAACAGATACAAAATTTTATTTTGAGTAGTTTTAATTTAAATTCAATTAATAAATGTATAAATTGACATGTGTTTTTACTTTAAGTTTTTAATACTAAACTTCACTACAGTTAGAAATTTACAGGAAATCAATATCAGGTAAGTAGGGGGTCTACCCAACACGGAAAAACATGGCAAGGGGTCTACGACACAAAAAAGTTTGGGGAACTCTGGTTTAGAGAGTAAATTTAAAAAACTTTGCCTTAGGGCGTCAGGAGGACTGTTTATTTTCTTAATACGGTTTAAAGAAAAATCAAATGATATTGTATAAGTTGTCCACGGTGGTAGTGGGTTTGGAGATGACATATAAAACGGTGGGAAAGAAAATGAGTCGGATAATGGAGGATAGATGGAGAGACGAGATGGTAATTTGTAACGCGAAAATTCGGAGGACTCTTTGAGTTTGTATTTTATAAATGTGTGAAAATTTTGAAGAACCCTAAAGTTCTGCTCCGTAGGTCCGTTTACGTTTTATTAACATGTTAACAAATTAATTTTTGGTTTCGAATGTTAAATATGATGTATTTTTTTAATTTACTTTATATATTTATTCACACCTGTCAATCCAATTTGAACAACTAGTGAATCTGTTGTCAGAAAGAAAATGGCTTGAAGGGCATGAGAGAGAGAGCAGAACCCAGCGGCACCTCCAGTCTTTATTTTTATTTTATTTTAGTCTACGGGGTCTCTCATCCAGCTCCTTTTTAGTATTCTCTGTGTGTTGTCGGGAATATGTTTTGTGGCCATGTCGTTTAAGAGTGTATTGGGATGTCCATGTAATTTTTTGTGGAATCGTTTGTAGTAGGTTCGTATTTGTTCGTTAACTGTTGGCATGCGTAGTTCAGTATTTAAAGTTATGTTGCTTACGTACCAGGATGCTTTTGTGATTGTCTTGATTTTTTTGCCTGGAAGATTTGGAGTTTGTTAATATGTGTCTTTTCAGTTAAAAAAGAGTTTTGAACATCCATAATTTTATTTACATGGATGTTTCGATCCTTTACATACAGTATCAACGAGTTGACTCCACCAATGCATAAGGAACCCTGTGATGTGTTTTCCTTGTGCATGTAAACACAGTGCCTCGGCTGATATAAAGTGTCTAAACTGCCTTCAGATGAGTTGTAGAATTCAATAATATCAAGAATTTTTACTGCATTAGTTTATCACCTTCAGTTTAAAAAAAAACAACAAAAAACAACTGATATATTGCAGCAGCTTTATATATATAAATATTGGGCTGTCACACATGAAATGTCCTATTTTAGTTTATAGAGGACTAAAGCGTTGCCTTTTGATTCCTATCAAAATATTTACTATCTACAATAATGTACTTGTTAATCTTCTATATTCAAACTGTGTTTGTTTTTTTCCCAAGTAGGCATACAGATTTCAGTATAATTTTAACCCTGGCCATGGAACCACAATCTCCGAACAATTTTTTTTTTTTTAATGAGTACAATCTCAGACATTCCACTGCCCAGGCAGAAAGAAATATTAATCATGCGTTTTTTAAAGGAAGTGCTCATGAAAGAGCCATCCATCGTTGGATTACAAACTTTTCCTCAGGAGATACGACATTAGAAAATCTGCCCCGTGGACGAGAAAAACAATTGATTCAACATTACACTGCCAAGAAATTGACCAAATGCATCAAAATTTGCTCAAGCAACATCCGGTATTGGTAAACAGGAAAGGACCTATCCTTTTCCATGATAACGCCCGACCTCATGTTTCAATACAGGCAGTGAATAAATTAAAGGGGTTGGGCTATGAAATCTTACCACACACCTATATTCCCCTGGATCTATCCCCTACAGACTACCACTTTTTTCGGAGTTTGGACAACCTTTTGCGAGGAAAATTGCTTACCAATGTATAAACATACATACATTAAAAATGCATTTTCTGAATTCCTTTTATCACGTGACTCAAGGTTTATCAAATCAGGGATAGAAAACTTGGTAAGCCGTTGGCAGAAGTGTATCGAAAATGATGACTGAATAAAGACCATGTTAGATTTGATCTCAAATTTTTATTTTCTTCCTGGTTCTAAAAACGGCCATTTCATGTGTCACAACCCAATAATAAGAATATGAGGTGAAATATATAATGAGAAGATTATACTTTCCTTACACTAATGGTGTTTGTAAATAAAAATGGACACAGATAAAACACTCATCGATTCATTTTCAAATACTAGTGCCAAACTTAGGAACCTACCAGAAAGATCAAGCCACTAGCGCATTTTAGTGAACTAATATGGAATTAATTAGTTATCTGGAGTATTCTAATATTCCAGGAGATTTTCCAATGTCTATTCTCCTTCCAACAAAACTTCTGCATTCCAACGATCCTTTCATACTCTCTGAAATATTCTTCCACCTAACATTTGCAGTGCATATTCCGTTTAAATATTCAAAACTTTTCTCTACTTCATTTATAGTTTTCTTTCTGTTACCTTATTATGAAAATTAATGTTTACTTTTATATACCGTAAATGGAGGCAACTTCGAACAAGTTAGGCTACATTGAACAAAGAAGCTTTTAAAATGATAATCCTCTTTATGGGCTTAATTTACAAGCTAGCATCCTCCAGTTTGTTTTATACATAAAATATTTAAATATAAAATGTACTGTGATTTTGATAAGAGCGCATATTGGCCGTCCTCGGCCGATGTAAGCCTTTTCATTCCAATGATACCTTATTGGCAGCTGCTGTTTTTGTAAACGTGCCCAAGCCTCATCTGGCCTGGCGTATGTGGCAGCAGGATTGTTTCATTAGAGTATTTCATTGATGATCAATCTATTTGACTCATTTCTTTAATTAGTATATCTTTTATTAGACAAAAAAAATCAGCTTGGAAGGCTACTTCGAACAAAGCTGTTGAAACATTTTAGAAGACGGTAAGTACGTTTCCTCCGCACATTTGTTCGTTTGTTTCTATTAATTTTGTTACTTTATCCATGTGTGTTTTGATTCGTAAAGACCAATTTCCTTGAAAATTAAATGAAGTTTAATAGATAGTTTCTAGGTAGTTGATTAAATAGCTATATTATTATAAAAGCTAACAACATTATTAAAATTATTTTTGTTTTTATCAACAACAAATCTGGTGATAAAGTGAACCCAATTGGCGGAAATTACGGAAGCATTTTGCTGAAATGTGATTTTTTATACGCTTTTAACTTGACCTGTATGTAACGGAATCTTTCATCGTGATTTTCACCAATTTCCAGCAATCTGATTAACTTGAAAATTTGCATACGTTCCAATACACCAATGACAAGACAATAATTGCACAACTTTGTTCCAATGTTCTCATTTAGTCTCGTTAAATTACCCCCAAAGTGGGGGGGTCTGCATTTTTCTACAAATGCTCTAAGGCTGTGATAGGTTTAGTTATGTGTGGATCGGACCTATAAGTCGTGAGTGTGAGTGTAAAAAAATAAAATATTGCAAGATGGAAGAGGTGTCTGGGGATGTGGTGTGGCTAGTGGTGGTCAGCTTCTTGGTCGCCTTCGTCCTCGCCTTCGGGATTGGTGCCAACGATGTGGCCAACTCCTTCGGCACCTCCGTCGGCTCGAAGGTCCTGTCGGTGAGGGCTGCTTGCATCCTGGCCACCTTCTTCGAGATGGCTGGGGCTGTACTTATTGGTGAGTATTATCAAATTTATTTAAAATCTCATATGGTAAACCAGATATAACATAGGAAACATTATTTTTTACTTTTGATATGGATATCTCTTTTGGCTGGAGCCTATACTTTTGTAGAGTAACCTTTTTTAATACGCTTTTATTAACTTAATTAATTTTCACCAATTTCCAGCTATCTGATAAACTTCAAAATTCGCACACGTGTCAAGGACCAATGACAATACAATAATTGCATAACTTTATTCTAATGTTCTCACTTAGTCTAGTTAAATTACCCACAAAACGGGTAACTTTTACCCGGGTCTGCCTTGCAAAAGGTGAAGTAGTAGGTGTTACGTTTTTATATCGTCCTGAGAATAAAATATCAAAAATGAAACTAAATTCATTAGGGGGAAAAGTTTTGGGGGGGGGCAAGAAAATTTAAAATATCCTCAAAACCGATCGCGCTGCAGTGCAAAATGTGCAAAACCCGTTCAAAGCAGCTCTCTGTTATGGTATCTTTTCTTATTTTTGAAATTCACTAGACCAGATATGATACCACTTCCTGTTATGTAATGTTATTCTTAAAGAACATTGTTCCAGAATAAAATTATCTTTCTATTCTATTCTATTCTAAAATTATTAATACTAATAACGAACTTTATATACGACATCCGTTTAGACTTAACTATATATAGAACAGGAAAAACTTGATATTTTATTTATTAAATATAATTTAATTAAAACTACAGCTGTGCATTTAAATTGAGCTTCTTAGAAACGGCAGTGTATGTTTCTATAAATGCGTGGAGGTTAGTGTAGTGTCGTTTAGAAAACAGAATGACAGGAGCCACCGAAACTGAAGAGGTGAGCCTTACATCCGTCATCTCGGTCTGTGCCTGCCGGATATGCCAAACAGCAAAGAGCAGGGAAGAACTCATATCCCCGTGTAATTGCAAAGGTACCTTGATCTCAAATATACAAAACATTATATAACAGGGCGATTACATAAAATCGAATAAAAAACTCGCACATTTTATAACCACAAATCGAAATCTTACACAATAAACATTTACATAAAGTAATGATAGCCCGAAACCTTGAGGTTTCAAACAGAGTATACAGGGCGAGTACCTCTTAGTGTAAACAAAAACATCGGGTAAAACTAGATCAAAAATGTAGCAAAATGCCGCAGACCTCACCTTTCTATTCCAATCCGTTGCAGACAAACGATAAATCAAAGACATTTTTGAGGAAACCACGTTTTTTTCCATAAAAGCTGTAATATCTCTTTATTGTTTAAATATTTTTCAAATTTTGGATTTAGCATTAAATTTTCTTTAATAGCTGAGTACCTGTAACCTTGAATTTTACGAATTTGGTATCTAAAGAACAGCTTGATCTACATCTTATTTGGGGAAGTCACAATGTCTTATATTACTTCAACGATCACCGTTTTTCGAAAAAAATATCCACATTACGTCAAATCTCACAAAAACTTGCAAATTTAATAAGCTTTCGAATGATATGTTACACATAATGATTTTGTTTCGATTTCTAAAGAAATTTACTTTTGAATCCGAAAAAACATGGTGTTCTCATTAGGCATACAAATCAGTTACTTGTTTAAATAAAACATTATGACAATCCCTTAATGAAAATGTGCATTTTGCCTTGAAGAATACTACTTTTTGAGGTGAATTTTATAGACAGATGAGTCTGTTTTTACAAGGGAAGACATTTCTACCTATCAATGCACATCATTGGTTTATATTTGTATTCCTTTCGAATAATGTGGAGGAGCACCATGGTGTTGGAAAATCATATTTTGCCACACTTTAGGTAGAATATCTTGATGAAGTTGTGGTTGGATATTTTGTAACAAATCTTAGTAATCTCATCATCCAATCTTTTGGGGAACTATGATTTTTCAACACTATTCGACAGCAATACAGAGAAGAATAAACCAACAATATACATGGATAGCTAGAAATGCCTTCTCCCGTAAAAACAGACTCATTTGTCCATAAAATTCAACTCAAAAAGTAGTATTCTTCAAAACAATCTGCATTCAAAAGCTAACGGCAAAATTGAGGTGTATGTTCATTATCATTGGATTTTAAACATTACATTGAAAATCTAATAAAATAAATCCTAAATAATAATAATAAATAAATAAATGTAATAACATAAGATCCTCTGATCTGGTGTCGCTTTATTGACAGTTTTCCTTTATTTTCTATTAAACAATAATTTTTTTCTTTGTTTTTTATTCCAATAAAGAGGTTATTATGTTTGAAATGCACTTTTCCATTAAGGGATTGGGAGAGACTAATTGTCGTAATGTTTTATTTACACAAGTAACTGACTTGTATGCCAAATAAGAACACCATGTCTTTTCGGATTCTAAAGTAAATTTCTACATGAAATCGAAACAAAATCATTATGTTTAACATATCATTCGAAAGCTTATTAAATATGCAAGTTTTTGTGAGATTTGACGGTTTGTGGATATTTTTTTTCGAAAAAAAAAAACGGAGAGCGTTGAAGTAATATAAGACATTGTGACTTCCTCAAATAAGGTGTAGATCAAACTGTTCTTTAGATACCACGTTTGTAAAATTCAAGGTTACAGGTACTCAGCTATTATAGAAAATTTAATGCTAAATCCGAAAATGTGGATTTCAAAGTTTCAAAAATATTCAAACAAAATGGAGATATTACAGCTTTTATAGAAAAAAACGTGGTTTCCTCAAAAAAGTCTTTGATTTATCATATGTCTGCAACGGATTGGAATAGAAAGGTGAGGTATGCTACATTTTGCTACATTTTTGATCTAGTTTCACCAAATTTTTTTTTTTTTTTTACACTAAGAGATACTCACCCTGTATGGTAAATAACAATCACCAGATATAGTATTTAAGGTTACATTAATAATTCATTAATACGAGACTGTTAAGATTAATGAATTAATTGCCACTTCTATTGGAATTATTTTATTTGAAAACTAGTTTCGAATGTTAAACATTTACAAGCACTTTATTACGTTTATCATATATACTAAAGTTTTCAAAATTGTAAGAAAAAAAATCAGATATATTGGTACTCACCTAAGGTGGTCTAACGGACTTCTAAAAGATATCAAGAGTGATAGGGGAAGTACACAGGGCCAGGTTGGTTTTCCCTATGAATCATTGGATTTTTTCCGTTCCGTTGGAAACAAATATAAAATAGGACTATTGGAAATGTTTATCTGGTCATTTAAACAAAAATCTGGATTGGTTTTCAAATATTTTATTATTTCTAATGATTCAAAAATATTTAATTTCAGGCTATTTCATACTTGATGTATTATTTTCACTCCTGAGTCTTTATTGGATATATGGTCATTTTCATTTTGATGGCAAGCGTTTTAACCTTATCTTAATTTTAATCTTTGATTAGCCGACCGTCCAGTTTTTCCGTGTATTTAGCTTCCTAGTCATTACATTTTAGTTCATAGGATCATACGATTACTACTGTTTGTTTTTTGTAGCACCGATTAAGACAGGAAGAACTGGTTATCCTGCAGGTTTCAAACCTATTATAGTCAGAGTATGGAAAAACGACTCATCATCATTGCCGTATTCAACAACTCCAACTAGACAAGCGTTCAATCCTCCCAATTAATTACAAAAGACTTATTTACATTACAGTAATTAGAACCTTTCTTTTCTCGTATCCAATACTAACAATTCAAAATCCTTCGTAAAATCCTCGTTGCTCCTTATTATGTCACAAACAAACCTATCTATATAGATAGATCTTTCTATCTATATCTATGTTGCTGATTCGGCCTAAACAAGATACTTATCCTTTCATGGCAAACTACATACCCACTCAAATCCACCTGTCTCTCAACTTCTCATTCGATTCCCGATAACCGTCAGAGGCGTCTAAGAAGAAGATAGCCTAGGGACTTTCTTATGTAGATCAGCTTTTGAAGTACTACTAATGGGTAGTTCTTCACAAGTTATTGACATGTCAAAACTGGAAAAGAACTACTCATCAGTAGCAACTCAATTAAAAATCTACACAAAAAGATCTCTAGGCTATCTTATTTGCAGACGCCTCAGAGGATTATCGGGAATTGAGTGGGAAGCAAGTTGAGAAACTAGGGGATTTGAGTGGTTATGGAGCTTACTATGAAAGGATTGGTATCTGGTTGACGCTAAATCAGCAACCCATGGAACATTAAGATCTTTATGGATAAGTTTATTGGCGACAAAGTAAGGAGCATTGAGGATTTTTCGAAGGATTGTGGACTGAAAGGATTGGATACGGGCTCCAAGCTCAACTCCGTACGTTCATATAGGTCTAATCACAGTCATGTGAATGAGACTTTTGTTATTAATTGGGAGTTTTGAACGTTTGTCTAGAAAAGGTTGAAGTAGTCTGTAACGACGAGCAGTTTCTTGTCGTTTTAGTTTTGTATGTGGATTCCAAGTAAGACGTTTGCCGAAGTGGAGTCCTAGGTAGCGGATCTGTTCAACAGGGATTAGAGGAATATCATTAAAGGATACTGTAGGACAGGAAGTCGTAGGTTTACGACGAAGGGTAAAGGTTATTTGGTGAGATTCGTTCGGATTTATTTTGATTCTCCATTTTTGACACCATTCTTGAAAGTTTAGGATGTGGGATTGGAGTGTTTGGAAGGCAATAGAGGGATCATTGTTTACTGATAACACACGTGTCATGTAGAGTGAGTTGGGATGTCAGCTATATCTGAATCATTGAATTCTAAAACTCGTCTAAATATAAGGAGCATTTAGGATTTTTCGAAGGATTTTGGGTTGTAAGGATTGGATACGAGATGAATTGGATGGTTTAGTAGAGACTCAAAACTCACACGATACGTTCAAATAGGTCTGATCACAGTCAAGGTATTAAGTATTTTGTTATTAATTGGGACCTTTGAATTTTTGGCTAGTAAATGTTAAATAATGGAGCAGTTTCTTTGTTTTAGTCTTGTATGTGGATTCCAAATACGACGTTTATAAGATTTCTAGGTAGCGGATCTGTTCAAGAAGGATTATTGTAGATATCAATAAAGTATAAATATATAAAAAAAATTATAACCAGACTAGATAGACTGATAGTAATTTTCCAATATAAACAATGTACATAAACCCAAGTCTGCCTTGATGAAGTCTGTCCTCCGGTCAATTTATAAGACATCAATCACTTTGATACTTAGCTCAAGAGGCAAAATGAAAGGGCTTCTTAAATATATCAGGACCTAGAGTAGGGTAAATGTCAAGATACGTTACTATATATTTATTGGTCAGGTAGATGGGCACTCTCTTGGGTTTTCCCTACGACTGGTCGGTTATGGAAAATTTAAATGGAAATGTTGGAAATATTTATGGAATAAAATAAAATACTCCAATAGAAGTTCAAATAATTCATTAATTCTAATTAAGATATTTTGTTTATATTTAAACAAATTGTACCTTAGACAACAGAGAGGATCAGTTTTTTCCCATAGATCTCAATAAACATTAATTTAGACAAAACGGACTATATTGCGGATTTCTGTCCAATTTCTGTCCTACTTTATCTTTAATTTATTTTTTCAGGTCGGTCCCAATACCATAGAAATCATATGAGAACAGTAATGTTAGACATTATTAATAAATTTTTCACGGTTAGAGGACATGGAATAGAACAATTGAAAAGTCCTCAACTTCCAAATGGTAGAATGTTGATGTTTTCCATATTGGAGGGTCAGAAAAATCAAACAATTGCTAAAATGTTTTGGGATACTGAGTTTCCAACAGGTATCACTTTGTAATTGTTTTTTGTTTAATGAATTAAATGTCAATAATACAAGGGTTGGCTGAAATTTAAAAGGATTTTCGATGTATATTCCACGCTCTCAAATACCGTGATGAATTTTTAACCATAATATGTAAAGATTAAATTTTAAAAATTCATTTTATAAATATGGTTTGTTTTTATTGTATAAATCCATCATATTAACATTAAGTACAATGATTCAGCCTACCCTCGTTTTATTGACCTATTAAAAAACATAATAAATCTGAAGAGTATGTGTAATGTAATTAATTACGTGTACCGAAATAAGTTAATATTAATACTTTTTCCTTATAATACGAAGTTAGGCTGAACAAATGTTAAAAAACAATACAATAGCTAACTAAATGAGATAAAAGACCATTATAATCTCCTTCTCTCTCTCTCTCTCTCTCTCTCTCTCTCTCTCTCTCTCTCTCTCTCTCTCTCTCTCTCTCTCTCTCTCTCTCTCTCTCTCTCTCTCTCTCTCTCTCTCTCTCTCTCTCTCTCTCTCTCTCTCTCTCTCTCTCTCTCTCTCTCTCTCTCTCTCTCTCTCTCTCTCTCTCTCTCTCTCTCTCTCTCTCTATCTCAATAGCTCAACTGCCTATCCTATCTCTCTCTCTCTCTCTCTCTCTGGTCCAATACTAATTCTAAGCTACATCCTAAACAGGAGAGACAGGTCTCAAAGCGAAGACTCACCTCTCGGCTGACAGTTAACAATTCTCTGTTTGTTCCCAACTCCCCAGGTAGGGCCGACTAACAAAAAGTTTCCGTTCGGTGTAACTTAAGTCTTATAAACAATAGTGCCAAGTTGGGGATCTTTGGAACTTGATTCGAGCCAGGAATCCCACTCCTTTCTAAGCAACCTTTGAAATTCTAACTGTGCTCAAATTTAGTTCAAAGTTCATCTATTTTCGGGTCCTATTTAGTGTGCGTGGTATTTAGTAACAACGGTTGATTAGAGAACAGCAATTTGATCGAGAACTGATATTGTGAGACAGGCGAGGAAATAAACTGGAAATTCGTAATATATATTTTATTTATATATTAAAGAATAATTTATATCTGGTATACCAATAAATACGAAAGTCAGATTTCTTTACTTTTCAGGGTACAACTTTTAACATTTTTTTACTATCCATTTATTGAAATTTACAACTGTACAAAATATATATACATCTAATATATAAGTTGATTATGATTACAATTACATGCGAAACTTGAAAAGAACTACTCATCAGTAGCCCTCAAAAAAAAAAAATTTACACTTGAAGGTATCTAGGCCGTCTTTTTTTCAGATGTCTCGGAGGGTTATCGGGAATAGAATGGGAAGCAAGTTGAAGGACTAGTGGATTTGCGTGGTTATGGAATTTACTAAGAAAGGATAGGTATCTGGTTTGGGCTAAATCGGCAACGTATGGGACACTAAGATCTTTATGGATAAGTTTATTTGTAACAAAGTAAAGGGCATTACGGATTTTTCGAAGGATTTTGGATTGTAAGGATTGGATACGGGAAGAATTGGAAGGTTTAGTTGAGCCCCAAAGCTCAACTCCATATGTCCATATAGGTCTGATAACTGTCATGTAAATGAGTCTTTTGTAATAAATCGAAAGGTTTGAACGTTTGTCTAGTAAATGTTGAAGAAGTCGAAAACGACGAGCAGTTTCCTGCCGTTTTAGTCTCGTATGTTTATTCCAGGTTAAACGTTTGTCCAGTTGGAGTCCAAGATAGCTGGTCTGTTCGACAGGGATCAGTGGGATATTATTAAAGGATACTGTAGGACAAGAAGTCGTAGGTTTACATCAAAGGGTAAAGTTATTTGTAAAGTAAGGTTATTTGGTGGGATTTGCTTGGATTTATTTTAATTCTCCAATTTCGACACCATTCTTGAAGGTTGAGGACATGAGATTGGAGTTTTTGTGAGGCAATGAAGGGATCACTATTTACTGATAAAACACATGTGTCATCGGCTAAGTGGTGAGGACAGTGGTAGGATGGGTCGGGATATCAGCTGTATACACCGTGTAGAGGATGGAACCTAGGATGCTACCTTGAGGAACACCTGCAGTTTGGACGAAGAGGGAAGAATAGAAAAAGTTATGATTAACTTTAAAGTTTATAGAGATAGGAGCTTTTAACATTTAAATAACAGTATGTTCGACAGAAGAATGACATGGGGCCCACATGTGAAACAGAAACGCCTAAGCCTAAACAAAAGACTGAGACTTTTATATCCAATTCTGCATAAACGATCTAAATTGAAAATGACGCAAAGACTAAATACTTATAATTACTTATTAAAACCTCTATTGGCGTAAGCCTCACAAATTTACGGAATAGCTAAAAAAACACACATTCAAAAAATACAGACTTTCCATTCAAAACTATAAGACTCACTACACAATCACCCTGGTATGTCAATAACATAACATTACATCCAGACTTACGCATACCCATGGTACAAGATCACATCATACAAAAGACTTCACGGATATATAAAAAACTTAATACAAACTATGGCGTCCAGAAGCTTGCCATAGGATACCTGAAGAAGACTAAAAAAGGAGTTGTTTGAGAGATTTACTCCGTTAAAATTGATTAACTATCATGTCTCATGTTAACAGTAAGTACCGCTGGGTGCTGTCCTCCCTCATACTCTGACATGCCAATTATCTTGTATTCTACAATCATCACATCTGCTTGTTGTAACATAATAAGTGACATGTATGGATTCAAAAATTAAAGAGAAAAAAAATAGGAGTAAAAAACCAGGATTAAAAAAAAAAAATCATTGGGATTTTGACAGAATCACGTAAATGTTAGTATTTCTTAAAAGAAATTAAATAAATTTAAGTGCTCTAGGAACAAGATAGATTGATTGATTGTTCAACAACAGTACAACCAACAGAATAGGGAATAGTGATGTATATTACATTGAACAACTTTACAGGAGAACGGAAAAACCAATATTGCATTACTGCGGTACCTGACGCGACCTCAGAGAGCAACATGCAACGTTTTTCCACCACCTCACATTTAAAAAAACCTCACTGCAGAAACTAAATCTTAGATATGTCTATGTATAATCTACTGCAATTCCAATTTACATTTTATAAAATCCAAGTTATTTGGGATAAGATTTTGCATTTTGTTAATAACGTTTTTGTCATCTATGTAGAAGTACCTATATTGACGAATGCTGTTATAAATTTGCCTAGTTAGCTTTGAATTTTTTCAAGTCCTAATGTTCGTTTTTATTATTTAATTTTGTTTTGTCTAACCATTGTAGATTATATTTGTCCAAAGTTTTTCTCTAAGAAACTGTGTGCAATTTATTTCATAGGTATCGTTTTGTTCCTTGTTTACAAAAATTATAGTTGTTAACGTTGCTTAGGTACCTTTTAAGTCACTTCACTTGAGGTACGCATGATGGCATAGAAGGATCAATACAATTAGGATTGATGAATTAGTTTACCATTTTTTTTGGGATTATTTTATTAGAATACTAGTTTCGAATGCTAAACATTCATCTTCAGTTCTCAGGAGGTCTGAGTTATCTCTTAGAGAAAGTGAAGTCGTTTTTTTTTTTTCTTAATGATATTTTGTTGGTATGTCCTTGTATTTTCTATGGTTCCTCAATAAACCTTTAAAAAAACGTGAAATTTTGTTTCTCGTTTCAATAAAAACATTGTAATTTACAATTGTTTCCTTTAACAATCCTTACAAACAGAGAAAAAAATCACTAGGCTAAGTTCCAAACACTATCAAGAAATAACTTTGCACCTCTTAGCTACTATCAAGCTTTGACTTTGAACCAGAATGGATTTCTAATGATTTTTTAATTGAAAGCATATGGTGGTGCAAAGTCACGGGTATCCGGTTTAAAAACAATAAAATTAATTATAAGTTTTGCGAAGTTTGCAATTTTATGATTATGTGAAAGTAAACCATAAGTTTTCCTATTCTCCCCTCTTTTCCCAATCTGCCGGAGTTCCTCAAGGTAGTACCTTAGGTCCCACCCTCTTCACGGTGTATACAGGTGACATCCTACCACTGTCCTCACCACTTAGCCGATGACACAAGTGTGTTATCAGTAAATAATAATCCTTTCATTGCATCCCAATCACTACAATCTCATATTACTAACATTCAAGAATGGTGTGGAAATGGGGAGAATTAAAATAAATCCAAACAAATCCCACCAAATAACCTTTACCCTTCGTCGTAAACCTACAACATCCTGTCCTACAGTATCCTATAATGATATTCCTCTAATCCCTGTTGAACGGATTTGCAACTTAGGAATCCACTTGACAAACGTCTTACTTGGAATCCACATACAAGACTAAAACGACAAAAAACTGCTCGTCGTTACAGACTACTTCAACATTTCAACATTCAACTTATTTACATCACTTTCATTAGACCTATTTGGACGTGCGGAATTGAGCTTTAGGGCTCTAATAAACCTTCCAATTCATCTCGTATCCAATCCTTACAATCCAAAATCCTTCGAAAAATCCTGAATGCCCCTTACTTTGTCACCAATAAACTATTCTATGAAGACCTTAATGTTCCATATGTTGCAGATTTAGTCCACACTAGATACCTATCGTTTCATTGTACGCTCCATAACCATTCAAATCCATTAGTTTCTAAACTTGCTTCCCACTCCATTCTCGATAATCCTCCGATGCTTCTGAACATAAGATGGCCTAGAGATCTTCTAGTATAGAATGGTTATTGAAGTACAACTGATGAGGAGTTCTTCACAAATTATTTACATGCCACTGTATTGACTATCAACACATTTACTTAATTTATATTATTTTGTACAGTTGTAAATATTACTAAATGAAAAAAAAAAAAAAAAAAAAAAAAAGACTAGGTGATGAATCAGCATTTTTAAGCTAATTATTGGAAGAAAATATTTAATAAATGGATTATAAAAATTATTTAAAGGTAGTTAAAGAATGAAGTTCAACTAAAGTGATGCAAAGTCAGACCGTTTTGGTGTACATAAGAAATAATATTTTCCAATAAATTTCAGATAGGAACACACTCCTTAAAATTGATCCCAGCAACACAGACAGAGCTGGAGTTGGCCAAATTGTTACATTTTTGAGTGCGAAAAAAAAAAAGACCAAAAAATTATAGAACCCCAGTCAAAAACCAAATCCATGTCAAAAAAATCAACACAATATTACGTATTCAGTTTTCTTTTCGTATTCCAACCTTTACCTAATACTTCAAACAATTAATGTTTTTTAATTATGATAGAAACCATAATTGTTTTTTTTATAATGTAGGTTACTTAATTTTTTATTGTAGAAAGTATTTAATTCTTTAAAGTAGAAAGAAAAAAAAACAACAAAAAAAAAAAGTCCCGTTCTAACAATAAATAACAATCTGTAATGATGAATCTATAATAAAGATTATAATCGATAAAGATCATAGTTTCATTTTAGTAACCTATTTTTATGCATATAAATATAAATTAAAAAATTGCCGACTACAAAAGCGGCCGATTAGTCGGTCCATCTCTCATTATTTTACATTTTTGCACTGCATGAGCAGAAAAATTTCTGTAGAAATGTTAAACATCCTTGTACGTAAATAGAATCTTAAAATAACATATCCCGTATTTATTGATAGCGTATATCGAGGATTGATTTTAATATAGAAGAAGAATAAACAAAGGTTCGAATAGTAGGTTATAGGTTATATTTGCCTTCACTAAAGCAGTCAGAACTCATCTCAAGAACTTTGTAAATATTATTTCTGACTTTATTTCAGTTTAGTCCAAGAGCTCATAAAAAAAAAGGAAGTTATTTTATTTATACAACAGTTTACTTTTCTTTTCTTTTTTTTTATATCAACAGCTTTTATTGACATCAATATTGTAATCATCTCAAGTGAAAGGCAGTAGGTAATATAGACAACGATGTTTCCATTCATACAATATACAGTAAACTCTCTCAAGTAGTATTCTTAACAGGCGCTTGCAAACGCGTATAAATCTTAACAGACATGTTTAAATATTTAAAATATTTATATATATATATATATATATATATATATATATATATATATATATATATATATATTAAAAATATATATGCCCATGAATGAAACAGATAGTAATATTCCCTTAATAAATTAATTTGTAATTAAAAATAGATATAAATGAATAGAATTAAAAACAGGGAAACCTGAATGTAAAAAGGTCTATTTTATTCAGTAATCATAAATTAGTGTTCAATGAGCTCCTCATACTGAAATCGAATTAAATCAAGTTCTAGTATATTTTCTATAAAATAGTTTTCTTTTTTTTTTTTTCGGATATTCATACATTAAAAAAAAAATATATATTAAAAAAATAATTCCCAAAAAAAAACAATTTTAAAGATACGAAAAAATAAAGTTAAAGATTTTCAGGAACCCTGGGGAAGGTGCACCTAAGCTGCTTGGAGAGATGGCTCAACATGTGCGGGCGCCAATATTGCGAGATATGCAGATTTCAATTCCAGGCGATCAGGAAGAGGCGATACGGAATTTGTCAGTCGATAAGGTAATATATGTATATACATATACTTACATAAATGTATAACTATATATTGTTATAACATATATGACTGTTAAAATGAAATGTTTTAATAGAGTTCACGTAGTTCAGTCAATTAACAACTATATTATAGATGCCGCTAATATGAGTGATAATTAAAAGTCAAGTTATTCAAACTCAGCGAATCCAATACCAATGAATTAGTTCAATAACTGTATTTGTAAAGATTTTGTCATTTTCTTTACATAGATTTTCCTTTCTATTCATTTTATTTTATTGATTTCTTTATTTTTCCTGAACGCATTGTAATTATTGTATTACCATATTGTAATTATTATTATTATATTTTTTTTCTCTTATTTTTCTTATGATTATATTTATACCAAAGTTTATACTTTAATTATACTTATGTGTGTCATCATTTTTGCATTTTATAATCTTTGTTTGAAATTAAGATAGCTAGAGTATTATACAACCCTATTATACATTTTTGTCATTCTTAGGGGAAAATATGTTAAAAATAAAGATTATTTTTTCATTTCATTTCATTTATATTTATGATTATGAAAACAATATAGTCTCGAAGCATCACCATAATATGGTTGTGACTTTATTGACTGAACCTTAAGAACCGTATTAAACATACATATAATTATTGTTTTCCCTTCTATAGTACCCCAGTGAATTTGGTATAATAATACATCACATTCCCTGAATGTTTTAATTGGTTCAAGAGTAATATATTATTCCAGCAGTAATAGTAATAAATGAAGTAACATATTTAAAATTAAAAAGTCATTAAAAATTAATAAGGCACAAATAAGTTCTTAAAAAAAAAAAAAAAAAATTGTCAGTAAACACCCTCGTCAATCCTTACCAATTTTCTTCAGTTCTAACCTGCACCACTACAACCCATCATTAAGAATGTTGGGTACAGTTCTTTGGTGAGAATATACTGTTCGTTATTGGTCCCACTATGAAAGGAAGAATTATAGCCGATATCATGCTCAACCGCCAGTTTTCCCCGCAATTATGGTTACTCACTTTATAGAGTATAGGTGATGTCCTAGGAGGGTCTTCCGACCTCTAAGTCGATCCACGGCTGAAATATAAGAAGATAAATTTTCTACCAACAGCCGGAATTAAACTCGGGCTCCCGAGAGTGACAGTCAAGTGCCTTACCCACAGAGATTCCCCTATCATCAGTTATGGCAACTGGAAATGTTTGTGACGAATATAATTAATAACGTTGGGTATTTTTTGGATATTTCATTTACTGTCAGGAGCCATTTTTCACCACTCAGGGCTTGGCGTCTTTAAACGTTTGTATCATTTGTCAGTCGCATAAACACGCATCGTGTTGAGTGGGGATAAAACGTTGAAAATAACGATCACTCTGTCCATGTTCGGTAAGGAATTGTCGAAGAGTATTCAAATGTTAAATATTATTTTTTGATGCTGATTTTGCTAAGGCATCTGTTTGTTTGTTAATACATATACCAGAGTGATCATTAATTATAGTTGATTTAACCTTTGTGTCTTCGTCAATATATATATATTTATTTATATATATAATATAATTCATTTTTTTAATGGAAATCAAATAGGAATACATATATTTTTTTTTTATATTTAAGCAGAATCCGGTAGCGAATGACGATGTATAGGCGGGAGTGTATTCATGCCGAGAGCGGGCACGCAATATTGATATATCTTGGGGGCGTCATCATACCCAAAATAGAATTTTATTTTTATACTTCATCCGAGATCTATAAAGATTTTTTTATTGTGTATGAAATATGTTATCTGGTAGGACTTACCCTGTGAACAGGTTCTGATGCACCAGCACTGGGTGGGCGAACAACAACTAAAAAAAGAAAAAAGAAAAATATTAATAAATAACAATAATTAACAAAACATTAAAAACAAATAAATAATACAGTTCAATGTAGTGCTGGATAAAGTAATGAAGGAATTGTGGGTCAAAAATAGCGCGGGGGGCAAAATTAGGAACCAAAAATAATAATATCAGAGTTAGTTGTCTAGCGTATGCTGATGATCTTGCCCTCCTGGCGGAATCTGCGGATAAAGCAATATGGCAGCTGGACGCCCTAAAAGAAATAACTAAAAGAGTGGGTTTACAAATATCGTTCGAAAAAACATAGTTCATGACTACGGATCGAAACTTTCGGGAAAAACAGTTAAAACAAAATATGGAGAAATCAGGGTCACAAATAGCTTCAAGTATTTGGGAGAGATTATTTGTAGTAATGGGTCCGAGAAAAGGGGAATGGAGGAGAGGTTGGTCAAGATGGAAAGGCTCAGCTTTGCCACCAGTAGCCTATACTGTAAAAAGGGTCTTTCAATAAGAGCGAAGATTAGACACTACAACACGGTTGTCAAGCCAGTTATTCTGAATGGAATGGAGACCGCTTCTCTTCCTAGCTTAAGGAAACTTTTGGGAGTAGAAAGGAAGATCTTGAGGAAGATTTAGGGGCCAATAAAATTAACGGAAGGATATAGGCTGAGGCCTAACAGAGAATTATACAGAGAAATGAATGACCTGGAAACGGACATTAGGTTAAGGATGTTACGTTTTCTACGGTCATATGGCCAGGATGAACCAGAGCAGAATAAATAGGAAGATCTTTGGGAAAATGTGGGGATATAAAGGGGTTGGGGGGTACATCGGGCAGGTGAAGAAAGAAACGAGGAAATTGGGGATTTCAAGTCAGGACTGATTGGATAGGGATAGATATAGGGAAAAAAAACTAAGGGAAATAAAGGTCCTTGTGGGTACCATGGAGGTGAGGGGGAGGAGAGTATGGAGCGAGGAAGAAAGAAGAATGCATTCTGAGGGAATGAAGAAGAGTTGGGAGGAGAAGAAGAGGGAGGGGTGTGTGGGGAGAGTTGGGAGGAAATGATATTCACGTGGTCTATAAGGCCGCTTCGTGACAAAAAAAAAAAAAAAAAAAGTAAAAACAAATCATTCAATGTCAAGAATAATCATGAAGTTATAGAAACTTTATTTTATTTCAATTCACGTAAAAATAAGGCAATTAGAATTAATGAATTATTTGCCACTTCTATTAACATAACCACTCTGGCTTTTCAGGTTGTATATCTTATCCCTGACATTCTGCCCGTAGATATTTAGTTACATATTTTTTTATTCGACCTCAGCCTGTAGTTTTCGTAAGATATTGTAACTGTTTCATTGAATAAGCATTGTATACAATCTGCAAAAAATGTGTAAAAAAAAGATTTATATATATATACGAGGGTGAATCAAATATAAACGGTAATTTTCAAAATTATATTTATTGAATAATATTATACAGAAACTATACCTTCAACATTTTTCAATGTAGTCTCCTGCATTATCTACACACTTCTGCCACCGATTTGGAAGCTTGAATATTCCCTGTTCATAAAAAGACTGAGGGCGAGTTTTTTAACCATTCGCGCACGTGCTTTTCGACGTCTTTATTGTTTTCAAATCGTTTTCCTCCAAGTGATTCTTCACATGTGATGAGACGTGTGTCCACCATTACACCCCCGAATCGAAAATGGCAAGTAAGGAGTGGCGAAGGAAGGATGAAGGCTGCCCAGTGAAAGCCAGCATTTTTTATGTTGGGGCTTTTTTTACTCAATCTAGCTCTGTCAGTATTGTTTTTATAGTAGATATAGTTATATCCCTTATCTGTCGTTTTTCCCAGTCTGGGAATAATAAAGATAATTTATAATTTTTAAAAATTACAAAATAAAGGAAATATTGTAAGTAGTATAGGCGTGGAGGAAATGAAGCATAAGGTCGATAGGAGAAGGAAAACCTTGAGTATTTCCGAGTACAACTTGAAGTAAACAACCGATATTGGAAAGACACCGGCGGCTCATTATATCAAGTATCTTAAGGAAATATTGTTAGTTTAAAATATTTTTAAAAAAATTATTATTGCAGAATATACCTGAAATATAACTCTAACGTTAATAGAATGTTTTCGAATATATGTGCACAAATTACTTTAATATTTTTAATATAACTAAAACATTGAAAGTATTACAATAATATTCAATGAGCTTTAATTAAGTCAATTAAATGATATGAAATTTGAATGAAAAATTATTATTACCTCAAAAGCAATCCTAGTAATGCATGAGAGAAACCTGACCCATGTTTAGAGAGGTGTCTGTCACTCATGAGTTACTATAATATGCTACTAATAAGAGTACTATAAGAACCAAAACTAGTAAGTTAGTTTTTTTTTTTTGTTTTGTTTTTTATTTAATAATGGACTGAAACATTATATTGTTGTTTTACCTTTAAAAAAATCAATACTAACTTAGTAAAAATTACATTATTATATTCCAATGAAAAGTCCTTTATAAGACGGGATGAAGAATAAAAAACCTATTGCTGGAAGAATAAAAAACAATAACTTCCAGCAATAGGAAATAAAATTAATGATAATCATTTAGATTTTAGATGTATATAAAAATAAAACCTTTGAATGTGATATTCATAATTTTAACATTTTTTAACTGTCAGTCCTGAGGAGTAAATTTAACTTTTAATGGGGGGAAAGTCTGTTCGCTTCGCACTGTGGTTCAGAATTGGAACTAGTGCCCCAAAAATATTTTTTTGGGAAATCACAAATTATATTTACAAATTTATCTTATGAATTAGAAAGACCTATTGGGTCAAAGAGAAATACTCTAAGCTTCTGTAAATACAATAATTCTAAAGACGAATTAAATCCTAATTGTTTATATCTCCTGGATAACAAAATTTAATCATTTGTTTACTTTTCAACCAGTCATTCGTCTTCAACCAGTCATTACGCCAAAAGTTGGTTTTTATGTGGTAGTAATATCATTTTCTGGTCTTATAATCATTATTTTCTTTTTGTTTTCTAAACCACCTGTCTACCTTTATCCTTCTTCTTCTTCTTTTGCATTTCCCCTTGTGTGCCTTTCAGCGTCGGGGTGCGTTCAGCCAGGAATGCCATTCTTCTCTGTTCCTTGCTAGGTTCCTTGTCTGGCGGATATCTTTGCCTCTCTTTCGGCACAACCTGTCCATGTATTCGAGGTATGGTAATCTTGGGCGGCCTCGAGGTCTTCTTCCCTCCGGGGCATAATCCATCGTCTTTAGTGGATCTCTGTGGTCTTCCATCCGTACCACATGTCCGAACCACTTTAGCTGCCTGGTCTCAATGGCTTCCATGACTGGGGCGACCTCCAATTCTTCCCTAATCCTCTCGTTTCGGATTCGGTCCCTGCTAGTCCTCCCAACAATCCTACGAAGAAATCTCATCTCTGCCGCTGTGATTCTGCTCTTCTGCCTGTCCATGAGGATCTACCTTTATCCTTGCGATGGAAAAATTGAAAATTAGTAAATTATATCATTAATTTCTATCTCTTTATAACACCGTACCTTTGTAACCTCTCATACAGAAATCCACTCGCCACATATCGGTTGGTTATTAAACTTCGCAGCGCACCACATATTTATCGCTTTTTTTATAGCAATATAATTGAAAATATTTAAATTTTATTTTTGCTAAACCTTGCTTGAACACTGAAGATGATGAAGTTAAAATTTGGTAAACATTGATTCAGTAGTTATTGCGGTTAGTGATAACTAACGAAAACTGGCTTGTCTTTTTAATACGCTTTTACTAACTTCACCAGTGGGTAACGGAATCTTACATCGTAATTTTCATCAATTTCGAGCAATCTGATTGAATATATACACACACGTTTCAAGGCCCAATGACAATACAATAATTGCACAACTTTGTTCTTATGTTCTCACTTAGTCAAGTTAAAATTCTCCTACAACGGGGCTCTGCCTTGCAAAAGGTGGAATAGTAGGGTTTATGATTTTATATCGTCCAGGTCGGTCCTGAGAATAAAATATCAAAAATTAATCTAAATTTGATAAGGGGAAAATGTTTGGGGAGTAAAAAAATCCATATATAGAAATATAGAAAAATGCTTTCAATCGAAAAATATTTATTTTACAGAAATAAATTTTATTAAATTGCTCGTATAAAGACATCCCTTAAGCTGAATTTAAGTAAGGAGTTTAGCCATAATCGATTGTCAAACATCAAAGAATTTTTCCCTCTTTCACAAAAAGTTAGTTTAGGTTATGTTTAAGAGTCTATAACGCAGAAATGGCTAATCTAATTAAAAAATATTATATAATAAAAATTGTAGATCATTACATTTTGTGCAAGATAGGATTTTTAAAGTAAAACTTTGCCCATTCCTACACTGAAATATGTCAAAAAAACAAAAATTCTTGGTTGATTTTGGATAAACTGTGTTACAATTGCAAATAAATCACGTGCAGGGAAATTAGCATCAAAAATTGAAATCCAAAAAGTAAAAGGTCTGTACTGCTACAAATTGTTCATTACATTCAACTTTTTAAGGACCCGCTGGGCGAGTGAGTTGGGGCGTGGGTCTCAGCGCACTCGTAACCAGAAGTCGTGGGTTCGAATCCCACCTGGGCGGGTTAAAATTTATTTTGTGGCGATCCCACCCTGGCTAGAATAGGTTGGTAACCTGTATTATTACCCGTCCTTCCTGCCCTAGTTGGAGTACATAAGGAAGTTAAGCCCAAAAAAACAAACATTTAGCTTTTTAGTTAGGTTTGCTATAAAAGCGTGCTTTTATAGTTTTCTTAAACTTTAATTTTGGTTTTAAATCAATTGTACAATTATTATATGATAGTAGGTATGGATTGTTGAAGTAGCTGTTTCGTAATGGAATTTTATGAATATGATATTTTTTTTTTTAGTTGTTAAATATTATGGGACCTGTTCTATTTAGGGTATGGATCCGACACCCGCGGCACGGTATGCTCCTCAGATCTGACCTCATCGTCGCCACAATACTGACGATGGTCACCCTAGGCCTGGCCACCGTCTGCCTCCTTGGGATGAGGTACTTCGTCACCGAGGGTCTGAAGCTAGGAGTACCGGCCCTGTACTCTCAGGTAAGCTAAACCCATTTATTAACAAATTAAATATACAATTACTCCCAACAGTGGAGAAGATATTGAGCTAGAAGCCAAGAGAACTCCTGGACAAGATGAATGGATGATCCAAGTATCTGTTATTTTATTCCAGCCTGACAAATTGCGTTGCCGTTTAGAAAAGGCGGAGGCAGGAGACATCATGGAGCCAGAGGATCAATGCAGAAACCGTCTCCTGCAAATGTGGGGAGTTCCCATCTTCTTTTGGCCTGTAGGTTTAGTTTGCTTATTGTATAGTCTTCTTTAAAATCATCACTTTATTATACTTTTTGTTATTCTTTTAATTTTTTCTATTATATCCCAGAATAAAGATTTTTTCATTTATGTTCTTACTGATGTTCGAGCCCTAATACGCATCAATAAAAGATCCAGAGAAATGTCAGTGCATCTTTCCTTCTACACAACTTAGTGGAAGGTTTCAGTAACATTTCCAATTTCTTATTAATAAATTAAACCCCATAGTCCAGTCAATGAGCGCTGAAATGAGAGGTGTAGAGTGCATGGAATATCCGCTTATTTTTGACTTCATAGCTTCGTTAGGAATAGTTGGAAGATAAACATACTAAAAGTCCCCGCCCTGGGGGTGAGCTAACCGTGGAGGGAGGGGACAAGTTCAATTTTTTTAGTTTTTCGATAATATCTCGAAAACGGTTGACTCTAGAAAAATTTGCTATTGATCAAAATTAAAGATCAATTAATTTCTTAAAATTAATTATATACGTATTCGTCGAAATTTCAACGGTTTTCGAGATATACGTAATTAAAAATCGATAATTTTAAAATAAAAAAAATGTTCACCTCACTTTTTGTTAGACATATGAAGGAAATACCCAAAACGTATATATGAAATTAAAGCAAATTTAATGCTAATTTTGATTCTGACGTTTTTTTTTTCTGAGAAACGATTGTGAAACGTAATAGAAGCAAAAGTTTGACCAAAAGTAAGGTGACATATGTTTTTTTTGCCGAAAATTACCGATTTTCAATAACGTATATCTCGTAAAAAGTTAGAATTACGACAAATTTATATATCATAAATTTTATAGAAAATTGAATTAGTTTTTATGTTTATTTGAATAATATTTTTCTAGAGTCAACTGTTTTCGAGATATTATCGAAAAACCCCAAAAATAATCTTCTCCCCTCCCCCCGTTAGCTCACCCCCCAGCGGCGGGGACTTTTAGTATATTTACCTTCCAAGTATTCCTAACGAAGCTATGAAGTCAAAAATAATCGCATATTCCATGCACTTTACAGTGTGTTTATTGACTGGACTACCTAGTATTTTAAATATTTATCTTATTCAGAAAGAATTCTTAAAATTAATTCTTTTTCGTACAATTTCTAAATTGTTATCCGCTGTTCTAAAATATTATCTCATTATTAATGTATCAATTATTTTTGTAATAGAAATTTATGTTTAAACTAATGTATCTTTATTTTTTAAAAAAAAAATGGTACCAATAGGGTACACACATATTACTAAAATGTTATCGTTTGTGTCTGGGTGTTTTTTAACATGGCACATAGTTCAATAAAGCTCGTTTTCAAGAATATTTAATATTACATGTCCGCTTCAAAATCTGTTTAGTGGTACTCATTAATTACAAAAATTAACATTAATAATTAGTAATTATGTAATAATTATTTATAATACTATTATTAATATTATTCTAATGTAATTAATTAATAACAGAAATTCCTGTACAACATGTAGTGTTTCTTGTATAGACTTGTGTCTGCACGTAATATCAGCCTAACGCTATCAACATTACTTATCATAAATCTATGAAATATTAGCTATATCCGAAAAATGATTGTACAGAGATCCTATCCAAATTTAAATATATACTAATCTAAAAAACATGTACATTATTATTTTGCTTTGAGGATTGATCTTAACTAAGATCATTTTTTTTTTTTTTTTTTTTTTTTTTTTTTTAAGCGTTTAAGTCGATAACACAATTATTTTTTCTTGTGTTTTGTGAGTGTGTGTTTGTTGTGTTGTTGTGTGTGTGTGTGTGTGTGTGTGTGTTTGTTTGTGTGTGTGTGTGTGTGTGTGTGTGTTTTCCAATATATCATAATTTTCATTTTTGCCTTAAAAAATAATTTTAATTTCGTTTTCTCATAAGCGAAAATATTCAAATCGAATCATAAAATAACAAAATATGAGGACAGTTCTTCCAAAATATGTCCACACCTGAAAAGTTTAAAAAAGAACAAAAACCATAAACTAATAAAAAAAAGTTCTCCCCCAGCTGTTAAATCAAAAACAATTATATTAATTAAATCCTTGATTATTTACTAACGTTTACTAACAAAAAAAAGTTTGCAGCTTGCAAGGCTCAGATTTGAAAGTAATTTTAAATTTCCAATTTTATAAAACCATTGCTATTGTCAAAAAGAAAAAAAGAAGTTGTTTGGATTGGAATTCGAGTTTTGTAAATGAAAATGATAAATTAAAGCTTAAAGATAAAAAAAAAAAAATTCTTATACTTTGAAACTTGACACCCTTCTTAT
This sequence comes from Euschistus heros, assembly GCA_003667255.2. Lineage (NCBI taxonomy): Eukaryota > Metazoa > Arthropoda > Insecta > Hemiptera > Pentatomidae > Euschistus > Euschistus heros. Next base: position 4,124,488 of record RCWM02000018.1, read on the forward strand.
AATTAAACTTAACTCGCTAAGAGAATGCAACTTTTCATTTTGAATCGATTGATATCCATATAGTCAAGTCAATAAACATGTTGTAGATTACATGAAATATGCGAAAGATTTCGACTTCACAGCTTCGTTAAGAGTACTTAAAAGGTAAACATACTAAAAGTCCCCACCTCTGGGCGGCGAGCTTACGGTGGGAGGGGAGGGGAGAAGGTTTTATTTCGGGTTTTTCGATTACATCTCGAAAACAGTGGACTCTAGGAAATTAAATTCTAAATTAAATAAAGCTCTAAATTAAATTCCTATAAAAATTTTTATATACATATTGGTTTCCGGGATGTACGTTATTAAAAATCGATAATTAAAAAAAAAATGTTTATTTTTCACTTTTTGTCAAACGTTTACTTCAAGTGCCAAAAACGTATATATGAAATTAAAGTAAATTTAGTGCTCTACAACTTTAATTCAGACATTTTTTCTGAAAAACGACCGACAAATATGTATGGAATTAATTATTTAATTAATTTTACAGGAAATTTAAATATATATTTAATTTTTATTTGTAATATATTTACAGTTCACCGTTTTCGAGATATAATTTAAAAACCCAAAAATTGGACCTTCTCCCTCCCCCCACTGTTAGCTCAACCCCCAGGGGCGGGGACTTTTAGTATGTTTAACTTTTAAGTCCTAACAAAGCCCTGAGGTAAAAAATAATCGGATATTCTATTCACTCTACGTCCCTCATATCAGCGCTCATTGACTGGACTAATCACTCTTTTTCATAAAATAATTGACTTAACTGGTTTCTTTCCCTGACCCTTCATATGTAGGTAATAATACTATATGTATAGTTTCTTAAATAAAAATAATTTTATAATCTTTGAAGTGATTTCTGTTGCCTTAGGGAGTCATTCTCATGTTCTTGACAGTGATCGTCCTGGGGTACTTGGCGACTCTGTACCTGATGGCGAAGGACCACGTACTCCCCTGGTACCGCTGGTGGTCGAGGTGCATGATCATCAGCATCATCGTCACCCCCACCCCCGGGGGCGAGGAGATCTTGGAGGAGGACGAGCGGAGCCACTGCGAAGACAGAGTATGACACCGACATCCCGACGTACGCTTTTAGACTGCTTGCTCCCTTGGAGATTCCAATTTATTAGGGGACTCAAAATAAATCAATTATTCTTTTAATTGCTGAAGTCATTCATAAATTATAAATACTTTAAAGATTAAGGAAATTGTTTACAATTAGATAAAAATGCATGTAGTGAATAATACAAGATAATGCTCATAAAGACGTCAATATCTTGTAAAGCAATTGCCCATTAGTAGCACTAAAAAGATCCCGAGCTTATCTTCTCTCCAAACGCCTCGGAGAGCTATCTGGTATAGAATGGGAAGCAAGTTGAGATTCTAGTGGATTTAAGTGGTTTTGCTGTGTTTTTATATTATAAAAGGAGTTTACCGTGAAAAGATAGGCATTTGGTTTGGGCTAAATCTAGCTAAATGACCATTTAATTTTGTGTGTGTTCATTGACTGTTGGTATGCGTAGGTAAATGAATATCGTTTTATTGTTAATGTTCCAAGGTGCTTATGTTATTAGTATCAATGTCTTGGATTGAAAAGTTTGTAATCTTTTTACGTGTGTCTGTTTAACAGTGCCATAAATTTGTGATGCATAAGTCCATAAAGGTTTTAGTAAGTCATAGAATTTTGTATCATGCAATAATGATTTTTTTTTTTCTTTTTTGAAAAGTGAGTACATTAGTTTCAGCCTCATAAAACCGGAACTTTTGTTGAAAAAAAAGGTATTATTTTTATTTCAATAGAAGTGGCATTTAATTCATCAATCCTAATTGTATTGATCCTTCTATATCATCATGCGTACCTCAAGTGAGGTATTATTTTCATTGCGGTCCGACTGTTTGTTGCCAGCAGACTGGATATGCAGCAGGAGGAAGTTAACCTGGTAGTGTCAAGGAGGTTCCCAATTTCAGGTCTAAATTGTTTCCCAAAATATTGTAAAGTTAGGGCTTGCTACAAAAACTATCTTTTGAATAAGGCCCAGATGCCAGTGAATAATAAAAAATAAAAGCCAGTAAAATAATGGGGTGTATAAAAAAAATGACCGTTACTTAAACAAATATTTGTATTATTATTACTTTGATATAAAATACAATTAATACTCAAAGTATAGTCCATTGTTATCTACCGTCATTACCCATCAGCTATCCAATTGCTCGATGCCACGCTGATACCATTCCTTAGGATGGCTGTCAAAGAACTCTTGGACAGCATTTTCAACTTCCCCCAAATTATCAAATTTTTTCTCTTAAACGAAATGGGCCATGGATCGAAACAATTAGTAATCCGAAGGTGCGAGGTCTGGACTATATGGTGGATGATGCAGGATTTCAAACCCATGATGTTCTGTCAACGTTTCTTTGGTTCAACGGGAAGTGTTTGGACGAGCAGGTCTTTTTCAACTTCCCCATGGAGAGAAGATGGGGACTAACAGTATCTTTCGACACACCACACTCCCTGGCAAGTTCGCGAGTACTTGTGGACGGATTTGACTCAACAGCTTCCTTCAGAATCTCATCAATATCCATTAATGGCCGCCCGGAGCCCTTCTTCCTTTCCAACGTTGTATCTCCACTTCTATCTTTTTCAAACCAATGTCGCGCAGTGCGCTCTTCAAGGACACCTTCCCCTTTATATTTAATATTTTCATGAGTTGCTTCAACGGCTGTGAATTTTTTTTTCCAGTAATGTCTTAAAATTACGAGAATTTCGTAGGACACTGTCATGTTTCTTCTTTGAAATAAATAACTCAACTGAGGCTTTTTTTTTTAAGAAGTCCAGTGTTAGTAAACAAGCGTAGAGAAATCTCTAAAGGGATTATTAAGTATTGGTAAATAATAAATAGCATTAAGATATTTACAGACTTTTGAACTCTGAAATTTAATTAAACGGTCATTTTATTTTTATGCCCTATTATACTGGTTTCAGGTCTGCCAGAATCAGACGATTTTTGACGGTCGGAGGACAGCCTTGTTCACTCTCCTTCCCGACAATTAGTTTTCGTCCTTAAGGATTGTGTTTTGTAATATTTCAGGATTTAACAATAATTTAGATGGTGGAAGGATATCCTTGGCCACTCTCCTACCCAACTACTTAGTTTTCGTCCTTAAGGATATTATTTTGAGATCTGACCGAATTGTATATTCCCGGAATTTTAGTTAAAAACTGTAAGGAGTTAGCCACCTACGTGCCATCACAAATTCCTATTGTTAATATAAATTGATTAAACAAATGACAAAGGCCTTTCGTGAATTTTCTTTAATTTAATTATAAAATTTGATATTACTCTAAGTAATTATATTTTACAAAGTAAATACTTCATAAAAATACAATGTTGCCGCTCAATTACAGGCCAAGGTCGATAGTAAATAAAAATAAAATGAACAAATCTCTCGGGAACAAATTACGTACAGCACCTTAGCTCGGTTCGTTAAGCTTTTATGTTCTTGTCCCTCCATCGAACCTCTTTGCTCTTTGGTTTATGGCCCTATAAGGTTATAGTCTATTGGCCCTTTAGTGTCCTAACACCACCTCCATGAGAAATGTTTTCATTTTATTAGGTCTTATAAATAATTTATTAATAAATAAAGTAGTATTAATAGAAATTCTGATCCCGTACCGTTTAAATTAACAATAAGAAATATTTGGTATGTTACGCAGTGGGCCAACTCCTCCCATTTCTTAACAAAAACAAAACAGGAAACCATAACCCTTCACAGAAATAGACTGCAATTAGACCGTATTCAATAGATAGGTTTGTTGCAAGCCCTAAATTTACAATATTTTGAGTTACCATTTAGACTAGACAAAAATTGATAATTTCCTTAACCGTCCTAGGTTCAAATCTGAAGAAAACTTCCAAGAAACTAGTAGGCGTAATGTTTAGAAAATTTAGAGCGGGGATTGGTTGCTGTATAAAGGGCTGAAACGTCATACTTTGAATGTTATCTGATCGTCATACCTTTCTGTCTCCGTTGAAACCAACAAGTGAACATGTAGGAATTATTAGCTTGATGCAAAAATAATGCAGGTCTTTGGTTCCACTTGGAAACTTCTTTGTTTTTCCAATTGCCTTGAGATGGCGTACGATTGTTGACTGATCCACATCGAGTTCTTGTTCTTCTTTCTTTTTTAATTATAGTTTAGCTTTTAATTTATCTAAAACTTGAGTTAACAACGAATTAATATCCTTCTGCCGTCTTAAAACAGTCAAATAGTCGAATATTTTTTAAAAAGTGTCCTTTTAAGGTCCGCCATCTTAAAACCGTTAAATATTTACGATACTGTTTTAAAATATTTAACGGTTTTAAGATGGCGGACCTCAAAAGGACACTTTTTAAAAAATTTTCGACTATTTAACTGTTTTAAGACGGCGGAAGGATATTAATTCGTTGTTAACTCATTCTACGGGAGGCTAAAGATAGTTTTTCAACGCTAACGACTCCTTCCCGTTTACTCTTTTTGCTAAAAAGGTACGATATAGAACGATATAGGGGCGGGATTAAGAGATGGCTTCTGTTTTTAAGGACGCTGTTTTACAGATCTGCCAGGATCTGACGATTTTTCGAGGCCGAGGAAGGACATCCTTGGCCACTCTCTCCATCCACAATTAGAATTAGCTTTTTCGTCCTTAAGGATCGCTGTTTTAACGGTTTTTTTAAGTTATCCGAAGGATAACTTCCTACATTGTTGTCCTCCAGGATATTGTTTTAAAATATTTAACGGTTTTAAGATGGCGGACCTTAAAAGGACACTTTTTAAAAAATATTCGACTATTTGACTGTTTTAAGACGGCAGAAGGATATTAATTCGTTGTTAACTCAAGTTTTAGATAAATTAAAAGCTAAAGTCGTTGTCAATAGCAGAGGGACGGCCACCACCTCCTTTGTTTGAAAGGTCAAAATTTCCACTACGGAATTTTTGAAACCATCGCTGCACTGATTCATTAATGGTACCTGGCCCCCAAACTTTATTATTTCGAGCCGTTTGCGCAGCACTTCGACCGAGTTTGAACTCATACAAGTAAATTTGCCTAAAATCGCTCCTAGACGTCATTTTGTCTGGAGGCACTGAATAGACTGAATTAAATGTTTAAAAAAAAGGATTATATAGGAAAGTAAACGAGATAAATAGGCTTTAAAATGATGTGTATAACTTAGCATTTTTGGATGAATAATAAAATGCTGCATTATTTTTGCATCAAGCTAATATTATCCCCTAATGCCATCTCACTCAGTAATGACCTCTATTTTTATTTGTAAATATATGTATCATTATATACTGGCTTCCACTACTGGCGGATTGAAGTGGATGCCAGTGAAGAGTCTGGTAGGCCTGCACACGAGAACAGAAATGGCTTCCATTAAATGTTTCATAGTTAAGCTTAAGTTTTAACAGAAATCAGCCGAATGCTTTTATTCTTTTTTTTTACCTAGATTCCTTTCTTTTTAAAGAAAATCGACTCCACTTTTAAATCCATCTAGTTGTTTACGAATTAACAGGAGTGGAAATTTTTTATTCTTTAGAAAACTAATTAAAATAATTTTTTTTCTTTTACAATATATAAATTTACAAATGTATTAAAAAAAAAAAACACATCCAGTAAATATGCGGTATACATGAGATATAATGACATGAATAATTTGTAGAGGAACTACCCATTGGTAGTACTCTAATGAAATATTTCACAAAAGAAGAAGATCCCGAGGCCATCTTCTTTTCAGGCGCCTCAGAGGATTGCCAGGAATGGAATGGGAAGCAAGTTGTGCAACAAGTGGATTTGGATGCGGAGTAAGTTTATTATGAAAGGAGAGGTATCTGATTCGAGCCAAAACAGCAACATAAGGGATATTAAGGTCATTGTGGATCACTTCATTTGTAACAAAGTAAGGAGCATTAAGGATTTTTTGAAGGATTTTGGATTGGAGTGATTGGATGCGGAAAGAATTCGATGGTTTGGTGGATCCCCACAATTCTATGCCATAAGTCCAAATAGGTCTGATAATCGTCATATAGATAAGTTTCTTATAGTGAATCGGGAGTTTTGAACGTTTGTCAAAAAGTGATGTAGCAGTCGAAATCGACATGCAGCTTCTTGTCTTTTCAATCTTGTATGAGGGTTCCAGGTAAGTCTCTTGTCCAGATAAAAGCCAAAGTATCGTACTTGTTCCACATTATTTAGCGGTACACTATTAAAGGATACAGGAGAACAGGATGAGGTCGGATTTCGACGGAGGGTAAAGGTTATTTGCTGGGATTTGCTAAGATTTATCTTAACTCTCCAGTTATGACACCATTCTTCAAAAAATAACATTTAAATCTTGATTTCTAGCTGAAATCCCAACTCATCCTACCACTGTACTCATCACTACTTACGCTGAGGACACATGTGTGTTAACAGTAAACAATGATCCCTTCATTGCCTCTCAAACACTCCATCACATATCCCAAACCTTCAAGAATGGTCTCAAAAAGGGAGAACCAAAATAAATCCGAACAAATAACGGTTACCCTACGTCGTAAACCTACGACTTCCTTTAATGATATTCCATTAATCCCTGTTGAACAGATCCGCTACCTAGGACTCCACTTGGACAAACGTCTAATTTGGAATCCACATACAAGACTAAAGCGACGCCCGAAACTGCTCATCGTTGCAGACTACTTCTGCATTTACTAGACAAGCGTCCAAAGCTCCCAATTAATTACAAAAGACCCATATACATGACTGTGATTAGACCTATTTGGACGTACGGAGTTAAGCTTTGTGGCTCCACTAAACCATCCAATTCATCTCTTATTCAATCCTTACAATCCAAAATCCTTCGAAAAATCCTCAATGCTCCTTACTTTGTCACCAATAAACTTATCCATAAAGATCTTAATGTTCCATATGTTGCTGATTTAGCCCACACCAGATACCTATCCTTGCATAGTAAGCTCTATAATCACTCAAATCCGTTAGTTTCTCAACTTGCTTCCCACTCCATTCCTGATAATCCTCCGAGGCGTCTGAAACGAAGATGGCCTAGAGACCTTCTAGTGTAGAATTTTTAATAAATTGCAACTGATGAGTTGTTCTTTTCAAGTTTTAACATGTTATTATAATCTTTGTAAATACATACACTTGATGTATATATTTTGTACAGTTGTAAATTTCAATAAATTTTATATTGAATGACACACGAATTTTAATAAAAATTGAACGATACACAACCAAATTATACAATGAAAAGTATATTATTAATTGTATACAATTATATTTATCATTATTATAATAAAAATATTATGATGTATAATATTTAAATTTTGAAAATCTACGTTGCCTTTTTAATCTTTATCAGTGCTCTTAAGAAAACCAAGTTGGGAACTGTGAGTCCTATTTATAACTCGTCCTTTAGTTTTTTCATTGCACACTCCTTTTTGCTATTATTGGAATATTCATTGCGCCAAGCATTGCATTAAAAAATAATGGATATTATCTGGACTCCATTTTACGGAAATTTCTGTAAAAAAATTAAATGTGAAAAAATTTACTGACAATCCCTAGTTCACCCGTCCACCGAACGCGCTCTACTGTACTGGCAGCCAGTAAAGAAACATGCTTGAGTTTAGTGGCTGCCAGTAACTTGGTGGACAATACTGGACGTTAAAGTGGAACTAGCGCCTCACACGGGGGATTAGAGGAACAATTACTGGCGGCCAATATTGTCTCGTTCTACCGGTCGCCAGCATTGTCCCCGTAGCTTTAAGGAGGAGGGGAAGTTAGGATAACGTACCAAATATGCTGCCTTGGAGGAATATTTCCCTAATGCGAAGAACGGTGAAGGAATCAATAGGATAAGAGACGAAATGATAAAACAAATTTATTAATATTTCCTTCTTTCATTAAAATAAAAAGATAAAGATAAATAAAGAGGGATAAACTTAATTAAATTAATAAAATAAAAACTTTATTGGCGATATAGCAGTATAAATAAAATTAAAATAATCTAGATAAAAGAGAATTTTTTTTTTTTACTTTATCTTCTTATCTAAAAGTTTAATAAAAATAGGACGACATTTCATGGCCTTGCCAAATTTTGAAGCCCTCCTTTAATATCAATAAATTAAGTACTTTGAACTATCATTTTAACTATTAGTATAAAAATCGGATTAAACATTATGCAAAATAAAATATTACACAAAATTATATTTTTAGAATAGAATAGAATATAAAAATAATTTTATTCTGTGACAAAGTCCCTTAAGAATAACAGATAAGCACAGGAATAACTAAATTAAATCTGGGTAGAGACATAATGAGATACAAAAGATAAGAAAAAAATAAGAAAAACAATAATACATTAATGACACTATATACATAGATGATATTTAAATAAACAGAAAAGATAATAAGATAACATTCTACAGATTAGAGAAGATAAAATTAAATAACTAAAAAATAAAATAAAATAATATAGAAAAATATTTTGGTACAATGATTAGATTTGTATGTACAATAGAAGCACCGAATGTTATATTCATGGAAAGTGAAATTTGTATTAAAAGGAATCTCAATTATTCCAGAACTGAATAGATAGTTAGCAAGCGCCAGCTTGGATGAGAAGGAGGTATTGGAAATAGAAATATTTGAATGTTCTCAGGGATTTAGCTTGTCTGATGTGAGGAGGGATGGAGTTCCAGAGGATTGGTGAGCGGAAAATGAAGGAGCGTTGGAATGTTGAAGTTCTATGGGACGGGGTATACAGATCAGTAAGAAAGACGGGATCTTGTATGTATTGGATTGACTGCAGATCTGAATTGAAGCTTATTGTAAATATAAAAAGGTAGAATGGTATTGATAATTTGGTACATTTTTACGATTATTTACTAAAATATAAAATTATTCCTTGCCTATTAGTATTACAATAGTAATGAGTAATAAAGTATTTTTAACTTTAGTGATTAGTCTTTTCGCTATAAACACAGATTAGGTGTTTAAAGATTACATAAAAGCATTATTGGACATCCTGGTAATCCAGATGGACAGAGACTATTAAGAAACTCTTGAAAATAATGGACTGCTTACAACTAAAGGCTCATAAATCATATTTCTACACAAATCAAAAAACAAAGGATCCACATTATGATTTGGTAATAGTTTTAATTCCGCAGAAATAATGTTATTGAATTCATCTATGTTTGATTTTAATTTCTAACAATAAAGGTATATGGCAAACTATTGTCACTGTGCTTCATACATTTAAATTTTTATTGTTGTAAATTTTATCATTGCTAAACCTTTCTAGAACTGTAATGATAATGTAGTTAAAATTTAGCACAGATAGGTTTAGTAGTTTAACCATTGTAAACTCTTTTGCAGAATGGCGCTAACCACAACTGGTATACATGAGGGGTCACCTGTGGAGTAGTGGTTAGCATAGCAACCTACTAAACCCAAGATCGCGGGTTCGCAGCCCGGCAGATGACCTTAGGATTTTTTAAAAGGGAGTAAAAAATCCTTAGCTATGCCGTCCTTCGGAAGGGACGTAAAATGGGGGTCCCGAGCCTGTGCGATGTCAGGTACTCGTTACAGATCCCTATCCTAATTATACCTGGATAGGAAAAAATTTAGGACTCCCACCGTAGCGTCGTCCGATCAGCCATAGCAGCATAAGGTGACGTTAAACGAAATAAACAAACAAACCACAACTGATCGATTTTCCAACTTCACTTGGATACGCATATCAAAACATATATTTAAATATTTTTTAATTAATTATTGAATGTAAGTAAATATTATAGTCCACGAGCTGGTGACACATTTAGAGCATAGATTTGATCCAACTTGTTTTATATCTCAAAAGTAATTGACACTCTATTGAATTTTCAGCATGGGTCAAAAAATATTTTTTTCATTTATAAAAAAATTTCTTTGGGGTGATCTGGTTCTGTGTCCCACCACTCAAATGGTCTGCGATTGATATACTAGGTTTTTTTATTGATAACAAAATACAATTTGTGTTATTTCATGCTGGGTCAATTAAATAGTTTATCTTAATTTTACTATGCGCAGAACCTGCCCCCCCCCACCTTTGCACTCTAGGCAGAATAGCCATTTCCTGTACAACTGTCGTAAACAAAATTTTCGAGCTATGAAGCAAGTTTGGTCAAATCCGTGCTCTAAATGTGTCCCCAGCTCTCCGACTATTATTATCAATTTCAAGCTCAATACAGTACCGTAACTAAGCAACCTTTAATGTAGAATGCCGCTCGCCACCTACCGGTCAATTTTTTAAACTTCACTGTTATCCATATATTATTGCTTTTTAATAAAACAGATTAATAAAAAATCAGTAGATTTTATCATTGCTAAAAAAACCAGGAACTACAAAGATGATGTGGTTAAAATTTAGTACAGATTAATTAAAAATCTTAATTCCTGTTTTAGCTTATTTTCCACTCAAATTGAAAAAATTATTTTATTTTTGATTTTAATTTATTTGTTCATTCACACCCGTCAAAATATAAATCGGCAATCAGCGCAAAGTTCGCTCGATAAATAAAATGTATAAAAGGTGACATGTTAAGCACGAAGAAGAACGATACCCAACGGTAATTCTTCCTTTGCATTTATTGCTTAAGGAAAGTGAAGAAAGCAGATCTCTCAACCACCTTCTTTTCAGTCTTCTTTTTTGTATTTTCAGGAATATAGGTGATGTCCATAGCTGCTTTCGGTTTATTTTTGTGTCAGTCATTGTATGAGTTTCTTTTTCCTACTACCAAAAATTTGAGAAGCGTAAGTCCAAACGTTTGGGTTTTGTAAGCATTATTTATACGTAAATATAATAAAATAAAGTTTCTATAACTTCATACCTATTCTTGATATCAAATGCAAAAATTTTTCTTATTAAAGAATCTGTATTTTTTTTTCTAAATAAATAAAAACCACCCTTTTGCTCTCCAATATAAATTAAATTGATTTCCGAATACTTTTTCACTAAAATTGAAAGTTTCGTAATAGAATTGGGATGTTTTGTTGTTAAAAGTGGGGCAGGGAAACAAACTATAGGTTGGTAGAGTATACAATGGCGGGACTAGACAACCAGTGACGGAAGCTGATTGTGGAAGCTATCAGTGCTGGCCCACCCACCTCCCTTGTTCCACTCCCTCCTATATTCCCCCTTTGGCCTTGTTATTCCATTCCACAGGGTTCAATTCAACTTCCATATCAACCACACTCTCTAAAGGCGAAGGTACTTTATCAAAACGATAAGTGGGAGACATCTCATTAACCACCTGTACGAGTCCATTGGAATGCCAACTTTGAGACTATTTTGCTCTTTAAATTGTTAGAGGACTTTAAAGTTGTCTGACATGCTTTCCAAAGAACATGATAGAAATAATAAACCGTGAATGATTACACAAAATGAGATACTAATTAATAATTAGGATTGATCAATTAATTTGCATTTCTATTGGAATTATTTTATATAGTAACTAGTTCTGAATGTTAAATATCAATTGATGGACCAATGTTTTAGAAATGATGATGAATGTTCACCATCAGTTCTTAAACAAACACAATTTTCAACACATCAGTGCTATGTTACATGGATTATATATACTAAAGTTTGATGAGGTATAGTTGACTGTTAGGTATAAGGAGAAGAGATAGTTGGAGAATGCAGTCATAAAGATAAAAGCAATTAAAAAATTAGTTTTTTAATTTTTAATGCCTAAGTTTCAACTTGCATCGCAAGCCTTCATCAGGGCTAGAAAACAAACAAAAAGGTATGACTAACAAGAGGTATGATAAATATAAATATAGAGAAAAGATAAATAACATAAAGGCCATATCTAAAGGAAAGAAAACAATACATAAAGACTACTGAAATAAAATTAAAATTGAAATGAGTGATAGATAACTAAAAATTCATTAATGAGTAAATTATACAACATAATTGGTAAACATAAAAACTGAGTTGACACGAAGATAATGAATAATGCATACAGATTAATGAATTCATTTAAATTGAAAGGAACTTAAACAGAGTGATAGTTAATGAAAAGTAAATGAGTAAATACTGCAATATAATTGGTAAATATAAAAAAAAAAAAAAAAAAAAATAAAAAAATAAGTAAAAAATTAGATACAAAGTTAATGAGATGGTGAGTAAATACAAAAAATTATAGAATAAGAAAAATAACAAAGGTTAGCTATATAGTTGATCGTAAATATATAAAGTATAACATTGAGAGTTATAAAGCAGTAAAGGGGTGATAAATATTGGGGCATAAGTAATAAAATAATTATAAATGTACATAGTGGAAAGATAAAATAAAGGAAAGAGGGGCAAATGTGGGAAATGTGAAGGTTAGCATAGCTGTGCAATAGCATTTAAATTTGAAGAAAGTAAAAGGATTTTTTAAAAAATATCTATAAATAAAAAAGGGGATTAATGTTTGAAAAAAGGATGAGAAATCATTAAAGAATAGAGTGTATTGAGTGGAAAGGATGAGAGTACGGTGTATAAAAGAAAAAAGAAAAGACTTTTCTTCAGGGTCTTCAGGTTATAGTCCTTTTAATTGTTTTTATCTTTATGACTGTATACCCAAACTATCTCTTCTCCTTATACTAAAGTTTTAAAAAAATGTAAGAAAAGAAATCAAATATCACTTCATATCTGAGGAGATCTAACAGGTATCTAAAATACATCTATCATGGAAGGGGGAAGGAGGCAGGTAGTTTAAATTTTTGGTGTTTACCATGAGATTTTCACTATGACTCATACTTTATAGTGAATTTTTCCTTAATTATTCAAACGTTACAAACCTATGTAGTAAAATAAGAAAGTTTACTCAAATTTTTTTAAGCTTGTTCAGTTAAACTTCAAAGTTAATTTTGATTGGATATTGCAGACTTAAACATGTTAAATTATACAAAATTTTCAAAGCATCAGCACTATGCTACGTAGATTATACAGGATGTTCAATATCCGATAGCCACCCCCTTTTTTTCCACAGTTTTTGAAATTTTGAAACGAAACTCACAGGGTCTTAACTGTGTCAATAAACTTTCTTTTCAGGTTATAGTCTGCTCTCCAACCTTCTCCAGTTCTTCTCCTGCGACTCTAACTTTGGAATTCCCAATAAGATGTGGTATTTTTTACGACGAATTTCGATAGAAAATCAAATCGATTTTAAACCGGTGATTTTTTTTTTTATCCGGGGACCGTTTCGCCGCAAATCGCGAAAAATCACTTTAAGAAAATAAGCAGTCTAAAAATGGTATTGCAAAAGTAAAATAAACTTTGAACAAAAATATGAAATTAAGGCCTTCCCGTGACTGGTACGACGAGTGGTGAGAACAGCATAAAATATGATTTATGTACTTTACGATTTTTAATTAAAAATTATTTATAAAAATTATTTAAAATAAAAAAATTATTTATAAAAATAATTTATGTACTGGCTACGATGGAAGCGTATCCTCATCGGAACATTCGAGACATAGCCAGGGATATTCCAAAGTTAGGAGTTAAGACCCTGTGAATTTCGTTTCAAAATTTCAAAACCTGTGGAAAAAAAAAGGGATGGCCATCGAATATTGAACACCCTGTATATTAAAGTTTTTAAACATGTAAGGCAAGAGATCAAATATACTGGAACTCAACTAAGGAATCAAAAGGACTTCTAAAAGGTATCAGGAAGAGTGAAAAGGGTTAGGTGCAGTGAGACCTTTTGGTTTTCCTAATAACTGGTTGCTTTTTTCGTTCCTCTTGGAAACAATTTTAAAATGGGACAGATAGAAATATTTATGTAGCCAATTTAAACAAAAATCTGGATTGCTTTTGAACGATTTTATTATTTCTAAAAATGCATAAATACTTATTTTTAGGCTCGTTTCTACTTGAAAATAAGTTTTACTCCCGTAAAACAGGGTTTCAAACAGGGTTTCTCCTGGCAGTGATAACAATATGTCTATCCTCCCTTTTAGTTTTAATGCGTTGCGATCCATTGCCCGGCCTTCTATTGGCACTCCCAGTCTCTCGGGATCGAGCTAAAACCCGGGGGACGACGCTCTGGGAAACACCAACCGCCTCTGCAATATCAACTTGTCGGTGACCTTGATTAGGCATTCTCACTATAATTTTGCCAACTTCGGGTTCTAGATGATGTCTTTCCATGTTTATTGAAAGTACTACTGGATTCAAATACGAGAAACCCTGTTTATTTACAAAATGTTAAATCTTCATGCTTACTATTCTTAAGAAAACTTGTTATAAATAAAAGGATTAACAATTGTTTAGACTTTGGTTTGTATTTTCTATTTCGTTGTATCCTACTTATATTGAATATATTGGCTAATTTAATTTAAATGAACGGATAAGGGATAAATAAGGCATATCCCTATTCATTTTTGCGCAGTTTATTTTAAATGCACGAGACTAATTTATTACATGATTGTTTGTGATTGTACTTTATCCACTTGCTCCTAAATAGATAAATATGTAAAATTTGGGTGATTGATATTCTTAACGTATACTTTATAACCCAGCTTGTTCAACCCTTGCTCTGGTAGTTAGTAACAAGATGTGGGCTGTTCAGTGGGTGTTTTACGGCATTTAAAATAAATTACATATATACGATCTAGTATTAAATTTTCCCAATTTTTAGATAAAAAAAGAAATTTTGAGTTGGACGAATAGTTTCGGATTATAGGGTCAAATGTGTAAAAAAACGCGGATTTTACAACAGTACGGATTTTATTAGCGTTTTGGCATATGTATTTTAAGAGACCCGATTAAAACTTCATACAAAGAGTCTAATAGTATATTTCATCATCTTTAAGATGAAAAAAAGTAATTTTTAATCGGACGAATAGTTTCGGAGTTATTGACAAAAAAGTACGACAAACATATTTTTGTAGAGAAGTGGGACTGGTCCCCAAGTTGGCCAAATTACTTTTTGGATACCATACGTCTAACAAAAAAAAACATAAGAACATAAATTGTAGGTCATTTTCTCCTCTTTATTTTAATATGAAAGAGTATTTTGCTTAAAATGATTACTTTGCAAGTTACAAACAAAATAATGAAAAAAATTAAAGCTCTCTTACTTTTTTCTAATTTTTCTCAAATATGCTGATGGAAATTTTGTTGGTAAACTTCAGATTCGTGATCAGCATCCCAAAAAATATAAGGTAAGACAAAAAAAAAAAAAAATTACCCATTTGACTGGGCTAATATACAATTTAGCCCGTGGAGAAAACACCTGTCAGAAATCGTCAGGCAATTTTACGAGATCGACTTACATGAGAAGTTTTGAAGTTGCTAACCTTCCTTCCCAGTGAAGTTAGGCTTTCCGTTTTACCTTTTGGTATGAACCTTTTGACCTTGCTTTTACCATAGTCTAGATGGCTTAACAGATATAGGCAAAGAGTCGAGAACTTCTGATATAATACACTTTTATAACTTTACGACATAAAATTGATGAATTGCTTGTTTTTGTTGGATACGTAGACCAGGTATATTTGCAAAATAATTGGGGCTCAGAATGTTTTTTGGGTCGCTAAGCACGAAATTGAAGTTTGCGGGCAAACATTTTTCCCGGAATTTGTTTTTAAAGCACTTTTTGGCTAAATTTTACACTTTTTCAATTTTATCGACTATATCTTGAAAAGTAAGCGTTGTTTTGTCAAAGTTACTATTTACAAAATTAAAGTAAAAAAAATATTATCTAGATTTTTGATAAGTAAATTTGTTTGTAAGACTGTTTTGACGCTTGAGCGCATCAAACTATGGGCAGGATTGCTGGACAATGGATATTTCACGATTTCCAATTTCGAATTTAGTTCAATAAGTTCAACATCATTGATGGCTACTGTTGACGCCATTAGAATAAACAGTATTTTTTTATTTATGTATAGTAGTTTCAGTAATTTTCAATCCAATTCAGTTAGAATTAATTGAAAATATATTATTGGTGAGGTGAGCGATATAGGAGGTCGCTGTTGCGGCTGTAGGCTTTGGCTGCCGTTACCTAGCAACGGCAATATGATTGTCAGCCCAAGTTGATAATTAGTTGTTGGGGGAGCAGTACAAGATGGCGATTAGTTGGCGTCATTATTAAGACAATGTTTTTATCGTTGATGGTTAAAATGCAGACGTAAGCCCACTAGCTCTTCGACCTCTTTCGAAGATCCAGCGTTCAAATCTTAGACATCTTATGAAGATTCTTCACGCATCGAGACCATCTAAATCATCACCATCTCGTTGCGGCTGAACCAGTCATAGTCGTCCGACTCCCTCAGCTAAGCTCTTCACCAATAATATATCTTTTTATTTTATTTTTTTATATTTTGTTTTGTTTTTAGTAATATAATTGTCATAATTTTTATTAATAGGTTATTTTTAGTTTTGATTCGAAAGATTCAATAATTATTTGTTATTTAATTCATTGTTTGTAAATAGTTAATGTTTATTTCCTTTATAGTAAATATATTATGTATGTATGGTGTATAGTTTCGGTTTTCTCAAATAGATTCCAATATTCGGAACCTTAGCTTATTTATTTATTTTCCTTTTGTTTATTTCATTTTAGTTTTTTGGAGCCTCATTCAAAAGACAGTGTCAATTTAGCGGGGGCTCCAACAGATACAGTGTCAAAAATTGTGAAATTTCCAATATCCGGCAATTTTCCCCACATTTTAATGCGCTCAAACGGCAAACCAGTTTGTCTTACAAAAGAATGTCACAAATAAGAAATATTGGAAATCTTGTCTTTTTAATTTTATATAGAATAAATTTTTCGAAGAAACGCTTTCTTTATGCGATATAGACAATAAACAATTAACAACATTAATTTGATAAAAAAATATTATAATAGATATTGATATAACGTTTTCCTAAGTTTAAATAATCGTAAAATATTCAAAAATATGTTTTGATTCATACTTAAAAATGTAGTAATGTATTAAGTTAATCCATATAACTATATCATAAAGAGTTTGGATAATAATTTTTTTTTATTTTTTTATTTCAAGGTTAAAAGATTGCAAAATATGTTTGATTTACTCCTGTCTATATATTTTTTCAACATAGTAGTTTTTTTATATTTCAATGTTTTGATAAATTCAGATCGTAACAAACTGCATGAAATATTTTAAACTTGTTAGTTCTCTTCAGAAAAGGGTTAGTTACATAACAGCAATCTCGATGCAAATATCTAACTTTAATCTGTTGAATGGCAAAAAGGTTATTGGCTGTGATCAGCTAAATCCGTATTTTGATCTCCACGTGCCGGCATTTCACCTCAGTCCCATCGAATTGCAATTTAACCTCAATCCTCACTTTTAAATAAGTTTGCAGAAAAAAATAATTAGCATCACTTTTTATAAAAATAACAATAGTAGGTAACTAACTAGAGTAAATAGTTCCATTTTAAATTTATTTAGAAAAGAAAAACCGATGAATCATTGGGGAATGGATATCTACCAAATAAGCCCCACATTTTAAAACCGATAAACCATTGTCAGCTATTTATAAATGAATTTACAATAATCGAAGGTAAAAGTTATTTTTATAAAGATATAACATCATTTATAATTTATGGCATTTATGAATGAAAAGTAACTATAATAAAGTAAATGTCATCCTCGTCGACTTCCAGCAAATCATAAATAAATTTTAAGAACTACTCATAAGTAGCAGTTCGATAAAAATTCTACTCTGGACGGTCTCTAGGTCATCTTCTTTTTAGAGACGCCTCTAGAATGAAAATGGGAATAAAATGGATCAAAATATATTTCTTTGGAGTAGCTTTGTATTCTGGGGGGGGGGGGGGGGGGTGTTAAGTTTATATTATTCATAGTTTTTTTTATGGATTTCTTTACTGGCATCTGTTATTACTGGCTACAGTATATATGGTTTGAATGTTCTATTAAAGGTTGCCGTTTATGTGTTAGTGGTTTTTCGCAACTTCAACAGCGCGCAAGTAATCCCTTTAAATTATGTTGTTTTTTTATATATACATTTATTGAAATTAAAAACCTTTTTTTTTTATAGAAATTTTATTGAGAAAGTATTACAATCTGCCACAAATGTGGGCAATAGGTCATATAGATGACATATGATTACATTCACAGATTATATACAACGAGAAAAAAAAATTAATAAAAACTAAACAAAATTTTATATATATATATAAAATAAAAAGATAACAGAAAAGAACTTCCTATACATAAACAATATACATATAAATAAAATGAAATACTAAAATAAAAAAATAAAACATTGAATAAATAAAAATAAATAAATATTAATAATAAACAAAAAAAAAAAAAATTCTGAGAAAGATCTATGGCCCTCAAAAGACACCAGAAGGGTACAGGTTGAGGCCTAACAAAGAAATTTATGGAGATCTAAGAGACCTAGAAACAGAGATCAGGATTAGGAGGTTGAGATTCTACGGACATATGGTGAGAATGCCTCCAGAAAGACTAAATAAGGCTGTCTTCTCAAAGATGAGAGGGTATAAAAGTGCTCCAGCGTACATCAAGCAGGTGACAGAAGAAATGAAGAGGTTGGGAATAGCGGATCGGGATTGTTTGGACAGTGAAAGCTATAGAAAGAAATTACAGGAAACTACAGTTCTTGTGGGCGGAAGGAGATCGGTGAGGGGAACTGCCTGGACGGAGGAAAGGAAGCAAAGACATTCGAAAATGATGAGGGAGTACTGGATGAGAAGGAGAAATAAATGAAGGAACTCGTAATCATGATGTTCGCGTGGTCTTTAAGGCCGTTCCGAAAAAAAAAAAAAAAAAAAAAAAAAAAAAAAAAAATTAAATTATAAGTTAAAAACACAATCGTAGTTTATTTACAATACACACTCATCCTAGGGACCCCCAGCCAGACCCCTCCCTCCAATTATGGAGACAAAAGCCAGGCATAGAGAGGTCCCAGCTCTTCTCTCTCAGCTGCGTCACTGGTCTAAAAAAAAAACCAGTGGAGGCTGAGTGAGAGCGCTATAGTACATTTACGCCGGACATGAGTAGAGAAGCTGGCCATTGCCAGAATTTCATAATCAATAAAATTTACAAAAGATCTCGGGGCCACTGCTGTTTTAGTATGCGAGAAATTTACAACTGTACAAAATATATACATCAAGTAAATGTATTGACAACGATTATAATAACATGTTGAAACTTGAATAGAACTACTCATCAGTAGCACTTCAATAAAAATTCTACACTAGAAGGTCTCTAGGCCACCTTCTTTGCAGACGCCTCGGAGGATTATCGGGAATGGAGTGGGAAGCAAGTTGAGAAACTAATGGATTTGAGTGGTAATAGAGCTTACGATGAAAGGATAGGTATCTGGTTTGGGCTCAATCAGCAACATATGGAACATTAAGGTCTTCATGCATAAGTTTATTGGTGACAAACTAAGGGGCATTTAGGATCTTTCGAAGAACTTTGGATTGTAAGGATTGGATGGTTTAGTGGAGCCCCAAGCTCAACTCAGTACGTCCTAGTAAATGTTGAAGTAGTCTTTTTTTACGCTTACCTGTGACTCAGTTTTCTGTAGGAGATAAATTTTCAAATCAAATAGCTTAATCCTGCTGATCGTCTATGCCCTTATGTTCTCTATTTCCTTTCACTTACCTGTGTCATTGTATTGTTTATTTCAAAAGGAGAGTAACTTTTTTATACATAACATCCGAGAGGGTTCGAGCAAGATTGATCAATTCCAGGTTTAAATTTTTTATTTCGTATTAGGAAAAACGAAGTTTTTTTTTTCTAAGCCCCTATGGCGTACAAAAGTTTTGATTCTTCTTGATAATGATGATTCTGCCTCTTTTACGGCACCGAGGTTCATTTTAAGATGATTCTGAAGAGAGCAATGGTTTGGAGTTACAATCTAGTGATGGGGCTCACTAGGGTTTTTAGGCATAGAAGGAGAAACGGAGTCAAAACAGAGCTAATGTTATTTAATATAACGAGAGTGGAGCTCCTAACTGTTCCTACTCTTCTAATATTAAACTATCAAACTACGCGTAAAAACTATCAAAAAAGTATATCTTTTGATCAATAGGATCACCGGTAAAACATGTTCCATGCTAAAATATTATACGTTCACACACGTCACTCAAACATACAATGGCTCACCTAAAAACTGGATTGCGCAACAGCTAGGGCCCCCATGGGCAAGGTAATTCAAAAGCATTTCTTGCTTTAATTCTCTTCACAACACGTGACAATAAATTACATAAATACGTTATTTTGGAACAAGAAATCAGCCTTAAAAAATATATTTGAATCAGGGCGAGCAAGGTTTGAAGCTAAGTCTACGACCTTAAGTAGTTCAAGGTTTTAGTTACCTAAATATAGATCGCGTGGCTTGACCCTTCGCATTCGTCGAGACTGTGATCTACTTACATAGTATCGATATTGCAACAACACTAGATTTACAATAATATTTTATTTAGATATATATTTTATATACACAAACACATTTAGAAATAATAAAAAATTATAGTTTAAATAAAAACTAGGAAAACACGCTTTATAGCAAACCTAACTAAAAAACTAAGTGTGGTCAACGATTTGCAGCAGTCAGACATTTTAATTTTTACAGTTCAAGGTTAGAAGCCTTATCTTGCACAAAATGTAATGATCTGCAACTTTTTGTATATAACATTTTTGTGATTGGATTAGACATTTCAGCGTTATAGACTTTTAAACATGACCAAAATTAACTATTTGTAAAAGTCGCCTATTTTTGACAATCGATTGTGACTAAACGCCTGAATCTAATTCAGCTTAAGGGATGACTTTAGACGCAAAAGGTAATAAACATTAATTTTGTAAGTAAAACATTTTCTGATTGAAAGCCTTTTTATATATCTTTTTTTTCCAATATCTGAAAAAAAAAGTTCAAAAAGTTTGGGTTTTTTTGCCCTCCAAACATCTTCCCCTTATCAAATTTAATTTCATTTTGAGATTTTATTGAGATTTTATTCTCAGGACCCATCTGGACCATATAATAACGTAAAACCTACGTACCACCCCACCTTTTGCAAGCCAGACCCTCTTTGTGGGGGTAATTTAACTAGACTAAGAGAAAACATTAACAAAGTTATGCTATTATTTTATTGTTATTGAACCTTGAAACGTGTGCAAATTTTTAAGTTAATCAGACTGCTGGGAATTGGTGAAAATTACAATGAAATATTCCAGTACATACAGGTGAAGTTAATAAAAACGTATTAAAAATACATTTCATTACAAAGCAATTTAAATTTACGCCAATAGAAGAAAATATTTCCATACTAATTTAATTTTAAACATAATATGGCTGACAGAATATTTTATGGAGACATTAGTTGATATGTATTAGGTCGTACGGAAATTAATGCAGAATTTCACGTTTTAATTAAATCACCTATCGAGATAACGAACTGTTTAAGTTTGACGGATTATATCTTTGTGTGTATCTCTTCATTTCCTAATCCTCTTTCAAACAACATATGTTGTTTTACCTCTGTAGTATATCATTGGTTTGATATAATCCAGATGGTGCTAAGATGCCAAAGAGTGATTTTTCGTCTGATTTATAAGTACATAACGATGTTAAATCACGATAAACAACATTATACAGGAAAATAATGTTATTTATTTATTTATTTTATTTATTTGAGAGTTTTGGAGCGTAAAACTTATTGGTCAATAATGTTGATAAAATAATTAGTTGAATAATGTTGAAAATAATGAGTTTAAATAATCTTTTTGATTAATGATTAAATATTAATTTTATTAATGTATGATTTTGGTAGCTCCCGGACCCGAGTTCGAGTCTGACTGAGGGTAGAAAATTTATTTTCTGTTATTTCAGCTGTGGATCGAATACGAAGTCGAGGGGCCCTCACACCCAGCCTCGTTCAAGTGGGTACCCTTAATTGGAGGGAAAACCTGGTGGCTCAAAAACAGTACAACTTTTTTTTTTTTTTATGGTCGTGAATTTTATACTCTGTTCTTAATTGTCAATCCTTTGTTGTAATCAGAGAATACAAATTAATTTGTAAATATTATTATATTTGAAACAAATAATAAAATTTTATAACCATGAAATTTAATCAGCCAAAAATTAAGATCCAACTCCGTTAGGTCTCAAATAACTTTTATACATAACAAAGCTTTAAATGAAGTAATCCAAAAGGTAGGTATGTATGGTCTCGCATTTTTTTCATAAGGTAAAAACAAAAATTAAACCAAAAAAAAATTATTGTTAATAAATATTAAAAACAAAAACAATAATAATAAAAGAGCTGTCCCACATGCCATTAATCACACGTGTGGAATGATATTTACCATTGTTTGTTTATCCTAGTCTGCCTCTCTATGTTTTAAATCAAACATTTCTCTCTACTGTTATTTAATGTTTATTCGGTATTGGATATTCAAGAATAAATTTTAATAAAAGTTTATTTTGGATAGTACCGTGGATGGAAAATGAAAAGTACCAATTAAGTAAAACATTTTTTAAATATACTGATAATCAAACTAGATTGGGTAAGCTCTCATCAAACAATTCGAATCAACAAACCTGTATTACTCGATCATGTTAAACAAGAAATTATCTGGAAAAAAAAAATATTAAACTATGTGTTAATATTTACAACTGTATACATTATATACAACAAGTAAATTTGAGGAAATGATTGCAATGACATTTCAATAACATGCAAAGAACAACTCGCTAGTAGCACTTCAATAAACGTTCTACATTAGAAGGTCTCTTGGCCATCTCCTTTTCAGACACCTCGAAGGATTATCAGGAATTGAGTGTTAAAGAAGTTGCGAGACTAGTCGATTCGAGTGGGTATGGAGTTTACTATGAAGGAAAGGTATCTGGTTTGGGGACAAATCACCAACATATGGAACATTAAGATCTTTATTTGTGACATAATAAGCAGCATTGAGGATTTTACAAAGGATTAGCTATGAAATTTGTTATAAGGTTTAGTGGAGCCCCGAAGATCAAATCAGTATGTCCGAATGATTCATATTGGGTCAATGAAGGAGTGTACGAAAACGACGAGCAGTTTCTCATCTTTTAAGTATGGTATATATTTATTTTTTTTATTTTATTATCTTTATTAGTTAAAATGATTCCTTCTGGATGAAATTGATTGGAATGTATTATAATTGCAGTATGCAGTATTTTAGAATGCGTGAATTTTAAACCAATCTAGTAATTGCTCGTGAATAAGTCCAAATGTTAGAGTTAATTAGTATGTCATGTGTGTATATAATGCACAGCAAACGTGCAAGAATCGTTCCCTGGCGAACTGAATCCCTCAACGGTCCTCCAGAAGAAGTATCAAGTACAGAGGTCTTCTACTCAAAATTAAATATTGTTTCACTTTCTCTTTCCTTTCCGATGTGTTTTTCTGTCTAAGAATAAAATAATTTAATTCTAAATGTTATCCGAAATCTTCTGTATTTCGTTATTACAAACGTTTTGTAAATTTTAGCAAGTAATATAGTTACTAGTTTTTGGATTGTGGTGGATTTACTATAAGTCATGAATAATAAATTAATAATTATGAATAGTGTATAATTGTATAATTATCCTAAATATATTGAAAGAATGAATAACAGCGACAAGGTACTCTCATTGTCCTCAAGGTATAAAAGAGAAGAGACGGTTCGATAATCGGCGGCTGGCACAGGCCAGAGTGTGTACTCATCCCTCTTTCAATGACATGAGTTATCCATTATTGGCAAAGGATGAATTGAATTTCATTTAAAAAAACAAAAAAATATATATAATCAAAAAGATGTATGCATAATGATACAGGCGGATCAAAAAAATTATAAAATTTTAAATATTAAATAAAAGAATTATTTCACTTGAGGTACGCATGATGATATAGAAAGATCAATACAATTAGGATCAATGAATTAATTACCACTTCTGTTGGAATCATTTTATTTGAAAACTTAGTTTCGAATGCTAAACATTCATCTTCAGTTCTAAAACATACAAAATTTTCAACATATCAGCACTATGTTACATGGATTATATAAACCATAATATATACCAAATCATGGTAAAGGGAAGTATCTATTTAACTATATTTATTTATATGTACATTTAAGTACATATACAATATTATTTCAGGTAGGTTAAATTTTTGGGGTTTACTATGGGATTTCCCTTCTGAATCATTGGATTATTCCGTTCCTATTAGAAACAAATTTAAAATGGGGCTATTTTTATATAGTCAATAAATTTGTTTCCAATACGAATGAAAAAATCCTATGAATTATAAGGTAAATCCCATAGTAAATCACAAAAATTCAACTTACCTGATCCCTTCCCCTTTCCATGATGGATATATTTCAGATATTTGCTAGATCTCCTCAGGTGAGTACCAATGTTTGATTTCTTGTCTTACATTTTCGAAAACTTTAGTATATATAATCCACGTAACATTGTACTGATTTGATGAAATGTTTGTATGTTTTAGAACTGAAGATGAATGCTTAGCATTCGAAACTAGTATTCTAATAAAATAATCCCAATAGAAGTAGAAATTAATTCATCGATCCTAAAGAATCACTTTTCATTTATATTGGTATTTAGTTTATTAGAACACTAGTTTCAAATGTTAAGCATTCATATTCTGAAGAAAGTTTCCGGAGGGAACAAATGCTTTATAGAACAACCAAAGTCCATTTTCGCATTGACATGGCTTTTTCTACCTATAATAGTCATGGCCTTTAAGTAGATGGCACATTGCCGTGACAATAACATTTAAGTACATATACAATGTTATTTCCCTGTTTTATCTTAATTATTACTACCTATATGATATCAATTATCTTCTCTGGTGGTTTCTGTGACATAATTGCTTATGGTAAATATTTACTACATCCTTCATTTGAACCAATAAATAAATAAATAAAATAAAATTAGATCTTGACATAGAATACAATATGTTGTCATGGTCATAAGCAATACGACATGGTTGTAGTAATAAAAATAAGAAGAAAATGTAATCGCCATAAAGTTTGGAATTGCTTTGACGTAAACTTTTTTAAATTTGAATTACGGAGAAAAAAATGAAGTTTATGAATACATCTAAACATTATCAGTGACAGCTGAAGACAAAAAAAAAAAAAAAACATTATATGTAATCATAGAATTTCAGAATTTTTCAAGATGAAAATTACCCCTAGTTTAGAAAACACCCAGATGCAATTAATATAGTTTTTTTTTGTTTGCTTGTGGGAACTTAACGGCCATATATACACTAATTATTAAAAGAAGGATGGGCTATTCTACAGATGAAGAACCTATTCCAGCCATACTGGTAAGGCTGTGACTAATTTCTATTTCTATTCTGAAAGCAGTTTCTATTTAAAAAAAAAATTATTCATATCTTAAAAAAAAAAAAAATGTCAGTCATTTGGAAAACCTGAAGGACTAGCTATTTACTACCCAACTACAACATTGTTCTCTTTACACTCACTAAACTCTAGGTCAGATATCAGGTAAGCGGACATGTAGAGAGGTAAATACATTTTGATCCAAACATGAATTAGTCCGTTGGGTTTTCCGAACATAACGTTAAATTAACAAAATTATTATTAAAAAATTCAAACCATATACACTGAAACCAGCAATAACGGATATAGTAAAATTACGGTTGAAAACTCAAATCAAAATTGGAAAATGATTTCGAAAAACGTATATTTTCATCGATAAGGAAGTGAAATGTGCATAATTGTAGATATCAAACCTTGTCGAATATATCTATAGATGAGCCATCAGTTTGGAGAATTAATAATTTTGGAATGAAAATACTTATATTTCAAATACTCTCTAGGAATAAATTTAATTAAAAGTAAAATATTCAAGACGACAAAAATATATTTCTAAATATAGTTGTTTTCAAAATTACCCGGACCTCTGATTTTAAACTCGGATTTTAAATGAATGAACAAGCTTCTAATTTTAGCTGATCACCTGCTGATAACAAGTCACTATGGAGAAATGTTTTCATTTAATTAAAATCTTAATAATTAATTATGAGCTGAATTTTATTTTACTAATTAATCGTTAACTTAATTCAAACGATGTCAGCCTCCGAGACAACGCTCCATATATGCTTGAACTCACCCTACTAATGAACGCTAGTAATTTTAATTGGCAATTAATGAATTAATTAGATACTTCTATGACATTATTATAATACGGCTCTAAACCCACATTAGAAAATTAAAATTAAATCTCGCTTTTAAAATAGATCGACTATTATAATATTGACTCACTCTACCCTAAAGGAAAAAAAAGAACCATTCCAAAAAAAAAAAAAAATTATGCATCAAGTAAATGAGCTGTTAACTATTACAATAACGTGACAAAACTTGAAAAGAACTACTCATCAGTAGCACTTCAATAAAAATTCTACACTAGGTCCCTGGGTCATCTTTTCAGACGCCTCGGAGGATTATCAGGAATGGTGTGGGAAGCAAATTGAGAAATTAGGGGATTTGAGTAGTTATGGAGATTAGTATGGAAGGATAGGTATACGGTTTGGGCTAAATCACCAACATATGGAACATAAAGACTTTTATGGACACGTTTATTGGTGACAAAGTAAAAAGCATTGAGGATTTTTCGAAGGGTTTTGGAATGTAAGGATTGAATACGAGATGGATTAGATGGTTTAGTGGAGCCCCAAAGCTCAACTCCGTACGTCCAGATAGGTCTAATCACAGTAGTGTATATTAGTCTTTTGTAATTAATTGGGAGCTTTGAACGTTTGTCTAGTAAATGTTGAAGTCTTCCAATGTGGATTCCAAGTTAAACGTTTGTCAAGTTGGAGTCCTAGATAGAGGATCTGTTCAACAGGGATCAGTGGGATATCATTAAAGGATACTGTAGGCCAGTAAGTCGTAGGTTTACAACGAAGGGTAAAGGTTATTTGGTGAGATTTTTTTGGATTTATTTTGATTCTCCATTTTTGACACCATTCTTGAAGGGTTAGGATATGGGATTGGAGTGTTTGGGGGGCAATGAAGGGGTCATTGTTTACGGATAGCACACATGTGTCATCAGCGTAAGCGGTGAGGACAGCGGTAGGATGAGTTGGAATGTCAGCTGTATACACCGTGTAGAGGATGGGGCCTAGGATACACATCTAAATGAAAAAAAAAAAAAATCAACAAAGACGGGCGAAACTAATACATATCGTAGGAAAATAGTCTAAAATTAAATATTCACGAATCATCAGAAATAATAAAATTGTTTAAAGAACAAATAAATATTTCAAGATATTCTTTTGTATTTTAAGTTAGTTACCAGAAGAAACAGAAAAACCACCCACTGGTAGGAAAAACCTACATCTATCAGAGAACCTAACGCATATCTTTCTATCACATCACCTTTCAATACAAGTTACAAGCTATTGGCTTGGTGCAAAAATAATGCAGGTTTTAAATATTTATTTTTTTTAAGATATTCTTTAAGTTCTTGCCAAGTAAAGAAGGATAATGTTTATTAATGTTGTTTTTCCTCAAATATAAGTTTAGTTTGTGTAAGGTTGTGAGTAAGCAATGACCTCTGAATTCACAATGTCAAATTTATTTTTACGAGTTCTAACTTGGTCTGAGTGCGGACATCATTAAAAATCATATTAATCTCTAAAGATAGTTTTAAAATTAAGAGCTATTAAAGAAATGTATTAACAGAAAATAGAAGAGAGGATTTAATTACCTCTAAGTATGAAATTAAAACAAAAAAAAAGCTATAGATAAGAATAAAATTTAATAAAACACTAAAGCTATTGTTGGATATAATCAAATAAGAGGTTATAATACGGTTATAATAAAAAGGTTAAGAACGCTGTAAATATAAGAATAATATTTTTAGAATCACTCAAAGAAGTCATAATAACAAATATTCAATAATATTGAGTGCTTTCAAAAGAAAATGTTCATAATTCCAGCTTTATTACTTATTTTAAACATTATTGAATACTGGTCTTAAAAGTAAAGTCCATTATTTTCTACTACGTTCCCCCATATTTCTGCCATTAATTGGGTATTATGTTGGTACCACAAAGGAGTGGTTTTGAGGCAAAAAACTCTTCAACATAGACGTCCTCATAATTATCAAAGACCTTTTAAAAATTATTTTTTGATCTAACCAGAACAGAGGGTCTCAGCTGGCACAGAACGTGGGTTCGAATCCCACCTGGGCGAGTTTCAATTGAGGATGTGGCCGCAATTAGGGCCCAGACGCCAAAACTAACATCCTAGCTATGATCAGTCAAAGTTTTTAATGATTCGTGCATAACTTTGTATTGGTATTACATTGAACTTTTCACTTTCTACTTTTTGGACAAATATTCGATAAAAGGATCAAATAATCTTTAATATATATATATATATATATATATTTTTAATCCTTTAATAATTGAAGTTTACAACTGTATTAGAATATACATCTAGTAAATATGCTGTATACAATGCAATATGATAACATAATTAAGACTTGTAGAGGAACTACCCATTGGTAGTACTCTAATGAATATTTACAAAAGTAGATCACGAGGCCATCTTCTTTTCAGGCCCCTCGGAGGATTGCCAGGAATGGAATGGGAAGCTAGCTGTGCAACAAGTGGATCTGGATGAGTGTTAAGTTTATTATGAGGGAGAGGTATCTGGTTCGTGCCAAGTCGGCGAAATATGGGATATTAAGATCTTTACTGATAAGTTTGTTTGTGACAAAGTAAGGAGCATTAAGGATTTTTCGAAGGATTTTGGATTGGAATGATTGGATGCGGGAAGAATTCGATGGTTTAGTGGATCCCCACAATTCTATACCTTAAGTCCAAATAAGTCTGATAATCGTCATATAGACAAGTTTCTTATAGTGAATCGGGAGATGTGAACGTTTGCCAAGTAAGTATTGTAGCAGTCAAAATCTACGTGCAGCTTCTTGTCTTTTCAATCTTGTATGAGGGTTCCTGGTAAGTCTCTTTTCCAGATGAAATCAAAGGTATCGTATTTGTTCCACATTAACTAGCGGTACACCATTAAAGGATACTGGAGGACAGGATGAGGTAGGTTTTCGACGGAGGGTAAAGGTTATTTGTTGGGATTTGCTAGGATTTATCTTGATTCTCCAGTTATAACACCATTCTTCAAGGGAAGTAATATGTGACTGGAGTGTCTGGGATGCAGAAAATGGATCATCATTGACTGATAACACGCTGGTGTCATCAGCAAAGGTTGTGAGGATAGTATTAGGATGTGTTGGAATATCAGCTGTATAAACGGCATAAAGAAAGGGACCCAGGATACTACCTTGGGGAATACCAGCGGTCTGAGGAAAGAAGGATGAGTATGTAGAATTGTGGTTAACTTTAAATACTCTATCAGAGAGGTAGGAACGGAGGATGAGGAAATATGTAGATGGAAGGAATTTCTTTAATATTTAATTCTCAGATCGCTATGCAAAAAAAATATATATATATATATATATATATATATATATATATATATATATATATATATATATATATATATATAAAAATTATGGGCCCTTTTTGCATAGAGTGCCTTTTTTGCATGAATTCTTGGACTCAACGTCCCTAAAGAATGAAAAAAATGTACAGTAAAATGTTATTATCATCTGAGTTGCATTATTTCGTTGATTGTATCATCGATACGCAATACCGATTCTTTCCTCAGAAATCGATGTATCCAAGAATCAACATTTAAAAGGTAGGGGAAGAAGCCAGGTAAGTCATTTTTTTTTAAAGATGAGTTACTGGTATCAATCGTTTCCGAATAAACAGTTGTATTCTCCTAGCGAGTTAAAATGTGGAAAAACCGAGCGATTCAAAAAATATAAACCATGGAAGTTTTACTGGATGGGGAAAGAACCAGGCAAGCAATGGTTTCAAGTTTCACATAATTTGATTTTTTTCTGGAATCCTTTATCTCTAATTTCACTTTCTTTTACAAAACCAATTCCAACATTTTTTTTTCTTTTACAATAGCAATGTTTTTAAAAAGTTGGAAACTTATTTAAGTAAATGGTGTTTTTCTCAGTTCCGATAAAAGTTAACGTACGTGTTTTGTTTTTTTTCCCCCCAACCCTTAATTCGACATCGACACATCCCTTACATAATTGATATCTGGACAAAATACAGGATGAGAGAAACATTCACATCATTTTTTTTTTTTTTTTTTTTTTTTTTTTTTTTTTTTTTACATTGTTTAAACCGAACTTCCAGTGGTCCGGACGGGAACCTGTCTCATCTAGTCCGGTTTAGCAGGAATCTATGTGAGTAATTATTTTAATATTTAATATTTTAACATACGCGAATATGGTAGAGCAATACGGTACCTGTGTTGCAACATAGATAGTTCATCGCGGACCTAATTCGAACCTAATGCAGAACGCCAGCTGGAGCAGACCCCACATGCCCTTCCAAGCAGACACCCTTCCCTGGAGGCGGAAGGAAGACAATAGTGGCCACAAACCGGTCCGCTGGGTCTGGAGCTCTGGAACTCTGGAGGGTGGTAACCAGTCCGCTCCAATTATTCACTCCAGCTATCTAACTAACCGTATAGACCCACTCAAATATGGTTCTAGCTCCACAAGTTCCAGCCGTAATAATTAATATTGAAAAAATTATAATTATACCTTTCATTGATTTGTGCGCTTTTGAGGTTTATTATAGAAAAGGCATCTGGTTTGAGCAGAATGAGTATTCAATTTAAAAGGGCAAAATCAATGTCAAGGGAATTTATTTACCCAAAAATTAAAGAGAATGCTCCACAATGAAGAACTGCGGGTGTTCTATCCGGTAAATATAGTTCAGGTAATTTTTTTTTTTTTTATTTATTGAAATTTTCAAACGTACAAAAAATATACATCATGAAAATGTTTTGATATTGATCACAATAACAAGTCAAAACTTCAAAAGATGTACTTATCAGTAGCACTTCAAAACAAATTCTACTCTAGAAGCTATCTAGGCCATCTTCTTTTTAGACGCATCGGAGGGATATCGGGAATGGAGTGAGAAGCAAGTTGAGATACTATTGTGGTTATGGGGTTTGCTGTGAAAAGATAGGTATTTGATTTGGGCTAAATCAGCAACATATGGGACATTAAGATCTTTATGGATAAGTTTATTTGTAAAAATGTAAGGAGCATTATGGATTTTTCGAAGGATTATGGATTGAAAGAATTGGATACGTGAAGAATTAGGAGAGAGAGCCCCAATGCTCAATTCCCAATAGATTGGCTCAATGCCCAATGTCCAAATAGATCTGATAATTGTCATGTAAATGAGTCTTTTGTAGTAAATCGAAAGGTTTGAACGTTTGTTTAGTAAATGATGAAGAAGTCGAAAACGACGAGATATTTCCTGTCGTTGTAGTCTTGTATGTGGATTCCAAGTTAAATTAATGCCCTGATTCAAATACAGCTAGTCATTTTTGAGCCGGAGGGTAAACTACTGAGGGGTAGACCAAGATGTAGGTGGGAGGATTGTGATAGGGCTGATCTTGTGTATTGAAGATTTGGAAGAGGGGGGTCAGAGGGATGTATGTGGTCAAGGGTTGATGGTATCGACATCGAACCTTCGGATTCGCTATGCCATTATTTTAATTTATTATTTTTTTAAATTTGAAAATTTTGTAAAATCCTCTAAACTTTTAATATACCAAATAAAAGAATTTATCAACATCTAAACGTTAATGATTTGCCTGTAGTGTTGAAAAACTATCTTTAACTTCCCGCTGAATGGGTTAACAACGGCAGAATATCCTTCCGCCATCTTAAAATCGTTAAATCTTTTAATATTTCAAAATAATATCGTTAAGTACAAAAACTAAAAGGACAACGATGACGGAATATCCTTCGGATAACTTAAATACCGTTAAATCCTGGAATATTTCAACATATTATTCTTATGTTCTTCCGGCATCTTAAAATAAAATTCTTAAGGATGAAAACTGATAAAATCTTCACACAAAAAAAAAAAAAAAAAAAATAAAAAATAAAAAAAAATAGTATTCTTAAGGACAAAAACTAATTCTAAGTGGGGAATGAGAGTGTCCAAGGATGTCCTCCGGCTTCAAAAAATTGTCAGATCCTGGCATATCTAAAAAAAAATTTTTAGTAACATTAATTTTTTTCTTATTTAATAATCATCATCTTCTGTCCCGGAGTGCTTTCAATGAGTAGTTTCTTAACAAGACAACATAATTATACTCTATATTTATTTGTTGTATTCTTATAATACAGTTATAAATTTCAATAAATAAAAAAAAAAATTGAAGACACTTTAAAAAGCAAACAAGATACTTCGGGATAACAGGACAGCTCTTTTCGGTTCTATAACTAGAGTTGGACCTAACTTCGCCGAACTTTTTCGCCCAACTCAACCAACTAGTCTGACCTTAAAACTTTCAGATCTTGGAAACTAGCAACAATGATGCGAATAGTTAATTATTATCCTAAAATAAACTATATCCCATTTGTATTCTACTTTATGTTTTTAATTTTAAAAAGTGCTAACTAGATAAATGAACCCACTTTTAGATAAGAGACAAAAGGCAAAGTTAGATTAGTTTATTAATTAAATGAGCAAATAGTTAACAGAGTTTAGATCCCTATAAAACTTTTTAAAAAGGGAGACATTTTAATAATTTTTATCTGAAATTAATATTCTAAACGAATTATGAAAAAAAAAATTGTATTCATAAAAAGAAGTTTCATTTCCATTCAATATTAAAATATTAATTTAAAATCAAGACACATGAATGTTATAAGTTGATATTTATCGTAGTTTAGTGAAATTGTGTGCACACTTTCCACAGACTGAAATAGTAAGTTACCTAGGGTTAATGTCTGCCGATACAGAAAGAAAAAACGCCTAACCTTAACCCAAAAGCTTAAATTAATGTACCCACTATTTAAAAGACAATCGAAACTAAAACTTTTTTTTTTTTTTTTTTATTACATTTTTAATTAGATAAGTCTTTTGACTGGGGATCAATACTTCTTTGGTGTAACGTTTTTTTCACATTCAAAAATGTAATATTTTAACCATCTCTATTGATGATACTCGTATCGAAAATTTTTCGACAGGTTTCTTATAAAACATTCAGTAGAAAATATTTTTTTTTATATAACATTTGTCACTAGGATGTACAGTTAAGAAACTACAGGGTGTCCCGAATTTAAAGGCAAAACTTCAGGAACTTATAGGGGACCGAAAAACTAAGACAAAAAGTCCTTTACAGATTTTCTCGTTTTTGCTTAGTTTTAGAGAAAATCGCAAAAAAAAGAAACAAAACAAAAATATTACAGGTAGCGATTATCACCTTTCAAAGTTCGTCAGGCTAGGCAGTGACATATGTAAACACCTAATGTTATCCTTTACATTCTTTTATTTGTTTACATTTTGGCTTCCTTCTAGGATTATAATTCCTAAATCAGTCTTCAGTCAGTTACTCAGATATTTTTGTGTGAATAGCATCAGTCACAATGCATACATATTCTAATGTTGAATACGCTGATATGATTTTTGTGTATGGTTTCTGTAACGGTAATGCTTTAGAAGCGGTGCGGGTGTATGCGCGCCGATTTCCAAATAGAAGAGTGCCTAATCGACGAGTCTTTTCGTTAACTTTTAATACACTACGAGAGACTGGGTCATTCTTAAAACGTAATGAAGGCGACCAATTCCAGGCAGCAAAAAGAGCAGATTATCGGAAAAGAAATTGTGTCCAAACCACTTCGACAACAATCCTGAGACTAGCATCCGAAGAGCATCTGCTGCATTAGCAATATGGCGAACTTTGAAAGGTGATAATCGCTACCCGTACCATCTTCAAAAAGTTCCGAATTCATTACCTCAAGATTATGTCAAGAGATTGAATTTTAGTAACTGGTTTCTTGACAAAATTCGCGATGATAATTTATTTCCATTAAAAATTATATGGGCCGATGAAGCTACCTTTACAAGAGGAGGAATTGTTAATCGAAGAAATTATCATGTATGGGCTCTTGAAAATCCCAGAGCTATTAGAGAGAATGGGTTTCAGCATGAAGTTGCTATTAACGTTTGGCTTGGAATTTGGAACGGATTACTGGTGGGACCATATTTTTTACCTGGAAGATTGAATGGTATCACATTTACACATTTTTTGGAGAACGACTTTTCTAATTATTTAGATGACATTCCCTTACAGCAGCGGATTGAATTGTGGTTCCAACTCGATGGATGTCCAGCTCATTATAGCAGAGTTGCTCGAGCTTGGCTGGATATAAATTATCCACAACGATGGATTGGACGTGGAGGAGTAGTACCTTGGCAACCCAGATCACCTGATATGACACCCATGGATTTCTTCGTATGGGGAACCTTGAAGCAGAAAGTTTATTCGGTGTCAATCAACTCAAGAGAGCAATTAAGAGACCGAATCATAGATGCAGTGCACCAAATATCATCAGAACAAAATTTAGCTGCAATTTATCAAGTGAGTGCTAGATGTAATGCTTGCATTGATGCAAGAGGACAACATTTTGAGCAATATTAACATTAAAAAGAACTAAATGAGTATAAAAATGAAAACTTGTTTTGTTTCAAGGTGTTTTACAAAAAGCAATTTAATCTCCCGTCATTATTTATTTAATCATTGTAACTAAACTCTCCTTTAGGTAGTATATATTGTATAATTGTTTTGTTTCTTTTTTTGCGCTTTTTCTCTAAAACTAAGCAAAAACGAGCAAATCTCTAAAGGACTTTTTGTCTTAGTTTTTCGGTCCTCTATAAGTTCCTGAAGTTTTGCCATTTAAATTCGGGACACCCTGTATATAAATGCAATATTTGCAAGCCAAGCACAGAGAGATCCAAGCTTTGATCTTTCAGCTGCGTCACAAACGGAACCCAGTGGAGATTTTTCGAATATGCATACATATATTACATAATTTGAATTTAATTAAAATGTTGGTATCTAATACTTTTATATAAGGTAATGATAAAAATCATGAAATGTTGCAAAAAAAAAAAATGTTTTTTCAAAAATATTTGAAACGAGAATCATATTTAAAAAAAAAAAAAAAAAAATCACATCTCTTTAAAACAAAAAAATGTATGTATTTTGACACAAAAAAAAAAAAAAAAAAAAAAAAAAAAAAAAAAGTTTATAAGAAATGATGATTTTTAGCTAATAATATAGCAGAGGAAATATGTAATGACGCCAAAAGAGACACTCTAATTCTTACTTTCCTCCGTTTCGTACGTTTTTTGTTTGTTGTATTTTTTTAATATAATCTATTGAACCATTGAATGGGTGATTGGAGAAACGACATAAGTCATACTATTACCATAATGTCTTATGTTTAGGGATGTGAAATATATGCATTTGCATATTTTTCCTAGCCAACTAAAACATATAAAATCGTAAAAATGTATATGTTTTGAAGCATTTGGAATCAATTTCAGTTATTTTTATTTTGCATATTTTGACATAAATACATATTTTTGCATATTTCGAACTTCAACTGCATATTTATCTACATATATCCTGAAAAAACCTGTACCACTTACAACCCATGAAGGGTCTCGGGTTCAGTACTCAGGTAGGGTGTACTGTTTCTGAGCCAACGGTTGTGAAAGGAGGTGATTTGGCCAGAATTAACGCTCAACCGCCAGGTTTTTCCCCCAATTAAGAGTACCCACTTTTTTAGGAGGCTGGGTATGCCACAGGAGGGTCTCCCGACCTCGAATTCGATCCACGGCCGAAATAACAGAAAATAAATTTTCTGCCTTCAGTCGGGCTCGAACTTGGGCCCGGGAGCATGGTAGTCAAGTGCCTTACCCACTGAGCTACCGCGCCTGCCATCTACATATATATATATATATATATATATATATATATATATATATATATGGCATTTTTATTTTCTATATTTGTGCATATTTTGTCATTAAAACATATTTTGAACTATAATTGCATATTTAACTACACGTCCTGCATATCAGCATTTGACTTTTGTTTGTTTTTTAAGTTTCTGTGCAGACAAAAAAATAAAATATAAATACCAAAACTACGTGAACTCCTACCCTTTTTTTTTTTCACCTATTGAATAAGATCGTGTTTATCCAGATCCTGATTCTTCCCTTCGGATCGTATTTACTTCTCTTTGAATTGTTTAGTCAGATTAATTTCTTGTTCTTGCTCTGCTCAAATACTTGGAATATTACTTCACTTTTATTTTTTCTCGAAAATTACTCTAGCAAATACACAAGAGCTTGTTGGAAAGAATGTAAGTTCTCAAAATTGAGACTTTTAAATGCGATGGAGACGTTTTAGATTGCGTTTCTTTAGATAAAGTTGTGTCAATTACTGCACATAAAAACAGCAAAGTACTTATGAAACAAAGACAAGAAATCAAAATTTGAAAAAACTTTAATATTTTTAATTAATATTTTATTACACAAACTGCCACTGGATTCACAAAATTCTGGTTTCGATACTGATTTATGTCCAGCTGAAATACCCTTCCATACATGTTTTCTTTTTAACATTCGTCTTGTCTTTTTGTTTTTTAATAGTCTTCTTCGCATTGTTTCCCTTTTTAACACTTAAACTTGAGTTTGTACTTATGTATAAGTATGTATATTTGCATATATATGTGCATATTTTTGAGTTTTTATTGTATATAATTCTCAGCCCTACTTATGTTGTATCTCGAATCAGTTGTTTAATTTTTTGTGAGTATCATTCTGAATATAATGATATGAAAAAGATATTGTTACTCTTTTATTTGTTGATCTTTTATATCATGGTTTCATATCCAGTGTAGAGAATAAACCACCGGTCCCTAATAGATGTTACAGATACCCTTTTTCCTCCACAGTCTTCAGGAAAATGGAAAAAGGAACAAGCGGGAAAGTGCGGAGAGTTTCCTCTTAGGAAAAAGACATCTCCGTTTATAGTTAGATCCATAAAACCCTATTAAAAGATCGCCATTTAATTGGCCCTCCTTGACAGCTGATCGAACTTACAGCATCCTATCCTATTACTTCCTTCCCTCTCACGGAAAAAAAACGATAATTTAATTTAAAAATCTATATTAACAAGAATCCCCCCTGTGGCAGCTTTTCCCGCTCTCATAAGCAAAGAACTTCGATAATTTTAATAAATATTTTTTATTTGTTTATCGATAAAAATCTTGTATTTAAGTATGCTATTAAGCATTATTTCTGCAACGATATTTTCAATCATAGCAGTAATTTTTAACCTGGTTAAAATTCCACTAATTAACATCTCCAAATTTTCAAATACTTAAAATTTTTTTTTTTACATAAAATAAAAATAAAAACTACTTATCTGACGTGGTTTCTGCACTCAACTCGCATCTTGCGTTCTTATGCTAGTTTTGATAGAAAACAAATTTTCGCATTTTTTGCGACATTGTTTCTGAACACACCAATTCAATTGTTATCCTGACATTTTTTTTTTTTTTTTTTTTTTCGAATCACCCATCTTTGGGGTACGTCAGATCAATCACTTCCTAGATGCTTGTGCTTTCTTTTTCTCCCAATCGTTCTTCATTCCCTCAGATCTCCTCCTCCTTTTGTCCTCTGATATGTGGATCGGTTTTCTGGTGTTGTTCTTAGCTTGGAACCTCTTAGTTTTGTCCTTGGTTATGGCCCTGGCTGTACCATTCTTCAACATGACTTCGGAAATCCGTAGCTCTTTCAAATCCTTTTCCACTTCTTTAAACCAATTGGTTTTAGTTTTCTTTTTGTAAAAGAAGTCAAAGATTTGCTTTGTTACTCAGTCATTCATTCGTAATATATGTCCATAGAAATCAATCCTCCTTTTCCGCATTGTATCTGATAATCTCTCTGACTTCACGTATAGGGCTTCATTCCTATAGAAAACTTGTTTGTTGTTTAAGAATTTTGACCCATTATCTTCCCTAAAATTTTCCTCTCCTTGATTTCCAGTCTTTCGATTTGCCCTTTCCTCCCCATGACCAGTGTCTCTGCTGCATAAAGTACTTCGGGCTTAATTACTGTGTTTTAATGCCTTATTTTAGTGTTCCAAGAAAGGATTTTCTTATTGTATGTGTTTTTGGTTTTCTGGAAAACTAATTCCATTTTGGTCCTTCTCATTTCCATTGCCTTCCATTCATGGTTGTTCCAATCAATCCATTCCCCTAGGTACTTGAAATTCCTGACCACCTCGATTTTTTGAGTTCCCACTTTAACTCTCTTGGGCATTTTTAAACCTGCATTTTTGGGCACTTAAACCTGACATTTTATATTATCATTTATTGCATTTTATTTTATTTCTTGTACTTTTAAGACGCCTCGGAGGTCTATCGGGAATCGAATGGACGGCAAGTAGGGACACTCCGAGTGGGTGACTACTCCGACATTTACTAAACAGACTTCAAAGTTCCCGATAAATTGCAAAAGACTTAATTACTTGACGGAATTAGGCCCATTTAGGCATACGTTGAGATTTGGGGCTCCACTAAACCTTCTAATTGTTCTTGCATCCAATCCTTACAATCCAAAATCCTCAATGTTCCTTGTTATGCCACAAATAAACTTATCTATAAAGATCTATATGTTGCATATGTTGCTGATTTGGCCTAAACCAGATTCCTATCAATTCATAGTAAACTCCATACGCATATAAATCCATTAGACCCCACACTTTCCTGACACTCCATTCCAGATAATCCTTTGAAGCCTCTGAAGAGAAGATGGCCAAGAGACCTTCTCATGCAAAGCTATTGAAGTGATACTCGTGAGCAGCTCTTTACATGTCACTGTAATCTTTTCCCGCAAATTTACTCGTTATATATAATTTATACAGTTGTAAAATCAATAAATAAATTTTTAAAATTTTCAAGGAGAAAAAATTTAAAGTATTCAAGGTGTGGCACATTTCGCAATAGAGGAAGTTTATTTCTAAAAGTTTATTCTCCAGAATTTTTAATTGTTATAAACATTTTTTAGTCAATTTTCTTATCTCAATTTTCAATTATGTTTAAAAGACATAACTTGAATAAAGCAGGATTAAAAATCGGTAAAAGAATAGCTGGACTGTAATTTAAAGATCCCACTCCAAAAAATTAAAATTAATTAAGAGATGGCTAATTAAGGAGAAAAGGTTAAATGAGAAAAATTAATTCCGATACGGGAAACATTTTAATCCGCGACGACAAGATGCCAATTACTCTAATTATAAAAATTAAAAACCAATTTAAAAAAAAGTACTTTCTTCTTGTATTTCTTAGAAGGTATTAAAATTTGGTTTAAAACCCGTACCTTGATACCCTTCTCTAAATTTCGCTGCTTTCCCTCAAAAAACGGTCCGATCCATTTCCAAAATTACATTAAAAACCTTTGAGTAACTTTTGATCAACATCTTTCTTGGAATAATAATATTCCCCAAATCACACGAATATTCATTTTTATTCTTAATCCCAAGCCTAAAGCGATAAGAAACTGCTCGTTGTTACAGACTACTTTAACATTTACTAGATAAACGTTCAAAGCTCCCAATTAATTATATAAGACTTATTTACATGATTGTAATTAGATCTATTTGGACGTACGGAGTTGAGCTTTGGGGCTCTACTAAACCATCCAATTCATCTCGTATCCAATCCTTACAATCCAAAATCCTTCGAAAAATCCTCATTGCTCCTTACTTTGTCACCAATAAACTTATCCATAAAGACCTCAATGTTCCATATGTAGCTGATTTAGCCCAAACCAGATACCTATTCTTTCATAGCAAATTCCATAACCATTCAAATCCACTAGTCTCTCAACTTCCTTCCTATTGTATTTCTGACAACCCTCCGAGGCGTCTGAAAAGAAGATGGCCTCGGGACCTTCTCAAATAGAACTTTTATTGAAGTGCTACCAATGGGTAGTTTCACAAGCGCACATAGTGCTTCACAAGCAATTGTCATTTTATTATTTTTTGTTATTATCACATTTACTGGATGTATACTTTTATGTACAGTTGTAAATTTCAATAAATGGATATTAAAATATTTTTTCCCCAAATCACCCGAAAATTCATTTTTATTCTTAACCCCAGACACCCCATTCCCTTATCACTTGAAAGAATTGTGTCATAACTGGAGAGTTGAGATAAATACCAGAAAATCTCAGAAAATAACCTTTATTCTGCGTTGAAAACTGGTCAAATCCCTGTACTTCAGTAACTTTTAATTAAGTGCCGTTAGATAATGCTGAACTGATAAAATACCTTGCATTCTACTT
The DNA here is from genome assembly GCA_003667255.2 of Euschistus heros. NCBI lineage: Eukaryota > Metazoa > Arthropoda > Insecta > Hemiptera > Pentatomidae > Euschistus > Euschistus heros. Next base: position 4,164,926 of record RCWM02000018.1, read on the forward strand.
ATACAAGATTTATATGGACCCCTCATACTCGATTTAAAAGGCAGGAACTTAACAGACGCTTTAGCCAACTGTATAGACTACTAAATGGGATATCTCATCTTCCCGTTCAAAACATACATCTTGTACAAAAATATCATTAAACCTATTTGGAATTATATACTTAACAGAGGGAGACAGCAAAGCAATCGAATATCAAATACATTCCAATCCAAATGCCTCCAAGCTATAGTGAATGCTCCTTATTATGTCTCCAACAATACCCTCCATAATGATCTCAATACAGCATACGTCCTCGACCTCATACCAATTTGAGAGTTTTTGAAATTCAATCGCAACCTTTCCTACTATCCCAACTCTCTGCCTTCATCACTTCCATTTTCACATATCCTGATAACCCCCACAGATTAAAACAGTAGTGACACGAGACCTTTTGTAAAAATGTGTTTATGCATGTGTTCTGGCAATGGCCAGCTTCCCTACTCATACCCTGAGTGACTGTTCTATAGCGCTCTCACTCAACCTCACTGGAATCCCTAGAACGTGTCTATATTTTAAATAAAGTATGATTGTATTTTTAACTTTGAATTCAATTTTATTTTTACAATTATTGTTATTTATCTTTTAATTTCATATTATCATATATATATATATATATATATATCGATTATATATTTTTATAGTTTATTTATATCATTTATGTATAGCATAGTTTTTTTCAATTTTATAATGCGTGAATGTAATCACAAAGTCACCCATGTTACTTACAGCCCACAGTGGTGGATTGTAACAATTACTCAATAAATTATTAATATTTTATAAAATCACATTTATACTTCGAATACAAATTTTTCTTTGTAATACTTTTATTTAATGTTTTTTTTAGCTTCCAATAATTTTTTTCTCAGAAAACAGAAATGAAAAATTATGATAAAACCAGGTCTAGAGGGAATAATAATTCTTCTATCGTCGCAAAATCGAGGTGGATAGATGTGAAGATCATATTCCGCTTAAATTTTAATGTCACGATGAATATTCAAAAGATGAGGAGAATAAAGATTTTAATATTTTGTGACAACGTGTCACAGCCAGGACGAAATAAAATTTCAGAAAACAATTTTATGGCATTGCAAGTTCTCTGAAGAAAGAGAAACGATTAAAGTTTCATAGCAGCAATTAAAGTTAAATGTCTGGGAGCACAAAAACTTATTTAACTTTTCTATTTTAGTATCCTAGGTCCTATCCTCTACACAGCGTACACATCTGACATCCCAACTCATCCTACCACTGTCCTCACCACTTACGCTGATGACACATGTGTGTTAACAGTAAACAATGATCCCTTTATTGCCTCTCAAACGCTCCAATCCCATATCCTAAACCTTCCAAGAATGGTGTCAAAAATGGAGAATCAAAATAAATCCAAACAAATCACACCAAATAACATTTACCCTATGTCGTAAACCAACGACTTCCTGTCCTACAGTATCCTTTAATGATATTCCACTAATCCCTGTTGAACAGAACCGCTACCTAGGACTCCACTTGGACAATCGTTTAACTTGGAATCCACATACAAGACTAAAACGACAAGAAACTGCCCGTCGTTACAGACTACCTCAACATTTACTCGACAAACGTTCAAAGCTCCCAATTAATTACAAAAGACTCATTTACATGACAGTTGTTAGACCTATTTGGACGTACGGAGTTGAGTTTTGGGGCTCCACTAAACCATTAAATTCATCACGTATCCAATCCTTACAATCCAAAATCCTTCGAAAAATCCTCAATGCTCCTTACTCTGTGACCAATAAACTTATCCATAAAGATCTTAATGTTCCATATGTTTCTGATTTAACCCAAACCAAATACCTATCCTTCCATAGTAAGCTCCATAAACACTCCAATCCACTAGTCTCCCAACTTGCTTCTTCCTGATAATACTCCGAAGCGTCTGAAAAGAAGATGGCCTAGAGACCTTTTAGTGTAAATTTCATTGAAGTGCTACTAGTGTGTAGTTCTTCACAAGTTATTTACATGCCATTGTATTCACTGTCAACACATTTACTTGTTGTATATTATTTTGTACAGTTGTAAATATCAATAAATGAAAAAAAAAGAAAAAATTCTGTTTGTTTTTAAATATCGTTAAGAAAGTAGAGATAGATATCTTTTAAACAAAATTAAACTTAACATTTAATAGTTTGATACAAATGTCATACTAAAAAAAAAAAATTAACAATTAGCATATTTTCCGTAATACGCAGTAAGGTAACTCCTCAGAGCACTTAAAAATCTTAGAACCCACAACCCATTGTGGCTTTCAGCGAGAGAATTCAACGTGAGAGGCCTACGGTTCGGAGTTGGCGGAACTGTAGCGAATAGAACAAGGAGCTTCATGGAAGACCTGGGTATTGGTATGAGGGACCTGGCTGTGTTAGCAGAGAATATTATACTGGACTGTTTGGGAATAATCCAACACCACATATATAATAACTGATGGTTTAGGAAGTGTAAAAGGAAAGAAAAATATGAAAAAATATATATTGCATGATTATCCTAGCTTTTAAATAGTTATTGCTATTGTTACCTTATTTTATGTACATAGTTTTATATTTATTTTGTATATTATATTTTATATTGTTATCAATAAGATTACATGTTATCTTTTTAATAATTCAAATTTTTGTATCTGTAATTTTATATTCCGAATGGGATCGATCACTTTAGTATGTAGATTTATATATTTTTAAAATAATGACTATAACGGTTTTGTTTTTGTTTTTTTGTGCTATATTTATTTTGTTATTTGTCAAATGTCAAATTGAGATTGATAAAGTATGCTATGTGAAATGTAGCAACCCATTTGAAATGGGCAGCACCGCTTAAAAAAGTGTTTCTCTCTCTCTCGGCTTATAAATAGATTGATTGAAATAAAAATATGACTTTTACAGATTATAATTTTTATATTAGATTCATATTTACAGTTTGTTACTTATGGGAGGAATAGGAACTTTTTTTTTTTAAACAAATTAACGAACTTTAAGAAAGATTATATTAACAACAAATATATTCAACAACTTTCAAAATACACAATAAATAACTTCCGCAGCCACTATTTTTTTTAAATCATAGTAATGGTTTTGTGTTATATTTAAAAAAATATTATTTCTTAATTGTGATGTAATGTAATGTAATATAAAGGTTGGAAAACGAAAAAGACTGCTATTTTAGCAATTAACATACGTTTTTATTTACAATTACATGTTAGGTAATTTTGAGTTATATACAGATATATATATATACGTCTATAAACACGATATGTTTTCAGGCATAATTGAATTACAAAAAAACTATCTACGTTAGGTAACGAAAATTATTTGTTTTTCTGACAAAACCCTTCGTTACATACCGGCCAATCTGTAAAAAATAGAAGAAAAGTTATAAGATAAACCAAAACTTGTAGCTATCTGTACAGGTGACTATAAAGCTATAAAGCGAAGTCAGCTGACTAGTTGACTAGAAAATGTAACTCAACGCAGGCTAAAAGGAGCTGGATCTATAGTTAACCACTAAGGTATTACGCCTTTAGATTGTACACTCACTAAAATATGCCTGGTCGTGTCATTTTTATTTTTTAAATTTAATTCGTTGGTTATAAAATAAAATTATAGCCGCTAATAAAATTGCTACTTCACCTTGTAGATAAAAATCTGTATGTTTAACTTTAATTGTAATTCTGTATAAATATAATCGTTGAGCTCCTGGGTCGAAAGGGGCTGTACAGTGGGGAATATCAACTGGCTGATAAAAAGTCTGATAAGCTCTGGAAGCATATTTTAAAATTGATATAAATTTTATTTTAGTAAACTTCAAAATAGGATTAAGAGTTTATCATGAATTTCCTAATTAATAAAATTTCATATACCCGACTACACTGCTTCGACTAATAAATAATACATAGTCAGGGGTACAGTCAGGATGAACACGGCAAGTTTTTAAATGAAAAACTTATATTTTGGCCATATCAGGGTGATTGTTGTCTAGATGAAGGCTTGACTCATCTAGACAACAATCACCCTGATGAAGACCTGCGAGGCAGGTCGAAACGTTGGCACGCCAAAATATAAGTTTTTCATTTAAAACCTTGCCGTGTTTATTCATCCTGACTGCACCACTGACCATTTCATCTCCTTAGTAACAACTCACAGTCAACAATCATCATCATAAATAATATATATTTTCAGAATTTGGCATAATTAAGATAATTTTAGAGAATAGACAGCATTGAACCTCTCTCAAGCTGTCCTGTTTAGTGATCTATAATTAAGATTTGAACTTTGACATTAATTATAAAAGGGAATAACTTCAGATATATTAAAATTAAATGTCAGATAAAATTAATTAAAACAAATTACTGAATAATTGGCTATGAAATAAGGTCCCTTTCGAACCCTTCTTCGTTTATATAAATTATTTAAATTAATTGAATTAATAATTATTAGGCAGAAGATGAGAGGAATAGAAGGAGGAGAGGGAGAGAGAGAGAGAAAGATTTTTATTACCTCTGGGCTTTAGGACCTTTCTAACAGACTATAATATTTTATTTCAATTAAATAAAATGTAATGCAAATATTATAAAAATTCATAAAGTGAAATTTTAGTTAATAAAAAAAAAAAAAAAAAAAAAACCAACAAATAAAAAAGAAAATTAAATTGAGGTATAGTTAAGGTATGAAACTTATTCAATTATGTTTTAAGGCCTGTGGCTCTATCTTACAGATAAAAATATATTTACCATATATCTTAGAACTAAACATATTACAATCCTTTGACGAGCCGACCTTACCTTAGAGAAAGAGTGAGAGAGAGAGAAAGACAGAGAGAGAGAGAGAGAGAGAGAGAGAGAGAGAGAGAGAGAGAGAGAGAGAGAGAGAGAGAGAGAGAGAGAGAGAGAGAGAGAGAGAGAGAGAGAGAGAGAGAGAGAGAGAGAGAGAGAGAGAGAGAGAGAGAGAGAGAGAGAGAGAGAGAGAGAGAGAGAGAGAGAGAGAGAGAGAGAGGAGAGAGAGAGAGAGAGAGAGAGAGAGAGAGAGAGAGAGAGAGAGAGAAACTTTTAAAAGTTTAAATGAAGAGTAGGCATGTAATAACAGGCTTGTCTTCCTCAGGCCTTAAATGCAAATTATACTATATTTTGATCGCATTCAATTATTATCAAAAGCTGAGTGCAAGGGAAAATGTAAAATTGAAGTTTAAAAAATAATATAGATTCCAGATAGGACTATAGCAGTACAAAATACCAGAAGTATACAGTTTTTGAGTCACGGCACTAAATTCATGAACAATCAATTCCATTCAGAATATATGATTACGTATAAACATATACAAACTTCCAACTCGCTACAGATCTTTCAACTGATCGAAGAACAGTTGTTTCCACGACCGTACTTACTGACATTCGATGTGAAGGTCTGAAAACAAACCGGACGTCGATTACTGATTGTTTTTATAAATACCAGCTGATTGAAATCAGCTGATTTAAGAAATATATTTGCAGCCTAATTACGATCGTAATCAACCACATATTAAAAACCAAACAGAATAAAATAATTTCTTCAAAAATAAAATAAATAATGACGGTGTATAAAATCTTATTAAACGCTACATATAATGTTGTTGTGTTAACAAATAGTATTAGGATGAGTACTAAGACTAAAACGACAAGAAACTGCCCGTCGTTACAGACCACTTCAACATTTACTAGACAAACGTTCAAAGCTCCCAATTAATTACAAAAGACTCATTTACATGACTGTGATTAGACCTATTTGGACGTACGAAGTTGAGCTTTGGGGCTCTACTAAACCATCCAATTCATCTCGTATCCAATCCTTACAATCCAAAATCCTTCGAAAAATCCTCGATACTCCTTACTTTGTGACCAATAAACTTATCCATAAAGATCTTAATGTTCCATATGTTTCTGATTTAGCCCAAACCAGATACCAATCCTTCCATAGTAAGCTCCATAACCACTCCAATCCACTAGTCTCCCAACTTGCTTTATCCTACATCCCTAATAATCCTCCGAGGCGTCTGAAAAGAAGATGGCCTAGAGGCCTTTTAGTGTAGATCTTATTGAAGTGATACTTGTGAGTAGTTCTTCACAAGTTATTTACATGCCATTGTATTCACTGTCAACACATTTACTTGTTGTATATTATTTTGTACAGTTGTAAATATCAATAAATAAAAAAAAAAAGGATGAGTACTTGATAAGGAGATCTTGGTGGCCGAGTGTGTAAAAGGGGTAGGCACTATAGCAATCACGCAACTTTGTCGCTGGTTCGAATCCAACTCTAGCTAGAATAGGTTATTAACCTCTAGGATATACTTCCTAACCTATTCCGATGACGTAAGGACGGTAATAAATAAACAAATAGTAATTGGTAAAAACGTATGGCTCTTGAGCAAACACTATAACGCCAAGTATTTCTCCCAGTTCAATGAAGAGATAGGTAATCAGTAGACCGAAATTGGATCCACCACAGGAAAATGTCATGACCCCATCGATCCATTGCTGATATAACGGAAAATATATTTTAGGCCTCTGGAAAAAAAAAAAGGATTCAACTAAAGAAGATAATATTTGTTGGATAAAGAATATATAATATCGGAACGATCTTGATACAGAATACGTTTAGCTGACTCCACAGACAACACTACAACCTCAAGAAACTGTTTGTCGTTCAAGATTACTTCAACAATGATTAAACAGATGCTCTATTATTCCTATAAATTACAAAAGTCCCATCTAAAATAAAATAATCTCACTTATTAGGTATACAGAACTGAGTTTTGAGGTTCCACGAATCAATTTCTTCATCTTGTATCCGATCCTTACAATAAAAATCGTTCGAAAAATCCTGAATTCCCATATTATGTCATAAAGAAACTTATCTACAATGAACATAATATTCCATATATTGGTAATATGGACCAAATCAGATATATCAATAAGGATTTTACTTTCATAGTAAAATCGACTTCCTATTTTATTACCGATAAATAAAATAGGGATCAATTAAATCAATCCCTCCGAGGGATAGGGATCAATTAAAAAGATTTAATTGAATTAATTTCACTAGGGGTAGTCATTGTATACAATATTCTTCAAATTTAAATCTATTTTTTTATACAGTAGTAAAAAAAAAATCGTATATCTCCCTGACTAGGAAAAACAAACAAATGATATGTCTCACTTGAGGTACGCATGATGGTATAGAAGGATCAATACAATTAGGATTCATGAATTAATTGCCACTTCTATTGGGATTATTTTATTAGAATACTAGTTTCGAATGCATCAGCACTATGTTACATGGATTATATACACTAAACTTTTCAAAAATGTAAGACAATAAATCAAATATTGGTACTCACCTGAGGAGATTTAACATATCTGAAATATATTCATCATGGAAGGGGGAAGGGCCATGTAAATTAAATTTTTGGGCTTTTTACCTAGGAATTTCCCTTATGACTCATTGGACTTTTCCGGTCCTTTGGAAACGAATGGAAACATTTAACCTATCAGTTAAAATGGAGGGGCCAGCCCCTTCCACTAAGGATATATTCCAGATATCTGTTAGATCTCCTAAGGTGAGTACCAATATTTTTGATTTCTTGTCTTACATTTTTGAAAACTATAGTATATGTAATCCATGTAACAGTGTGCTTACGTTTTGAAATAATTTTGTATATTTTAGAACAGAAGATGAACGTTTAGCGTTCGAAACTATTTTGTAATAAAATAATTCCAATAGAACTGGCAATTAATCTATCAATCTTGAAAGGATATGTCTGCCTATAATCTACTGATTTTACATCTACTACTTCTGATTATGAAACAGTCGGCAAATTTTAGATTCCACCAACTTCAACAGAGCTAGAGCGTGTCAAAAAAAATAAAAAAATAAAATAAAAAATAAAAATAAATAAATAAAATAAAAACCAACACAAAAATGTAGACAAAATGAGACTTTTTTAATCCAAATCAATATAGCTTCTAAACGGTAGTTTCTAGCGACAGATGTTTTATAACAAAAAATATTCTCCATTAAATTTTTGACATGGAAAATATCGACAAATTTTAGATCCGCGCAACACCAACAGAGCTAGAAGGTGACACAATATTACATTTTTGAGGGTGAAAAGAGGTTACAACAAAAAAGTATAGACCCCCAGCCAAAAGACATATCCACTCCAAAAAATAATTATTTTTTATTCTGATATCGACACAAAAAAAACTGTTTTTTTTTGGAAGATCCATCACATGATAAAAGATGTTAAATATTAAACTTTAATTGAAAAAAAAAAAAAAAAAAAAAAAAAAAAAAATGTAAGCATCTTGTTACATCTAGATGTGACCGGATCAAACCACTGCTTGGGAAACCGATTTGGCAAAGCTCCAGCAGAAAATCCATTTACAGAGTTTACAAATAAAACTCGACTGATCTCTGCCATTTCGAATCCATCTCTGATACTATTTTTCCGTTTCTGAAATAAAAACACGTGCCGAATATTGTTAAAGTTAGATATAGCTTTTCAAGATCGAATATAAAGGAAGCCGTGAATTTCAAATACCTAGAAGACCTGTATATGTGAATATTTATAAATATATATATATATATATATATATATATATATATATATATATATATATATATATATATATATATATATATATGTTTAGTAAGGTTCTTAAGGTTCAGTCATAAAAAAAAAAATCAACTATTTTGGCGACGTTTCGAGACTATATTGTTCTCATAATCATGCCCTACAGTGAAAAAACAGGTTACAATAAAATTATATAAGTCATACAAGTTATTTCAAAACATAAAGTTAGCTACAGTACAGGTAGGTATATAACAACATGTGTAGGATAATAAAAATATATATAATTACAGAATATAAAGGAGTATGAAGCAACTTACAATGTTACAATATCCACCAGTAACATTGTAAGTAGCTTCATACTCCTCTATATTATGTAATTATATATATTTTTATTATTCTAACACATGTTTACTTTATGTTTTGAAATAACTTATATAATTTTATTGTAAGCTGTTTTTTCACTGTAGGGCATGATTATGAGAACAATATAGTCTCGAAACGTCGCCAAAATAGTTGATTTTTTTATTTTATGACTGAACCTCAAGAACCTTACTAACATTTATTCCGACTTGATGTACTGGTGGATCCTTTTAACAATTAAAGGAAACTGCTAATCTTTGTTTAGGGTGTATTGGTTGTCCGATATCTCTCTGTTTTCCTTGAAGTCCGATATTCACGATATTTAACAGTTTTTTTCGAATTTCTTGGTGTCATTAAGTTCATCAAGTCAAGAAATAGGGTATAAGACCCCTAGATGCCATAAATTCCTGTTTATTTTGTGATTCGATAATTTGGTCTTCATCTCTTCTTCTCCTATTAACATTTAAGTTAAAATAATTTTTAGGGACAACATTTTTCCAAACACTCTACCATAACAAAAACAGTTTCCCTAAGACTTTTAGCACAAAAGCTAGGAAGAGGCTGGCGGTACCAAGCGATCGACCGACAATGATTTCTTAATCCTATATAGGTATCAAAGGCCTTGATCCTACATCGCTTGCGGAGTGCTTTTCTTTCAAGTTGCTCGATCTTCCTTTTATCTTGCTATGATTTTCTATTCCAGTTTCTTCGTTTCTGCAATGAAATCGGATAGTGGAAAAACAACGTCCGGATTTACAAATTTCCATGAGGGAGAAAAAGTATATAACTTCTCCAAATTTTCAAATAATTAAACAATTTTTTTGGCAGAAAATACATCCCGTATAACTACTTTATCTGACTGACGTGGTTTCTGCACTCAAGACAAGATGTGTGGTATTCCTAAGCTAGCTTTGATCGAAAACGAATTTTCGCGAATTACATTGTTTCTGGACTCACCAATTCAATTATTGTACTGGCTTATTTTATATTATCATTTATTGCATTTTGTTTTATTTCTTGTATGGTTAGAGGCTGTTTGTTTTTATTTATTTTTAAATTTATTTTACGTTTACTCTCACAAGACTAAAACGACAAGAAACTGCCCGTCGTTACAGACTACCTCAACATTTACTAGACAAACGTTAAAAGCTCCCAATTAATTACAAAAGACTCATTTATATGACAGTTGTTAGACCTATTTGGACGTACGGAGTTGAGCTTTGGGGCTCTACTAAACCATCCAATTCATCTCGAATCCAATCCTTACAATCCAAAATCCTTTGAAAAAATCTTAAATGCCCTTTACTTTGTCACCAATAAACTTATCCATAAAGACCTTAATGTTCATTAAGACGTAGTAAGCTCCATAACCACTCAAATCCATTAGTTTCTCAATTTGCTTCCAACTCCATTCACGATAATCCTACGAGGCGTCTGAAAAGAAGATGGCCTAGAGATCTTCTAGTGTAAAATTTTTATAGAAGTGCTACTGATGAGTAGTACTTTTCAAGTTTTGACATATTATAGTAATTTTTATCAGCTGATTTACTTAATTTGTATATTTGTACAGTTGTAAATTTCAATGAATTGATATATAGAGTACGTTTACTCTCATTGTACCTACCGTATGTATACATGAATAAATGTATCACTCTCATCCATATTACTCATTGCCCTACAGTGAGCTAGCTTGTATTATGTATTCAATAAAAAATAAAGAAAAAAAGTCTGTGAGTAATGGTGTACATGCATGTAAGGGCACTCTGTTTATACCTAAATTTATATGATTTTAAACATATTTTTTTCTGCGTTAACATTTTTTTTTTTTTTAATTATAGATGTGATAAAACAAATTGAAAAAATAATAATTACCATGAAGTACCATTCGGGCTACAAGGCAAAGTACAGAATGAAGATATCACCTTCCAAAGTTTTGAGATAAGGTGAGAAGTAATTACAGGTGTGAGGGGGTTCATTGCCTTCAGCTGGACACAAACTTTCGCCTTATCGATCAGCTAAGTGTGTCCCCCTTAGTAGGGGTTGACAAATTATTTATTAAAAAATATCTAAATTCATATAGATTATTTAATTATTTTAATATTTAAGTTTGAAATTCAATTATGATAAAAAATACAACTATAAATCCTAACAATACAACACAAATTTATTTATATAAAAATTAATAAATTTAAATAAGTATCAAAATTGTGAATCAGGGTTGAGGAATATATATTGGGTATATACTAATATTGGGTTGTTCAGAGATTAAGACGAAATTGGGTTGCCCTTTCTAAAAGACAAAAAGCTTACTTTTTAATAAAACTAATAAAGAGTATAATAATAAATAAATAAAAATTCAAAATACAATTAACTAAATAAATTAAATTGAGGTAAAGTTAAAGTACAGAAAATATTTTATATATAGAATGTTCTTATGGAGCTATCATATGAAATAATGCCACTTGCATAACCTCAATTCAACTAATTCCGGCTGTGGTGGTAACCATGTCATTTTCATTTTCTTGTTAGTTTTCAGTATTTTATTTTACCACTAATACCTGATTACTATTTTTGTATATTCTTATTTGATTTATATGCATTATTTTTTTCTTTATCATCATGTATAGTACTCATGTTTGTTTGGTATGCTTCGTCTAAATGACCTTAATTCCTAGTATGACGTTGAGAGGGAGAGAGAGAGAGAGAGGAGGGAGAGAATGCATTGATAGTTCAATAATAATGTTAACAGACATTCCGAAATTGGTCAAATCATCAACTAGAGAGATGTGATAGTAATATCAAATCAAGACAACAGCTGTAATTACCCCCCCCCCCCCCCCCCCCCCCCCTCCCTGCTACAGCCTAGAATACCCAATGACCTCTCTACAATCGATTAATTAACAACTCTATTTCTATAAAATTAACAATAAACACTAATCTCGGTGCCATAGGTAATAACCACTTTATAATAGTGTATATGATGACTGATATATACTTTTATATACAAATATTAATACAATAATATACAGTAGTTATAATAAAACAGTAGACATTAAAATATTATAATATTATAGAAATAAATTTAATGATTTGTGGAAAACAAATGAACAAAGTTCAGTTTTCCAAGAACGGTTTTTGAGGAAAACGAAAAAAAAAAAAAAGTCTAACATCTTAAATTCATTTTTTAACTATTTATCGATATCTACAACTGTATACATTATATGAATGGCTGATTGGAGGAATAACATAAGTCATGGTATTTAGATAATGACTTATGCTGTTACCTCAATCAGCAATTCATATACAACATATAAATTTGAGGAAAATGATAACAATGACATTTCAATACTATTCTCTAGTAACTCTTCAATAAAAGTTCTACATTACAAGGTATCTTGACTTATCTTCTTTTCATACACCTCGGAGGATTATCGGGAATAGAGTGTGAGGCAAGTTGGGAGACTTATGGATTGAAATTGTTATGGAGTTTGCTGTGAAAGGATAAAATAAAAAAATAAAAGAGTTTTTTTTTTTATTCTCGAACCTTAAGTCCTTTTAGAATAACAAGGGTTGTACAACCAAGGGCTTTCAGAGCCTTAAAATGAAAAATAATATTTTTATGATAATATAACAGATAATAATAATAAAATTAAAAAGGTTAAACAGATATTAATAATAAAATTAAAAAGTTAAACAGATATTAATAATAAAATTAAATAAGTTAAACAGATATTAATAAAAAGTAACAGAAAATTAAAAACAATTTTTTACAAAAACATTAAAATTTCATGAATACTAATTGTTCATATTTTATATAACTAAATATTGACTATTGACATTTTTCGTTGGACAGGGTGGATAGTAGGTTGTTAAAAAAGTGGTATTTGAAAATGAAAAGGTTAATTGAAGAATGTTGAGAGGGATGGAGTTCCATAGAGAAGAGGATCGGATTACGAAAGATCTATCGAAAGCAGCTGAGCAATGAGCAGGAGTATAAAAATCTGATTGGCGGGAACGCGTTTGGCGGGTAAGAATTGGGGATTTAAATTGAAGGAGTTCGGAAATGTAAGGTGGACGATGGGATTGAACGGTTTGAAAGATAAAGGATGCCAGGAAAAACTGGTGACGGTAGGAAGGAATGAGCCACTTTAACTCCGCATAAAACTGCGAAACATGGGTGATTCTGGAGATCCCGTAAATAATCGGGTAAAGCAGTTAATTAGTCAGATAGGTATCTAGTTTAGGCCAAATTAGCAACATATAGGGCATTTAGATGAATAAGTTTGTGACATAAAAAGGAGCATTGAGGATTTTACGAAGGATTTTCGCCATCGCCTTAGTAACTTCTTCTACTGTGCGTGCATTTTATAATATCCAAAATTATAGTAATGGAATAAGCAGTGGTATATATTGCAGTAAGAACCAAACAATTACGAATTCCTAACATCAAATTAATACATTTTAGAGTGTAACGAGAAAGCTTGATAACACTAAAGGATTAAAATGGTCTTTTATACACTGAAACGATATAAAGCCTTAAACATTATTATGCAACATTTGTTCTCATTTGTATAGTTAAATACCTACAAATCCATATTTTCTGGTTGTATAGTAGACAATAAGAACAAAAGAACAAACAATATGTACTGTTTGCCTCTCATTATAAATGGTTTTTATGTCTCACCTTTCAGCCAAACATTCGATTTAACTTGTTTATCCAGAAACTCTTTTGTTGCAGCTAACTTCTCAATTGTTAACTTCACCAGCTTGAATGCCAAAACAGCTGTGTCATTTTTGCAAATGGAGTTATTAGTGTTTTGTGATGTGGAATACCTGACTATTGTATAATGTGTTTATTGTAAACGGCGAGCAACCAAGGACACTGAGCAAGTCGAGGTTGAAATAATTTTAATTCAGCTTATGTTTTCTTTTTTTAAATTTTTTACATTAAAGAACCTTTAGAAAAGATATAACTAGATTAATAAATTATAATTTTGGGGTAATTATTTTGAACTTTGATTCAAGATTAAATTTTAAATTTTGAACTAGGATTGATGAATTATTAGCCACTTCTATTGGCCCTTATATTCGATGGCTAGTTCCGAATGTTAATCATTTATCATCAGGTCTAAAAACGAGCAAATTTTTCAAAACATCAGCACTTTGTTACATAGATTACATATTATAAACTTTAAAAAATGTAAAACAGGAAAACATCACTCACTTAAGAAGGCAAAATTAAAATGGGTTCTAACAGATATCAGGACCTATTTTCTACAAGACGTATTTGTTTCACTTCCGGGCATATGTTTAATTTATTATTTTCATTTAATAAGCGAAATTGGAATTCGGCGTCTTGTATTGTATGCTCTCATATGTTTTTTTGTTTTTTTAATGTTTTTCTGCTGTGATATAAATCATTGATTTATTGGTCGTCCAATTTTCCCGTTTATTTTGCTTCGCAGTCGTTACATTTTAGTTCATATGCACAGCTTTTATGAAATATATCTAAGTGAAAGAGCTCTACCTTATCTTTATGAGGAAATAAGATGACAATGATTTATTTAATTATACTTAAAAGCCCTAGGACTCCACTTGGACAAACTTCTTACTTGGAATCCACATACCGGACTAAAACGACAAGAAACAGCTCGTCGTTACAGACTACTTCAACATTTACTAGACAAACGTTCAAAGCTCCCAATTAATTACAAAAGACTCATTTACATGACTGTGATTAGACCAATATGGACATACGGAGTTTAGCTTTGGGGCTCTACTAAATCATCCAATTCATCCCGTATGCAAACCTTACAATCCAAAATCCTTCGAAAAATCCTCAATGCTCCTTACTTTGTCACCAATAAATTTATCCACAAAGATCTTAATGTTCCATATCTTGCTGATTTAGCCCAAATCAGATACCAATCCTTTCATAGTAAGCTCTATAACCACTCAAATCCACTAGTTTCTCAACTTTCTTCCCTCTCAATTCCCGGTAATCCTCCGAAGCGTCTGAAAATAAGATCTTTTAGCGAAGATTTTTATTGAATTGCTACTGATGAGTAATTCTTTTCAAGTTTTACCATGTTATTGTAAGCGTTTTTAACACATTTACTTAATGTAATTTTGTACAGTTGTAAATTTCAATAAATTGTAAAAAATATTTAAAAGCGAGATTGGACAAATCCACTACTTAGGACATGATGGACAAATATCTTACTAGGAATCCATATACAAGACTAAAACGACATGAAACAGCTAGACGTTTTCGACTTCTTCAACGTTTAATCGATAAACATTCAAAGCTTCTGATTAATTATATAAATATATACTTTATTATTACGTTTAACGTCACTTTATGCTGCTATGGCTAATCGGACGATGCTACGGTGGGAGTTCTAAATTTTGCCTATCCAGGTATAATTAGGATAGGGATCTTTAACGAGTACCTGACATCGCACAGGCTCGGGACCCCCATTTTACGTCCCTTCCGAAGGACGGGATTTTTTTTACTCCCTTTAAAAAATCCTAAGGTCATCTGCCGGGCTGCGAACCCGCGATCTTGGGTTTAGTAGGTTGCTATGCTAACCACTACACCACAGGTGACCCCATATATAAATATATATGATAGTGATTAGATATATTTGGACGAACGGACATGAGCTTTGGGGCACCACTAAACCATTCAATTCATTTCATAAACAATCCTTACTATCCAAATTCGTTCGAAAAATCCTCAAACCAATAAACATAAACACTTCAATGTTCCATATGTTTGATTTAGCCCACACCAGATACCTACCCTTTCATAGTAAGCTTCATACCAACTCAAATCCACTAGTTTCACAACTTGCTTCCCACTATATTTATGATAACCCTCTTTTTTAGCGTAAAACCTTTAATAAAGTGTTACTGATGAGTAGTTATTTTCGAGTATTGACATGTCATTGTAATCAACAACAACACATTTACTTGATGTATGTATTTTATACAGTTGTAAATATGAATAAGTAAATATTAGAAATAATTAAAAAAAAAGAAGTGAAATGTAAACCTAATTTTCTTAATTCTTGTGGATCAAAATGTATTTCTATCTGTCGAATCATAATAAAATAAAAACGAATATTATATATAAGCGAACTTACGAGAACAATATAAATAAAAACAAAATTTGAAATTATATAGTTATATATAACACACTGAGAGACCAATAATTCTAACCCATTGACTTTTTTCATTTTCTCGGCTACAAGTTTTATTGCTTATTAGGTTTTTACGTCGCCATATACTTTTAACAGAGCATATAAAACCTATTAGTATTATAAAAGATATTATTAAGTAAAAGTAAATAGATTTAAATAAATAAAAAAACAAAAAATATAGTTTTAAAAAAAACTAACTAACTAAAAAGCTAAGTGTGGTGAACAATTTGCAGCAGTCAGATGTTTGAAGCTAATTTCCCTATTCGTGATTTGTTTGCATTTTTAACACAGTTTATCCAAAATCAACAAACAATTTTTGTTTTTTGACATATTTCAGAGTAGGAATGGGCAAATGTTTACTTTAAAAATCCTATCTTGCACAAAATGTAATGACTTTTAGTATATGACATTTTTTGAATGAATTATCCATATTTGCGTTATAGACTCTTAAACATACCAAAACTACCTCGATGTCTGAGAATTGATTTTGCCTAAACGCCTAAGCCAAATTCAGCTTAAGAGATGTCTTTAGACGCAAAATTTAATAAACTTTAATTTTATATATACAACATTTTTCGATCGAAAACTTTTATCTATATATTGTTTTCCAAAACCCGAAAAAAAGTTTAGGTTTTTTTCCCCCAAACATTTTCCCCTTATCAAATTTAGTTTCGTTTTTGAAATTTTATTCTCAGAGCCCACCTGGGCCATATAAAATCATAAACCCTACTACTCCACCTTTTGCAAGGCAGACCCTCTTTGTGGGAGTAATTTAACTTGACTAACAAGGGGAGGATACACTCAGTCTCTCACGGATCTTGTTGGCAATTTTTTTGGAGGTTCCTGGACAAAAAATATTAGACACGTATTTTACTTTAATAATAATTAATGTAATAAATTATTTCTCCTAATTACTATGTATATATATATATATATATATATATATATATATATATATATATATATATATATATATAGAATAGAATAGAATAGAAAAATAATTTTATTCTGGGACAAAGTCCCACAAGAATAACAGATAAGTGCAGGTATAACTAAATTAAATCTGGTTAGAGACAAAATGAGATACAAAAAGAAAAGAAATAAAAAAAAAAACAATAATACATTAATGACACTATGTACATAGATGATATTTAAATAAAAAGAAAAGAAGATAACATTCTACAGATTAGAGGAGATAAAATTAAATGAGAAAAAAATAAAATAAAATGATATAGAAAAATCTTTTGGTACAATGATATGATTTGTATGTACAATAGAAGTACCCAATGTTATATTTGTGGAAAGTTAAATTTTTATTAAAAGGAATCTCAATTATTCCAGAACTGAATCCAGCAATGCAATAATAATTTTTGACTAAGTAGTTAGATAGTTAGCAAGCGTCAGTCTGGATGAGAAGGAGGTATTTCCAATAAAATATTTGAATGTTTTCAGGGATTTAGCTTGTCTGATGTGAGGAGGGATGGAGTTCCAGAGGATTGGTGAGCGGAAAAGGAAGGAGCGTTGGAATGTTAAAGTTCTATGGGATGGGGTATACAGATCAGAAAGACGGGATCTCGTATGTTTTGGATTGACTGCAGATCTGAATTGAAGCTTATTGTAAAAATAAAAAGGTTGAAGGGTATTGATAATTTGGTATAGGAATGTTCCATGGAAATATTGTTTACGGAAAGTGGGATAGAGCCAATTTAGTTGGGAATAGAGGTGGGAAACATGGGAACGCCTCGGACTACCGAAGACAAACCTGACGAAGCAGTTCATGATTCGCTTCAGTCTGTCCTCAAGAACCGTCGAGAGGCCACCGTAAACCAGACAACCACAGTCAATGTAAGGGAATAATAAGGAGGAGACTAAAAGCTTGCGGGTTGACTGGGGAAGAAGGTAACGGTTTCGATGGAATAATTTGAGAAGACCTATGGAACGGCGGGAAATTTGGGCAATCTGAGGTTTCCAAGAAAGGGTTTGATCAAAAACAATCCCGAGATTTTTTACAGAGAAGTAGAAAAAGATAGTATGATTATTTAAGGTTGAAGGAGGGTATTGTGAGTAGGAATTAAGGAGGGAGCTAGAGCCTATTAGAATGGCCTGAGTATTCTTTTCGTTATGTTGTAATTTATTTAAAGTTGCCCTGGCACTAATTCTGTCCAGATCTTCCTGAACTTTAGCGAAAGCAATGAATAGCTCTGAAGGGGAGAAGGAGAGATAGACTTGGGAATCATCTGCATAGAAGTGGTAGGAACAGTGATAGATTGAATTATGAAGATCATTAATGTAGGAATTGAATAGGAATATATATATATATATATATATATATATATATATATATATATATATATATATATATATATATATACATCTTAATATATATAAATTACGTATCGCCGCCTAGGGGCCGGCTAACACCTAAACTACTGAACCGATTTTAATCAAATTTGCACACCGTGTGCAGTTTGATCCAACAAAAAAGATAGGATACCTTATATCTTAATTTATAGTCGCAATATTATTTGTATATTATCTGTAAGTCACAATTATCTGTTAGCTCTATACGATTCTAACATATGGCGGTATAAGGTTATACTATTATATAAAGGACAAGCAATTTTTCGTTTGTGATCACTAACCACCAAAAACTATTGAACCAATCTCTACCAAATTTTGACTACATCATCTTCATAGTTCAAGGAAGGTTTAGCAATAATAAAATTTACATATTTTCTATTAAATTACTGTTTAAAAAGCGATACATAAGTGGTGTGCAGTAAAGCGAGTGCCATTTAAGAGAGGTTACAACGATCCGGTGTTAAATATAGGTAGAAACTGATAATAAAATGACTTAATTCAATTAAATTGTTATCCAAAAAGCTATAAATATGTGGCAAGCGACAATAGCGTTTTAATAAAAACTAATGAACCTATCTGAACCAAATTTTAACTACATCATCTTCATAGTTCTTGAAAGATTTAAAATTAGAAAGTTTACCATAATAATAACTTATACTATTATATAAAAGGACAAGCCATTTTACGTTTGTGATCACTAACCACGAATACTACTGAACCAATCTGTGCTAAATATTAACTACATCATCTTCATAGTTCCAAGAAGGTTTAGCAATATTAAAATCTACTGATTTTTCATTTATTTTTTATTAAAAAAAGAAAATATGTGGACAACAGTGAAGTTTGAAAATTGACCGATAGGTGGAGAGGTTCTACGCGAGAGGTTACAAAAGAGCTTGAAATCGATGATAAAATTTACTTATTAAACTATCAAGAAAATTATTTTAAAAAATTTAAATATGGTGTGCGATATGTGGATCCCAGTGAAGCTTGAAAATCGAACGATTGTGTATAGCACCATCCCACAATAGAGTTAACAATGGTAAACTGAACCTATCTGTACCGACATCTAAATAAATAATTTTTATAATTCTAGGAAGGTTTAGCAATGGTAAAATTTACAATAACTAAAATTTAAATGTACAATGTTGAGAGGCAGGACTGAGATTTGCCACACTGTCATATACTTTTATAGTTCGAAATCAACATCCAACCAGATGAAATCAATAAAGTTATTTCTGCCGAATACAAATTATTACTAAATCATAATATCGATCCTTTACTTTTTTATATTGTGTGTAAAAATATGATCCACGGGCCTTCTGTCGTAAGCACTGATAATGCAGTTTATTTTCCGCAAAAGTTTCTTAGTCTTTATCCAACTTGGTTACCAATTCATACATTAAAATTAAAAATTTTATGTCTAATGGTGCTTTTACGCAATCTCCAACTGCCTAATCAGTGCGATTATAACTAGATTAATAATTACTGCTATGCGTGAAAAAATCATTGAAGAAATAATGCTGAACCACATGCTAAAATACAAGAATCTTATCGATAAACAAATATAACTTAATTAATTTTTAGTTGAAATTAGCTTTACTTATGGAGGGCGGGCGAAGCCGCGACAGGGATGCTAGTATATATATATATATATATATATATATATATATATATATATATATATATATATATATATATATATATATATATATAGTTTCAAATTTGCCTGACCAAATAATGGTAGGCAACTTTTTTTTAAATAGACAAAAACATGAATTACGCTTAAACGTGTCAACTTTATTTTTTTACACGAAATATAGGGTGGTGATACGCTTGAAATGGCTTTGGTATCATCATCCTATCTGGTTTCAAACTCAAGTTAAAAATGAAAATGTTTTTCGAATTTCCCAATTTTTTAATAGGTTTTTGTTCATCGAATTTTACATTGAGTTGAATGACGAAGTAATGGCGATTTAAAGGTATGTAACCAATAATCGGTTTAAAAATTTCATTTTCCTCGAAGAGGGTGAAATAAATGATATTTTTTGATTTTGTTGAATAAGCGTATTTCAATGTTTTTGAAGGTGCTAAATTAGAATCTGACGTCAATTTTTGTTTGAAAAAAATTATAGAGGTAGTTTGCTTGAAAATGTAATGATTTTTTTAGAATTTAATTAACCTAAACCAAAATCTATGGAATGATTGTATTTTTCCTTAAATTCGCAATCAAAACTAAACATCTCAGTGCAAGAATCATGTCGATATCATTTTTTAAACTCGAGATATAAAATAAATTAGTTTAATGCTATTTTATTTTTTTTTCTCGGCTTCTAGGGCCCATTGGTAGGAACGGCAAAATACGTGTCGAATATTTTTTTACCAGGAACCTCCAAAAAAATTGCCAACAAGATCCGTGAGAGACTGAGTGTGTCCTCCACTTGTAAGTGAGAACATTTGAACAAAGTTGTGCAATTATTGTATTGTCATTGGTCCTTGAAACGTGAGAAAATTTTCAAATTAATCAAATAGCTGGAAATTGGTGAAAATTACGATGAAGGATTCCGTTACATACAGGTAAAGTTAATAAAAGCGAGATCTAAACCTAATTTTCTTGCGATTCTTGTAAATCAAAATGTATTTTTATCTGTCGAATTCAAATAAATCCAGGAGAAGGGGTTGATAATCCATCAATCTTAATTATATTGCTCCTCCTCTAATTGTGAACATAAAATCGAATCCTATTCGTTCGACCCTCTCTGGTTAGTGCACCTTAGAAAACCTCTTTCATAACTCAAATACAGAAATCCCAGCGTATAGCGTTAAACTTCTCGCAAACCACTCCACGAATCCCATACTCTAAGCTAATATGCGGTATTTTGAATCCGTTGCATGCAGTACCTGTAATCAATCCTTTCTCAGAATGCAACGGGTTCGTGAGACTTCTAATAGACTTAGAATAAAACTAAAGTTTTTAATATTAACACTATATTTTTTAGAATATAGAGAAGCATAAAAATTATGAGTTATGTATATTAGTAGGACTTGGTAGGGTATATTCCAAGGCAGCCTAGACTGTTGGGGACAAGGGTGGGGGAGAGCAGGGCTGGGAGATTGATTACAGTCATTATGCAATGTTGCGCATAAAACAAATAACTATGAAAATAAGAATTATACAATAACGTAATCCATTTATATATATTATTTAATAATCAGAAAAAATGAGAATAATTATTCATAATGAATGCAAGATTCTTAAATTTTTTTCTCTTCTAAATCTTTATTCACGCCTGTTATTGGAGTAACAATAAGTGAATTTGTTCATATTGTAATAATACAGGCCTTATAGGCGTGTGGGAGACTAGTACTCAACAGTAACTCCTCCTGGCATGGTCGCTAGTCGATCTGGTACACTGTTAGTCGCTAAGTGAGCATTTTCCTCACTTCTTTGATTTTCATAAAAAAATGCAATGTTATGTTATAAATTTGTAGTTATAAATGGTAAATAAATGTCATCATAATCTATCAATAATTGTAGTATGGGGCATTAGGATTAAAAATATATTTTTATTAAATTTACAAAGATTTATTGTAAAACAACAAAAAAATCAAACAAAAATTAAATACTTTACTATTCACATAATAATGTGTTTTCTTCAAATAATGTTATCTATTTCTATAGAATTATTACAAGTATATTTTGTATTTTCATTGTGAATTGGAACATTACACTTTTTTATTTTTATTTTTTTTCGTTTCTTTTTTTTATTTCTTCGGCACACCTATACCAGATCTACTCGTATTTTTTATATAATAGTAAAAATTTTAGATTCCTAGTTAATGATTAAAAAATAATATAAATACAATTCACGACTATCTATCAGCTAATTACTTCTCAACTTACTTTTTATAAAACAAGCCATGTTAGATCCACGACTAATTTTGAAGCGAAATAATCACTAATCAATCAAAAGAAATTAGAAAACTCGCTTAGTAAAACGTCACGAATAAACTGCACGAGAAATAATCTGATACTGAAGAGTGTGGACATGGCAATTTTCAGTAAAAATCTTTCAATATCCAGGCCACCTGCATCCGTTTTAGTTACAATTAGAAACCGAATGTTCTCTTTCGCAAATGTCCTAAACTCAGCTATAATGAGGGTCAGCGATGGAAGTTAAATTCTGACGGACTTATTAAATATTTATTAGAAGGGTGAGGGAAATGCTCACCTAGCGAACAACGCCGGGTTAAAAAAAATATTGATTTGAGCAAATCTCCCATCCAGCCTTCTAAAACTATTTCCAGGTAAATCAGTCGTGGCCATGTCATTATTGAGTATATTAATTATTATGTCCATGAAGTCTGTAGTGAAATCGTCCATAAAGGTTATGTATATGTTTCTTTACTGTGGGTACTTGTAAATCAGCGTGAAGTATTTGGTTTGAAATATACCAAGGTGATTTCGCGATTAATCTGAGTATTTTTTATTAGGATATTTTTTTTTTTTAGATGCGTATTTTTTTTCAGTCCCGTATATTTGTGTGGTGTATATCCAAATATGGGCTTAAGTAAGTGTATTTATTTAGTCGTTGTCGGAGTTTTAATGTCGACCATTTATGAAGAATTGGATAAGAAGTTATAGTCTCTTGTTTAAACTGAGACGTTTTTGTTTTACACGTGGGCCCCAGGTCATTCTTCTATCGAATGTAAGTCCTAAGTAATGAATTTCGTTTGCCTTTGGTATGGGTTGATTGCCGATGAAGACAGGTTGGCAAGTCATGTCTGAGTGTAAAGGTGATATGCTGTGATTTAGTATTTTTTTTTTCCATATTTTGAATCAGTCTTGTAGTATTGTTAACTGGTATTGAAGAGTTAATGATGCAATGGTCGGGTCTTTATGTTGCTGTATCATCAGCATATGTTGCTGTTAATGTATCGGTGCTAAGTGGAATATCGTGAGTGTAAAGAATATATAAACGTGGAACTTTCAATAACGATTTGCACAAGTTAGATACCAGTCAATATAATTTTTTCTCACGCTGACAAGGGGGGGGGGGGGGGACACTCAGTTTCTCACGGATCTTGTTGGCAATTTTTTTGGAGGTTCCTGGTCGTAAAAAGTTAGACGCGTATTTTGCCGTTCCGACCAATGGGCCCTAGAAGCCGAGAAAAAAATAATAAAATATCATTAAACTAATTAATTTTATATCTCGAGTTTAAAAAATGATTACGACATCATTCTTGCACCATGATTTGTATTTTCAATTGCGAATTCAAGGAAAAATACAGCCGCTTCATAGATTTCGGTATTGGTTAATTAAATTCTAAAATTCTAAAACTTTTCTGATAGGTTTTCGTTCATCGAATTTAGCAGTTATATACACCAAAAGAAAGCTGAGGCTCTCCTCTTTCCAGCGATACAAATCAATTAATTGCGTAACAAAGTAATGGCGATTTAAAGAAATGTTACCAATAATCAGTTTAAAAATTTCATTCCCCCGAAGAATGTGAAAAAATGATATTTTTTGTTATTAATGAATAAACGTTTTTCAATGTTTTTGAAAATTCTTAATTAGAATCTGACATCGATTTCTGTGTGAAAAAATCTATAGAAGTAGTTTGCTTGATAATCTAATCATTTTTTTAGAATTTAATTAACCTAAACCAAAATCTATGAAGCGGCTGAATTTTTCCTTAAATTCGCTTTTGAAAATAAAAATCATGGTGCAAGAATGATGTCGATATCATTTTTTAAACTCGAGATATAAAATTAATTAGTTTAATGATATTTTATTATTTTTTTCTCGGCTTCTAGGGCCCATTGGTAGGAACGGAAATATTTTTTGACCAGGACCTCCCCTTGTGAGTACAACATTTAGGTCCTTCTATTGTATACAATAAGAATTATATCAAAAGAATCTATTTCTCATTTCATTTTTGGAATGTTTTCTTATTTTTCTCTTTATATATTTAATGAGTATCTATGTATACATTATCATGGTTATATTATTATTGCTTTTTTATTTATTTTTTTAAGTTTTATTTATTCATTATGTCTCCGACCAGAGTAACTAATTTTATTTATTTCTTTACTTATTTGTTATTCTTAAGGGACTTGGTCCCAGAATAAAATTCTTCTTCTTTTGTATGTTGGAAGCAGAGCGCGGTCCCGCTAAATGAATATTCAGACTCCTGTTCTAGCTAGGACTGGTCGACAACCTCTCGGTAGCAGAGAGGGGTTGACACAAGCACCACCAGACCCACTCGCCGGACTAGTTTTCCCCTCTAAAGCCAGGATCAGTATTATAACGATACAATAACATGAATGAATGAATGAAAATAAATTATATTCTGGGGCCTTTGCCCCTTAAGAATAATTACAATGAAGAATTAATGGCTACCTAGCATACCGTATATATAATTAAGAAATATGATAAAAGTAAGGAAAATATAATAAAATTAAATTAGGAATTTTAATAAAATTAAACGAAATTCAAATTACAATATAAAAGTATTGTTATATATTTTCAAATATCACAAAAAAACCCAATTATATCTTGAGGTTAGAATTAAAGATAAGTTACGAAAACAAAAATAGAGAAAATTAAACAAAAACTCAATGAAATAAAATACAATAATCAAAGCAAATATAAATTATCTGGAAAGATAATGTGTCTTATCTGATAAATAATATAAATTATGCCAAAACCAATTCAGTGCAATAATACTAGACTAATACTGTACAAAATCAATATTATATTCTGAATGTTCATATCCCATTTTAAGAGATATTTTCTACATCTATATGACTATTCGATTGAATATCTAACAGGTAAATAAAAAGTCGGGATTTAAAGCTGTTATGAGAGGAGGAATGGCGAATGATGGAAAGGAGGGAATTCCAGAAGTTGGAAGCTCTGGATATAAAGGAACGTTTGAAGGATGTTGTGTTGAAAGGAGTTAGTTAGAGGTCTGAGGAACGGGCTCTGGTTTTGCGGGAACTCACTGACGATTTTAATGTTAAAGCTTTCAGGATATAGGGAGGTGACTAAGAGGAAAAGGATTTGTAGAGGAACGAACCAAGAAAGTACTGTCGACGGAAGGAAGGAAGTAACCATTTTAATTTGGTGTAATACGATATATGTTGCTAAGAATACTTATCTTTGATAAGTTTGATATGTTTTAGGATGCTCATCATAAAGATTGTTGATTCTATATGTTGGTATAATGTGATCTTATACAGTGGCTATGTGTGAGTACGTGTACAGTTTTCTGTTAAATAATGCATCATATATATCTTTCTATGAGCCTTAGTGTTTGTTAAAGTGTGAAACGTTGATTTACATAAACTTTTATCGTGTTTGTACATATGCCCGAATACTTCTGTTACTTTTATTAATATATATTTTAATATTTATCTATATCCTTCCACCATCGTAAAATCGTTAAATCTTGGAATATTTCAAAATAGTATCCTTAAGGACAAAAACTAAAAGGATAACAATGGTGGAATATCCTTCGGATGACTTAAATACTGTTAAATCCTGGGATATTTCGAAATTTATTAATATCTTTCAGTTCTATTTTTTTTAAATATTTATCGATATTCTTCCACCATCTTAAAATTCTTTAGGATCCTGAAATATTTCAAAATAGTATCCTTAAGGACAAAAATTAAAAATACAACAATGGTGGAATAGCCTTCGGATAACTTGAAACCGTTAAATCCAGGAATATTTCAAAATATCATCCTTAAGGACGAATAAGTGGCCCAAAGATGTCCTTTCGCCATCTTAAAATAGTACCCTAAGGACGAAAACTAATAAAATCGTTAAATCCTGAAAGGATACAAAAAAAAATTATTATCTTTAAGAACGAAAGAAAACTAATTCTAAGTGGAAAAAGTGGAGTGGCTAAAATGTCCTTCGGACGCCGGATAACTTAAAAAATCGTCAGATCCTGAAATATTTCAAAACAGTATCCTTAAGGACAAAAATTAAAAGTACAGCAATGGTGGAATATCCTTCGGATAACTTAAAACCCGTTAAATCCTGGAATATTTCGAAATATTATCCTTAAAGACGATAAAATAATACATACGTGGCCCAAATACGTCCTTCCGCCATATTAAAATAGTACCCTAAGGACGAAAACTAATAAAATCGTTAAATCCTGGAAGGATACAAAAAAAAAATTGTTTCCTTAAGGATAACTAATTCTAATTGGGAAAGAAGAATGGCCAAGGATTTCCTTCGGCCGCCACACATCGTCAAATCCTGGTAGATCTGAATAATAGTATCCTTATATAAACGGTTACTTTGATACGTCAAGGTTTCAGATAAGTTCAAATGGGATTCAGTAAACAAATATATGTAAGCAATAGCAGTCTTAGTTTTAATAAGAATTCTTTGTACAATAGGGAGAAAAAGAGTTTTATAGGCTAATTTAAAACCGCGCCTGTTCAACGTTTAGGCCCCATATCATTCTGTCACCAAATGTTGATTATAAATATTTTCGGAAAGGCAAAATTAAAAGCCATGAAGCCATAAAAGTAACATTAAAAACATGTTCTTTAGCTGTTTAAAGAGCTCACCAGGTCCCATGGTTGACATTCCACGCTACACAAAAAATCATAAAGCCATTGAAGACAAGAAGAGGCAAATAATATTTTGTATAGTAAATATATTGTTAAATAATTACTCTTTGGGTCTATCAGGGAAGTTTTCATTTCCTATCACTTTGTACGATTTAAAAACAAAAATTAGTTACGGTGTCTTGACTTCCTACACAAAAAAAAAAAAAATAATAAAATAATAATAATCATAAACCCATTCAAGGTAAAAAGAGGCAAACAATATTTTGTAAATATATTCTCGAATAATCACTCTTTGAATCTATGAAGGAACTGTCCATTTGCAATTAGTTCCAATGATTTTATATTATTTTAAAAACGAATTATTTATATAATATAAAATATAATGTTATTAATAAAATTTGTTTCTTCCCAAAAAAATGATTTTTGACCTAGCTTATGATTACAATTCTGAACTGCAGTGCGTCAGGTAAATGTAAAAGGGTTAGACCGGGACGTAGAAGGGAGGATTTCTTAAATGCAGCTTTTGTGGGATTTGAAATTTAAGTGTGCGTTGAAAGGAAGTGAGTGGCCAGAGGCTGATGGTGCCGGCATTTAACCTTCGGGTTCGCTAATTCTTTCATATATTTGAATATTTTACTGCGGTTAATGATATGAATAAGCAAATTTAGAGAAATTAAAATGGAGGAATAATATCAATTAAAATTTCAAAACTTAGGATGAATAAAAGTTTATAATCATTCAATTAAATTTAAAACCTACATTTCTTTTTATTAAATTATAGAAGTTATTAATTGTAATTAACATAAACATTAAATGTTAAACAACATTTTGATTTTGAAAACGTAACGTAAAAATGATATGACTAAGTTTAATAACAGAAAGATTAAAAGAAGCAACATAAACCCCCCGTCAAAAGTATCACAACACTTTGTAATATTTTAATTTTATGACAACATATTTTTTTTATGTCAAGAAAGGTTCTGAAGTCTATATTAAACATTCCTAAACTAGAGATAAACAATTTTTATTAAAATAAATTTTAATATTTCTTCCTATAAACAAAAACGTTATAAAACTTAGTTTTTAAAATATTCATTTCTTACAATTTTATCTTTTAAATTTTGAATTTATATTTAATAAGACATATCGCCCCTTCTGGCTTGGAAGACTGCTTCCACCAGTCTTGGCATACTTGTAAATAACGAAACGAATGATAAATGTGGACTGAAGGAAATTTGAAAAAAATAATCTAAAATTCCATCGTTTGTTATTAACAGGGAAAAACATTGATGTGTCTAATCCTTAAGGTCTCGCGTTTAATAAATAATATTAATAGGAATATAAACCAAGTATGGATTAAGGTAAAAACCAGGAAAATCTCGAGAATTATGGATGCTGAAAGAACAGACACTGAAAACATAGGATCGAATTATGCTAATATAATAGATACATTAAGAATATAAATTATCCAACATGGTAATAAGAAAAGCACAAACAAAACAAAAATGAAATAAACCCTTGAACACTTATAAGCAGAGTAGATAGAAATAAATTAGTTTAAAGAGTAAGGTCTAGAGTGTAAACACAGTGAGGAAAATTAGGTAAATTATATTAATTTTGTGAGTGTATTGTTACAGTAAAATGTAAATTTTTATATACAATAGAGTAAATTGCAATCTGAAGATGCTATCCCGAAACATGTTAATATGTGAGTAAATAATAAATGAAAATTTGAGAAGTAATGCCGAAAAAGTTTATTTATAAATACAACATTAAGTTTATAATTTTAAAGCGTATTTAATATTACAAGGCAGCGCCCGACAAGACCTTCAGCCCGCAAAGCATTTAGGAAAAACTGGCTACACTTTGTTGATTGTTGGAGCTCAGCGTCTTAACGTAGGGTAGAACAGAGCCAAATAGGGAAGGTCAAGATTCAATAGAATAGAAAGAAAACTTTATTCTGGGACAATGTCCCTTAAGAATAACTTTAGATAACACAAAGTAAAATCATAACTGACCGAGAGCTTTTAAAAATAAAACAACATAGATTAAAGTAAATACAAATACGTATGAGAACAAATACAAAGAAAAAATGGAAACAGAAAAAACTATAAAAAAAAAAAAGGAGAAAGAAAAAATAAATAGACAATATAGGGGTTCATATTATAAACGGTGTCAAAAATGGAGAATCAAAATAAATCCCATCAAATAACCTTTCCCCTTCGTCGTAAACCTACGACTTCCTGTCCTACAGTATCCATTTATGATGTCCCACTAATCCCCGTTGAACAGATCCGCTACCTAGGACTCCACTTGGACGAACATCTTACTTGAAATCCACATACAAGACTAAAACGACAAGAAACTGCCCGTCGTTTTCGACTACTTCAACATTTAGTTGACAAACGTTCAAACCTTCCAATCAATTACAAAAGACTCATATACATAACAGAAATTAGACCAATTTGGACATACGGAGTTGAGCTTTGGGGCTCCACTAAACCATTAAATACATCACGTATCCAATCCTTACAATCCAAAATCCTTAGAAAAATCCTAAATGCTCCTTACTTCGTCACAAACAAACTTATCCACAAAGATCTTAATATACCATAAGTTTCTGACTTAGCTCAAACCAGATATCTATCCTTTCATAGCAAACTCCACAACTATCCAAATCCATTAGTGTCACAACTTGCTTCTCATTCCTTTCCAGATAACCCTCCGAGGCGCCTGAAAAGAACATGGCCTCGAGGCCTTCTAATATAGTACTGCATTATATAGAACCTTTATGACTGCTACCAATGGGTAGTTGCTTTAAAAACAAGTGACGTGTCATTTTTATCATTATCATCATATTTACTTGATGTATTGTATGTTTATATTGTAAATACACTTGTTGTAAATTTCAATCAAAATAAATAATAATAATATTATAAACAAAATTGCTGAAAAATCATAACTGAAAAATCATAATGAAAAAACGAAACCAACAGAAATGAGAAAGAAAAGATAGAAAATCAAAAATTATTATTATAAAAAATTAAAACATTATCATAATCAAAATATAATTTACGCTAATGTTTTAAGTCTGATAGACTTTGTGATTAAATTAGTTGCTTACATTCATAGTACATACATCCATATAATTAGAGGGTGTCAGGTTGGAGAGAAAGGAGATGGTGAAAGAAAAGTGTTTTGAATGTTCCGAGGGAAGAACCATTGCGAATACAGGGGGGGGGGAGGGAATTCCAAAGAGTAGAGGATCGGACAAGGAAGGAACGTTGGAATGCAGTACTTCTGTGGGATGGAGTATAGAGATCGGAAAGAGGAGATCTTGTATGCAGTGATTTGATAGCGGACTTGAATTTCAGGTTACTGTAAATAAAGCGAGAGTGACGGGTGTTGATAACTTGGAATAGGTAGGTGCCTAGGAAGTATTTTCTGCGGAAGGAGGGGAAAAGCCAATTTAACTTGGCGTAGAGATGTGAAATATGGGAAAGTCTCGAGGTTCCGAAGACAAACCTAATGAAGCAATTCATGATGCGTTTTAATCTGTACTCAAGAACTGTCGAGAGCCCGCCATATATCACCCAATCATAGTCGAATTGGAGTAAGGTAAGGGAGGATACTAGAAGATTACGTTTGAGTATGGGAAGGAGGTGACAGGAGCGGTGAAATAGTTTTAGGATTTCCAGGAGAGGGTTTGATCAATGGCTAAGCCTAAATTTTTCACAGAGGAATGGAAAGTTGTACGTATTATGCGTACAGCAACTACAGCTGTAAATACTGGTTATCCTACAGGTTATTTAGACAGGTTATCAACCTATTCTAGCCAAATTGGGAAGGTCGGGATTCATTCCGAGGGTCTGCCAAGAAATAAATGTCAACCAGATTTGGGCCGCAAAGTTAATAGAATTCTAAAGTGCTATACAGTTTTCCCAGTTATTTAACAATTTAATAGCAGTGTTAAAACATAAATACCTGTAATCGGTGTTGCTAAACCGTACAATAAAAAAAATACTCCCATAATACGAGTGTAAAAAATACATTTACCTCTAGTGGTCAGTAAGACAAATACATTAAAATATAATTTTATATAAATATTTTATAACTTTTTTTCTACTATAAAAATCGTATAAATCTTTTAACGTGGAATAAAATGTCTAGAAGGGTCGAGAACCGGCGAGAACAGATTCAACAAGTGCCAACCAGAATTTTAGTTCATTGAACTCTAAAGATGAATTAATCATTATTTTTACTGAAAATATTTATAATTTATTAAGCAATTATTAAAAATATATACTAATTATTAAAAATTAATATAATTTATAGAGTAATCATAAGTTATTATTGACAAAAAAAATCGATTATAAATAAACGATCTTCAAAATCTATACTAAGGTTTAATATTTGAATATATTTCAAATACGAATCATTTTTGGAAATATATTTTTAATAATTAATTCTGTGTATATTAATATACAATAATATTATATATGAGTGAACTTATTTGAACAATATAAAAAAAACAAAATTACAAAACCATATATAACATTAGCATACCAATAATTCCACCTCATTGATTTTTTTTCATTTTCTCGGCTGCAAGTTTCATTGCTTATTAGGTTTTTATG
This sequence comes from Euschistus heros, assembly GCA_003667255.2. NCBI lineage: Eukaryota > Metazoa > Arthropoda > Insecta > Hemiptera > Pentatomidae > Euschistus > Euschistus heros. The sequence goes on from RCWM02000018.1 coordinate 4,196,764, forward strand.
TCCCGATATACTATATACAGTATATATCAAACGTATTAGGATTTAAAAAAGATATTAATTAAATAAAAGCAAATATTATTTTTTTTTTTTAAAACACAATTTTAAATTAATGTGATTTAACTATATTTTTCCATTAGATAGAACATATCCCTCAGGAATTTATTCAAAATCACATCGTATGAAAGAGTTAATGAACTACAAAGAGTGGATATAATTCTTATTAATTTAGAATTTTGTAAATTAAAATTTTTTTTTTTTCATTTATTGATATTTACAACTGTACAAAATAATATACAACAAGTAAATGTGTTGAGAGTGAATACAATGACATGTAAATAACTTGTGAAGAACTACTCACTAGTAGCACTTCAATAAAATCTACACTAAAAGGTCCCTAGGCCATCTTCTTTTCAGACACCTCGGAGGATTATCAGGGATGGAGGAGGAAGCAAGTTGGGAGACTAGTGGATTGGAGTGGTTATGAAGCTTACTATGGAAGGATAGGTATCTGGTTTGGGCTAAATCTGAAACCTATGTAACATAAAGATCTTTATGGATGAGTTTATTGGTCACAAAGTAAGGGGCATTGATGATTTTTCGAAGGATTTTGGATTGTAAGGATTGGATACGAGATGAATTGGATGGTTTAGTGGAGCTCCAAAGCTCAACTCCGTACGTCCAAATAGGTCTAATCACAGTCATGTAAATGAGTCTTTTGTAATTAATTGGGAGCTTTGAACGTTTGTCTAGTAAATGTTGAAGTAGTCTGAAATTTAAAGTTGCTTAGTAATTTTCTTTTTAAATACTGCTTGTTTTTTGTTTTTTTTTTCAATTAATATTTTTAATAAACATAATAGGTTACAATATATAGGGCCCGTATACACCTAAAAGAGAATGAAGCTTTAAGCCAAGGAAATGAAAAAAAAAAAAATCAATTGTGTGGAGTTTTTGCGTGCCAGAGTATATACAGTCTACAGTAACAGCTTGAAAACTAGTTAGTGAAGAAAATTTAATCCCACATAAAAATGCAGTTAAATCATGTGAAAAAATCTATAATTTTAAACAGGTAGTTTTTGTTAATTTAAGGTAGCATACCTAATTTAATTAAATAAATAATTAATAAGTATACACATAATTTCTATGGACTATAATTAATTATGTATTGTACATATGTAAATATTTTTTAGATATTAAAATGTACTTTTTTACGTTTTCACAAATATTTTAATAAATATATTTTCGAGATAGATGTTATAAAAATTATTTAAATAAATTAATTATTCTGATAATATAATTTGTATTCATATAACTGTATTGTTTTTCAAATTTATAATAATTACTCATTTAAAAATTATAGCAATATTCAACAAAAAAATTTAATAAGAAAATAATAAGATCCTTAGTTATGAAATTAAAAATAATTTGTGGGCATAACAATTTATATTGTTTACATAGACTATTTCGTTTGCCTTTCGCCTCTGCTTGGGGAAATTTAATTAAAGGCTTGATTCGATTTCTAGCTTCGAAGCTTCATGCTCCTAAATATTACATCAGTAAAATGTTATAAATTATCAAATTTATAACTATTATAAATATTCAAGTTATAACTATTATAACAAAACATTTTGTAAGAGACATTTAATTAATAAATAAACTATCAGCATATAAAAATATTTAAAATTAATATAATGAGCTTTATTAATATATTAGCATAGCTATGTCTTTTGACAAGGATCTATAATTTTTTTGTTGTAACTTTTTTCAGCCTCAAAAATGTAACATTTTGACACGCTCAAGCTCTGTTGGGTTGTTCGGATCGAAAATTTACCGATAGTTTTATTATCAGAAATTTAATGGAAAATATCTTTTGTTATTTAACCTTTGTCGCTAGGACCTACCGTTTGGGAGCTATATTGCTTTGAATGGAAAAAAGTCACGTTTTAAAACCATATCTTACTCAACTCCGTTCATTTCGAACAATTGAAAATTATTAATTTAATTTAAGTTATTTAATCATTTTGAATAGGAAAATCAGTATATTTTAGACAGGCATATCCATGAGTCAGGGATAAATAGTGTTTTTTTGTTGATTCTTTAAAAGGTTATATTTAACTGTAAAATTTTACGGTCTTAATAATCGTTAATAACAAAATAGGAATGCCATTAATTCTAAAATGGCTGTACAATGTGTAGTGATTTTTTTTTTTTTTTTTTTTTAATTATTCTAAAAATATCAGTAGTTTTGAAAGTAAAAAAAAAAATGTTAGTACTTCAGAAATAATTCTTATTATTTTTAATTAAAGGTATTTTAGAAAAGTAAGATAAAATTTTTTAAAAAATTGTGATGTAATTTATAATTAAAAAATTATTACTATCGCATTGATCACCCTTTGTTTTATTGGTTACATCATTTCTCAGCATTTGAATAATCTGCCATTCTAAAAAGTTGAACGTATTTAAATGTACTATTTTTGCACCATAAATTTTATATATCTGTGGCACTTGTGAATCGTGCAATTTGTGTTATGTATTTTTGTGAATTTTGGGTTATGGTTATCCCAGAAAGCAATTGTTTTGTTTTCTTTATTTGTGTCAAATGGACTTAGTTATGTTGCTGATATAGAGATGAAATCATTTTGGAAAAAATTGCGTTTTTTCTAAAATAGGATTTTTTGCACTTAATGTTATTATTCACAGGTGCCAAAGATATAATTTATTGAGTAAACTATTAAAATTAATAAAAAATATGTTAAATATTTTCACAATTTAGATAAATATATAGTGATAGCTATTATAAAAAATAATTCATAAAAATTAATAATTCTGATTGTATAACTTTTATTACATAAAATTTAAAAAAATAAAACATTGTGATGAAATTTATAATTATAAAATAATTACAATTACATTAATCGCTCTTTTTTTTTCTTTTTTTTATCGCTTACTTTACTTTTCAGTATTTTTATAATTTGGGGTTTTAAAATGTAAAACGTATCCTTCGGTCATTGTAAATATTTCTCAAAGAATATTGTATTTTTTTTTGTCAGATATTTTAATGTACTATTTTCGTACCATAAATTCGGTATATAAGTTAATGAGTAAATATTTTCACAATTTAAATAAATCTATTTTCTGAAATTAGCTATTATAAAACATAATTCTGATAATACATTTTTAATTCAATTAAAAATAAAATAAAAACACATTGTGATGTAATAGTAATTAATATTTACAATTACATTAATCACTCGTTTTTATATTGGTTACTTCATTTTTCAATCTTTAGATAATCTGGTGTTTTAATAAATAAAACATGGTCTTCTAGTATTATAAATATATATCATCGAATTTTATTTTTGATTTCCACTAATGTATAGTATATACTAATATAGTATTAATTTAATGAATGCGGTATACATATATGTACATAGCATTAATTTCATCATTCAATTCAATTGTATTAAGTTGCGTATATATTGAAAAATATATGGGTATGATAATTTTGTATTCAATGAAGTAGAAACTTTCGAGTATGATGTATTGAACAGATAAGAATAAGCATGAATGGATGCTACAAAGCACGTGGTTTACTAATATCTTTATAACTTCGCTCATAGTAATTGTAACATAATTTACTACATTTAATAGTAAAATCTATGTATATATTATGTTATTATATATATAAACTCACCACCCTTGTAGTCCTACGACAGCCTGCCTGGCAGGCGGACAAACACACTACCCCTGTGAGGACGAGTTGGCGATCGAGAGCTGAGGTGACTGGAGGCGGAAAGCGAGCACCTGGGGACGGCGGGGTGGGGGCGGTGCGCATGCGCAATCGCCAAAAGCGCGCTCTTGATCGATCATAATGCCGCTTTAATTTTATAGTAAGCACTCTTTCTGAACTCTATACGATAAATTCACTAACACAAGTTACTTACAACTATAATATACTTCATTTTAAATTAAATTTGTACCATAGATAAACATTATAAACATACAAGAATAATATTCGCGAGCACGACTAGAAAGGGGTTGTACCACCAACATGGCGACGTACTTAACAAAACAAGAAAATCATTGATTGAAATCGATTTTTTTTTTTTTTTTTTTTTTTTTTTTTTTGAAAGAGAGAGGTTTACGACGTTTAATGTTTGCAAGAACCAGATTTATTTGGAAATTTTTATTTTTCAAAAACAGGATTTGATTGAAATCGATTTTATTTTTTAAGAGATTTTATGACGTTCAATTTTTAAAGCCCCGGATGTATTTGGGAATGTTTAATTTTTCAGCTTTTTTTATTTTTCAAATACACAATTCCAAATGCATCTGAGACTTTAAAAATTGAACGTAATAAAATCTCTTAAAAAGTAAAATAAAATAAAATCGATTTCAATTAACAACTGTTTTTGAAAAATAAAAATTTCGAAAGAAATCTGGGACTTGCAAAAAATGAACGTCGTAAACCTCTCTCTCTCTCTTTCTCTCTCTCAAAAAAAATATCGATTTCAATTAATGATTTTCTTGTTTTGTTAAGTACGTCGCCATGTTGGTGGTACAACAACCCCTACAACCCCTTTCTTGTCGTCCTGGCAAATAGTATTCTTGTATGTTTATACTGTTTATGGAACTGTAGTTGATTGAAATCGATTTTATTTCATATTTATTTTTATTTTGTTTTATTTTTTTATAGGAGGTTTTATGACGTTCAATTTTTCAAAGTCCCTGATTTATTTTCAAATGTACCTAGTTCTAAATAGTTTAATTATTCTCAATTATTAGAACAATCTTTTTTTTTTCTTCACCGCATGAAAAATTTATTCATTATTTTCATAATTTTCGAACCTTCCTTCTCTCCTTCCTTCTCTCTTCCCACCTTTTCCTCATTCTTTTCAATTGCTCCTTCCTTCTTTCTCCGATCCACGCTGTTCCTTAATTTCTTTTAGTCTTTTCCTAAATTCATCCCTATCGAAACAGTCTTGGTCTGTTATTTTCAGTTTCTATGTTTCTTCCTTCTAAAAGATTTCTCTAATTACTCTCTCTGGGTGCATCCTCAACATATGCTCATAGAACCATAATCTTCTTATTCTTATAATAATTGTTTATTATTATTTTATTTTATTTATATTTTTTATCGATACTTACAAGTGTAGAAAATATATACTTTACCGACGTGGTTGGGCCCGACCTAGGCTCGGATAACCAAATCCTCGGTTAATCGAGATACCCTAAGAGTAGGGGAAACACGTAAGAAAAAAAAAACTCAATTTCTCCCTGACTGGGAAAAACAATAGATCGTGTGCATATCTAACTATATCATGCTTTTCCTAATTTACGCTTCAGAATTAAAGGATCAAATTACTTATATTAATAATCAATGGTTATTCGAAATAAACAAGTTGAGAAAAAAATAGCTGTCTGAAACGTGACTTTTTTCATTCAAACCAATACAGCTTCTAAACGCTAAGTCCGGTAGGTCGCTAGGCAAATGTTATAAAACAAAACATTTCATCAAAATTTCTTCTTATTTTCACACCCAGGTAGGTGACAGTCTCAGTTGGACGTATTCTTTCTCCTTCAATTCTAATAATAGGGTTAGGCCTACACTTATTTCCTTTCAGAAGAATGGCCTGTGTTTTTGCAGCCGCCATTTTCATCTTCTGTTTACTGCACCATCTACTAACTAGGCCAGCACATCTTTCAGCTTCTTGCTTCAATTGGACTATACTGTTAGCAGACACCACGACAGCCAGATCGTCGACATAGGCAATCGCGGGAAACCGTTCTTCTTCGAGTATAGCCAACATATCATTGAAGACTAACTTCCACAGGGCCGGACCAAGGACAGAGCCCTGAGGACAGCCCCTCTCGACTACATCTTCATACTCATAAAAGTTTCCGCGTATTTTAACACGTCGGTCCTGGAGGTAGCTCATTACCAGCGCATACAAATTGCTAGGTGTATCGTATCTCTGGAGCTGGTAAAGTACGCTTGGCCACCACACACTATCAAAGGCAGAGGATATGTCAAAGAGGAGTAACATGACGTACCGATCTGCCCTCTCAGCTACGTCATGACGTACCCTCAACAAAGCATCAGCGGTTCCCCTGCCTTTAGTGGATCCGTATTGCCGTGGATGGCTTGCTCTTGTCAGAACTGGCTGCAAGGTCTTAAGCAGCAAGTTTTCCAACACTTTACTCATGACAGGGAGGAGGCAAATAGGTCTATATGACTTCGCTAGTCGCTTGTCTTTGCCTACTCCCTTATAGAGAAGTCTAATATCAGCAGTTTTCCATAGTTTCGGGAAGTATCCCTTATCTAAGCAATCATTGAAAACCGCTAACAGCCTATCTTCTATGTAGGGAATACTGTTCTTGAGTATAGCCGCGTCTATACAATCCAATCCTGGTGCTCTTCCCACTTTCTGACTGTCCACGCTATTCCGAAGATCCCATATGTCCCATGATGGGCACATATCAGTACCAGATGGATACGTAGTAGTACGTCTCATAAATGCTTCTTCATCATTGTCTTCGGATGGGTTGTCTCTGAGGTATGTCGCCTGGATGAATATCCTTGCCGATTCTTCTGGTGTTACTGCCTGTTCGTCTCCTTGCTTCAATGATGCAATCACCTGTAGTGGAGTAAGCTTGCCAAAGGCAGTCCTATAAGGAATACCCCAGGGATTCTTTGCCGACTCTTCCTTAATAAAATTGTCCCAAGACTTTCGCTTTTGTGAGCGCACCTGGTTTCGATATACTCGGGCCTTAGACCTGTACTCTTCACGGAAGACACTACGCCTCTCGTCGCAACTACATCTCTGATACAACCGCCGAGCCTTATACACCTCTCTCTTTAAGGTGGTTAATCCCGGTGTCCACCATGGGACTGTTCGAGCTCTCGCCTTCCGGTGCTGGAGAGAATCCTCTGCAGCATCGAGGATGACATTTGTGAGCCTAGACACTCTATAGTCCAGGTGATCTGTATCATCCGTCTCTGCTGGATCCCATTCTTCATCAATCAATTTTCCCTCCAACGTAGCACGAAAGGTACTCCATTCTCCTTTTCGAGTAACGTAACCTTTATGGAAGACGTGGTAACATCCTGCATACTGCACTAAGTCAAAAGCAATTGCATTGTGGTCGGAGCTCGTCTCAGATCTAATATTCCAATCGACAATATTTCTTATCAGTGTCGGTGAGGCAAGAGTTACGTCGATCCAGCTCTGACCCCTTGGCCCAGAGAATGTAGGGGTGGTAGAAGGTTCATTAACAACCACTAACTGGTTCCTGGCAATAAACTCTATGACTCTAGCACCTCTCCTATTTGTTCGATTGGATCCCCAAACGGTGCTCCAGGAATTAGTGTCTGAGCAAACAATTACATTTCTTGAGTTTTATGTGATCGCTTCCATAGCAGATGTACCATCTTCAAGATTATTATTTCCATCGGGAAGGTACACTGATGCTAGGGTGAAAGCAATGTTACCCCACCTGATATAACAAGCCACACTATCTGCTCTGGTATACTGCTCAAGACCCATTACATCAAGATTCGGGTTGGTAATGACTATGGCAGCTCTAGGCCTCCTCTCTCCACTGCCCAGGGCTATTATTCTCGACGTAAGGCCAAAACCAACAACCTTGTTCCCATGGCAGCTCGGTTCCTGGATCGCCATAATGTCATAGTGTAGGGTGAGAGATCGCAACTCATCCGCGACAAGACGCCGACGACCCATATTAAGCTGAAGGATGGTGATTTTATTCATAGAAGGTTCTTTTCGCTACCTCATTAGACCACTTTAGATGCACAGGGCATTCCCGACTGCCTGCCTTGTGCTTCCTTTGACCAACAGGAGTATTTGCTCGCTCACAATTTATGCAGGAAGGGCTTTTCAGCTCTTTCTTTTTCAAGCAATCCTTTATTATGTGACCGCTACATGCACACCAGATGCAGACTGGTACATCAGCTGTACAAGTGGCTTTTGTGTGACCGTAACCTTGACACTTAGTGCACCGAGGAGCGTCGAGGTAGTCCTTAAAGGTTATTGTCCACCATCCTCCATCCATCTTGCCCATTTCCAAAAGCAAGAAACGGACCATTGGATGCACTTCCAACACCCAATTTTTGGTGAAGCCATTTCTAGCTACTGAGGAGAAAAGTGGACGGAGATCATTCTTGATAAGAGGAGTGGAGCCCGGCTTATCGGGCATTCTTCCCCATAAAAACGTCACTAAATCATCTGAAGTCCAGGAGTGAGGCACACCATGCACTTCCATTCTGGGTTTCTTCCTGAGGGCTAATTTGGCATGCAGGCCTTTTTCTCGCAGTCCTTGACATCCAATAACTTTGGTAGCGTCGCTAATATCATCCATTCGAACTAGCACTGAGCCGGCTTTGGTCGCTCGGACTATAGCAGCTTTTACTCCTATTTCCTCCGGTGATGGCAACCCGTTAATTATATCTACTGGACTTTTACCCAAGCCGCTGATCGTGACATACGTCGATTTTTGGATCTGGGCCGGCTTAGCTGGCAGGGACTTAGCAATTTCCCATAGATCTCCGCCTGGTTCGAAACATGACATTTGCGCTATTTTGGTTACTTTGTACCTTGTTTCTCGCAGTTTTTGCTTTTTTTTTTTCCTTCTTTTACTTTTAACAAGTTCGAAGGTCTCGGTAGGTGAGGAGGTTCCGTTTGAGTCCATGATTTGAGGTTCCGTTGCCCCTTCTGCTTCAGGCTGTGTGCATTGGGGTGCCGCACTCGATGCTGAAAGCGCTTGTATGACTTTTGGCACTGCGGTCTCAATTATGATTTTCGTAACCAATTCATATACTTTCTGCGACGAGAGTGTTTCATTTACCGCCCTCTCAACAATAGAACTGATTTCACTAGGAATGTTATCATTTTTCTCTGTCCGCTAATCCTTCAACGATTTCTATAAGACTCTGTATTTTGTTGTTAATGTGTTCACGAACATTTATAACAGTTTTCTTATCGTTTCTGACCATGTAACTTCGGAGATTTTCCTGAATCCGCCTAGCATCATGAATCAGTTTTTCTTTTTCTTCGGGTTTCTACATCAGGGGAGCCTTTCCTGGCTCTTTTAGCCGTCGGTTTTTGTCCCTTATGCCCTTTGTCTTGATCCATTCCCTCTGTGTTTCCACTATCGAGATTAATATAGAAATTCATCCTCTTAACCCCTAAACTTTCCAAAAAAAAAAAAAATAAAACAGCTTAACCTACTAAGAACTTAAAATTTTTATCTTACTAACTACTTAACGGTTATCACTGTGAATAATAGTTTCTATATAGGATGGTTACAATGTTCAATGTCTTACTTTAGATCCAAAAAAGATTGTATCAATGAGCTCATTCATCAAAAGATAACCTAACCTACATTACAAACCATAAAAAAAAAAACAAAAAAAAAAAACATAACTAATACATATAAACTGATTTAGCAACGATTAAACAAACAAATTAACATTAACTACGAACAAGAAGGAAAACAGAAACCGTAATTCAAATTGAAAAGCTAATTAGCAACGATTTGTACAAACGAGAAGGAAAACAGAAGCCATAAATATAAAAGAAAAAGAAAATCTAATAAGCAACGATTTAACAACACAAATCTTAAATTACTTACAAACGATAATAAAAACAGAACTAGTAAATATAAAACATAAGGCTAATAAACATGATTTTATCTACAAAAATTAAAATTAACTTCCCAAACAAAACTGGCAATTAGCGGCACTGTAAAACAAACTCTTCTTGGGATCGAGCTTTTTGGTGGCCGCCAATTCTTCAGAAAATCTTGTTGACAAAGGAAGCCGGCACTTCAAATAGATACGAATAACACCGCGATGTTAACACTTTGAAGGCTGGAACAAGACTCAACAGTCTGCGAGTTCTCTGCTGCGAGTCACCAGGGCGTACCGATCAGTGTCTCATGAGGGGGTCCAGGTCTTAGCAGGAGGGGTACCTCTTGATCTTGTACTGCAAGAAGATGGTTTTAAATTTAAAATGAAAAGGGAGGACTACCAAATAATCTCCGGTCTCTGATCGACGCAAATCCAAGGAAATGGTTGGAGATAATCCGAGAGTACACGATAGAAGAATGGAACAGGCGGTGGGTAACAACCCCGAAAGGGGCTACTCTTAGAAAATATTTCCCCACTGTTAGGTCACGTCTTCAAGCTTGGGTACTTCCGGGGATCTCACAGTCTCACAGGGCACGGGGGCTTTCGAGCCAAGCTCCAGAAACATGGTAAAAATATTGACCCGCTTTGTCCCAGCTGTGGAGTACCGGAGACCGCTGAACATGTGGTAATTTCATGCACTGCCTTTGAGGCATTGAGAGCCAAGCTACAGAGAGAAACAGGGCTGTATGTTCTAACGGAGAGGCACTAGTATCAGCTGACAACTACCCGTATTACTGGAAAACTGAAGTGGGGGTAGAGCATCAACCTAGGAAGAAGGGGCCACGCCCCAGAAAGAATCCTGGACAGGAATGATGCTGACGACAACCCCATCACCGAATAATGCCTATATAAACGTAAAATTTAAAAAAAAAAAAAAAAAAAAAAAAAATTGATATAGGTATGTTGTTATTTTAAATTAGTATGTTATAGTTATTATGTAGTTATTATTCTGTATTATAGTATGTTATAGTTAGTATGTAGTTAATTTTAATATAGTATGTTGTATTAGTAGTTTGTATTAGTAGTTGTTTAGTAGTTTGTATTAGTAGTTAAGTTTAATATAGATGTTGTATTAAATATAGGTTGTGTATTAGATATAAGGTATATTGTATTAAACACAAGTATGTAGTTATGTAAAGCGTTTAATGTATTTTAAATATTAAATGTTACTTTAAACGTGTAGTGTAATCTTGAAATGTTAAATGTTAAATGTAATATTGAAATGTTCTGTTAAATGTTTAAGAAAATTTATTTTTGCAATGTTAAAAGTAATATTGAAATGTTATGTTAAACTGTTAAAACCAGCAGTGATTTCCCTGCAAAACCCGTGTAAGGGAAATAAAAAAAAAAAAAAAAAAAAAAAAAAAAAAAAAAAAAAAAAAACATTTTCACCGTTAAATATCTGATCAGGAAACCCTCGTCAAAATTTCGATCCGACAAACAGATCTAGAACAAAAAAAGCAACAAAAACTAAACAAATTAGGTATGCGTGGCTTTTTTTAATTCAAACCAATATAGCTTTCAAACGGTAGGTCTCAGTGACAGGTGTTATATAACAAAAAATATTTTCCATTATATTTCTGATCAGAAAACTATTGATGAATTTTTGATTCGAACAATACCAACAGAGCTTGTCAAATTTTTATACTTTTGACTTTGAAAAAAACCTTACACCAAAAAAGTATAAACCCCCAACCAAGAGACATCAATTTCAAAACGCAACAAAATGAATTGACATACATTTGTTTTTTGGTTTTGCTTCAATATGGGAAAGTGCGCATATAAACATCTATTAAAAATCGAATGTTGCAACTATTGAACAATGTCCATTTATTGTTATTATAATTGGGTTGGTAAAAATATAAGAAATAACTTATAGAATATTTAACGTTTAATTATATGATTTTTTTTTCTATATTTTCTCGTGGCCTTGACTCGTGGAGTTAACACTAAATCGAACTAGATAGGACCGGATTGTACATTTAATGAAAATTGTAATTATATTTTCTAAAACGGAATAAAAGTTGAATTCTAAGTAGAATCATAAAATAAAACAATTAGCATTAGGGTAATGAAAAGGAGAATAATACTATCATAATTAGAATCACCGAAAAACAAAACTCGTGTAGCTCTTTTGCTTTTGAAAATTTACTTTCTGTTAATTTAGCCATGGATCAGCTTCGGGATCGGGAAACACTCCTGGGGCACATCCAGCATCGTTTAAGTGGGTGCACTCAATCGGGGGAAAAACCTGGCGGTTCAGCGGGTACATTATTCAAATCTCCTACTTTCACAACCGTTGGCTCAGAAACAGTACATCTTTACCTAAGTACTGAACCTAAGACCCTCCTTCATAGGTTGTAATAGTAGTTTTTTTTTTTTTTTTTTTTTTTTTTTTTTTTCCTTTTGCTTTTGAGATCAACAAGGAGGCCATACTATGCATTAAATGATTGATATGTCCATATGAAGTTTGTCGTGAAGTCTTTTGTATAAAGTCTGGATGAGATCTTGTACCATGGGTATGTGTAAGTCTGTGTGAAAAGTTCTGCATTAAAAATCGAATGTTGCAACTATTGAACAATGTCCATTTATTGTTATTATAATTGGGTTGGTAAAAATATAAGAAATAACTTATAGAATATTTAACGTTTAATTATATGATTATATGAAAAACGGAAAATTCTGCATTTTTTGGATGTGTGTTTTTTTAACTGTTCCGTAAATTTGTGAGGCGTACGTCCATAGAGGTTTTAATAAATAAGTATATGTATTTAGTCTTTGCGTCATTTTCAATTTAGATCGTTTATGTAGAAGTGGATATAAAAGTCTCAGTTTTTTATTTAGGCTTAGACGTTTCTGTTTCACATGTGGGCCCCATGTCATCCTTCTGTCAAACATTAGGCCTAAGTATTGAATAGTGTCAGTCTGTTTAATTGGAACATTGTTAATGTAAACGATGGGGCAGGTATAATGAACTAAAATGATTCATTCTCACACTGTGAGCCCCAAAACCTGCCGCACATGTTTTTGCCACAGGTTCTATCTTCTTCAAGGATGTGCTAATTATCATATTTTCAGGCCAAATATTACCATTTTCCTGAATATCTTTTCTCCATTCAGCATCCCCGAAAGAGATTAAAAATTAAAATAAATTTATAACATAATAGACCAGTCGATTTAAAGATCGAAGTTCGCAAAAACGTATGTATTAAATTAGTTGCGGTAAGTCCCACTTTTCGGTTTTTTACGTTTCTTAAGAAAAACCTTGAATCCCAGAAAACGCACTCAACACCCCCATTTTGGCCTTCATTGAACGGACTATGGAGCGTGTCAAACTATGTGCAACGCCCTCGTGCTTCCCAAAAAATGTATCACTTTTGACCAACTAGGCCACGGGTAAAACAATTTCTATGTTAAAATAAATTAAAAAAAAAAAAATAGTTACGATGAAGTTTTGACCTTTGAATATTTCATTCTAGATATTCTTAATGACCAAGTATTCCCTCCACAGGCTGACTAGGGGTCGTTATTCCGCATGAGGTAACTAACCCCGGCGATCCTACTTCAGTAGATATCGGGGCAGTATTTTTTTTATTATGTTTATAAGTTTCAACCTGTCAGTGAAAAAAAAAAAAAAAAAACGACGATCAATTAATAATCATTTATTTGTCAACTCGTGCAGCGGGCTCTTTAACTTAAAAATGATTTAACTTTATAATACTGTAGAGCGTCAATTATCCGAACTAATGTCAGAGGTAAGAAACAGATTCAGAGAAACAATTGAAATGATCTAATTAGGTACACAGCTCTCAGTAAACAAATATCTAGGTAGAGAGGCATGAGTTCGTTTTTACAGTTTCTGAGAAACAATTAGGGCTCCCCTTATAGCGTTCATGGAAAAAATCATATTGTTTTTCATTTTATTTCATTTTTAAATAAAAATAATTTTAAGAATACAAATAATAAGCTTTATTCTGGGACAAAGCTCCTTAAGAATATCATAATTGGCCAAGATATTTTAAAAATAAAACAGCGTAGATAAAAGGAAATACAAATTTATAGGAGGACAAATACAGAAAAAAGAAAAAAGTAGAAACAGAAAAAAAGAAAGAAAAAATAGACAATACAGGAGTAAATATTATAAACAAAATTGCAAAGAAAAAAAACACATTTTTTTTTTCATTTATTGATATTTAAAACAGTACAAAATAATATACAAGTAAATATGTTGATAGTAGATACAATGGCATGTAAATAACTTGTGAAGAACTACTCACTAGTAGCACTTCAATAAAATCTACACCAAAAAGTCTCTAGGCCATCTTCTTTTCAGACGCCTCGGAGGATTATCAGGGATGGAGGAGGAAGCAAGTTGGGAGACTAGTGGATTGGAGTGGTTATGGAGCTTACTATGGAAGGATAAGTATCTCATTTGGGATAAATCAGAAACATATGGATCATTAAGATCTTTATGGAAAAGTTTCTTGGTCACATAATAAGGAGCATTGAGGATTTTTCGAAGGAATTTGGATTGTAAGGATTGGATACGAGATGAACTGGATGGTTTAGTAGAGCCCCAAAGCTCAACTCCGTACTTCCTAATAGGTCTAATCACTGTCATGTAAATGAGTCTTTCGTAGTTAATTGGGAGCTTTGAACGTTTGTCTAGTAAATGTTGAAGTAGTCTGTAGTCTAACGACGGGCAGTTTCTTGTCGTTTTGGTCTTGTAATGTGGATCCCAAGCTAGACGTTTGCCCAAGTGGAGTCCTAGGTAGCGGATCTGTTCAACAGGGATTAGTGGAATAAAAACACAACATAAATATGCAAATGAAAAAGGAAATCAAAAATTATCTTTACATAAAACTAAAAACGTTATAATAAGATAGCTATGAATTTATGCTAATGTTTCGTGTCTGACATTTTTTTATACTTTTAAACGTGATTACATAGTATGATTACATACATCGTAAGACGTCCATACAATTAGAGAGCGTCAGTTTGGAGAGAAATAAGATGGGGGGAAAAAGAGTGTTTTAAATGTTCCAAAAGTAGAAGTATTGCGAATACAGGGGGGAGGGAATTCCAGAGGATAGAGGTTCGGACAAGGAAGGAACGTTGGAAAGCAGTATTTCTGTGGGATGGAGTATAAAGATCGGAAATACGACATCTTGTATGCAGTGATTTGATTGCGAACTTCAAATGCAGGATTCTGTAAATAAAGGGAGGGTAACGGGTGTTGATAACTTGGAATATGTAGGTGCCAAGGAAGCTTTTTCTGCGGAAGGAGGGGGAGAGCAACTCGGTGCAGAGATGAAGCGATTCATGGGGCGTTTTAATCTGCCCTCAAGAACCATACAGATCCCGCCATGTATCATGCAACCATATCCAAATTGGGGAAAGAAAAGGGAAGATATTAGGAGTTTACGTGTGGGTAAGGGAAAGAAGTGACCGGAGTGGTGAAATAGTTTTGTTCTTCCGTGGCACTACAACTCTTGCATAAATTCTCCCCAATATTTTTCTTTCGAACCTTAGGAGAAGAGAGTTGCTTTTTGTGAACTCGGTAATGTCCAGCATTCGGAGGCATAAGTGAAATTGGGGAAAAAAAAGGGAAGATACTAGGAGTTTATATATGAGTAAGGGAAAGCGGTGACGGGGGCAGTGAAATAGTTTTAGGATGCCGATTGAACTTGGGGAGATTTTACAACATGGGATTTCCAGGAAAGGGTTTGATCAATTATTAAGCCTAAATTTCCTACACTGATGAGTAGAAGGTTATTGGATAACCATTGAGGAATGATGTGGGAAAATTGGCATTCGATGGAAAATGGGACTGTATACTATGGCAATGGCTTGAGTTTTTGCTGCGTTTAACGTTAATTTGTTCAGCTTTGCCCAGGCACAGATTTTATCAAGGTCTTCTTGAATTTTAGAAAACCCAGCTAATAATTCGGATAGAGGAAAGTAGAAGTAAAATTGGGAGATAGCAGCGTAAAGATGGTGGGAAGAGTGGTGAATTGATTGGGGAAAATCATTGATGTAGGAATTGAAGAGGAGAGGGGAAATGCTCGATCCATTTTATGGATCGGAGGCAGATGAGAAGGCTTTTGGATTTTGTTCGCCGGGTGGTGGTTTGTGTTAGATTTTTAAGAACCTTAAACGCTTTATAGTCATCTTTAAGCCTGGTACGTCTGAAGCGTCTTCGGAAAGCTTCGCGTATTCTTTTTAAATGTAATGGTTTTTTAATATCATGGTTCATCCATGGAACAGGGTGATGGCGACGAAAGGTTGAGGTTTTGAGAGGGGCCAGGGTATCAAGGATAGATAGGAGATAAGTAAATCAACTATAGCATCCATTGGGGAGCAGGAGTAAATTGAATTTCAATCTAAGGTTTCAAGATCTGGTAAAATTGTATCTATGGTAAAGAAATCTATGTTGTGGAAGGTAATTGTTTTAGGGAGGGACAGAGGAGTGAGGGAGGAACAGCCTTCTCTGAGTGTTGTCGGGAATTGTGGGACTGTCGTTTATAAGTGTATTAGGATGTCCATTTAATTTCTCGAGGAATCGTTTGGAGTGGGTTCGTATTCGTACGTTAACTGTTGGCATGCGTAGGTTAATATGTAATGTTATGTTGCTTACATATCAGGGTGCTTTTGTAATTGTCCTGAATGTTTTTGCCTGGAAGATTTGTATTGATAATTGATAATTGATAAGATTTGTAGGTTAACATGTGTCTTTTCAGCTGTCCCTTATATCTGCGGAGCGTATGTTCAAATAGGTTTCAGTAAGTAAGTATAGGTAAGTGTTTATCTTTTGTTTAAGTTATGGAGTTAAACGTTTGAAGAGGAGTGAATATATATGTAAAAGTCTTAGTCTTTGCTTGAGAGTTTTCTTTTTTTTCTTGATATGTGGAACCAATGTCTTTCTTTGGTCAAACGTCAGACCAAGATATGATTTTACTTTCTGTTACTAGGTACCAAAAAAGGGCTTTAAGTCGCAAAGAAATGAAGTTGCAGTTTTGATATGTTGTAAGGACATGTCTGAGTAGTGTAAATCCATGTTTGCAACCGAAAAAACAGATGGGAAAACATATGTGGCTGAAAAACATCGAAATTTTCGGAGTTATTTCAGTTTTTGGCCTGTATCTCCTAATTGGTGGTAAAAACATGGGCCACCATTTTAAATTAGATTAAATTTGCTACAATCACAGCACTTTTGGTCTAATAGATTCTGACTTACGTCCCCTTGAAAGTTGGTCATTTTTCCAAAAAGTCAAAATTTTAAGTTCTGGCCGACTTTCGTGAAGAACGCCGGCCGAAGGAGTGACCAGTTTGTGCGAACCCGAATTTATTTCATTTTTCCATCTCAAAGCTGGTAAAATTTACTTTCACATCCTATACATCAAATTTCAATTAACTCAATGTAATACCCATTCCAGCACGCTAAAAACTGCGAACTGTAATAAAATCAAAGTTTTTTTGGCACATTTTCTCTGTAACTCCTAAAAAATTTGTCCGATCTCAAATTTTCTTTTTTAAACTTTAAAGCTGATTAAATTTTCTATAAGATCCTATATAATAAATGTTGATTACATTTCATGTTATATCCATGCGTATGTTTTGGCAAAACATAATAGTTCTGATATGCTCAGTGGGCTGGCGTGGGTGTTTCACGGAAATCAATCTAAATTTCATATATGCGATCATCTAGTAAATTTAACTAGTTTTGAGATAATAAAAAGAAATGTTATTATACTTAATTTTTAATCTATTATATATTTGTCAAATACCACTCACTCATTTAACACGAAATCTGAGAAACCACTGAACGGATTGGAATGAAATTCGATATGCAGATTCCTCTAGGGCCGTAGGTGCTCGCTAAGAAAGGAATTTTAAAAAATCGGCCTGGATCGCGGCTAATTTGCGAAAAATGCGATTTCAATTTTTATTAGGTGAATAATAAAAGATTAATTATCATATGGTATTTGGAGATAAGCTAAGTTAAAAAATAGGTTAGATCTTTAAGCCGCAAACTTTGACCACCTATTAAGTTCGTGATAATTGTAAACAAACAAAAATACGATCGATGTCGAAACCTTATAATATTTATACTTTCTGTGAACCCATGGTAGCTGCAGAGGTTACATACAACTTACAAGTTTGAGTTTGTTTCGTGACGAGAAGCTATTAAAGACTTATGTTAAAGAGGAGGTTAAAAGACTTATGTTCTCTGGTGATGACATGTGAGGCCAGTACGATGTAAGGACAAAAACCAGATAAGAATCAATGAGTTCTATCAAGTGTATGATTCTCTTTAGTATCGTATCATGTTCTACCATGGAGAAGAAAGGTACAGTATTAACATCCCTCAGCGTGACCCAAACACCAAAAACTGTGTCTGCAGCTGATTTTTACGCCTAAATGTTAGTGGAGCGAGGAGGTAAAGAACCTTATTTACTTTAATTCCGTAATCTCCTCAACCAATTTATGATTGATATGTACGCAAAAATAGAAACAGAAAGACTAAACTTTCTTCAAATATATTGAGAAGTTGAGACTATATTTATTTAAAGTATGCCATAAGAAAAGCTGATGGTCTGGTATCAGAGCTGGGTAAGATGGTAGTGCTGCCTCGAAGCTTCACTGGAGGACTATCAAAATAATATAAAATTGACTTTTGCAAATTGTCAAATTTACTTATTGAAATTATTCTAAGAATGGAATTCTTCAGGTATATTTAAGTAATAATAATTATCAAAGTTAAGCTTAACTTTTACTCATATAAGTTGTCTTCATCCTAATGATATTAAAACGTAGCGGAGCACGGTACTTTCAGCTAGTTGCTATATATATTTATAAATTGTATTAATGGTTTCATTTTGTGTACAAATAATACTTCACTGATTCCTGTAGAGAAAGGTTTTGACAAAAAGAATCTCGAAAATCATTGGAAGTTCAATAAATATGGAGAATCAATTTTATAGGAAATTTAATTAGCTTTAATTTTGATTTAAAATATTCTTTTCTAGAGTCCATCATTTTCGAGATATAAAAAAAAATGGGACTTTCTCCCCTTCCCTCACCGTTAGCTCACCCCCCCCCCTCCCCCTAGAGGTGGGGACTTTTAGTCTTTTTATCTTTTAACTACTCCTAACGAAGCCCTGAGGTCAAATACAATCGCATATTTAATGCACTCTACACCTCTCATTAACTGGACCATGATCCCAGTTGAACAAATCAGCTAACCTATGACTACATCTGTACAAAGGACTGACTTAGAATCCACAAACGAAACAAACGACAAGAAACTGCTCGTCGTTTCCAACTACTCCAACATTTACTAGACAAGCGTTCAAGGTCCAAATAAATTACAAAACACTTATTTACATGGCAGTAATAAGACCAATTTGAGCAAATGGAGTTGAGCTTCGAGGCTCCACTAAACCTTCTAACTCTTCCCTTATCCAATCCTTACAATCCGAAATCCTTCGTAAAATCCTCAATGCTGCTTATTATGTCACAAATAAAGATCTTAATGTTCCATATTTTGCAGATTTGGTCCAAATCAGATACCAATCCTTTCGTAGTAAACTCCAAACCCACTCGAATCCACAATTTTACCAACTTGCTTCACACTCCGTTCACGATAATCCTCCGAGGCGTCTGAAAGCAATATCGCCAAGAGATCTTCAAATGTAGAACTTTTATTGAAATGATACTACTGAGTAGTTCTTTACATGTCATTGTAATCATTATTCTCAAATTTACTTACTGTATAATGTAAACAGTTATAAATAATAATAAATACTTGATAAAAAATAAAAAATTGTGAATAAAATGAAAACAAAACGTTTAGTAGAATACTATTACCCATTAACGAGAAACGACACTGGGCGAAGGGTTGTGGTGGTGGGGGGGGGGGGGGGTGCTAACCCCCTTCAGGTTATTAACTGGCGCCACCTTCAGTATAATTATTATACAAAGCGGCGCCTGTTAAATATACAACCACATGCCGCGCGACTAGTCCTCGCGCCTGACAATGACCTTCATACTTTAGAAAATTATGAATTATTTTTTTTAATAAAATATTTTTCCAATATATAATTTTTATAAGGGTGAATAATCATCAATTTAAGTTTCTTTTTTTGAGGGGGGATTCAGACTTACAAACGACTCAATCGAATTTCGTAAAATTTTATATTAGAGTTACATACCTATATACCAACACTTTAATAATGATGAAACATCACTGATTTAATTTTCTTCTTTTTTTTGGAGGGGGGGGGGTTCAGATTTAAAAACATCTAAACCGTTTTTGTTTTTTTTTAATTTGAGCCACTGAAGGATTAAATGGACAGTGTGTTGTGTTTTCTTATCACCGTCACAAAACAAAAAATATTAAAAAGAGTTAAACAATGGTTTAACAAGAAAATAAATATGATTGATTTTTGTGTCATATGACTATGTTTTCCCACAATCCCTTTTATTTATGTTATATTTAGATATGGAAAAAGTATAGTGAGAAAAATTACAGCTCTTTATCCCCTCAAGTACAAAACCAAGAACAAAACTGTAAAGAAAATCGACATTGTCAATGTATCTTTAAATTTTTACATTAGTTTAGCATTTAATTATATTTCAATCATTTAGTTTTATTCATTTGAGGACATTAATAATTAAAGAAAGAGTAACGGTCAAGAGCATTTTTCATGAAGAGCTCAATAAACTACTTCAAAACAGTGGTAAATAGAAAAAAAAAATTGGTCCCATCTGGGAATGTGATAAATAGAAGGTATATTATAATAGAAAACTCAAAAATAATAAAAATTCAATAACTTTAAATATTCAATTTTTTTTTTAATTTTAGCTGAGGCCATGAGAATGATCCTACAATTCATAAAATTGTATTTTTTTAGGGTTTGCGGTGGTTAATAATGTTCTTAGGTACTCCAACGAGGGCAGGAAGGACAGGTTACCCTACAGGTTACCAAACCCAGGGTGGAAAGCCTGAATCTAACATAACTAATCATTTAGATCAGAAATAAAAGATGTTAAAATCATTTTCGACACGGATTCGATGTTTTACAAATTAATACTTTTTTTTATTCCACTTGAGGTACGCGTGATTGTATAGAAGGATCAATACAATTAGGATTGATGAATTAATTGCCACTTCTATTGGAATTATTTTGTTAGAAAACTAGTTTCGAATGCTAAACATTCAAATTCAGTTCTAAAACATACAAACATTTTTGGCGTTTTACCTTGGGATTTCCCCTTTGACTAATTGGATTATTCCGTTTCTACTGGAAACCCCAAGCATTTATTCTACCTGCCCCTCTCCCTTTCCACGATGAATATATTTCAGATATATGTTAGATCTTCTCAGGTGAGTATCAATATTTGATTTCTCGTTTTACATGTTTGAAAACTTTAGTATATATAATACATGTGATATAATCCTCATTAGTTGAAAATTTTGTTTTTTAGACTTGAAGAAGAATGTTTAGCATATGAAATTAGTTTTCTAATAAAATAATTCCAATAGAAGTGGCGATTAATTCATCAATCCTAATTTTTTATATTTCCTCTTCTCTAAAGTGAAATAAAACTTTCTACATGATTTAGTGTTTTATATACTTATTAATGTCTTGTTATTTCCACCTCCATGTGGATATTTTAATATGCTGAAGAAAACCAATACAAGATAGTCACTCATAAACAGCAATGACACAAAAAATACAATACAATAACAACAAAAACGTATGAAAGAATAAATATAGAAAACTCAGGTTGACTGCGAAAAACAATAGATCATGGACACGTCTATCCATAATCTGCTTTCAAATCTACTGCTTCTGATAAGGAAAATGTCAACAATTTTTCGATCCGAGCAATACCACCCAGAGCCAGATCAAAAATGGTCAGTGTTAGAGGAGTTTCCGAGGTCTAGGAGACTTGATAATTTGATATACACACGCACGATTGTTTATCGGCCGAAAGATCAGTTCGCTCCTAGCTTTGGTGTCGGACACTCGTGCCGACCGAATATTTCTATAATAGCATCGCCCAATTCACAATCATTGATTGTAGAAACGAACATCGTAAAGTTAATTGAAGTTCTAACGGTAGCTACTGACCTTAACAAACAACCTGACTGTTTAGTTGACTAGGGGTGCGGATTAGCAGCACAACCCGACTAAACTATCGGCCGATAAAAAGTCTGCAGTATGCGGGGAACCTTAGCTTTACAATCTAGGTTGCCATGACGACGCTTTATGTTCATAACAAAACTATAGACCCCCAGCCATGGAGTTATAGACAAGTGGAGGGGGCTTACTTCTCAATAGCCAGGGCAGGCAGCCATTTTGGGGTGCACCGTATTATCAGTATATTAACCTCTTATCAGTTCAAATTTTGGCTTTCTAGGCTTTATACTGCTGTTATTTTATTTTAGTGATTTACTTATTTTATTTATTACGAACCCTTTCAATTTCCCTAGCCCAATGGAATGCAAGTCACCAGTTGGGCATAGTGGGCGTGGCCGGTTAGTGTTTTGTCTCGCCCCTCTCATACGGGAAGAGCCTCTCCATACTACTATAACTCTATGCCCCCAGCCAAGGCACATGCATGTCAAATAAAAATATCGGACATTCAAAAAAAATATATCGATACCCATCCCTACTCGCAGCGATGTCCCACCATTTTCATAAGTATTGGAAACTTTAGTGCCGCTTGCACACGTGATACCACTGGTCTATTGTTCAGCGTTGCCTTCTAGCTAATTTTGTACTGAAAGGATTATAACCTGCCATCTGTATTTATTAAACATTATCTTTTTTGACATGGATATGTCTTTTGGCTGGGAATCTATACTTTTTTTCATATTCAATAATGTAAAATTTTGACATGCTTTAGCACTGTTGGTGTTGCTCTGATCGAAAATGTGACGGCAGATACCTTGTCAGAAATTTAATCGAGAATATTTTTTGTTAAATAACATTTGTCGCTAGACGTTACCGCTTAGCAGCTATATTGATTCGAATGAAAAAAGTAACGTTGTAACGTTTTTTCCGCCATGAAATATGTAACGTTTTTTTCATCCTCAAAAATGTAACATTCCAACAAGCTCAGTGTTGCTCGGATCTAAAATTTAATGGCTGCTATCTTGTCGGAAATTTAATGGAAAATATTTCTTGTAATATAACTTTTGTTGCTACGACTTACAGTTTAGGAGCTATATTGGTTTGATTTTTAAAAAAAGTTAACTTTTTCTTACAATTTTCTAAGATTTGGAGCTTTTATGAAACAACTGAAAAAGCCCTGTTGATGTTTAAATCGAAAATTTGCCGACAGTTCCCTCATCACAAACGTAATGGAGAATATTATTTCTTATATAATATCTTTCTCAAGTACCTACCGTTTAGCAGCTATATTGGTTTAAATCAAAAAAAGAACACGCTTGGATACTATTATTTCCCTCAACTTTGTTTACCTCGTAAAATGTAAATTAAAATCAGTAGATTATATACAGATCCATGATCTATTGTTTTCCGGTATTGTATTTCATGGAGAAATGCGAAATGTATTTTTTTTAAAACCTACAGCGTTTACAAAGGCCGAACGAGAGAGAGACTACAATACAATGTTTATCATCTCTTAATTTTAGTTTCAGATCTTCTTGTTTGTGAATGAAGTAACAGCTAAAGAAGCAATGGCTTTTAATTAGAAAGTTTAAGACCTTTCACGGCCAATAAACATGTTGAAAACATTTTTGTGTTTCTTTATGACCTATTTATTTGGTCATCTGGCAGATTATCTATGAAATCAGATAATCTGCATCAATCATCATGCCAACCAATTCCATGGATGATTTGAGTTTATTTTGGTTAGGAAATTATAATTTTTTATGAAATATACACTGCCCTGATGGGCTTGATTGTGAAACTGAGATTTTGATGCCTTGTGATTTGTTTAGGTGTAATATTAGAGTAATGAGGGTGTAACTATGTGGAAAGAACTTAGACAGCATTTATTTTTATAGTTGCACCTCCATATTTTGTAATTTTTAGTAAGAAAACTTAGCTTTAAAAAATATAACCGAAACAAATATGTGAGCTACCTCTTTTGTCCTTTACATGACAGCTTACTCTAGAATAGATTCTGATAGACCTTAAGAAGGAGCACAAATACTAAAATAGGCGTTACTAGAAACAGAAAAAAAAAAAAAAAAAAAAAAAAATGCATCAAACATTGTAGGATGGAGTTAAGGTATGAAGGATAGTATAGAACCATCAATACAATTAGGAATTGAATTATTTTAGAGCAAGCCCACCTCGAAGAAATACATTTAGATTTTATATTACAGCTCTATATCCACCAAATTCAGAAAAATTAAAATTAAATTCTGCATTGAAAATATAAAATCAGTACTATCCTATTTCTCTCCCAAAACAACAAAATACTGAAAACCTCAGCAAACAAACTGAAATGGATTGATGGTGAAGCTAAATACAAGAGAAAAACTGGATGATATATCCACATTGGTGTGTATAAAATCTAATATTTTAGATATGAGTATACCTAGTTGAGATAAACCTAGCGTATTTTTGTCATATTAGAACCATTGCTGAAGAGAGATACGTATTATATGGATTCATAATTGATCTAGACAATAATTTATACATTTCAATATTTTACTTAATCAACCTAAGATAATGTAAATAAAACAAAGCCGTATTTTAACCTATAAAAAATTATATCACTCTCAGCCTCCACTGGAACTTTGATATCAGTAACACAGCTGTGAGAGAAGCATTAGGATTTCTCCAAATTGGGCTTCCTGTTGTTGTGCAGTATAAATGAAATGTTTATATCTAATTTTATAAATATATTATTATACATTTATAGGCAAAATTCCACTCAATTGATTTTTTCATTTTGAAAGTATCATTATTTTTTATTGATTTATGCCCCCATAAACTTTAAGCAGGGCATACAAAACATTAGGATTTTTGAAAAAATAATTAAACAAAAGCAAACCATATTTAAAAAATAACTTTAATGCAATTTTAATTAATAAGGTCTGTCCCTTGCGTTCATTACATCTTGCATTCGGCGGGATATTAGTCTAATTGTATTTATTGACGCTACATCCCAAGTTGATACTTGGCCTGCTCCAACATCAATCACCAGTTTTCCTGATCAAGTGCTGCTGCCTTCCAATTTCGGGTACCAAGCAGAATCCTGGCATCAGTAGCTATAGAATCTTCACATCTAAGCTTTGGACGACCAACCCTTCTAGTTCCATACACTTGCTCACTTAACACCTTTAAAATTTCTTCAGGGTTCATCCTTATTACATGACCAGCCCGTCTGGCTAAGTTTAATGACCTGCACAATATCTACATCTTTGTAAAGGTTCTTTAGCTCGTTATTTGTCCTTCCACGCCAGGTTTGTTTTATGCAAACTGGTCCCAATATTCTTCGGAGAATTTTCCTCTCAAACCTCAGGAGCGACAATTCAGTTGCTTTAGTCATTGTCCAAATTTCTGAGCCATAGGTAAGGACTGGGCGGATCAGCGTCTTATAAATTTTAAGCTTTGTAACCCTGGACATAGCTCTGCTTCGGAAGTATTTTGGCAGTTTATTTTGCATCTTATCATTGTTCACTGTGAGTCTCATTCTTGCCACCGAGAGATCTAGGACTTCAAATGATGTCTAATGTGATTTTGAATAAATTCTTGAGGAATATGACCCACCAAATGCAAAAATGTAATAAATCATATTATTTCATCATTTTAATTTTTTGTTTTGGTACTACTTGTTTTTATTTAATTTATGTTTTTAATAATCTTAATAAGTTTCAAATGCTCGGTTATAAGAATATGAAGACTTAAAAACCTAATGAAACATTTAGCCAAGAAAATTTTTAGAATATTTTACTTATCTATACATACTGATTTTATAATTTGTATTTTCAGAGATTATTTTTAGAGCAGATTATACAAATGTAATCATTGTCATTTCTATGACATATTGCCATAGAGTGAGGCAGAATTAAAAATTCTTCCGATAAAAATGCTTTTCCTCTACCAATACGAACCATGAAGGGACTTGGATTCCGTATTTCCAATATGTATTATTACAGTAATTAATCGTATTTTAATTCGAGGTACTTTAGGTCTTGAGGTTCAGAAGTGATAATTAAATTAGTAGTCACTAACATTTGATTAAAAAAAAAAAAGTTCTGGAGGAAAACAATCTACAACAAAGGACTAAATTGTTGGCGAATATTTAAACTTAGCTGCATATATCCTCCATTCAAATGAATACACATCTATAAAATGAATTTTAGATGCTTTAGATGAAGAGGAAGAGTATATTGCTGTGATAGCAGCTTTTATGGCCGCTCACCACTCAAGGAGAATATGGGTGGCACCCTATAAATAGTTGCAGACCGATTTACGGGGAGTTTCAGCATCTGATGCCTCAGCTATTAGAAGACAAAGAACGTTTTTTAATTTACTTTAGAATGAGCAAAGATCAATTCACTTCTAAATATGGTTAGAGGGAAAAGAATTGGGTTGTCTGAAACTAATTAACATTAATTTTACTTGATTGGATATATAATAAACAAAGTAAAAAAAAAATATATATATATGAAACACATTATATAAACTTTTATGCTGAAGGAGATGTAATAATAATAAATATTTCTTTGGCATAACGCCTATTTAATGTAACTAAGTTTTTCAATATCATTGAATAACCTCATTAGTCATATATTCCAGTAGTACGGCTAGAAACATGTGAGAATAGACAATGTGAAGGTAATCACTGATAAGGAGAAGCCTTATGATAGAGTATTGTCTCCGAAACATGTAGTTTACAAATGAAAATAAATAGGAGTTATGCCAAAGAAATGTTTAATGAAACAATACAAAAATTATAACTAAAGAAACACTCTGCACCATTATATTCATTTAAATGTATGAATAAAACCGTTTTCTAAATACTTTTTATATATTTACTAGTTATATGCAACATTGTTTAAATCAAACGGGCAATAGTTAGGAACTGAAAAAGTAAAATTTTTACGGTCACATAGTATTTCCATTTTTCTCTTAATTGTATTTTTAATTTCTGTGTTACAGATATTTAGCGACTGGCATTCATTTCGATCACTTGGATTTTCGGTTCGATTGGGATTCTCTACTGTAGGGAACATTGTCAAAGACTGCTGCAAAGCTATTTGGGAAGCTTTGCAACCTATATACATGCCAGAGCCCAATGAAAATAGATGGAGTAATATTGCAGCAGAGTATGGCAATACATGGAACTATCCCCACTGCATCGGCGCACTAGATGGAAAGCATATTCAGATTCGTTTGCTCTTCTTTTTATAATTATAAAGGAATGCATTCCATAGTTTTACTGGCAATGGTGGATGCTAATTATAAATTCACAATTATTGATGTTGGAGCTTATGGAAGGAGCAGTGATGGTGGGACATTTGAGAGATCATCTTTTGGCAAAAAATTAATGACAAACCAAATAAATCTCCCACAAGATGCTCAGCTAACACCGACAAATGATTTTTTTCCCTATGTCGCAGATGAGGCTTTCCCATTAAAACCATACCTGATGCGTCCATATAGCAAAAATTCCATAAGCAGCGACGAAGAAAAAATTTATAACTACAGGCATTCAAGAGCACGACGCACAGTAGAAAATGCTATTGGCATATTAGCGGGGAGATGGATAGTGTTTCTGAAACCCATAGAAACTTGCAGCATGTTGTCTTCAACTGCTCAGAAGTTGTAAAACAATTACACCATTTGAACAGCAAGTGCAAGTGAGAGAGGAAGAAATAAGAAGTTTTCGAAAAGCGGAAGCGATTCGTGGAAATCATGTTCGTGAAACTGACTAGTGAGGGAAAAGTCGTTTTCTGCAAGCTGTTCATTCTGACTTGGTGAAATTTACTTCTGATTCTGCTTAGTAAGCTGAACTCAGTGGCAATGGGGAAACGAATCCTAATGAAAAGAAGAATTACCAAAATTCGGAGTGATGAAAGTGTTAGTGTGTGTGCACCATTCAACAGTGGTTCAAAAAATTTCAAGAGGGAGATATTTCAGCTTCGTGAAAGGACTCGGTCCATTGACGATGTTATGTTATGGGAGCTTTTAGGGAAGAAAATCCCAGAATCTCTCACTCAGCAAATCTACTATCGCTGATCACCTCAAGGCAATGGGAAAGGTAAAAAAACTCAAAAGTTGGGTACTTCATTCATTAACTGACCCACCAATGTCTCACATGACAATAATGTTTCCGAGATTCATATATTAATTGCCAACTTACTACCATCCTTTAAGATACCTGACTACTTAGAGATGAAAAATTTTCAAATCAAAATTTGATTGAAAATTATTTTTGAGAATTTATTACAACCAAAAACTGATAGTTATAATCTCAAGGTATAGAGAATTTTTAATATCTGAAGCAGAACTGTTAATAAACTGATTATTATCCCTTTCTTTATCTTTTTCTTAATAAATGATAAGTCCACAATAGTATACTATACTATCCATTTCACCGAACACAAAATATAAATACGATGAAGAAAGCAACATTGTCTAAATAAGTTTTTGCCACAGGAAATAGAGGAAAAACATTTTGCTAGGAAACGAGGTAGCATGAATTAAGAGAATAAACACGTTGACTGCCAACAATGATTGCATTCTTTTCTAGGACACCAACTACAAGTTATTTTGTCCTGTGTTTACTTGCTATCATTGTGCAGCTATGATAAAACTCTAAATATATCAGCGCTAATATAAATAGATGGCTTCTGGGAAAATCTATAATTCAGCTTTAGAGAAGTGATAGGTCAGAGTGTGTTTGTGCGTGCGAATTAATAGATACTTGGCTTCAGCGAAGAGATTTCTGTTACAGAAGCAGACTACGAGATAATTCATAGGACCTTTTTTTTTAACAAAAACACATTTTTTATGCTTTGTGATGATAACTATACACTAGAGTTTGACTTTTCAATAATATAATGTGATTAAATTAAATTGTTATTTTAGGCCAGATTTCTGAAAATTACTGTGGCAAACGTGTTTAGAAGCTGGTGGAGGTTGTATTATTACTGATTAGTCTTCAGGGATGGGTCAGTCTCACACACAGTAAATTAACCTTATTGGGAAAAATAAATAATTGTAAAATGTAGTGTGATGGAACCACCAGTGTTATGAAAAATGTTAGTGACACAAGAAAAACTGCAAACCCATGATTACGGTCGGAGTAGATAATTATCAAGCAGAGAAGTGCTGATAAATGAATTAAATATTTAAATAAGTAAATAAATTTTTTTACAAGCAATATTCTCAATTTTACTATATCCTCCATCACTTTTTTTTTATGGATAATCATTCAAGATCTAGATGATCTTTAATGATCTAATAATCAATGAATGACTGTGTTAAGATACCAAATGATTTAAATAGCAAATAAGATCTTCTCTGAAAGGACATCAATTCATTCATGAAAAACACTATGATTTAGTTTTCACTCAGCACTTTCAATATTATGAGAGCGGAAGCATTTTCAATATATAACACTTTTGGTATTATATGAGGAACACATTTCAAATACATAACTTTCAGTATTTTGATACAAAGTATACAAATTTTAGAATAGCAGTTTTATTCTATAGAAAATTCAATATACTTCTTTGAATTTGACATCTTTCATAGATAAGATATATTTTGTATTTATAATTTTGAATTCCTGTATTTGAAATGCTGCCTAACTGTGAATAAGGGGATCTATCTAACTAAATAAACCTTACAAATAAATATAACGAAATGAAAAATTTTTTATTTCGCATTTTTTATATTTTATATAAAATCTAAAAGAAAAACCCTAATATTTTGCCTCCCAGATGTTTCCGCCTGGCCTCCTCGTGGTCCATAATGCCACCACTTGTTGTTAAAACAACATACCTAGAAAAAAAAAAATAAATACTTAGCTAAAAACAACACTGGCATGTTAGAAGTTAAATGTATTAAAAGAGAAACATCTTAAAAACTATAATCACACTGACCACAAAAAGAAAGAAAACAATTGATGGGTCCAGGGAAAGAAACGTTTGTGTCCATTTGCATCTAGTTTCCACCCCTGAATTGAATATGCGATCTCAAGTTTAATCGGAAGTGGGTTTAATGCCAAAATTAACTCAAATCCGACAAAAAATGGACGTAAACGTTTTTTCCCCTGGCCACCTCAATTCTGTATTGGGAAATTTATAAAAATTAACTTAAAGATACACCATCAATGAACAAAAACAAGAAGTAATATTTTATCATTTAGAACAATCAATCACACTAATAATCCTTTAACTAACCACTCAACATGACACTAATTCAAACAACACTGAAACAGAATAATACAAAATGACATAAACATAAATTAAGCATATATTTTTATATAGTAGCATTTATTTATATACGAGGGTAAGTCAATAATTATCCGCAATATAGTTATAAAATTTTATTGAAATGAAATAGGAAACTTACAAGTACATCATTTTTCGACATAGTCCCCTTGCTTTTCAACGCACTTGGTCCAATGTTGTTCAAGTTTCCTGATGCCCTCATGGAAGAAGGTTTTGGGTTGAGATGCGAGCCAGGAATGCACCGCTTCTTTCAATGCTTCGTCCGAGGCAAATCGACGGCCCCTAATTGCCTGTTTGAGTGGACCAAACAAGTGAAAATCAGATGGAGCGAGATCGGGACTATATGGAGGATGATTCAATACTTCAAAATTGAGTTTCTGAAGCGAGCGTTTCTACAGTGTGGGCAGCTGTATGCGGACGGGCATTGTCGTGCAACAACACAACGCCTTTTGACAGCAGTCCTCGGCGTTTGCTTCGAATTGCAGGCTTCAGCTTGCAGTAAGCATCTCACTGTAACGTTCACTGTGTTTTGAATTTTTCAATCCATTCATAGACACTCCGTTGTGGCAAACAATTGTTCCCGTACTGTACCAAAAGTCTTCGATGAATTTCGGCCCCTGATACACCTTCCGACCACAAAAAACGGATCACTGAACGTTGCTCTTCTTTGGTGCAAATAGAAAGTGGAGTGGCCATTATTAACAGCACGACAGCGATAACAAAACTAACCTACCAGCTTGATACGCACATAAACATAACAACGAATAAACAAAGCATGCGCCATCAACACAAAAGAACAGTACTGCCAACATAAACAAAAATATAGCTATATTGCGGATAATTATTGACTTACCCTCGTAGTTTATCTCAATTTAGTTGATCTGCATGAGGTTTTTTGGTTGGCTATACTTACTATATTTGCAAAGTTGATTTCTTAGATAGTTTTAACGATACCAGAATTCTCAAAAACATTTGACAGGTTAGTTAAAAGTAAAACCTTGTTTCTAAAGGCTTAAGTCACCCAACAATGCAAGTTATTATTATTTATAACTAATGTCTAGCTTTTGATTTTTGAATATACAGTGAATTCAGTTTGTAAAATTCATAACATGACATCAGCAACAGGTGTGATTCAATGCTGTCCAATTCAATGAGAGACATAATAAAGCTAAGTAGATGGCTAAGGCATTATAAATAATCACAATGAATTCTAGAAAAAATAAATATTGTGTAATCAATGGTATGATGCCTACACTGTACATCCCAAAAGGTTATGAAAAACTTCTAATATTCAGATGAGGTAATAAGGGGATAAACAGGAATTCTGCTAATTAAACATTTCATATGCATACCAATCATACACATACCACTTTAGAGACTTTAATATAGCTATTATAATAAAACAATAGTCACATATTTGTATAGGTAAAAGAGCAGATTTTTATTAATTTTGAATTTAAACACTAAATAAGGGTTTAAAATTGACTTATAAAAATACAATAAAAAAATTAATTGGTTTTACAAGAAAATAGAGGACACTACGTGATTTAATGAACTATTAATGATGCTGGCAACTACTTCTTTAAAAATAACAAAGGGTATCAGTAATTAAGAATAATGCTTGTGACTTGATAGCTGAACTAAAGAATAAAATATGTGATCTAGCTGTCTAAAAAAGACCTAGTCAAAAGTTTCAAGCACTATCTGAATCTATTCTAGTAGGAATAAAGAAAAATAAAATGGGGACAAACAAGTATGTTATGATCTTCAAAATTAATATATTCTTAATAATATTGGAATTGATCAAACCTGAATGTTTAACAGATTATTGACAGGATTACTAAAAAAATCTGAACCCACCACATGTCACTGTACTGTATGTATGTATGTACTGTACTGTATGTTAGTGTAACAAACACAACATAGACCTCACCTCACTATTAACAATACAACAAAAATCAAATTTTAGACAATTGGCAAACAAAATTAAACATAACAGGAAAACTACTTTAAGGATAAACCAATTCAAATATTTTTAAGATGTGAAAAATAGTATTTGTTGATACCTTATTAGCAAAAGAAATAATAAGGGAAACTCAGAACAGGTTGATTTGTTCAAATTATGAACTGTTATAAATTAATGTTCATTTCCTAATGACTGCATAGGATTGTAACACAATACGGATATTGCCACAAGTTATTGTAAAAAGCCCAATTGTAAGTTAAATTCAATAAAATAAAGTCCCAGCTTGTGGGGAAACGAACTGATCTGACCAATCAAGCAAAACAGTTACAACCACAAACAAACAATAAATAAACATCAACAAAAGATATTGTAAACAAATCACACATAACCATTGTCCAAATGTGGGTGACAAAAAACAGAAACAGATTCCCGAAAGTTAAAAGCTGCCTAAATACAAAGGGTCAAGGATAAAAACTAAGAAACAAAATTTCTGAACAAGAAATCAAAACCCTACTTACAGAAGAACAAAATATGCAACAATAAATTAGTTTTGTAACATTAAAATGACTCAAGAATGCTTACCCAAACTGTCTTGAAGGCAGAAGGTTATTCGTCCATTTTTCAATCTGTCCAATGGGAACATCAAACCTAGGTGAAATTACTCCACATTTGTTTAATCTTCCATTCAGATTTACGACTACTTTCCCTGCTCTATGGTCATCCACTATTTCAAACTCGCCAATGTAACCTGAAAGTAAATAAATCACATGTAAACATTGAATTCACAAGAGACATATTGGATTAAAAAATTGTTAAATTATAAATCTGTAGGTACCTTTCTTCATCATTACTGTGAGAAACTTGATAATAACTTTGGAACAAGGCCTGATGAGGACTTGTCTCTTTCCTCGCTTTTCAGCATTATTAATAGATTTCAAAGCATCACTCAACACGTTCATACGCACCATCCTGAAAACAAATAGATAACCTGAATGAATAAAAACATAACATCCTAGATTTAAACTGTAGTAAAACATTCAATGGGTGAAAATTATATTAGTAAATAAGATCAAACACAATATGTTTAAAATCCCTTCAAACTAAATAAATATGATAAATTTTAAACTAATGAACTTAAAACATATAATAAAGTAATAGAAACATGTAAATAAATAGTAATAGAAAACAGATAGGTTAGGTTCACCTATAACCACATGTTACAATATACCGAAATCAGCTAAACTCAAAGCCGAAATAAACTGGACTTAATTCCTCACTACAATTTAAGGCATAAACTATGTTAAAAATGACTAAATTGAATGGATTACCTTGGATATTATTTTTCAGCAAGCGCAATGGTTTAACACGGCTGTAGAAGGGTAAAAGAAAGGAAGTCTCACTACCTGCTTCTACCACGGCCTATACGATACTGGTGGGGTGACGTGAACCTTCGTATGACGGTTAATAGAACGAAAATAAATAAAGTTCCAGACGTTTTTTAACCAAATAACCTTTTATTATCTCAAATCCTCAGTCATTGTGTTACTCAATGACACCTATGAAATATTTTTCTTTAAAAAAAAAATAATAAATATTTTTGCTGTCACAGGTGGAAGGTTCTTATGATTTTTCACTGTTACAAAATATCACCTCCCCTGCTAATTACAGAATTTTATTTACAATTAGTTGTATTATGTTTTAGATGGTTTGACTTGAGTAAAAAATGATATCATTAGATAAAATACCCGATGCTTTAGGCCATCTGATACTGGCAGAAGATGGTGTGATATTGTCAGTAAGTATTACCAGAAATATTTAAATTGATCACCAAAATTTATTCCTTAATCAGCATAATGAAAACTGATTACAATTCATGATTTAGCTGATTTTGTTTAAAGTATTTCTTCGACTGTGTTGATATTTTTCTATAATGTCTTGACAGTCTGGAGGAGAACTAGAAAACAATGAAGATGTAGCAAATGTGGTATATAATTTGCTTTCCATAACAGATAAATTAGGATCAGATGATGGAGTTTTTAAAAAGATATCAGGTATTTTACATCTTATAAATCAGAAATAATTATTCATTTTATTTATTTATATTAAATGTGTACTAGGTATCATCCAAAATTTTTGTTTTAGTTGTTTTTAAAGAATCAAGCTACGTAATATGTTTATCAAATAAGAAGATCTATATTTTAAAGAAAAGGTTCTCATGTCCTGTAGATAACGAAGAAGAAAATGCAGTGTCTTACAAAAATTCTGTTAATACTTAAATGATGACTGAATAATTATGTTAATGTAACTACTATTATGTATATAAGCAATATTAATTTTTATATGTATACAGTTTAAATGTTGTTGTTTTTTTATTCCTGAAGAATTATGATAATCTAGTTATATGCTATATTTCTCTGATTATAACTATCAATAGAAAGTATTGACGCATATACAACTTACTACTACTATTATTAATTAATTAATAATTAAATGCTAAACTTCAATTTAAATATATTACATATCAGCTTCAACAATCTGAAATTCTTACTAGGCCTAACAAAAAAAGATTTATTTTAAATATTAAACTGTACTTTGTCATCCTGTAGTAAGTTATATATTTTCTAAATAGTAGCAACTAATTTACTTACAGATAAAATATTCCCAGGCTGTTTTTTCATTAATGAATCTTTAAGTTGATGATGCAAGGTTTACATGAATGCAATTAGTTAAAGTATTGTTGATTCTTGTCATAATTATACATTTTTAATTAAATTATTATTGGTTTAATTTAATCTATTATTTGTGCCTCTGAATGTTTAAACAAAGGCTTATGGAACTTCTCCTTTAGTCTTAGCGTTTGATTCATAAGGAGGACTGAGTTATCGAAGTTTTACATGTAAGTAAAAATCAAACTTTCAAACTTTTGAAACCTGGCTCCTGCTACCTAGTAGACATGATATAGGATAATAGGTTCTAAGAATTATACCCCACTGGTTTTTAATTTATGCCAGCATTAGCTCTGTTTATGAGCCCTTTATTACAATGTCGATTTTTATAATAACTGTAGAAATAATTTAAAAACAAATAAAATAAACCAATTGGTGTTGTGCTATAAGAAGGAATATCCGGTAGTCATAGTTCTGAATAGATTTCAAAAGTTAATTACAAAGTCTATATTCTTTCTCACAAGGAACGGGTTCCTAAACTACAAAACCTGTGTAAATGCTGTTTTTAGCCTTCATGAGACCACCTTAAGTGATAGTACATGGGATTAGGTAACAGGTGATGATGAAATCTGTTTTGATTTTTTTTGGACATTCCCCCTTCTAGCCTAAAACCCTTCAGTTTTTTAATGTTATGTGATTAGTAGTCCCTGAAAGTTTTCAATTCAAAGATATTGGTCATAACTATGTTTGAAGAGGTATATCTGTTGACTGTGGTTTAATATGTCTAACAGATTTTTTGAGAGGTTTGTCAGGTGAATGAAGGATTTAAAAAAAAAAGATCACATTTTATTATGCCCAAGTTTCATCCATAACATTCATAGCCATCAATAAGGCTAAAAAAGAAAATGCCAAATACAGAATCAGGGAATGTAAAAAGAAATACAATTAATGAAGATAAAAAATAAGTCAATAGTAAATAAAAGAAAAAGGAGAAATTGATAATTTGGAAAAGAAGGAAGAAAAATATTAGGGCCAAGAAAGACTGAAGGTTTTAAACTAAAAACTAATACAGAAATATATCAAAATATGGACAAATTAAGTGATGCAAAGAGGAAACGTAGATTGACATTCTATGGATATTTGATGAGAATGGATGAAAGAAAACTAATTAAGAAAATTTTCTAACACAGCCTCCAAAAACAGAAAAAGAGTTGATAGATATGGATGGTAAAAAAAGATATGGTGGTGTCAAATATTAAATGGGATTCAATGAAGGACAGAGACAACATTAAATTTCCAGAAACAGTTAAAAGACAAATTAATAGACAGCGGTCAGATGAAAGGAGAAAACATCAGGCAGAGGTGATGAAGAAATATTGGAAAGAATGGAATAGTAAGAAATTAATTGTTAAACGTTGCCTACAGATGGCTGAACTTGAAAGAAGAAGTAAATAAAAAAAATAAAAAATGATACCAGTAAAAATTAAATTGTATGAATAAAGCTAAATTATTCCATTGTTGTCTTATTAAATAT
Source organism: Euschistus heros (assembly GCA_003667255.2). Lineage (NCBI taxonomy): Eukaryota > Metazoa > Arthropoda > Insecta > Hemiptera > Pentatomidae > Euschistus > Euschistus heros. Next base: position 4,233,094 of record RCWM02000018.1, read on the forward strand.
TGATTTTAAACCTAAGGTCTAGCATGCAGGAAATAGAAACTTACATATACTCAACATACTTATGTTTAGCAAAGTTAATAGTTGGTCTTTTTTTCCACTGTTACTCTGCTAGAGGCAACTATGGCATAGGGGTGATAACCATGAGTTCAGTATGGTAATTAAGAATCACATGACCTTATTGTAGAGATTTTATGGTTCATGACATTGCAGGGAGAGGGACCTCAAGAAGTTTCAGTCCACATCCCACCGACAATAAACCATTAATTTGTAACTGCTGAAACATATTGAACCGCACTTAGCAGAGTGATTGGATGCTATCCGTAACTCAAGGCTATTCCTTTTCTCAATAAGGTGTCCATAAAATTCTTAGCATGACCAAAGAACTTAGTAATTTTGTTAACAATTAAAAAAAAAAATCAATTGGAATTAAATATTTAAATTCCACTAACTCTTTAAACCTAAAAGCCTCTCCAAAAGGGCAAAAAAAGTAACCATATACAAGTATAAGAGCAGTTGTGACATATGGTAGCAAAACATAGACTCTAAAAAAGGGAAATCAAAAGTCTAATAGTATTAGAGAGGAGAGTTCTTTGAAAGATATGTGACGCAATCAAAGAGCGCATCAGAAACAATGCAGAGCTCAGAGAACTTTATAATGAAACGGATATTGTCACTGTTGTGAAAAAAGTGAGCTAGAGAGGATGGAACCTCAAAGGGTGCCAAAAAAAATGTGGACAGGAGGAACAAGAAGAGGCAAAGATGGATGGATGATGTGAAAGGGGACATACAGCAGCTAAATATCCAAAATTGAAGGAGCGTGGCCGCTGACAGAGAGGAGTGGAGAAAGCTGTGTGCAAAGGCCCAGATCCTTCATGGACTGTAGCACCTGATATAGAATAGAATAGCATTTAAACCTAAAACAAAGTAGTACCGGAGAGTTTTATGAAGCTCATGCTTTTCATAGTTAAAAGTGTTAAATATAAGTTAAAAATCAATATTTTAAAAAAGTTTGTTCTTGGGCGGTACAGTCTTTGCAGGATCTGGGCCTCTGCCACCACCTTTCTCCATTCCTCTCGGTCCTTTGCTAGGTTCCTCCAATTTCATATCCCCAGCCTCCGCAAATCCTCCTCCAGGTCATCTATTCATCTGCACCTGAGTCTGCCCCTCTTCCTTTTTCCTTCTGGTGTACCATTAAACATTATCTTTTGCAGCCTGTTGGGCTCCTTCCTTTCGACGTGTCCCAACCATCTAAGCCTGCTTTTCTTAATAGCACAGAGTATATCAGCCTTACCATACAATTGTGCAATCTTGGCATTGCTTCTTATCCGCCACCTGTGCTCCTCTCTAAAATCCTCAATATTCTCCTCTCCCAGACCAACAGTGCTCTAACGGTATCTTTAGTGAGTCCTCTCCTCACTGCTATTGGTTTTATTATAGATTTATAAATCAACAGTTTTGCCTTTCTTGAGATAGTTTTACAATGGAGTTTTTGTATTGCATAAAAACATCTGGTTCCTGCAAACATTCTTCTCTTTATTTCAATGTCCAGATTGTTCTTCTCCATCACAACTCCTCCCAGGTATTTAAATGTACTACAGCAGTGAAACATGTCTTCCCCCACATCAACCATATCTCTTCTTCCATCAGTCTGTCTAGAGGTTTTCATATGTTTGGTCTTGTCCGTGGTTTTTAAAAAAGTAAAGAAAATAAAAATGTACATTATATACACCAACTGAATTGTTTGCATAGACATTTTTTAGCCTGCTATTTATTTATAGAAGCATTGGCTATATCACTGCATTGTAAGATTTATAGCAAACTAACTAATTTTTAAAATCCTTTATAATGAAGTATGCTTTAAACCTTGTTAAGTACATATGGAGTAAAAACCAAAACAATCTCACTTTTTGTGATAATTCCAAAAATTTGAAAGCCTGTAATTTTACCTCCATTTAGGCTACAGAGCTGATTCTCTGCTCAAGTTTTATTAAATTTAGTCTTGTCTAATTTTGAATATAACAACCTTTAGAACCAACCGTGTAGCAGATATTTTGGAGAAACAGTCGAGTATTGAAATATTTAACTCCATAAGCTAATAAGTGAGCAGAGGTGCTTCAAGATCTAAAACTTTGATTTCCATACACAAGCATAACACAACATAAAAACAACCTTTTTCATACCAAAATGTATAATTTTACTGAACTATTATGGATTCTATCAAAATATTGTTCCCCATTTCCCAGACTTGTTGGGAGGGCCGAATTACCTGGATTCAGACTAGCGGGAGTCGGATTAGAGAGGTACCACTGTATCAGCAAAATGAATGTTCTTGAAAACCTTCTATTCGGCTCATTACTTCTTTTCAATTACGCAATGGAGGAAATCAAACAAAGAGTTACTTCAAATCTACACTGAGAACTGAGGAAAATAATATATAACGTTGGAATTTCTGATCGGAAAATATTTATTTGCCATTAGACAGGATAAATAAGGAAAAACATTTAAATAACAGACAAATTTTATATAAAAATGTCTCCAAGGACCTTTAATATCTGATTTGTATTTACATGGAGGAATATAATATAAGCAAGGCAGTCCAGAAATAACTTCAGTTCTTAACACATTTCATTTGTAACATGTTCACTTGAATAATTTAGTACATTTAATTTTTTTTTTTTTTTAATTCTTTAGTTTACGTAGTTACTAGAGTTTGATAAACATTACTAAGTTGTAAATTCAAGCATAACATTAATGAAAAAAGGCACTACATTGTATTCCATTAAACTATATTCGTGTAACTCCCCTAAATAAAAACTTACATAATATTTTACTAACAAATAATTATGCTTTCAAATATTATATAAACCATGATTTAAACAAAAACAAAACAAAAAAAAATGACAGTTTGGGTTTGTAAAACAATTACAAAATCTTAATAATTAAAATAACAAAACAATTATAACTTGTTTATTTACATGCAAAATCGACAACTGTAATCACTCTGAATATACTTACGGGAAAAGTATATTATAATTTAAAAACATCCAATATTTTTATTAGTGATTGATAAAATTTAAAAATTATTAGTTTTTACTTCATGTACAAAAATATGTTATCTAAACTTCAGTACCTCGTTAAAGTATACACTTTATATATACTCAATATATTCTTCTAAAATACAAGTTATTTAACAGGAAACATAAATTACACGTAAAGCAAATGGTCATAAAATAATCTTAAAAATCACAGAAAGTAAACGATAATTTCCGGAACAGTACATTTGATGTTTTCATTTATTGCTACTAAGTAAGTCATGTAAAGCAACTTGCTGTTCTGACGACAGTTGGTTTACGCATAACTGAAACATTTCTCCACTTCCCTGTAAATAAAAAAAATATATATATATATAGTTGAAGTACACATGACTGAATGGTGTATAAAAGGATCAATACAATTAGGAATTTATGAATCATATGCACAAATGTAACATATTCTAAAAGAGTGAACAGTTCACTCAATGAACTAATAGTTCCAAGAAACCCTTCTACCTCACTTTCTTAGAACTAATGAGTGTTGAACACATTTGTAAGTAGTATTAGAATAAAAAATATTAAAATAATTCATTAATTCCAAACAAAAAGTATATACTTATTTTATGATAATATTTGAAAAACATACATGCTAATTTTGACACTTCCACAAAAAATGAAGAACATTACAAAAATTAGTATTATCTAATTTAAAAAATTAGTAAATCTATGTTTACAAATTTAAATGTTTATAAAAATCAATTCAGCAATTACATTTATAAATTAAATGTATAATTTTTCTGTAAGTGTTAAGACAGGATGAAAATCTCACCCTAAAACGACTAAACATTTTTATTTTAACTGAGTTTTTGATGCCTAATGATTCATTGAGATTTTCAATTCAATTTTTAACAACTTTGAGGAATGTATTTTAATAACATTTAATTATTTAAATAGTATTATCTACATATTTTGTACTTAATATTAAGAAACCTAAAACTTAGCTAGAGATTAACAAATATAACCAAAACAAAAATGTTGGTTACCTCGTAAGTGTTCAAGTGGTTACTTCGTGAGAGATTTTAAGAATGTTCAGAGACAAAAAAAGTCATTAGTAGAAACAGGAGGAAATCACTTAAAACATATTATCAAACCTTATGAGTAGGAGAACAAAACATAATATTGAAGGATCAACACAATTTGGAATTGATGAATTATTAGAATAGGTCCACTCCGAAGGCATACAAAATAATAATGGAATTTTGATTCCATATTCTTCATTATTGGAAGATCGTTGAAGGCAATGACAGATGCATTTACCTCCTTAGACACAGTGGTGAAAAACTCGGACTCAAGATCAACGGAGATAAAACAAAATATTTGACCAATGACAGGCGACTAACTGACCTGACCATCCAAGTTGGCAGTTACAACTTCAAAAAAGTTTCTAGGTTCAAATACCTAGGCTCCATGGAAACCCCGAACCCCGACAACACAAAAAGTGCCACAGAGACCTATTGCAGCAAATAGATGCTACAATGGTTTATTAAAATACCTTAAAAGTCGTCCTCTTCTTAGAAGCACCAAAATTCTCCTGCACAAGAACCTTATACGCCCGGTCCTCACATAAGGGTCTGAAACATGGACAATGATGAAGGCCAGAGAACGGAAATTACTTGTTTTTGAAAGAAAAGTTTTAAAGAAGGATCTATGGCCCTTTAAAGTAGAATGAAGAATGGAGATCTATTTATTACCGGGAACTAGCCAACTTATATATAGAGCCGGATGTAGTAAGATAAATCCAGCTGGCAAGACTTCGATGTGCGGGCGTTACAATGTTCGAATGGACGATGACTCGGTCCAAAAGAAATTGTTTTGAGTCGAAACACTCAGTAACAGGAGCGAAAATGTGAGCAGCGATGCCAGAACCCTGGGCATCATGAACTGGTGGGCAGCTGCTCGGAATAGAGAAGAATGGAAAGCAATTCTTAAGGCAGCCAAGATTCAGTCATGGATTGTTGTCCTCAGGATGACGATGATGATTCCATATTGCTGTCCTATATTCATCAAAATTGGACAAGACTTAAGAAAATTGGGATTAAATCATGCATTTAACATAGAAAAACCATTATCATATTATTTCTTTTCACCTAATGATAAAATACAACTTTTTCCAAAAAAAAAAATACTGTATTTGGCTATGAAGAGAAATACAAGTGAAAAACTAGATGAACAGTAAATCATAAATAGAAGAGGCATCAACACACAATCCAATTCCTCAATGTATCTAAAGGAAAATAATCATGAATTCAAAAAAGACTCATGAGTGAAACTAGTACATCAAGCAGTCTAAAATTAAAAATTCAAGTCATTGAAAAATAAATTTTTTTTTTTTAAAACCAACACAAGTTTTGTTTTATGACCAAATAAACACATTTCCAATAGTCCTATTTTAAATACGTTTCCAGTAGGAACCTCAAAATCGACTATTCATAAAGAAAACCTGAAGAAAAAAAATATATTAGCAGTATTCCTCATACACTTACCTGAATTTGTCTTACTATATTGGCCAACCTCTGAGAGACTGGGTGTTCGTAAGGTAAGGCATCCCTATTAAAGGCTTCCGCAATTATTGCTATTAGCCTGGGAATGTTGGAACTATTTGGACCTATCACTATTGAATTATTTGTTTCTATGAGTTGACACAAGTAACCGTATATATGTGGGGCTTCATCTGAATCTTCCCATACAGGAAGCCATGATAACCTGGAATAAAAAGATTCCATTAATATTCATAATTTTACACGATATAGTGGTTAAGTTTGACATATATAATGTAGAGAAAAAGACACCTACCAATGGGGTAAGATTTCGTTAACATTCACATTGGTATTGTTGTGTTGAAGTATTTTCGTAACTGCTGAGATCGCGTTTTCTGTTGAACCTATGTTTTCTTCTGCTCTCGACTGTGGATCGTTTATCATATCGGCCAAACGAGGAAGAGCTTCCGCACAAGTAGCTAATAACAGAAATTAAAAAAAAATGTTATTACATTAATAAAAAGGAATTTGTTTCCTTTAGCAGCCCAGCAAGGGTCAGAGGCCAAGCATTGTACTCAAATTTAAATTTTACAAAATTGAATCAACACATAAAACTAAGAAAATGTTTTCTTGGCTAATTTAATGAATCAAAAACCAAATTTCTGAAGAATAAATGTAACTGTAAAAATGACCACTTTTATCTCCAGCCGATTCATTAAATGAACATTATGTACCTAATTATTAGGGATTAAAGAAGCCATTTATTCTCTAGGGCAGGGGTCTCCAAACTACGGCCCGCGGGCCAAATCCGGCCTGCCACAGCTACGTGACGAACCCTTAAGGTGCAAATGTATACACTTGAGCATTCGCCCTGAATGAGCACGCATTCGCCTTTATTTTGTTCAGATGTGTACCATCCGAATTATTGTCATCTAGAAGTGACTACACCAGAACTTTCTCGAACCAACATGGTTCAACTCAATTTGACAGCTACCTCTTAGCGAAGGATAGGGAGGATAAATTACCTAAATCCACGTGTAACCATTGGATGTCGTCAAGTTTCGTGGTCGTGAAAATACTGTACAACACAATTGTGATTGAACTAGCGAATTTAGCAAGCTTATGCTCGCTCAGGGCACGTAATCGGCGACTAGTCTAGAAATTATAGATACTGATAAGAAAATTAAAACGGTTGGCCCTTGGAACCTTTTGAAGAAATCAGTATGGGCCGAAGGCTGAAAAGTTTGGAGACCCCTGCTCTAGGGAGATAAAGTAACCAAAACCCCTTAGGGAAATAAACCAATTTTACCAACCTAACAGAGTTGAACCTTGAGTAGGATTGTATCAGGAATGCTGTTAATTTGACGCCAGTAAGAACTCAAATATATTTGCTTTAGAAATGAGGTTATTAATAAAAATTTACTAATATTAAAATAATAGATTTGATTTATTTTAAAAATATATCCTTCATTAATATACATTCTCTGCTCCTTCCCACACCACAAGGTTCGAGTCTATTTTGATCCAAAACATGTTTTATTTAGTCAAACTATTTGACTGTTTTCTGTTGTTTTGTTTGTTTATTTCATTTAACATCACTTTACGCTGCTATGGCTAATCGGACGATGCTTCGGTGGGAATCCTAAATTTTGCCTATCCAGGTATAATTAGGATAGGGATCTTTAACCAGTGCCTGACATCGCACAGGCTCGGGATCCTCATTTCACGTCCCTTCCGAAGAACGGCATAGCTAAGGATTTTTTACTCCCTTTAAAAAATCCTAAGGTCATCTGCCATGCTGCGAACCCGTGATCTTGGGTTTAGTAGTTTGCTATGCTAACCACTACACCACAGGTGACCCCTTTCTGTTGTTTTGTTTTCAATTAAAAACTCAAATAATCAAGTAACCTTTTTTTAATTATCTGGAGATAAAATGCTGTGTGTACTTAAGAATAATATTAGAATTATTTGGGGATAAACTGCCTTAATCTTACTTGTAATCAATTAAACACCAGGAAATTTAAACTTAGGCCCTCTTTGGGACCAACTGATTTCACTCAGGGGAACATCTGTGTGTGGTAAGTTTATTAGAAACAAAAAAAAAAAGTTAGTGATAGAATAAAAAAAAAAATTTACCTGCGAAAGCTGGCCCACCATTCATAGCCAATGTTCCACAGCCATATGCCGCGGCCTGCCTTACCGCTGGATTCTTATCCCTCACTCCTTCGAGAATAGGAGAAAGGAAGTACTGTTGATATTTAATACAGGCCGGTCCTCCGAATTCGATTACATCGTCGAAGACACACAAACTCCATTGCCTATCTGACCACGGTTGATCAGCACCCTAAAAAAAATTTAAGTTAAATCTTAGAATGAAAGATAATGTATTTCCTAAAAAATATGTTATGATACATACACAAGATTTTAATTTAAAAATCTTTTATTCATATAAGTGAAAGGTAGAAAAGAATCAATAAAATAATTGATAATACAGTACAGTGACAATTATCTGAACTAATATTATCAGGAGTGATTAAGATAATCAAAATTCACTTACAAAATATATAAACATTTATAACTTATATATGTAAAAAAATATGCAGCTATAGAAGTCTAAATACATATTTTTGTATAGACAGTTTCAGAGAAATAATTAGGGGCCCTCTTATAGATGTTTATGAAAAAAATAATTTTTTTTTCATTTAATTAAATTTTTTAATAATAATTTTTACAATACAAATAAATAAATAGAGGACCAATTTAATTAAAATTATATTACAAAAACAAATTTCCCTAAATCAAACATTCAGATAATCAATGTTCCACTGTATTACATAGTACCATTTAATAGTAAATAAAATATTCTAAAGTCCAACTAAATCCATGAAATAAAATTATTCATTGACATTATATACAACTTAAATAAAAATGCAATAAATAATCTATGTTTTTACTAGGTTCCTATAATTATAAAAAAAAAAAAAATAATAATGTCCTAACACCACATCGTAACCAGCAGAAAATCCTATTCCTTCATCAAACCTTTGTTGGAGAAATCCATAAATGAAGATCCATTAATTATGTGAGCGCAAAATGGTAGGGAGGAGTACAGCAAAATCTTATTTAAAGGAACCAGAGAAACATTGAAAATCTCACATCTACTTTTTTACTTCATGAAGAGAAACTCGCCAAGAGATCTAAGATAAATTAGTAAATACAAGTCAGGAGTAGAAACTACTGGGTGCTTAACACCCACATGCCAATTATATTCTATTCTATACTACATCCGCGAATTGTTGTGGTTTGAGTGACAGGTGTGGGGAAAAAATATTAAGATAAAAAAAAAAAAATTAAGTATAAAATACAAGTCACTTGAGATACGCATGATGATATAGAAGGATCAATACAATTAGGATTGATAAATTAAATGTGTTTTAGAACACAAGAATTAAATTAGAATTAAAATGTGTTTTAGTTACCTCGAAGAACTGAAGATGAATGTTTAGCATTCGAAACTAGTTTTCAAATAAAATAATCTCAATAGAAGTGGCATTTAATTCATCAATCCTAATTGTAAAATACAAGTGTAATGCTTATGTATTTAGTGGGAAGTAGCAAAATACACGAACATACACAAACATAAATTCAACAGATAGAAAATTATAAAGGTGTAGGGAGCACCACATAATCTATGATTGTCACCTAAAGAAGGAAGTTAAAACCCTGATGACTAGCAACAACAAAGAAAAACACAAATTTAAGATAAAATATTCATTAAGTTATATACATTTGAACATAATCTTGTTTAAATTTTATTTTAATGTTGAACATGTTCAACAGCAACATATACCTTGTTATAACATGTTTATATTTAGAAGTTTTAGTAAATTTTATACTTACAATCATTTTAATGAAATGGCCAATTATCATATCGAAATAAGGATAAAAATCTTGTTTGTACGTAAAAAAGAGAGCGTGAAGAATATCTGCTATTTTTCCAAGGGTGTAGTTATCATCATTGTCCTCATCTTCTAATTGTTCTTCTACAATCTAAACGGTAAAAAAAAATTAGAAACATAATATACCGTCGAGTACATCAAATAATGAAATATAAAACAAAGTAAAACCTCATCGTAATCTTCATCTTTTCTTTTGTCCAGTCTCTCGACCGCCCTGTCGAAGTGCTGTTTTAAAAGTGTATCTAAAATCCTTAGTAACTCCTTCATTGATTCTTCAGACATACAACCTTTGCCGAGAGTTTCGATACACTAAAATCAAATAATTACATATCTTTAAATAAATCCTCAATATTATAAATCTGCTAGAGTAAAATCCAGTACTTGATTACTTGTTGATATAAAATATTAGTATTTAACATAATGACATTATAAATAGATTAACAGAAAAAAACTAATGCATTTTCTTAAAATTGAGTAAAGAAATTAAACAATGAAAATAATTGTTTGTTAACATTCTAAAACAAAATGTTTAATAAATTTTTTACATGCAAAGATACATACATATTTTTTTTTTATTTTTTTGAAACTGATGAAACTAAAAATAAAACAATAGTTATCTCAATTTTCTCACCATGGACAGCGAACGCATATGCTCGTGTTTTACTTCAGTTTCTGGTTCGGTTTCAATGGCTTTTAGCAGTTCAGGACAAATGTATTCCCACATTCCTTGAATAAAAGCGGTACCTGAAAAGATATAAAATGAAAATAAATAAATATAATATATAAATCATCATTATAAGGCATAACTCCTATTTAATCATTAATATTTCACTCAACGTGTTTCGGAGTCTTCAGCTACATCTTCAGAATCTAAAAATAACTGTGATTGCTTTCACTTAGTCCATTTATACTGTCTTACAGCCATACAACTGAGCAATGTTTACTCAATAAACATTGCTCAGTTGTATGGCTGTAAGACAGTATAAATGGACTAAGTGAAAGCAATTAGTTTTTTTTAGATCCTGAAAATGGAGTCAAGACTCCGAAAAATGTTGAGTGAAATATTAATGATTAAATAGGAGTTATACCTTATAATGACAATAAATTACACCTTCAACACTGAAAATAGTTTCTTAATAGTCTTTATCCATCTTGCTTACCAATTCATACATAAAATTTGATGTATATATATATATATATAATATATAATTACTGCTATATATAAAGTCAATATTTAAAGTTATTTAAAAGAGACAGAAAAGGGCCCTACTTCTCGAAGCTTCATGAAAATAATTTAGTAGTGATTTGAACGTTTAAGACTAAGAAGAATCTAAGGAGTCTGAAATTTTCCATATCTATATTTAAATAAATTATCATTAAAATTAAATTTTAAGGATAGGATTTTCATTTTTGTAAATCTCTGAGTCTGCTAATGAAATTTAAAAAAAAAAAAAGATTTCATTACAGTTTTTCAAACTAAAGTTTCAAGCGCAACTTTCTAAGAAAAGTTGTTTTGAATCGTAGTTCAAATCGAAACTTAAGATTACACTGACGATTGAATACCATAAAAATTTGGTCGTACTTAGTCAACAGGATATTTATCATCATAGCCCAAAACCAGATTAATAACCTAAAGATATTATTTAAATTGGTTTCTATTTTAAAAATAAAATTATTTAATTATTGTTGATCAATAAATCTGATATTATGTTTTTCCAAAGTAATATAATATAATGTATAAGAGATTATCAGATTAATATTTGGTTGAGGATCTCCAGATACCACACTAACATAAGTTTTATTATAATTAGGCCAAGATAAATAATAATACAAGAACAATAATAAATAAATGACTATTGTAGTAAACGTACCTTTTGATTTGGCGCAGTCGAGGAGACAGGGAAGACTCTGGGCTGCAGCTGTCCTGACACCGTCGTGGAAATAAAATTTCAACATAGGCACCATTAGCTTAACTACAGGTTCTGCGTAGTCTGCGAATCCTTCCTTGAGAGCCAAAGCATAGCATACTAACATGTCACAAGCTGAAGCCTTATCCTCGATACCTGGAGAGAAAAAAACTTGTAATCATAAAGTTTAATAATTCTTAACATCAATTAAGGAACTCAAGTATAAAATATCAAAGATACATAGCTTAATGAATTTAATAAACTAAAATTGAAATCTCAAAGAACATTTTCCTCCAGATGAATACATGAAAACTTTACTTGATAAGATTCTAGTCTCATGCTATTAAGGCCAGCAAACAAAACGAATAAATCCAATAAAAAAGGACGTATATTACAATACGATCATGTTTAAAGCCAGCAAAGAGTGTTAAAATATTTTCTGCATGATTTACACACCTGCAGTCCTGATTCCGAAATTCTGTTGTTCGCCGAGAGAGACAAACTGCCAATCATCATCACCGGATACCTCATCCATATCATCGTTATCCATCAGGGTTACTTCTGGTTTCAATGAAGCTGTCCTCATTACCGGCCCAATAACTAATGGCAAATATGGCTGGAATGCCTTTCCTGAAATTAAAAATATAATCAATACTCAGCATTTAAAAAGGAAAGAATATCTATAAGAGATAATTTCAATAAATATATTATATTTTTACCTAATATTTTACAAATCCTAGCCCAGGCAGAGATCAAATAAGACGTTTGGGGATCGTCATCGGGTAATTCACCTTCTCCATGCGTTTTCAAGAGTAGATCCATGATTTCTGTTGCATCGGGTGCAAACTATAACCAAAATTAACACATTATAAAATAAAAAATTGTATTATTATTTTTTTTCAACAGACAAACTGAAAATAGGCATACATACTTTTTCTTTTCCAACAGCAAGCCCAATTAAACTGACACACTCAATTGTTTTCCCACGAAGCATTTTCAATTCAGGAGTATTGGCATTTTGGATGATATACTTCAAACAAGGCATAAGCCTGTAAAATAAAAAAATGACATTAACTTCAAAAATATGAATAAACTTTTATATAAAATTTACTAAGAGCCAAACTTTTTGAAGAACTATTAACTAAATTTTTATATTATATTTTAATAAGAGCAGAGATAAAAATAAATAACATTTGATCTTTAAAAACATTTGTCTTTGTATTCACAGCCAACGTTAATGATAATTATTTTAATATTATTTATAAAAAAAAGAAAAGATAATTCAGTGATATAAGAATATTGAATGATATACTTCAAACAAGATATGCCTATAAAAAAATGTCATTGATGTGTAAATTAACATTAATTTTGAAATAGATGGCAATAAATATTTTGATAACAAATTTACTGAGCCAAATTTTAAGAAAAATTATTACAATTTTTTTTCTCTATTTTAAATAGGGTTGCGATATGTAAAAAAGGTACCTACTCCGCGACAAAATTATTGGACACTTCCTTTTTTTTGGCACAAATTATTTCTAATAGATGAAACTTTTTAGACATATTTTGAATTAATATAACTTTGCTAATGACAAACGAAAACCGATATGTTTATAAAACAAATTGACTTTTTTTTCGTATGAAAAGAAATACACAGGAGTATTTCAACTAAGAGTTAATAGATGAAAAAATTGACTGGCCTCTATTTTTTTCGTGGTCATTTGCACGACAAAAATATAGGCCAGTCAATTTATTTATCTATTAACTCTTAGTTGATGTACTCTTCAATCTTCTGTCATTTCCTGATAAACAAGAAATCTAACAAAGTAAAAATAAAATTTCAGACAGAATATTGAATTTATTGTATTCTCACCTGTCATAGTATGCGACAAACTGTTCTTCGGAGGTATCGGCAACTGAAGCAATTGTGGTAACGACTTGTTCCAAAACCAATTTGGTACCTTTTTCTACAAGCTAAGACATAGAAGAAAATTATTAATTAAACTATAAAGTAAAAAAAGTTCTTAATTTAATCTTTATTTTTCTTCGAAACTTGATAATAATTTGTCTATTATGAAAATTCATATTGAAAATGGCAATTAAAGCATAAACTATACCAGATATAAGAGCTAATACAATTTTAAGTTCTTAGATAAATCATTTATGAGAGTGCTTATAAACTTTAAAACTTATTGTAATCAAGCTACAGCATATAGGAAGAGCAGATAACATTTTAGGTACAAATAAAATAAATCTGATATTACATAATTCAACCAAATACTAACCTCATTAAATTTAGCACTCAAAATTCCTTCTAATTTAGCCATGATTTCATTCAAGTACTGAACTAAAATATTTTTTGGACAGTCTTCACTAAAATTCACCAATGCGGCACCTTAAAACATAAAATAAATTTATATTTTATTTTATTTTCTTGGGGTTTTAAGTTGTCTTGATAGGGAGGGAAAAAAAAAAAAAAAAAAAAAAAAAAAAAAAAAATTACACACCAGCATGAGCTTGTACCCTCGGATTTTGATTATCATCTAAAACCATCAGTAGACCAGGAATAACCTTGTCGTGAAATTTCTTTTCAAATGTGGGAGCGAAATCAGTCGACATTTGTCCTATGGCATTGCAAGCAGCATATCTAACACGTGGATGCTAAAAATCATTAGATTCATTTAATTGAAAATCGAATAATCATGTAATCGAAATAAATTTGTATGTAAAATTGTTTCTTACAGGATCGTTGAGATATTGCAGAACACCATCCATAATTTGTGGTAACATACTCTCCATTTGTTTGTAGCACCCTTCTCCGACAGCAGAAATGGCCATTAATGCAGCATGCCTAAAAAGATAATTAATTAAGTTTATTTTATTGATAATAAGATGAAAAGATAAAATAATCAGCATTTCTTTCACAGCAAAAGAACTTCGGTTTATTCTAAATTCTAAAGAATATACGTTAAATTATACAATGACTTAATATAGATTACATTCGTAAAACAACATCTCTAGCAATGGCTAATCACCTGCTGTATCACAGATTCAAAATAACCAATCGAACATCATATATCAAGTCACCTCAGGCTCGAGAAAAACACTAGGCTAGCAATGAATATTTCCAAACAGTTGTTATTTCCAACCCTCATTCACTATCAATTATGTACATACAATTCCTATCTGCTCGATTCTGATTTAATTTATTATGATTACCACTTTTGATACAAAATATAAAATTGATAAAAATTTATATTTATAAATGTAATACACTACCTATACTTCCAGTTTTCATGTGTTAACATATTTGGAATATTTTGAATGACTTGAGGAAGAATAGTTTTTCCACCTAATCCACATGCGAGGCGATCCAATGCAGATTCGGCCACAACATTATTGCTAGAAAAATAAAACAAATGAAATGAAATAGAATGAATACTTTAGTGAAATAAAAAGAAAAAAAAAATAATGAAATAGGTTAAAATAAAATATTTATACAAACCTATCGTTATCATCTTCAACAATTTCATCTGATACACTCCATTCGGGGTCATCATCGAGATCAGTCATAAGATCAAGTACAATCGGGATCAAGACTGGGATGTAATGTCCAGCCTCCTTGCGCATCATGGCGGGTGCTGTCTCTGAGAGTGTTACAATAGTTTCCAATGCTAAATGTTTCCAAGAATTTTCATCTAAACTATTGTCTGACAGTACCTATTTCATTAAATATTAATATTAATCAGTAAAGAATTACTACGAGGAGAAATATTAATATCAAGATATTTTTTAACATTTTACCTCTAAACACATCTGTATAATGGTATTTGTTTGGGGTCTAAGGAACTTTGGTGCACTTTCAGCGAGATCGATTAGGCATTTCAGAAGAGAATCATCTTGATGTTCCTTTATGCTTTCTGCAATAACCTAAAAATTATAGAAAACAACAAACTTTAATTAATTTTTTTTTTTAATAATAAAAATCTTAATATTAAATAAATTCACTAAGAAATATAACTTTCATTGTATCCTATAGAAAACTTTTCAATCATTGTAAAAAAAATATTCATCTTATTTCCAATTAACTAAGGTGAAGAACTCAAAACCAGCCAAGTCCAATTTCCAGATTTTTAATTTTTTAAAATAGTTTTTACTGCAATATTAAATAAATTCACTAAGAAATATAACTTTCATTGTATCCTATAGAAAACTTTTTAATCATTGTAAAAAAAATATTTATCTTATATCCAATTAACAAAGGTGAAGAACTCAAAACCAGCCAAGTCCAATTTCCAAATTTTTAATTTTTTAAAATAGTTTTTACTGCAAGATCATCTTTAGGTGGAAGGTTTTTCTCCCAAAACTAGTTAAATCTTATTGAAAATGGTCAAACAAAAAATAAGGTCTCTTCCTAATCCAAACGTTTATCGACAAAAGCTGTGAAAAATTTTCAAAAATGATCGTGATTTGGAATTCTACTCCCCAATTCAATAACTAATAATTGTATTTAAGACAAAATATTGTTTGTAGGCCCTAAACCAACTATTTGCCTCAAAACCCCGGACTTCAAAATAAGCCAAAATTAATAAAAACATTTTCATTAGTCAAAAAATTACCTCTATTATTTAACTTTTTAGGTATAACATCTGAGCTCATTGAAATAAAGGTGCCATAACAGACCTCAATGACTCTCTCATGTATTGATTGGCATTAAAAATTAATACGAAATGTCATAAAATATTTAATTTGTATTTAATACATTAACTACTGAACATAAATGCAAATAAAACGAAAAAACATAAATATTAACTTATTTTATAACAGTTTCTTAAAAATTTAACAGTAATTCTTTGAATGATGAGAATTCATATTGACTTTTTCTTATTTTTTATACAGTGTAACTTCTTTCAAGTGGACATACCATAAACTACTTATACTTGCATTTACTTGAAGTGTCTACTATTGAAATTTTTTTTACTATTATCATAAAACAGCTAAAAAACAAAAAAAAAATACAAACAAGCACATATATCTTGTAATAAATCGAGAAGCTAGAAATATGAATACTTCCAATATCATGGTCATTTAATTCAATAAACTTTTTCTTATACAGTTAAAACAAGTTTTTTGAGAAAGTTAATAAATTTTACCAGTTTTTTTTTTTTTTACTGTATTGAAAGGCACTCTTAACGTCATCAGCATAAGCAATATTTCTAGTCATAAGCATGTATAATAACTGAATAAAAATTGTTAAAAAAAAAAAATATACAAAAATGAAGTGGGATTCACAAACTTTCTTTGAAATGTTTTTTTAACATATACCAGCATGCAATAAATCTTTAAAGGATGACTATTAAAACAGAAAATTTTATGTAAATAATAAATCTTTAGGGTAAAAATATTACCACAATTTTCATAATTTTTATAAATAGATGCCACTGAGAAAAAGAATAACCTGTTTTGAACAATAGCCCCTTTTATTATAAACGGTTCTTTGCAAGGATTGTTATAAAAAATAAACTAATTAATAATCTATTTTAATGGTGGAATAAAAGTAATGCTTAACAATCACCCATAAAGTAGTTTATATTATGAAGCAGAACATTTTTGAACACCTTAGAAATAACACGAATTATAATTACAATTGTATAAATAAATGTCAACAATCAGAACCGAACTTTTGTTTACAAACCACTCCATTTCTATAAAAGTATAAAAATAAAATAAAATCTGTATTTATTCCTAAATGAAATGAATAAATTTATATTAGAAGTCTAAAACATGCCTTGTTAGTTTTAATTCAAAGCTCTTCAATGGTACTTTATGTTTTACTACACATAACAAAAATCTATTTTAATATTTACTTTCTTAATAATTGTATCTGTTTAAATCAACAATACATACTTAATAAATTTTTAATTACACTGACTGAAACATGAAAATAAATATGATTTCAACTTAACTGTTCATTCTAAAATGCAACTCTTTATAAATATTGATTTCATATATTACAGACACAAAAATAATCCTCTTAATATACTTAATTATGAATAATTGCAGAATTTTAAAACAAATTAATCACTCACACTACAAGAAAAATGAAGTAAATCACTCTACAAAAAAATAAACATCAATATTTTATTAATTATTTTTAAAATATATATTTTTTTACATTACCGCAATGACAGGTGGTAAGAGTCCCATGAAATGTTTGTGGATATTGTCTTCTTTATCATGAAGCATGATGAATGCACAGACAGCTTTCACAGCTTGAAAACGAACCTAAGTTTTGAAAAGTTTAATGAAATGCAGGGCACAACAATCGTTACTAGTCACTTTCACAATAGTTTTAGCTAACCACATTTTAAAATTTTGCCTTACATTGTAAGAGGTGGCATCAGTCAGGGCTTGTTGCAGCATTTGTTTGATCAGATCTAAATGTTGAACCTGTTGATTCCCAAAAACACCAGGAACAGCACTGAAAAATTCAATCTTCTGTATTGAAATGCTCTATCTTTTCAAGAAATAAATTGTTCAATACGATTAAAAAGTCAATAATAATATAACATAACACATACGCAAACATGCGGAGAGATGCTTCTTTGAGAATTGGAGATGGTGAATTGGCACATTGAAACAGAAATTGTAGAAACTCAGGCCAGATGTTATTTCCATCATCGTCAATTAGATTTCTGGCTAATTCAGCAACTACTTCACAAGATTTTCTACGAAGATTGTCTGATTGCTCGGTGTGAAGTATGGCCAAAACACGGGTCTTGAGTTCCTGCTGGGCTTCAGGGGGAAGCTAGAAAGTAAAATTTAACAACTGAATTAAAAAAAACTCAAACTAATGAATAACTATTAATTCAAATTAGGATAAGGCTTACAGTAGTATAGAATTCCCCGAACTCCACAGAGAAAAGCCTCCGTAGGAGAACTGTTGCCATTTGTCTTTCTTCTTCCCTTTGACTTTCATTGTGAACAGTATTTAGAAGATGTACAACTCTAGTTTTCACAGGGATTTCGAGATATGTTTTCTGTAAAAACAAAAAATAACACTAATGAAAACACTACCAATTAAGTACATTCATGTTTAAATTAATAAAAACAACTGACAGTAAATACTGAAAACTTATTTGCCGACTATGAACCTATAATTAACCGAAAATACAATAGGTATTATCTGAGAAAAACAATTACACTGGTACAACTTCATAAAGCAGCATCACCCATGCGCTCTTAACACATGGATTTCATATACACAGAGTTTAAGAAGTACTGAATAATACGCATTGGGGTAAGGCAGGCAAAGTGTTTAACATATAAGTAAATGTTTACAGACCTCCGCTTGTGTCCTAACTTCATTTTCCGAGCTTAAAAGAGAAGTTAAAATTTGCTGAAATGTCTCCTGATCTGCCGCCATATTCACTTGACATCCGAAAGGACAATGTTAGGAGGGTAGTTGCAGAATAACTCATTTTATACCAACTGAATAATTTAACATACTGAAGCTACGGAATTATACAGAAAAAAATACTATAGAAATAAACCACAGAAATTAATAGTTTAAAGACTATTTACCGATTATTACAATATGAAATTCATTCTCCCCATGTGATCAATACGGTTGCTAAGAATAAACACGTACATTAAAATGATGCTTCAAGATTAGTTAAACGTGTATTTTTCTAGTTGTTATTCTGTGTAAGTATTTCAATATCGTTGAGTTTTTAATTGTAAATAAAAGGCGGGACAGCTATATAATCAAGTAAGCGATGGAAACCGCGAAATTCAATTTTGTCCCACTTAAAGATAAAAAATCAGTATTGGACCTATCTAAAACTAGTACTAAACTTATACAATGGTAATATAATATTATTTTATATAAATTTTAAAAAAATAATAGCTTTATTTAAATGAACACAAACGAACCAATATCTATATTATTTTGTAGGTCTATGAAAGGTAACTTAAAAATGAAATTTTATAATTTTAATCAAGAATTTCATCCTTATCAGAAGCAAGATTTTGTTGAGGTAAGTGGCAATCAACTATTTTCTAATAATAATTTCCCAAAGTTATAATTCATACAGAGAACGGTGTTTACTTACGTCTGCTGTCTTCGATGGTAGGTGTTATAAGGGAGGAATGAGTGAAATAATTGTGTCGTTTAGGGGGTAAACAGGACTCATACAACTGGCAGAATTTTAATTGGGGATGTGCGGTTATTATGCAATAACCTGTTTTGAACTTGTGACTATACTTTTTCTAAATTAAATCAAACCGGTTACTCTGAATAACTTCTTTATCGAACTGTTAAAAAAAAAACGAATGATATTTCATCAATCAAACTGGTTGTTTTCTAGCTAATTGATTCTATGAATCATACCATTCAGAAATGAATTTTTAATTTATCAAGGCATCTATTATTTCAGTTATTTAATTATGTCTCTATTTTTCAAAGGGGAAAATTGGCCATTAGCAGAATGTAACGCACAGTATTGTTTATTCTTTATCAGCTAAACAATACTATGCCTTAAAATTCCTAAAGTTTATACATTCATTTAATTGTAATTAATTGGGTAATTTATAAATAGGGTCAAGTGGGGAACAGTGTAACAAATAAATCATTTTTATTTTTAGAAAAAAAAAAAGTTTATTATATCGTCTTCTAATTATTTACTATCAAATCAAGAGTTTTTAACCTTTATATTGGTCTTGAAATAATATCAAAATTATTATTGGAAGCTACTTATTTTTTTAGTTATCTTAAATCACATGTTTTTTACAGTGTGGCCAAGGGGTGGGGGTGATTATGCTCCATAAACATATTTTGGTTATCAAAATTAAGCATAAACAATTTATAATACCTAGAATAAACTATTTATTTATAAAGGTAACTTTGATAGGAAAAAAAAAAGAATATATATGGCTATTTTAATATAGTCGGTCAAAGTTAATAGTTCCTCTACTATATTGAACTGTTTCATTAGGTTTATCTTTAGAGTTAAAATGGCTTTATCCTTCATCCCGCAGAAATTACTTCCTAGCCTCCTTCCTGTATCAATCCAATAATTCTCGGAATCCCTCCTATATCTATAACTTCTTCCAGTTCAGATCCTCGGTCTCCTCCCGCACTACAAGATCTCGCTCCTCAGACCTGTATACTTCTTCCCATAAGAGTACATCATTTGACCACTCCTTCATTTCCCGTGCTACTTCCTTATGGAATTCACTACCCTGTAATATCCGTAATGCTCCATCTCTGTCCACATTTAAATCCCTTCTCTTTCAATACCTCATTTCCCTCCAGAATGATACTGACTAGAAATACATCATTAAAAAAACATTCAGTAGATGTATATAGGTTTTTATTTTCCCCTACAATTATTGGATTTCATAATTTTTATTTCATCTGTGTCTGTTCTTGTTTTTATTTGTAAAATTGTAAATAATTAAGCGGATTGTTAATTTATTATATTTCATCTTATGAAACCCAGACTTATTGTATGTATTTATTTCTGTACATTATATTATTCTTAGGGGACATCGTCTCAGAATAAAGTTTATTTTCTATTTCTATATTTGTAACTCATGTTCCAGAAATTTAAATTAATATTTGACTTTTTGAATAGAATTTTTTTTTTATGATATAATTATATTTGAGGATGGAATGTATAAACCAATTAACGGTATTTTAAAAGAGTTATATAGAATACATATATATATATATATATATAATATATATATATATATATATATATATACACACACATGCAGTATATGTTTCGTGCTAACGAGGAGATTCGTCACCGAGACCGGAAATTAGGCTGTCTAGTTAACTTGACTCCTCCATGGCCTTCATCTTTAATACATTAGATGACATCACCAGGAAGAAATTCTGATACGCGACTAAGAACTATAATGTTGATTATTAATGAAGAAACATTTATATTAAAGATTATTATTAATAAATTTATTATTAATGAATTCATTATTAATTTAAAGATAATTTCATACTATTGTGGTTAGAATAAAATTTAATTTTGTTCCTCTAGAATCTAGAGTCTAGATATTCGAACCAGTCACCTCTACCTGGTTGATTCTATTCTGTTTTATTTATGAGTTAATTTTCTTCTTAATTCTCATCCGCGAGAGGTGTTTCAAATTCTTGTTTTGCCATTATTTTTTTCTTTATTTACTAAGAAGTGCATATGAACGTTTTGTTTTTTCATAATTGATTAAATCCAAACCTGTCACGCACCCCGTAACGAAACACAGATGCGATGATAGAGTAATGATAGGCATGAGATATAAGGAGTAGGCAGGCTGCAAAACACAGGCCATTCTTCTGAAAGGAAATAAGTGTAGGCCTAACCCTATTATTAGAATTGAAGAGAGAAAGGCATGAGAGACGATGGCGATATATAAAGGAGTGATACTTGGTATCCTACGGTTAAGAACCTATTGGTACTTCTTGATGATTTAACAACCCCGAAAGGGGCTACTCTTAGAAAAAAGGTTTTAATCCAAGTTGATCCCTGAATCAACTCTTTTCTGGCCTTCAATAGGTGTTTTTTGGTACGTTTCTTGCATAAATTAGTATGCTGTATTAAATATAGGTTGTTGTATTAGATATAAGGTATATTGTATTAAACACAAGTATGTAGTTATGTAAAGCTCGTACATAACGAGGTCAAGCAGCAGAGGTTTCATGTTTGTTTTTTTATTTGGGCTTAACGTCCTGTTGTACCCCTACTAGGGCAGGAAGGAAGGGCTATCCTCCAGGTTACCAGGTTTCGTGGGTTCGCCACGAAATAAATTCTTAAGAGGTATTTGGAACAAGTATAAAACCGTATACTTATAGGAGTTACTCTTCCTAATATAAAGCTGGATAGTTCTACGTAAGGATGTATGCAAGGACACGGCAGCAGAAAATTACGTTTCTCAGAAGGCAGGGGAAAAGTCGAGGAGCCAAATACGCAAAGAAAATATTCGGAAGAACCTTAGAGTCAGGTCATTCAAGAATCATTGAACAACGCCAACTGAAGATTTTTGGACATGAAACCAGAATGGTTTTTCTGGCGATGAAAGAAAAACTAAATGACTGTTAGAAACCAGAACAGAAAGAAAGTGACCACTAGGACGATCATGGAAGATGTATAGAGGAAAAGATGTAAAAACGGGCACTGGTGTAAATATGGGCACCCCTTCCTAGTGGCTAAGGGAGATATTGAAGACTGGAGGCGAGGACTGTCTGTGGAGCCATTTGCTAATATAAGATAGCAGTGAGCAGTTGGAACCATTATTTTAACTGATGTGGATGCAGCTTGAGTTATTGTGCAAATTGGAGTTCATTCTGGACTGTAAACTTTTGAGTGACATGTGAAATTGATTTTGTTTCATTTTCTTTGGTTTAATTAAAAATAATTTCACAATGATATCTGAAAAGCGGAGATCTTAAGCTACTCTTTGAAGCTCACCTTTAGTCACGAACGCATTTAGGTTACATGTGATAGTGGCCATCTTTCTTAGGTGGAGTTGGTGTAAATATGGGCACCCTTTCTTGGTGTAAATATGGACCCCCTTTTCCCCGGGAACTTCGACTGGAAGAGGTGTGGGTAAAATTTTCCCAAATGTGGAAATATAGATCGTGCCGGGGCTAAAAGAGCCAGTATGATTGCGATTTCTGTAAATGATTTATTTTCCTGCAATAAATAATCTCTTTACCGTTTCAAATTGTTTTAAAAAAATTTTGGTGACTTTTTTGAAGAGGCCCATATTTACACCCCAATTTTTCTGTTGCTATTTTGGAAGCTGTTTGTAAATTATCTTTTTTTAAATGAAATAATTGATGTTAATCATTGTTTTGCCTTATCGCATTTAAGCAACTTGTTATAGTTTTTAACGAAAGACAAAAATCTAGAATTTTTCAAGTTAAAAGTAACCTAAAATAAAAAACAAAAGAGGGTTATTTACATGTTTACACATTTTACTCTATCGATGACATCTCAAGAATTAGAATAAAAGAGTAAATAAATAGAGAGAGAGAAACACTTTATTAAGTGGTCCTGCCCATTTTAAATGGGTTGCTAAAAACACAGCATACTTAATCAATCCAAATATGACATTTTACAATATTCAATAATATATTATTATAATTTAAAAAAATTCACTCGCTTGACTAATTTTAGAAAAGACGAGTATTAAAAGTCTTTTGATAAGACATTTGATGGTGTTGATCTTCCATCTCTTATCTGTAGAAGCAAAGGTAGTAAAATTGCAATCTTTGAATTTTTTTTTTCATTTTGTCTAATTGTAAGTAAATTAATGAGTGAGATTAGCTTTAATGAATAAGTTTATAGGTTTTGTAAGAACACATAGGGAGTTCTCAATACACTATGATTTTTTTAACGGCTCGACATACCTGCATCCTATACGTTCCCCTAAATTAAGTACCCTCATGGCGCTATCTTTGAATGAGATGTCGTGCCATGTATTTAATTTTTTTTTTTTTTTCTAGATAATCAATGACTGGTGTTTTATCTTTATCATTTCGTAACCATAGAGACTATGACGCATTGGTGATAAGTGTCATCCGAATAGTATCTACCTATTATCATTCTACCACCTATGAAACCAAAAATAACTTTTCTTATCTAAAAAAACAACAAAAAAAAACCTTAATGCGGTTATTGACGATGTACGGTTATGGAATTTTATTTTATGGAGAGGGGAGAGGTGTGGAGAGACTGCACCTTGCAGATATTTTTATAATTACACGTGATGCTCATTTGTTCGTAAACAAATGCCATCTCAATCGCCAACTCCACGTCGATACCATTGACTCATCTCATTCATAGTTCAAAATTACTGTTTGAAATAGCTTTATTAACATATTTACAATTATCGCGGCTTCCTCCACTTCCATAAATAAAGAACTTAAATAATTTTCACAAATAAATCTGT